>JAZKJV010011308.1:0-1200000 GCA_037367405.1 Ottelia alismoides
TAGGCGAAACCAATACTTCGGTTCTCGCTCGCAACGGAATCACCCGTGAGCGTGCAAGAACCTACTCGGACGCAGGACGATGAGACAGACACCCCCGTGAAGGCGTGGCCTATGCTCAATACTTCGGACAGGGTCGATGCTCTCACAACAGAGAGTCACCATTGGTGACCAAGTCCTACTCGCCTACGTACGATAGAAGCGCCATTACTTCGGAAATCCAGGCGATACACAAGGCAGTTGCAGACTGGGCTTTTGGCTCTAATCCTTAGGGGGTCGCACTCGCTCAAGGGAGTAGGGTTTTGGTCCCCCTCCACAGTACCTGAAAACAATGAGGGCTTTATGAACCCGGTACAATGATAGTTCATTACGGATTTTAATTAAGGTCAAAGTTTATTTAGCAGTCCCCTAGTTTTAATTTTTGGGTTTTCACTTTTTTTTTTGGATCTGTTTCATACCAGCGCCTAACGTTTTTGTAGGTTTTCATTTAAGTCCTAGGTGCTCAAAAATCAGAGGGAGATAGCGGAAAAAGCCGTGCAAGTGGTTCCATGATGGAAATCTCACCATTGAATCGAATGATGCATGCTGAGTTAGAAGACTTACAGTGCATCCCAGCTCTCTCCATGTGGTATGCAAAACAGAATTTTTAAACCTATCTACATGGCGGTGTGCATTCGTCAAAATCGCCCTACACATTAGCTGCTATTAACGTGAAGAACCATAAGTTGCTCATTCGTCTCTAGCCCAAGAGAGTCCGGTCTTGGCTCACCCCCTCCTCTGCCCAACACATTTGGAGTAGGAGAAAGCGCTTGTTCGGGTGTGAGCTCGCGGCGCGGCGGGCTAAGAGACGAATTTACAACTTGTTTGAGTTTGACTAGATCCAATCGAAGTAGACTATAGGAACATGCATTCTTATTAATGTTTGGACCTAGCTACCGAGTCAAGCAACCTATATCTAGGGGCTCCAAGCACACAAAACAAAGTAAAATAAAGGCGAAAAGCACAAAACAACGGCAAACAAAGAAAAGAAGGCGGTAGAAATCACGGAAAACAACGATGAGGCCCCCAGGTGAACAGACACCCGGGCACTGGACCTCATTGTGAAGAGTAGAGTCTTGTTAATTATTACATGCCAAAATTGTCTCTCTCTCACCATGAATTACAAAAATAATCCTAAATGTTCTAAGCCTATCTAATTCACATCTCCTTGCTTCCTTGATACTCTCTCCTGATGGTCATGAGAAGAGAAGACCATCCTCCTCCAAGCTTGGCTGCATTGGCCTCCTAAGAAGCCATCCTTGCGTGGCGGACCCTCGCATCAAAGTCACAAAAAGAGTGTATTAGAATAGTTCACTTAATCATTCATAGAGCACATAAAGATAATCACAAGAATTGAATCAATTAAGCATAGTGATTAA
Source organism: Ottelia alismoides (assembly GCA_037367405.1). Taxonomy (NCBI): domain Eukaryota; kingdom Viridiplantae; phylum Streptophyta; class Magnoliopsida; order Alismatales; family Hydrocharitaceae; genus Ottelia; species Ottelia alismoides. Next base: position 1,416 of record JAZKJV010011308.1, read on the forward strand.
TGTCAATAAAATGGCTGCTCACAGAATATAATCAATCATGAATCAAAAATGAATATCACCAAAAATGTACACAAGAATGACAAAGAAGAAAGTAGGCTATGCTCATTGCTCCCCGGCAACGGCGCCATTTGATGAGCGCGCTTTTTATCAAGGGTCTGAATATGTCGTCGTGGCGACCCTCAATAAAAGGCGAGTTATCAACAATTGACCCACAATCAAAAAATAAAACAATCAAGCTCAAAGGAAGTGTGAATCAATCTTTATTTACTCTACCATAAAATGTATAGGGAACAAGCATGTAGAGGTCGAACCACAGAGAGCAATACAAAAATGCATGAGCCTATATGTGCATACCAGTCATTCTTGAGTGAAGTGGGTCTCTTTTTTTTTTTATATATTTTTTTTTTATTATTTTTATTTTGACTTTATATTTTATACCCCTTTTTTTTTTCTTTTTATATTATTAATTATATAAATCTATATACTATATATATATATAAAGATATATATATATATATATATATATATATATATATATATATAAGAAGAGAGAGAGAAGTAATATAGAATATATATATATATATTTATAAACATTAAAAACTTAATATATAGCCTTATATTTTTAACCCCTTTTTTTTTATTATATTGTTTTTTTTTTATATTTCTAATTTTTATGTGTTTTTCAATTCAAAAACGTCCACAATATAGGACCAAATAAATAGCCGTATATAATTTGGGTTTTAAAAATATCAAATAATACCCAAAATTGCCCAAATTAATTTTCACATATTAGTAATAATATATATATTATTATAAAAGAGAGAAATGTATTTTTAGGGTTTTTAAAGGGTTTTTCTAATTTTTATGTTTCTTTTGGGGTTTTATGATTTTTTTTAATTTTCTTTTTCATATTTTTAGGGTTTTTCATTTTCTGGACTCAATATATATATAAATATAGCATATATAATTTTTTTGGAATTTTTCGAAAACATTTGATAATTTTTTTGTATTTTCTAATTTAGACAGTACCAAAAATGGCTTCTTTTCAATTTTAATAAATAGGGAAGATGCAAAAAAATGCAAACTAAAATATGGGCGTGAACAAGCATGGCATGGAGCATCTATCCTAATTTTGGTGGATTTTTAGAAGCCTTTTAGGTATTTTTAATAAATAGATAAAGAGACAAAAAGTAATTAAGCCTGGCAGGGGCATTTTTGCAAATAAAATAACATCCAGGGGCACAGGTGCAAAAATACCAAAACATTATAACGTGTTTTTGAATTTTAAGGGCTAGAACTAATTAACTAGACCCGCCAGGGTCCCCTTGCAATTTAACCATCACGCGGGACAGCACGTGATCCGCACTCACAGGGACCTAAACGCAATATCAGAAAGTTCAGGGTCCTGGTTGCAATTTTTCGTAAAAATAATATACTGAATATTTTATTTACTGGACTAAATTCAAATTTACAAACATGCAGGGGGTCTTATGCAAAAAGCCCACCTCACGTGGGACGACACGTGAGGTGACGTGGACTGGACCCAACAGTAATATCAAAACAGTACAGGGGGTCTCATGCAAAATATCCACATTAATTATAACGTGCTTATTTATTTACAAGACTAAAAATAAAATACAAAAAAGGCGGGGGTCGAATGTGAAAATTACCCCCAAAAGGCGCGCTGATGGACGGCTGATCTTCGTTCACTTGACACGTGTCGCCTCCACGTGCGCCGATGACGGTTCGTCGATGGAGCGCTAGGATTAGATCATCCGAGATGATCCGACGGTCGAGGCGGTGCTCCATCGGACGGCTGGTCTTCAATCTGAGCCTTCGTCTTCATCCGACGGCGGAGGAGCTGCGAGGAAGAACAGGGAAGAAGCCTCGCCGAGGCGAGCTTCCTCCGCTCGGATCTCGCTCTCCCGCCGGTCTTCTTCGCTCCTGAAGGTCCAAGAAGCTTCCTGGAGGTATCCTCTAACGTCTGGAGGTCTCGGATCGGCCAGAGGTACACCGGAGCGCTGCAACGAGCTCGAAGTAGGGTTACGGCTCCAGGTACCTCCGCCGGCTTGTAAATCGGCTCCAGGTGCTCTATTTCGCACCTAACCTGCACAGGAAGAAAGAGTGGCTCGAGGGCGTCTTCCTCGACCAGGGGTTTGAAGCTGTGAGCAAGCGGATGGTGGTGGAACGGAGGAGCTCCGACGAAGGGCGGAGGGGGAGCTCCGATTCGCCAAGACCTGGGGTCCTGGGTTGAACAAGTGTGTGCATTTGATGGAGAACTCGAAGGGGATGGAGATGAGGCGGTTTAGGCGATCGGAGACGGATAGGATCACAGTGGGGAAGTCGCCGGAGCTCAGCTCCGGCGAACTTCGAATTTCGGATTTTGGCCTAAGCTAATCATCTAAATACTAACCTAAGGACTGGAATTAAAAGCTAATACTAAGACCTAACTACTAAGCAAGAAAGAACAGCTCTTATACCTGGGGGCCTCCAGGGAGCAGGGTGGTCGCCGGAGCACCACCGCGACAAAACTTCCTCCTTCTCCGGTCGATTCAACTGCTGGGAAAGCTCCTCCTGTCACGAGGGCAACGCCAGGAATCGAATCAAGCCCAGAAAGGGGGGTGAAATTGGCCAAATTTGACAGAGGAGGAGGAAGCTTTTATTTATAAACATTCCGAGGGAACCCCATTGACCGGCGATTATTAAGGAATCGGGGCTATGCACAAGGGATCTAAGTGGACGACGAGAATCTTGGATGATCAGAGAACAGATCTCGTGAAGGGACCGAGGGCGATGGATCACTGTGGTGAGCGGGAAAAAGGGAGAAAATCGGGGAAAAGATCGTTTGCGTGAAGTCAGATGCCAGGAGGTCGAGTTGACCTGCGGTCAACAGGCGCGACGCGCCCATTGGTCCACCTCAGCCGCTACATGCCAAAATAGGGACCCTTAAAAAAAAAAAAAAAAAACGAATTATTTAACCTAGTAAATGATTTTATTAGATTTTACTTATAAAATAAAAAATGTTTATAAATTAATGTAGTATTTATTTATGATTTTTATTTATTTTTTTGAAGTATTTTATTACAGTTTTAAAATAATGTGTATATGTATGTATTTTATATGTATTTTTGTATATTTTATTTTTAGTTTATTTATTTGATTTTATTATTTTAGTTTCTTATTTTATGATTTTATAACTTATTTTTGTGAGTATAAATATATTTTTATTTTATTTTTATGAGTTTATTTATATTTTTAAATAAATAGATGTATGTGTATGTATGTATACTTATAGGTATTTTACCTATATATTTTATACATTTTATTTATTTGATGAATTTTATTTGTTTTTATTTTGGATTTATATTTTTAATAAGTTATGTGTAATATATATATATTTTTAGAAAAAAAATATAGATGAATAAAGAATAAAAGAATCAAGATCCCCTTTTATTTATATACATACTTTGCCTTGGTATTTTGCCTATGTATTATATAGGCTCTTTTTATTTCACAACTTCTTTTTAGTTTTCTTCTAATTTTAATATGTACATGAATCATATACATTATTTACAAGATACTAGAAATATAAATTTAGAAAAATAATGAATATTGAATAAAATGAATATCTTAATCAGTCCTATATAATGTGGGCCAAAAACCTAACTTCTACAGATGAGCTCCAAAAATTATGAAACTAATTTTACAGAATAGTTCTTTAAATGCTATATACAATTAAAGGTGAATTTGAGTGATTTGGAGTTTTTATTTGCAAGATATGGGTCTGTGAAGTTGAGATTTTTGCCTTTTTATTTTGTGTATGAGATATACACTGTGTATTATTTTTGTACAAAACCAATTTTGTATTTTTATTTACATCATTATCTACAACTTTCATGTACAAAATTTCTTTATTTGATGAATAAATAATTCGGCATAAAATAGGTGTCAAAAATGCATAAAGGGATGAATGAATAAATGAGATATTTATTGTACACTGGCCCTTATCTCCCCCTACTTTATTCCTTGTCGACCAATTCCATTCTGGACTTGGTCTCGGGGTTAGGGTCATAAAATATTTGCAATATTTTATTCCTTTTTCTTTTCTTCCCTTTATTCTATAATTTTGGCATTAAAAACCTTATTAGTACAATAAATAATAGATGCTAATATGTACAAATTAATGTTATTTACATGCATTTGCCGGGTTTTTTTGAGGCCAAAATGATAGAATAAAGGTGATGAAATGGAGAGAACTTGACCATGGATCTGATACCACATGAAGGTTATGCAGAGAACCTTAAACGCATAATAGAAACATGGGGATAACATAATATGTGATCGAGAGCAACTAGTCGCACTAGTTGCTCAATGCAACGGAATTTAAAAAATTTAAAACATGAAATCACGTGATCCAAGAACATTTCTCGAATTGTTTAATTTAAAGGACAAAGTAGATATCAGAATACCTCTTGTAGCATGGTTGCAATTTTCTCTATAGCAAGAGTCATCCTATCTCAAGTCTGATCCGACGGAGGAGACACATGTAAGCGTGTTGATGAAACTCATGCTCCTCGGAATCCAACTTGATAATCCAAGCGACGAATCTCCTGATCTCGTCACATGAGGTCTGATGTCTTCTTCATGAACGAGGTGCACTGAAGGATATGTATATCCATGAGAAGTTGAAGCAACGACATGATGATGTGGTGACGACGACGATCTTCTTCTAGAGAAAGAGGTGGACGACCACTCTTGTAGAAGAAAAGGGGCACATGTATGAGAATGAGAGAGGAAGAGAGCATTTGCAATAGTTGTGTGAAATGAAGAGCTATGGTTGCCTCTTCTCTTATAATATTTTGGAAGTCCGTCGATCTCAATCCATGGACAACACAAATCTAATGGTGGAGATTGATTTTTATTTTTTTTCAATGGCCATATTTCGTTGTAAAAATACAACAATAATTAATTTAAATAAATCAAATATATATAACTGTAATTTAATTCATTTAAATTAATCACCATAGGAGAACTAGGAAGGAGGCATACAACCCTTCTAACTAAGGCGAGACATACCTTCAATTAGGATTCAAGGTGGCCATCCATCCTCCCCAAAAGGAAGGTGGTCTCCTCCTAATTGATGAGATCTCATATCTCATGAGAATCTCCATAATTTTACAACATTTGTTGTAAATAATTTCACAAAAAAATTTCCAAATTATTTTTTGAAATATCAATCATGTCATTGGAAATTTGTGAATCACATTCACAACCTAAAATAATATGTAAATTGCATTTTCAATTAAATGTCTAACGTTAATCCAATTCACACCAACATTCAAATTATAAATGTTATTTACAAATATCTCACTCTTATATATTATAAATCACATTCATAATATATATATATATATGTGAGTAATATGGATAATTATATCCGCAATACTCATATCCATAATATTTAAATCATATTTTATTATGTTGGATCATCATTCTCATGCATCAAAATAATATGAATCAAATTGACATTATTCATGATAATTAAATCACATTTAATTATACATTTGTCAATGCTTGGATACACATTTATTAATGAAAATATTCTTGAACTCTTTTAAGATTAATGCACTTTTTTCATAGATACTTGAAGATAAGGACAATGGTATTCTATGTTCTACGTATAGTGTTTTGGATGTTGAGATCACATCTCAAATACAGATCTCGGGGACCTCTCATAGATGCTTGATTAAATCAAGGCCGTAGATCTATTCTTCTAGTTGCATCTGAATCACATTCAGATTAATGTCCAACATTTTAGCTAAGTTCTCTAAAATCCAGACATGTTTCATCACTCCCATGGAATGGAAGTGTCATGGTTATACAATCGTTTATGATCACATCACCCTCAGGTATTACTAATACATGTCCATCATGCATACTAGAAGACCTAGAATAAACCTGAAAATATAGATCAAATTTACACTGTCATCTTCAAGTTTTTATCATTAAGTTTCTCACTCGGTCATTGGAACTTGGTATTGATCATATGCTTTCCAAAAGCATATATCATACCTTCAAATTCTTGTCATGCTTCCAAAGCAAGACACCCATGCATGGAATTTGATCGGTCCCAATACCTCATGAGTGAGCTCATGTCTTCTGATTCACAAGTGATCTTGTATGATCCTTTTGAGAGACCACATTACTCATATGCCCTTGTATTCATACCAGTTCATCGTTGTATAAACCTTGATTAGGCCATCAACCTATCGGTCTGCCAAATATACATGCAAAGACATATAGCAATACATCTATCTCCAGTCAGAGGATTGATGAATCTTTGATTCATCACTCTAGTTAGCTGAAAATAGAGCTTTGTCCTGAGAATTTTGATTCATCTGCACGTTAACTTCATGAAATTAACTTTCAGGCACTTTTAAATAATTTGCATAAGTTACACTTCATGTTGCATTCATAATCATCCATGCATTTTCACTAATTACATCCATTTTAATTAATTCATGCTAACTCCAATTGACATAAAACCAAATCCATTGTGTACATATGAATAACTTTAATCAAGGAAAAATCCTAAAACAATGTAAACTTGTAGACGTGCAAAATAATCACAAACCCTAATTTCAAAAAAGACAGACATAAATGCTAATATCTATCTCATACAATGTTTAAATAAACTGTATTCACTTTTGAATCAATGTATGTTTAAATATTACAAATCAAGACCAAATTCAAAGGAATTGGAGTCCATTTGTGAAAGTTAAGTTTTTCAACCTAATTGTGCATTGTATATTTTTACTAATTTTGACCTATCATTTCATGAGAATATTTCTCTCATTTTAAATATTTCTTTTTCATTTCTTTAATTCATTCTTGGTTTTAATAAAATACATATAAATCAAAATCTAAAAAAATCAGAAAATGAATAAAAATGACACGTTATGACTTGAATTTATTCACATAATCCACTTGTACATAATTATCCTCCCTAATTTTCTGACCTATTTAAACCCTAAAATTTAAAAAAAATCATATATGAGTTCATTACATTTTTTCATAGTAGGTTTTATTTTTTGTATGCATTTATTTATCATCAAAAAATCAAATAAAAAATTTAAAGCAAAAAATTTATATTTTATATGCATAGAATATCACAAAAAATTGCATTCTTCATTTCATTTGCATTTAAGTCATTCATGAACAATGTAGGTTGCAATTAGATGAACATTTTTTATGCTGAGCATTTTTGCATCTGAGGTCATTTGATATTTTTAACCTATTTTCTTTGCATTTTTCATGCACAATCAATTGTTTTGGTCCTGGTCATCCTAAACACATGTCATCTTTCTACTGAGCCACCATTTTCCCTCAGTAGATACAACCCATACATGGTCTTCACCCTTTGTCATTTAGCCCGACATATTTGGGTCGTTGGATCACTTTGATCCAATGACCTTCTCGAATCCTGCATCTTCCCCGCTCTCATCACGTGCCTAGCACGTGACGTCACCTTCACCGAGGGACATGAATGATCGAAAGGGTGTTGCCTATTCAACTACCGTCACACGTTTCCCTCGTGACCGCTCCTCATTGTTGAATCTTCACGATCCAACAGTGACGGTAGGTCATCCCCTTCTTTGTGACTTCAACTACCTGGAAATGCGTTGTCTGCCACTCCCCTACCTGCAACTACCATACTACCTGTTGACCTAGTCCTTCACCTTCTTATCCCCACTCAACGGTCGGAGACCTACCACTGTTGACCTCCTCTATTATCCCTTCTTCGTTGCCAATAACACATCTCTGATAACTAACCCCTACTCGTCGATTCAACCATCGAATCACATCTTATCATATCTCCGATCGAGCCACCTTCACCCAAATCTCCTCCGTCTACCAAACCCCCCAATGCCATAGCCTCCATCGGCCATCAATCCCTTTAAACCCATCATTGATAACACCGATGATAGACCCAACTATCGCATACTTATCATCTCCATCCTATCCCCATCACCCTTTCCTCTCTCTATAAATAATCTCGTCGATCATCATTCGAGGAATCTACCAGTAGAGAGGAAGGCCCCAACTTCTCGAGCACTCCGGTAAAAACAGAAGCACTCAATAGATGACAATGCTGAGCCGCTCCTAATTCAACCTTAGGTGAGATCCGCGAGGAACCTTCTTCGCATAGTAGCAAGGGCATTTGTCGGTTGTCGAACTTCATCATGATCACATTTATGGTTGAGGTGAGAATCGAGCTCGTTCATCTTAGCGAGCTCAACTGTAGACCATCCTCTTCACGGTAAAGTCTCTTCTCATTTTCCTCTTTCTCTTTGTCTTCTTCCTCAGTTCTTTCTCTCGTGCACCTGCCCCAAATCGCTCCGCCCCTTGGGTTTTACCGCGTTCACTCATCAATCACCCATTCCCCATCCTCAGCTCTCGTCCTTGCAAAGGAGAACAAATCTTCCTCTGATCATTGTCACCACCAAAGCCTCCCCATTTCTCTTCCATCCCTCGCAAGCCTCCGTCACTGGCTCTTTCCCCAACTTCGATCGTAGCCCCATTCACTCTTCCACGACCTCCATAGTCGAGCTCCAAGCATGAGGTCCTTCTACCTATAGGTACATCCCAAATAGAAGCATCCTCTAAGAGGTCCATCCTCCAACAGACATCATCATTCGCTTCATTTTTCTACAATAGGAGCTTCTCAATCACTGTGGTTAGGTGTGTGTCACCGGAAGAGAGGAGGACCACCATATATGTGAGCATCTTCACATCCCACAACCATCGACTTCGGTCAAGCCATTACCACTGCCATTAAGCCGCTAGTAGATTGGCTCTACACAAATGACCCTTAGCTGTGTGTCGGTCGGTGGATCAACCTCGACACCATCCCGCTCTGCCCATCAGCGACGCGACTCCGACCAGGGCTCATCCGCACTATATCCAGTGTTCATCAATACCAAAGGCTACCCGCAAGCCACGTGTAGGCTCAAGAGAGTTGCCTCAGCCTCGACCAACCGAGCTTCTGCCTAAGGCACACGAAGATATAAGAAGAAGCCACACGTAGCTTTGGGCCTCTGAAGCACAACACCGCCCTCTGAGCTTGACACACCTCATGCGTGCTTCGCGTGCGGGAGGGCAAATTATGCCCCAGCCCCCACACAAATCAGAATCTCCCGGAGGTCTAGGTCACGCGTGCCGCGCACATGACCCTAGGCAAATGGCATGAATACCCTCATAGCCTCAGATAATTACAAGTATACCCCCTCTAAGGGTAATTGCATAATAGGACCACCAGATTTTGCATGGTATAGAACAACCCCTCTACAAGGTTATATTTGCAAGATTTTAATTACTTTTTATAATAATTATGCCCCTGAACATTTATTTGATCATATCTTGAACATTTTATATCGTATTTTGGCGTTCTTGGCGTCGATTTGATCCGTAATTTAGTCTCTATCATATAGAATATTAGAACATTTATTTTGGAGATATTTTGAGAATTAAATTAACTAAGGTTCTATTTTATTCATTTTAATCACCTTTAGTTATTCTCGTTATTTCTTTTGCCCAACAACTTATGCCTTGATTCTATGGGGATTTATTTTAGGAAATTAATTCGTGCTTAATTGATTGCCTTGCTTGATTAACTGCTTGCCTTGCATCTGCTCATCTCCACGTTGATCATTTTGCATCATTTTGCATATCATTTTAAAAACCATAAAAATTACAATCATTTATTATCTCACACATCTTAGTATAGCATTATTTCCCTACATAAAAATTATTTTGCCAAAATCCATGCATCATATTTGCTTCGATTGTTATTTACATCACTTTTATTAAAATCTATACAAGTTGAAAAAGATAAAAACACCAAAAATATTCTTCTTCTCTTTGAAAACCCAATTTCTTATATTATTTAATTATTAATCTAAAACCCTCACATTACCTTCTTGAGTTCGACCTTGGGACTTACCCAAGTAAAATAAATAAATATTGATCGCATTGAGACTTGATTCTTTATATCATTTCTCGGTGTGATCATTGTTGACGAATTGCTAGATTTCCTGACTATAACAATTCGACAAAATTAACATTGGGAATTATGCTCTCGTCAAATGGCTACATTGTAGAGGAGGTATACACTTTAGGATTACTTTTTAGGTAATTTATGTTTTCGATTTGTCTATCCCAAGGTAGCCTGACCCCGGTCTTCTCTGTTTGTTTTCTTTGTTTATTTTCCCATTTTTTTATTTCTTTTATTTTTGTATATATATTTTTGAATATCTCTCTGATATTTATTTCTCTTATTTTTAATGTGAGGTACTCCATGGACTAGAAGTGGTTTTCTCGAAAGACGACGCAACTCGGAACTACTAGAAGTAAAAGAATTAGTTTTCTTACTTTTGGAGAGAGTGTTTTTTTTATTTTTTGTAATAATTTGTAATTATTTTGCATATTTACAATCACCATTATTTGAAGACTCACATTTGTAATCGGACTGAACACTTGGCCTATTAGCCCCTATTTTTGTGGTGATTGACGTAGTCCTAGGATTACACAACAGCTATTAGAGCTACTAGTTTCTTTTGTGCTCGTAGGATTAGGCCCATACTTTCACTTTAATTAGATGTACTAGATCGTATTTCACGTAGCCAAATTAATTTGTTCTATCACTCTCTAATAGATGTTCTTGTTCTAGGAGAGGTTTTCTGGTCCATACATATAGATTAAAATTTCAATTCTGTTTAGCATCATGCATGGAGATTGTTAGGAAGCACTTTAAGTATTCTAACTCTGCATTTATCATCGTGTTTCCAACTAGAAGACTTTTTCAATTCTTCCTCGATTTTCACTCACATAGGATTAAAGGAAATTGGAATCCCTGTGTAGACATGCATTGAGATCCACTTAAACTCAAAGTGATAACCAAATTAAAACAAGAGAACTGCTAACATTATTGACTAATTAAAAATGGGATAAAATTGAATATTATTGTTTGTAGGAGAGCAACCCCATCCTTATACGCAAAATATATTGTGCTTGTTGAGAGGTGAGGACACATCCCTAGGATAGTGCCCAAAACCCATCTTTTAATCTTGCATAATTGGAATTTTATCTTATTTTATCACTAATTTAAAACTCAACAGATAATCAGCTGAACATTTACGATCTTCGCTATGTGAGTTGGTGAATTTTGGGGTTTGTATTGTGCATTGAATTACAAAGCTCATTTGCATTTGCATACAAAAATCGAGGTTCACGAATCACTCTTAACCCTTCATTTTCAAAGATGTTAGAATATTGGTATCCATATGCACTTACATGACCGACTCCCGACCATCTTTATCTTTATTCTCATATTAGGGAATCCTTTCTCTGAATCGGTACTCCCCCAGTCATCATACGCTCCACCCTCATCCAACCTACTTCTTCTTCAGTTGAATATTCACGATATGAACCTATTGCATAACCGAATGATTATTATGTAGAAATAATGAAGCGAGCAAATTTGAAGATGGACATTGCATAATCGAATTTGATAGAGAAACAAAATTCTCGATTATGATTGAGAATACACTACTTCAACCATCCCCTACTCAGGATGACTCTCTCCCCACACACAATTTGTTTTCCTTTGACCAGACCTATTAGAACTAGATTCAAAGAAATAGGCCTCATGACCTAGCCAACACCACTGAGAATGATTATTACTTGGATCTGGATTACATGCTAGAGTCACAAAATGTCAAGTACAATCAATCATCTCTGAGTCAAGAGACAATAGAAGATGACATAGCTTGAATTAATCAGAGAGTTGATGATTTAATAGAACAACTAGATAATGTCATCCAAATGGTTAAAATGATGATAGACAACCAAGGAGAAGCGAAAACCACACAAGGCAAACCCAAGACACATCATGTGCAAAACTTTCAAAAACAAACACCACATACATTTGACCAATCCGCTAACCATTCCACTTACTCTAATAAAAATACCAAAAAATTAGAAAAATAGAAAATTCAAAAAAATTAGACAACACTGCTATGGAAGCATTTTGTAAAAGTCCGATCTTAGAGCTTCCATTAATAAAGGCCATAGAGTATCTACCTAATCTTTAGAGATTTGTAAAGAGTCAATTATAACCTAAGAAGATGGGAAGAAAGAGATCTAGAATCGAATTTCATTTAATTACTATGGTCGGTTCAATGGTGATGACTAAAAAGAGCAAAAGCCACAGTGTCAAACTATTATCTAGGGTTACTTGTGCAAGTGAGAACACCAAGTTTATCCATGTTCGGATTGATGACAACTCCACCCTGAACATCCTCCCGAAGTTCATGTTTGACATCTCGAACTCAAACTGCTAAAAAGGACCAGAGTGATCGTTCAATTCCCTGACTGATCCACCAAGAGATCGGGAGGAATTGTTTCAATTGTCATGAATTTCCAAAGTGTCAAACATATAGTAGACTTCATTGTCCTAGACAATGAGAACCAAGGGGAGTTGTTTGAGTCTCCCATCATTCTGGGAAAGCTCTCTTTGCCATTGACAAGGAAATTATTGATTGTAAGACTCAAGACATAAAATTTCCACACTAAAATCATAATAATCAAACTCTTGTGGAAACACCTGACATTGAGACAACTGAATATGAAATTGACAGTCATAATCAGGAGACTACCACTTCACATGATCAGACCTCTCCTCATGAAACACAGACACAAACCCTAGGAGAGACACCTTAGAAATCGATTGTTGAGTTGAACTTCAAGTCTCACCATACATCTCTAAAGAACCAACCTGACACTTCTCCTATGGTGAACCTAAATACATGAGCATATTTGGATTCAAACCATGTTTATACAGATTATGACGATTACTTGAGTGGTACAATTTTTGAGATGAATGTAATTAATGAAACACTTGAACCACTCAAAGATCCAACTCAAGAAATCTCTTATATCACTAAAACATCAGAACATCAAAAGGTGACATCTTCTACAAACAGGGACAAGCACACAAGACATACTCAAATTAAGGAAACACACCAGAGACGTACCATGACCCTAAAGAAGCAGGTCATTTTTTATGGTGCTTCATCTGACGAGGAAACCATAGATTTCACAAATTCCAGATCCGTTACCTATGGTAGGAAAAAGAATTATGACCATCCTCCTAGAAACAAAACCACTAAGAAAGTCCCATTTAGCCTTATAAAATCAGGAGACTTCTGAAGACTCTTCATCAGGTCCTTTGGTGGTCCACCAGGTACGGGCAATCAGTGCAACAACTATCAATGAACACATACCTTTAGTTGATAATGGTTGGAGATCCTCTGCGTATGATTATTATTCTTCTGAGGATGACTCCGACGATGGTTGGGATTCTTCTTCTTCACGTTCTTCATTTCCATATCCCCTCCACCCACATGCCTGAAAGAAAATCTATTGAAAATCTCCTTGAACATCGGCACCTTCTCCTTGATCTCATCGGTTCCCTTGTACTAATTCTTCTATACTTAGGTCAAGGCCTAAGAATTGGGGGACCGATTCCCGTGGTATATACCCTTATCATCCACTTTTTCTCTTGTCTACCCCATTCTCGCCCCTCTTCTATACTTAGATTATCGCAACCTAAGTATAGGGTGGTGGGTGAGCCGAATTTATTTTCCTTTCTTTTTAACTCTCCTACACTTATCCCGAGCTACAGTTTCTCTACGCTTCTTGTGTTCTGAGGACATAGAACTCGCTAGGTATAGGGGGTGTGTATATACTTTGTACATATTTTACCCATAGCCTATAATTTCATGTAAGTCTATATTTTATTTATGGGGTGGGTAAAAATATTTTTAAAAAATCTTAGAAAAATTAAAATATTTTCTTTAGTAGAAATTATGACTTCTAAGCTTAAAAATGAGTACCTACATTTTAGTGAGGGAACTACGGTCTCCGTAGCAGAGGAGGTGGTTAAAAGACAATGCATCTGCCACCGTCTTAATGTATCACAGGTGGTCATCTAATGGTTCGTACTTACACCCATACTGGTTGAAAGCGGATGCAACTATTCATATGAGCTTGGGCAAATCATTGTTTCTCTAAATATTAAGATTAAAAACAAACAAAAAAAACAAAAAAAATGACAAAATACAAAATGATGAAAAAAATGTTTGCATTTCATACATTTGCACTCCATCCAACATTTCATGCATCTGCATTGGTTAAAAGGCCATGGGTTCTAAATCGAGTTATGAGCATAAATCGAGACTCATTTGGACTTGGCCTTAATAGAACTAATTTTCATAGGAACTTCATTGAGAAATAGGATTTTAGAAGTTTCAGGTATTTGACTTAATTCTTCGATTTTTGCGTAACAATGTGTAGACATTGACTCTTAGTGTCTAACATGGTTGCCTTATTCTAGGTACAACTTTGGAATAGGGAATTAATCTGTACTCTCGCACTATACACTAGTCTCAACTCAGACTGCGTGTTAGAAGACTATGTGAGCCTCTTTTCTGGTAGCATGGACATCTAAAGGTCGGAGTATGGGTTGAAATAAAGCTTCGGATGAGGGATGGACTGCTAGCGTAATTTTTCTAAGACCTCAAAACATGTACAGAAAGAAAGATTCTATATCTGAAGGGGCACAAAAGATCGATGCAAAGCAACAAAAAATCGATACCAAAAAAAGACAACTACCAAATAAATATTTGACAAAAAAGGTACAAGCTTCAGAAAACCTGCAGATCTTGGTGAAGACTTGGCTAAGCTGGTTGGCTTCACAAGGAGATGTGGCTATACTGGTTACACTCCAGTTCCCTTCTTATTATTCTATCTTTTTCCCCCTTTGATTGTGGATACAACACGTACCTGAACTTTGAAGGAAATACCTTAGTCCTCAAGATGAGTTATTGAAGGAGAGGTTTGCATGGTCCTGCATTCTTGATGGGAAGAGCTAACATCCTACACACACATGAGGCAGTTTTTCAATGTTCTTGGTGTATGATTTGGGAGGAAGATTGATCTAAGATGACTTCTGAGCTGAAACCATTACAATGACGTGTAGAATTTGGAGTCTGTTGATTTTAAAACCCTAATTCTCATAGGAGTTGTACCAAACTATTAATCCAAAGGTCAGGTCTAGCTCCATTTTAACCTTTTAATCACGATCTTGGTATGGAACCCAATCTCATTTCACCACTTCATTTATTTAGTTTCTCGAGGACGAGCAAGGTTTAAGTATAGGGGTGGATGAATATGTGATTCATCACTCGAATTAGTTAAAAATAGAGCTTCATCCTGAGAATTTAGATTCATCTGCATGTTTCCTTCATAAAATTAACTTTCAGGAACTTGTAAATAATTAGCATAAATTAACACTTCATGTTGTGTTCATAATCATCCATGCATTTTCATCTAATGTCATCCATTTTTTATTAATTCATGCTAACTCTAATTGAATAAAAACAACTCCATTGTGTACACATCACTAACTTTAATCAATAAAAAATCCTAAAACAAATACTAACTTGTAAATATGCAAAATAATCTCAAACCCTAATTTCTAGAAAAGATAGATGAAACCTCTGATTTCTTTCTCAAATAGCGCCCAAACAAACTCTACTCACTTTTGAATTATTGTACGTTCAAATGTCTACAAATAAAGACTAAATTCAAAAGAATCAGAATCCATTTGTGAAAATTGGGTTTTGGGACCTAACTGCGCATTGTACATTTTTACTGATTTTGACATTTCCTGAGCATCTTTATCTCATTTTAATTATTTTCTTTTTCATTTCTTTAATTCATTCATGTTTTTAATAAAATGCATAAAAATTCAAAATCCAAAAAATCAGAAAAGCAATAAAAATCACATGTTCTGACTTGAACATATTCACCTAATCCACTTGTACATAATTAATCTCCCTAACTTTTATAACATATTTGAAACCCTTAAAAATTCCAAAAAAAATCATATCTGAGTCCATTGCATTATTTCATATATGTTTGATTTTTACATGCATTTATTTATCATTAGAAAACCAAATTACAATTTCAAAGCCAAAAATTGATATCTTATATACATAGAATATCGCAAAAAAATGCATTCTTCATTTCATTTACATCTGAGTCATTAATGAACAATTGATTTAGATGAACATTTTTTATGTTGAGCATTTTTGCATCTAAGGTCATTTGATATTTAAAACCTATTTTCTTTGCATTTTTCACGCATAGTCAATTGTTCTGGTCCTTGTCAACCTAAACACATGTCATCTTAATATCGAGCCACCTTATTGTTAATGAGCCCCATACCTGGTCTTCACTCTTTGTCGTGAAGCACGAGATATATGGGTCACTGGATCACTTTGATCTAATGGCCATCTTTAATCCCACCTCTTCCCCACTCTCATCATGTGCCTTGCCCGTGACATCACTCTCACCGTTGGATCTAAATGATCCAAAGGGTGTTGTCTCTTCCACTGTAGTCATGTCTTTCCCTCGTGAACGCTCCTCACCATAGGATGTTCATGATCTAATAGTGACTGTAGGTCACCCCCGTCCTTTGCGACCTCCGCTGCTTGGAGATGCTCTAGCCGTTGCCCCTCTACCCACAACTACCAGCCTTCTTATCCATGCTCATCATCTGAAAATCTATCACCGTTGCCCCCTCTAGTATCCCTTCTTTGTCGCGAAAAACCCATCTTTAATAACTAACTCCTCCTCATCGATTCAACCACCCATTCACATCTTATCCTATCTCCGGCTGAGCTACCTTCAGCCTTATCCCCTCCGTCTATAAAACCCCAAACGCCATAACCTACATCGATTATAAATCTTTTTAAACCCATCGCCGATAACACAAACGATAGACCCAACTTTCGCATCCTTATCCTATATCCATCACCCTTCCTCTCTCTATATAGAACTATCGTCGATCATCGTTTAGGGTATACTCTAATAGAGAGGATGGCCCCAACTTCTCGAGCACCACGATGATAGCGGACACACCCGATAGACGGCGATGATGAGTCGCTCCTGATTAAACCATAGGCAAGATCCACAATAATCCTTCTTCGCATAGCAGAAAGGGCATCGGTCGTCTACTAACTTTGTTGTGATCACATCCACGGCTGAGGCGAGAGCCGAGCTCGTTCATCTAAGCAAGCTCAACTCTAGATGATCCTCTTCTAGATAAAGTCTCTTTTCCTATTCCTCTTTCCCTTCATCTTCTTCCTCCAATTCTTCCTCTCTTGCATATACCCCAAATCGCTCTGCCCCTTGGGTTTCACCACTTTCACTCATCGATCATTTGTTCCCATACTCAGCTCTCCTCCTTGCAAAGGACGACCAATCTTCCTCCAATCACTGACAGCACTAGAACCTCCCTCTTTCTTTTCTATCCCTCGCAACCCTCCATCGTTTTCTCTTTCCCCCACTTCGATCAGAGCCGCATTCACTCTTCTGTGACCTCCATAACCTAGCTTCGAGCATGAGCTCCTTCTACCTGCAGGGGCACCCTAAACAGAAGCATCCTCAAGGGAGTCCATCCTCTAGTAGAGATCATCATCCGCCTCTTTTTTCTATAAGAGGAGCTTCTCAATCACTGTGATCGAGCGTGTGTCGCCTTAAGAGAGGAGGACCACCATATGTGAGCAACTTCACAGCCTGCAACTATCGACTTTGGTGAAGCCACCACCATTGCCTTCAAGCCACCAACGGATCGACTCTGTCCCAATGACCCTTAGATGTGTGTCGGTTGGAGGAGCAACCTCGACACCAACCCGCTCCGCCCGTCAATGCCTCGACTCTGATAGGGGCCATCCGCACTTCATCCACCATTCATTATCATCATAGGCTGCTTGCGGGCCACATGTAGGCTCTGGAGGGTTGCCTCAGCCTCGACCAATCGAGCTTCAGCCAAGGGCACCCCAAGACACAAAAATAAGTGACATGTAGCTTCGGACCTCTGAAGCACATTGCCACCCTTCGAGCATGTCATGCCTCACGCATGCTTCACGTGTAGGAGGGCAAATTATGCCACAACTCTTGTACAAATCAGAATCTCCAGGAGGTCCAGGTCACGCATCTCGTACGTGTGACCCTAGGCAAATTACACGGACGACCTCAAAGGCTCATATAATTATAAGTACATCCAGCTAGAGGTAAATTGCAAAGGAGGACCATCGAATTTTTCATATTACAGAACAACCCCTCAACAATGGTATACAAAATTTTAATTACTTTTATTTCAATTATGCCCCTGAATATTTATTTAATCATATCTTGAACATTTTGTATCAGATTTTGATGTTCTTGGTGTTGATTTTATCCCTATTTTAGTATCTATCATCTAGTAAATTAAAACATTTATTCTGGAGACATTTTGAGCATTAAATTAATTGAGGTTCTATTTTATTTACTTTGAGCACCTTTAGTTATTCTCATTGATTCTTTTGCTCAACAACTAATGCCATGCTTCTATGGGGATTTATTTCAGGAAATTAATTCATGCTTAATTGATTCACTTGCTTGATTAACTACTCGGCTTGTGTTTGCTCATCTCCACATTCACCATTGTGCATCATTTCGCATATCATTTAAAAATCATAAAAAATTACATTCATTTTATATCTCACAGAGCATAGCATATCATTATTTTCTTGTATAAAAATATTTTGCCAAAATCCATGCATCATATTTTCTTCGATTGTTAATTAAATCATTTTTATTAAAATACATACAAGCTGAAAAAGATAAATACAACAAAAAGTTCTTCTTCTCTATGATAACCTAATTTATTACATTATTTAACTATTAATCTTGGACCCTCACATTACATCCTTGAGTTTGACCTTCGAACATGCCCAAGTAAAATAACTATATTTTGATCACATTGAGACTTGATTCCTCATATCATTTTTCGGTGTGATCATTGTTGGCGAATCACTAGATTTCTCGACTATAACAATTTGACAAATTTGGCATAGGGAATTATGGGCTCGTCAAGAATGCATGCATTTATCATGACAATATACGAAATAGGACTTGGTTATCTCGATCTAGTTAAGTCAACTCTTTGACCTAACTAATCTGGCACCTCCGAATCTCTATTCCTATGCAGAGGACCCTTAACAAAAGGTCGGTCACATATCATCCAATAGAGAACGGATTATCATCTCCTACTCAGGCTGAAGATCATCTCTTAATAATCCTTTGACGATTCTTTATGAGTCCTCAATCTGACTCTTTAAATATTCATCCAAGCACCAACCTCTATGATTCAACAATTGAATTAACAACTGTATGATCATTAAGATGGCCATGGTAAATAACCCTAATTGTACTAAGGAACCTTATAACGCATTTATTCATTTAATCTCAAATGAATAAACCAATAACTTTTATTGATAAATAAAACATTACAAAAAATATTATTATAGGAATGGTTCACCTCAGAATCACATGGATAACAATAAGGGCCAATAAGTACAAGAAATCCTAATTTTTAATTCTTCCATAAATCCATTTTCGGACCTATTTTATTCTTTATTCATCAAATCAAAAAACTTTTTACATGAATGTTGTAGATAAAAATATATAGGAAAATACAAAATTTGTTTCATGTAAAAAATACATATTGTCTTCCCCCACACAGAATAAAAATCCAAAATTCAAACATCCCAGACCTATATCTATTACATATGAACTCAAAATTGACCAAATCACCTTTAATTGTATATAACTTTTAATAATATATTTAATGAAGGGGGTTTCATTCATTTTGGAGTTAAGATGCAAAAGTTAAGTTTTGGACCCCTATTGTACAATATACATGAATAAAATAATCATTTTATTTATTCTTTATAGTTTCACTATTTTATATTTTTATAATTTTTAAAATATTATATATAACATATATATATAGAATTAAAGTAAAATAAAACAATTAAAAACACAATAAAATAAATAAACCAATTTTAATACGTAGATGAATACACTATACATATACCTATAAATTAATACCTATTATTAATTATGTACATAAACATAAAAGAATAAAATAAAAATATATTCAAGTATATTAAAATAAGTTATAATTTAATGAATTATGTATATAAAATAACAAGTTATAATATACAAAATAAAAATAAAATACACACTATAGAGGTAAATACACATATAATTATAAAAAAGTAACCTATAATAAAATAACTTGTAAAAATAAATAAAAATCAAATTAAAATACTAAATAAAATAATAAATACTTTTTATGTTTTGGTAAAAAACAAAATCATTTATCAAATTATTTTGAATTAATAAGGAATTTTAGCAATATTTAATATTTTCCCTAGCATACGTGGCCCAATAGGGAGCATAGTCTTCGTTGACTGTAGGTAATCTCTCCATCCATCTCTAGGCCTATGTATGTCATACCTAAACCACAAAGTTCCTTGAAATTTTCCTATAAATTCCTTCATCCTTTTAGGTTGATTTATTCTTTGACTTTTCTCCTCGATCAAATCTCTTTCACACACCCTCGATTCCTCAATCGGAGGAGTATTGCATCGATCACTCTTCACAATTCAACACTTGCTTGTAAATATACCTCTTGTCAGACCTCTTTTGAATTTTGATCTCCCTTATGTTATTCGTATGAGTCCGAGGCGAATCATTCCTACAATAAATGTTATTCTAATGTTTGATATATCAATAAAAGTTATTGGTTTATTTCATTCTCTATCTGAGATTAAATGAATGAATGCACTATAAACTCCCTTAGTATAATTAGGGTTATGTACCATGGCCTTCCTAATGATCATACTACTATTGATTCAATTGTTTAATCATAAAGGCTGGTGCTTGGATGAATATCTAAAGAGTTAGATTGAGGACTCATCAAAGAACTGTCAAATGGTTTTTAAGAGATGGTCTCAAACTTGAGTAGGAGATGGCAATTCTTTCTCTATTGGCTGATATCTAACCGACCACTTGATGTTGGTCCTCTTCATAGGAATAGAGATTCGGAGCTGCCAGATTTGTTTGGTCAAAGAGTTGACTTAACAAAATCAAGATAACCAAGTCCTATGTCGTATACTATCACGATATAAGCATGCATCCTCTGACCAGAGAGATGTATTGATATATGCCTAAGTATGCGCATTGGGTAGACCTATAGGTTGATGGCCAAATCAAGGTTTATTCACCAGCGAGCTAGTGTGCATACAAGGGAAAAGGAAGAATATGATCTCTCAAAGGGATCATACAGATTTGCTTGTGAATCAGAAGACATGAGCTCACTCATGAGGTAATGGGATCGATCAAATTCCATGCATGTTTGTCTTGCTTTGGAAGCATAACAAGAATTTATAGGTATGATATATGTTTTTGGAAAGCATACGATCGATACCAACTCTCAATGATTTAATGAGAAACTTAATGATAAATCCATGAAGATGATAATGTAAATTGATATATATCTTCGGGTTTATTCTAGGTCTCCCAGTATGTAGGATGTAAAGGCATTAGGAATACATGAGGGCGATGTGATCATAAACGCTTATATAACCATGACGCTTCCATTCTGAGGGAGTGATGAAACAGGTCTGGATTTTAGTGACTCCTCTAAGTAGAGAAGTGATCTATTCTTAGTCCAAATGTTAGATATTGATCTGAATGTGATTCAGATGCAATGTGAAGATTATATCTACAGCCTTGATTTAATCAAAAATCTATGAGAGGTCTCCGACAATGGGATTTGAGATATGATTTCAATATCCAAGTCCCTAAACGTGGAACGTACAATCGCCTTGTCCTTATATTTAAGTATCCGTAGAGAAAGCACATTATTTTTGAAAGAGTTCAAGAATAATTCCATTGATAAATGTGTATCCAAGCATTGAGAAATGGTTTACTAAACATGATTTTATTATCATGAATAATTGTGAATTTAGTTCATATTATTTTGATGCATGAGAATGATGATCCTATATAATTAAATGTAATTTAATTATTATGTATATAAATAATGGGATAGCATTATCCATATTTTTCATATATATTATTAATGTGATTTACAATATATATGAGAGGGCTATTTCTAAGTAACATTTACAATTTACATGTTGATGTGAATTGGATTCACATTAGATAACTAATTGAAAATGTAATTTACATTTTATTTTGAGCTGTCAATGTGATTCACAAATTTCCAATAGCATGATTGATATTTCACAAAATAATTTGTAATTATTTTTGTTAAATAATTTACAACAAAGTTTGTAAAATTATGGAGAAATTAATAGGATGTGTAATCTCATATAATAGGAGAAGGGAGTTACCTTCCTTTTAGGATGGGATGGACTACCACAAGTCCTAGTGGGATTAGTGATCGTCCACCTCCCTTATGTAAGGAGGCTTGCCTCCTTTATATTTCTCCAAGGTAGATTGATTTAATTAAAATTAATTTATATTGGTTATTATTCAATATATATTTAATTTATTAATTTAATTGTTGTTGTATTTTTACAATAAAAATCATGGCCATTAAAAGAAACACAAATCAATCTCAACCATGGGATTTGTGTTGTCCTTGGATTGAGATCCATGGAACCCCAAAATTTTATAAAAGAAGAGGCAACCATAGATTTTCATTTTTTGTATACAATTGCAAGTGCTATCTCTCTCACTCTAATTCTCAAACACATTCCCCCTTCTCTCCTACATGAGTAGTCATCCACCTCTTACTCTAGAGAAGAATGTCGTCGACACCATGTCGTTATACCGCCCTTAGACTACTCGTGTATCTCTGTATCCTTAAGTGCACCTCTTGTGAAGATGATTTTGGATCTCTCTGACAATGTCAGGAGATTTACCGCTCAGATTATCAACTCAGATTGTGAGAAGCACTCGTTTCATCAACGCACTCGTAAACATCTTCTCTGTTGGATCAGACTTGAGACAAACTGTCTCTTGCTTTAGAGACATGATCACATCCATGATTCAAGAGGTATTCCAATATCTACTTTTTGTTCTAGGTAAAAATATTCGAGAAATATTCTCATATCATGCGGTTTCATCATTTAAAAATTTTTAAATTATGTTGCATCGAGCCACTAGTGCGACTAGTCGCTCTAATCGCATACAATGCTATGTGCTTAAGGATCTCTCCATATTCTTCAAGTGGTATCAAATTCCTTGTCAAGGTATTGGATATGATCTAAAACCCTAAGCAATCGAGGTTCATGTTTCAGATGCGCGGGAATCATTGTTTTTTCATAGATGAAAGATTCGAATTAATTTTTCTCTTAATTAAAAACCTATTGTTTGTGAACTGTTTAGACATGTCTTTTAGTTATTAAAATATATTTCTAATGTCTAAATATGTCTCAGAAACACTAACCTAATTTTGTCATAAAAAGTTCACGAAAATGATTCGAAGAGTTCCTGCCATAAAAGTTGTTATGCACGTATTCACGGATCTGTAAGAAAATTAATTTTACTTATTGTTTTCCCATCATGAAATATGAATTCAATACTTAAATTATGTAGATAATCAAACCAGAAAACCACTCGAATTTATTTTGCACTATTCCGACTTCATTTCCCTAGATATTCCATATTTAGCGGAGATGGGTAGGAAAATGATTAGATCATCAAACCTCATTACTTAATGTGTTTATAATTCAATAAAATCATGGAAATTATGAATTTTTCTTGATTAAATATTATATATAACAATTATGAAAATAATTGATTAATCATCACAGGCCATTGAATATATGTTTCGTGAAAACCTTAGTTTATTGTATAATAGCGGTAGGAACATTGTTACCTGAATATGATTGGGGATTTGTTTATAAAATATACTCATAATATTATTTTAAATGATTTTTATAAATATTATATGGTATAATTCGGTTAGAAGGCCGAATAACATCTCAAATGCAAGATGATCAAATCACATTATCCTTGTCTGGGACTGATATGGTGTCTAGTCGAGGATTGTGGGGTAGCAGGTTGCTCCGTGAGCAATCTGTCCCACATCCTGTGCATACTGACCGTGACAGTGGGTAACTATAGGATAATGCTTGAAACGATCATGATGTATTATTCTAATTATTAGAATTTGAATAATATGTATTTTGAGTTTATACCATCCTTCAAGTAACAAATAAGATTATTTGTTGGTTGATTGAATTGGATTGATAATTGATTTAATATGATTAAATGAATTATATCATATTAAAACACTCTATTATGAACAGAGTAGTATATTCCATGGAAGAATTAATTATGTGAATAGTATTCATAATAATTAATTAAAATTTGAACATGATATGGAGGATTACATGAATGACATCCATGGTCTTCCATCAAGGCACATGGTTCCGTCACCATGGACTTTATGTAGGAGACGCATGTATGAAGTGACAGCTCCTGCACAAAAGCACATATGGATCAGACTCTTTGCTTCTCAAAAGAGTAAGGTCATATCCATAGTGACCCCAATATCAATTCCTCCTATTATTGGGGCGATATTGGGTAGCGCATAGCAAGTTCTATTCCTATTGATGGTTGGTTCGATTAAAGAAAGGTCAACATCGCCTTAGGGTGGTGGGTCTGGGTGTTAACGACCAAATTGAGAAATGCAAGTTGGACTTGCAAGGCATAATGTGTTCCCGCTTCTTTTTATCGTAGTTACTGCTACTTATATTATTGGGATGTAATAAAGATAAGAAAGGAGATCCCAGATCTTACTTGAGATATATTGGTAAGTATATCTCTTGCTTTAAAAGTGACTAAGGGAACGAATTTTCAAAGTTAAAAAGGCAAGACTAATTTGATTAATATTTCTTAATCAAAGAATTTATTTCTTGAATATATAATTAACAATATAATCTAATATAGTGCATTCTTAATTTCATACAATGAAGTCCATAAACCCACTCACCAGGCTCCCGGAGGTCAACCAATTGACCAGACCAAATTACTCAGATTGGATTTGTAATTTGGATCTTTTCCTTTCTACAGACCGCATATCTTATAAGTTATCTAAGGACAAGCTTGCAAATCCTAAGACACGGGAAGAAATCAAATACAATGAAAAATATGATGAAGATCATACATTGGCCAGGTGTTATATTCTGGGATCTCTCTCCACTGTGCTTCAGAAGCAACACGTGGAGATGAACAGTTGCCATGATATAATGTTGAATCTCAAGAAGATTTCGATTTCGGTGATGAATCGTAGTCAGCATTAGAACATTGTGAAAGAGCTTGTTTATTACAAAATACAGGAAGGGACTTCAATTAGAGAGGACGTACGCAAAATGTTTGGGTACCTCACAAAATCGTAAACTCTTAGGGCTTACATGGATGCAGATAATGAGTCCGACTTCATTCTATTATCTCTCACCAAATCTTTCAATAACTTTATGCTATCATTCCACTTGAATAAGATGAACTTGTCTAATGTTGATTTGATGACTTCATTAAAGTCTACAGAAGATGTAATGAAGAAAGATTATCCCTTTAGCAGTGCAATGGTTGCATAGGTCAAAGGGAAGTACGGTGGGAAGCAAAGATCTCAAAAGGACCTAGACCAGAAAAGAAAAAAGAAGAGCCAAGGTGTTGCCTCATCCTTTAATGCTTCCGCTCTTGTGGCATCAAAGAAGTCTGATGTGTATCATCATTACAAGAAGTTACGGTACTGGAAGCATAACTACCTAGATTACCTGAAGGCTGCTGATAAAGGGAAAGCCCCAGTAGGTATCAATTCTACTTTCATCATTGAAACAATTTTGTCATTTGATGAGAAGGTAGATGGGTCATTGATTCTGATGATTTTATTCATGCATGCAATTTGTTGCGCCTATTTTAGGAAAATAAGAATCTTAATGAAGGTAGATAGTCATCCAGGATTGGATTTGATACGACCATTGCAGCAGTCACCATCAGGACCTGCAAACTATCATTATCTAGTGGAAGAGTCCTAGTACTTAAAGAATGTCTTTATGTTCCAGATGTTAGAAGGAACTTAATATATGTATCTAAATTATCTGAAAGTGGATATAGTTTCTATTTTGTAAGAAACTTGTCATTAGTCTTTAATAATTGTATTACGTAAGGTGTTCTGACTTCAGGTGGACTCTATGAGTTGTGCATTTATAAAAATGTCATGAATGTTACTGCCACGAATAAAAACCCTAAAAGAACCATGGAGAATTGAAGTCATAATAATGTCATTAGCATCAAAGGATTGGTCATTTATCTGTTGATAGGATCAATAGATTGATAACAGATGGACGCTTAGATTTTCTACAGGTCTAAACTTTGCTTACATGTGACATTGTATTCGAGGTAAAATGACTAGGATGCCTTTCCGTAATAAGGTTACTTGATGTGACGGTATTCTTGACCTAATACATACCGATATATGTGGTCCCTTTAGTATTGCGACATCAAATGGATATCGATAGTATTTGACGTTTATTGATGACCATTCGTGATACGAGTTTATCTTACTATTACTTCATAAATATAAAAGCTTGGAAAAGTTCAAAGAGTTCATGGCTTTGGTTGATAACAAACCAATAAGAAGATTAAATGCATTCAATCTGACCTAGGTGGCATGTACCTCTTAGATGAATTCAAGGAATACCTCAAAGAGAGAGGAATTTTCTCCAATCTCACTTCTCTTGGAACTCCTTAACTTAATGTTGTTGTTGAAGGATGCAAGAAGACCATCATGGACATGGTTCATTCAAAGATGAGTAAAACACATTTACAACTTAGTTAATGGGGATATGTAGTAGAGACTATAATATGTATCCTGAATAAGATTCCTAGCAAGTACTTTACCTAAAACTCCTCATGAGCTTAGGTATGGAACCAAACCCTGTGTTAAACACTTGAGGGTTTGGGGTAGCTTGGTCCATGTGAAGAATGTGGACGCAAGTAACATAGAATCTCGCACTCGTGAGAGGTACTACATTGTCTATGTTAAGGATGGTATTGGATACTGACTTTATGACCATGCGACTCAGAAGGTATTCACCTCTAGAGATGTAAAACTTTTGAAGGATGACTTCCCTAAAAGTCAAGATAATAATGAAGTAAAGGAACTCATTTAATCCCCTAAGAATATTTAGTTTCCTAAACAAGAAACTGAAGAACTAAATGAAGATGTAATGCATGTACCTCTTCGAAGGAGTTCGAGGGTCGTTGCACCATCTGAAAGGTACGAATTTCATGTGTCAGGTGAAACTGACAATGATCTAGCTTCATTTTATGAAGCACTCATGGATCATGACATGGATAGATGGATGCTAGCAATGAAGTCTGAAATAGACTCCATGCATAAAAATGATGTATGGACTCTAGAGGATCCATCTAGAGCGGTAAAATCCATTGGGTGTGAATGAATCTTCAAGAGAAAATAGGGACCTGATTGGAAGGTAGAGACCTTCAAAGCACGATTCGTAGCCAAAGTTTACATAAAGAGAGAAGGCATCGACTACGATGAGACATTATCTCCTGTGGCTACGCTTATGTCCATCAGAGCACTACTTTCTATAGTTGCATATCTTGACTACGACATCTAGCAAATGGACATCAAGATGGCTTTCCTCAATAAATACATCGAGGAGGATATCTATATGGAGCAACCACAGGGCTTCATAACCAAGGAAGGAAAAGTGTGCAAGCTAAAGAAATCCACCTATAGGCCTAAACAAGCTTCTCTTATATGGAACATTAGATTTGACGAAATCATAAAGAGATATGATTTTATGCAGAATACTGATGAACTTTATGTGTACAAGAAGCTTAGTGGGAGCGCCATTTTATTCATCGTGCTTTACGTAGATGACATCCTTATCATTGGGAATGATATGGGGATGATGACCATTGTTAAGATTTGGCTATACCATACCTTCTAGATGAAAGATCTTGGAGAAACCTATTATATCTTGGGTCTAAAATTGTTCAGAAATCAAGAAAAGAGGATCTTTGGACTGTTACATCATGTGTACATTAAGAAGCTCTTAGAGCGTTTTCCTATGGAGAACTCCAAAAAAGGCTTCCTTCCCTTAGGACATGGTATCCACCTATCTAAAGGGATGGCTCCTCAAAGTGTTGAGGAAAAGAAAGCCATGGCTAGATGCCCCTACACATCAACTGTAGGAAGCTTAATGTATACCATAATGTATACAAGTCTAGATATCTGTCATGTAGTGGGAGTGGTAAGACATTACCATACTGCTACGGAGAGCAACATTGGAATGTAGTGAATAACATCTTAAAGTATATAAGGCGGACGTAACATTACATTTTGGTCTATGTAGATGGTGATCTCCAAGTATTAGGATACACATATTCTGACTTCTAGTCTAATATTGATGATCGAAAGTCAACATCATGGTGTGTGGTCCTATTGAACGGTGGTGCTATGAGCTGGAGAAGCAATAAGCAGGACACTACAATCAATTCAACAATAGAAGATAAATACATTACCACATCGGATGCTGCAAAGGAGGCAGTGTGGTTGCGCAAGTTCATCCTGGAGCTTGACTTAGTTTTCTTTGATACTCACATTCCACTACTCTACGATAACATGAGAGTCATAGCACAAGCTAAGGAACCCAGATGGCATCAAAAGAGTAAGCACGTGGAAAGGAAATACCACAACATTCGGTAAATTCAAAAGCATGGTGACATCGTCATCACCAAGGTGCTCTCTGATGTCAACATTGATGATCCACTTACCAAACCTTTGATACAAAAGGTTTACGACCAGCATGTAATGAGTATGGGTCTCATTCTGAGGGCTAGTGGGAGATTGTTAGCCATGTAAGCCCGAGGAGAACCATCCCTATAATAAACATTATTATAGTGTATGATTTATCTATAAAAGTTATTGGTTTATTTCACTACATGTATGTGATTAAAAGGATGAATGCACTATATGGTCCCTTATTACAACTAAGCTTATGTACCATGGTCTTCTTAATGATCATACATCTGTTGATTCAATTGTTGAATCATAGGAAGGTTCTTGGATGAATATCTAAAGAGTTAGAATGAGGACTCATCAAGCACAGTCAAATGATTATTAAGATATGATCTCTGGCCTGAGTAGGAGATGACTATCCTTTCCTTATAGGTTGATATCTGACTGACTTCTTGATGCATGTCCTCTGCATAGGAATAGATATTCTGAGGTGTCAGATTAGTTAGGTCAAAGAGTTCACTTAGAGAAATTGAGCTAATCAAGTCCTATGTTGTATATTGTCATGATATTGGCATGCATCCTATGGCTGGAGACAGATGTATTGCTATATGTTTAAGTATGGGCATTTGGCAGACCGATAGGTTGATGGCCAAATCAAGGTCTATACACCAGTTAGATGGTGTGCATATGATGAATCTCGTATTCATCATACTAAAATTAGTCAAATAGGCTCTGTTCCCCAACATTCACATGTATTTAATCATTAATAAAGCATTATTAGCATTCATACATGTGTAAATAATATTTGCATTTCATCATGCATAAATTGCATTAAAAATTCCAACTGTAAATTAGCCCAAAAAGCCGTTAACTTATCATTTTTTAAATAATTCTTCCTAACTCCAGTTGACCCCAAACCACCTCCATTGTGTAGATATCACTAACAAGAATAAATAAAAAATACAAAAAAATTACCAACTCAAATAAGTGTCAAATAATTCTAAAGACTGATTTCACATCTGACGGACTAAAATGAGAATATCTCCCTCATACAATGTCCGATTTTTCTCTACTCACATTTAAAGTACTCCATTTTCAAATAACTTCAAAACAAGACCAATTTTGTAAAATTCGGAGCTCATATGTGATAGTTGGGTTTTGGGCCTCTTTTGCGTATTTTGACTTTTTGCTATTTTCGACCTGAGTTTTTACGTACGTAATTAACCCTTTTAATATTATTTCTTCTTCATTTATGTTCTTTGATAAAGGTTTTATTAAGCGACTCAAAAATCCAAATCCAAATTAAAACTAAAATCAAAGAAACTTAATGAGACCAAGTGTCTGTTGTGAGTCTGTACAAAAATTATGTGTTTCATACTTCTATTTTATTGTCCAATTTTCTTATTTATTCAAAATCCAAAAAATCAGATTAGTACGTAAATAATTTTCTTGTATTTTATCGTAATTTTTCTAGATTTTTATCCTCTCTAAAACCACCAAAAAATACAAAACTCCAAAAATCTTGTTTTCTATACACATGGAAAACCACCAAAAATCCCACTTTGCATAGATGACCTCTTTTTCTCCCGGGTCCTTAGTGAAAGTTGTAGATATCGTCGAGACAAACAACTTTCGTAAAGGAAATTTTTCGATCTGATGTTTCCTCTTATTTCTTTTTCATTTTTGTATCTCTTTAAATTTGAATTTTTTTGGAGGCGCCACGTGGCACCCCACTTGCTGCACTTCTCTCTCTTCTCTCGCACATGCCATGCACGTGCCGCCTTCTCCTCCCGCGTGTGCGTGCGCGGCAGGTGACCAAACCCCCTCCCCTTCCCCGCAGCCGTTCCCAACCCTCTTCACGAAAAGCCTCTGCCTTCCTCTCCCATAACCGCTGCCAGCTGCCCCTGCCTCCTCTCCGGCCTTTATGAGGCTGCCCCTCCTCGCACCTACAAAACTCCCCCCTTACTTCTGACCATAGCATCCGCCCTACTCCCCTCAAGCGACGGTGACAGTGGCTGCTTCTTCCCCGGTGCAATCCAGAGGACTTTGAACCTCTGTGCTGTTGCAGCTCAGCCCTGTGCTCCCGCCGAGCACCGAGGCAAAGATCGGAGTCGAGCTTCTGCTCCTCCAAACACAGGCGATTCTCCGCCCCGTTCAGTGACTCCTCTGCACAGCAGTGGGCCGGCGACCGCCGCTCCTCCTGTCCTCCTCCAGCATCGGGCCTCCCCCACCGCGTCGTTCGCCTCCGGTGCCTTACAGACCTCCGCCTCCAACTACCAGGTCACAACACCGTCCTCCGCCATCTGAGCCCAAGCTCCTCCGTCAGTTCGCTTCCCCGATGACCTCTCGTAGCTCGTTTGTGTGTCAATCAAGCCCGAGAACTACCTTCGCCCACCGCGCACGGTCGCTTGCCCACCGTCTCCGCTCAGGCCAAGCCCCTGCCCTCGCCACGAGCAGTTACCGTCGGATCGGGAAAATAGCCCTTGATCCGATGACCCCAGAGCCACCACGTGTTCCATCCCGAGCCTCGCCCCAACCTTGAGGCTCAGGTCACCCGAACCACCACTCACTGCCACGTGGAGCCCCGGCCTCAGCCCTGACCGTCAAACCTCAGCCTCGTCACCGCCATCTCAGTTCGGGACCTCCGAGCCTCCGCCTTGGGATCCTTGAGCCTCCATCAACCTGCCACGAAGGCTCGGGCATCCGAGCCTAAGCTTCATCGCCCGAACCACCACTCGTCGTCACATGGGGCCCCGGCCTCAGCCCCGACCACCAAACCTCAGCTTCATCACTACCACCTCGGTTCGGGACCTCCGAGCCTCTGCCTTGGGGTCCCCGAGCCTCCACCAGCCTGCCTTGAAGGCTCGGGTGTCCGAGCCTGAGCTTCATCGCCCAAACCATAGGCTCAGCCTCCCTCGAGCCTCAGCCGTCGTCCGAGCCTGCTGGCGCACGTGCGACACACGTGAATAATGGGAAAATTGCTCTGAAGCCCCCAGAAGTTCTAGATATTGTAGAAATACCACTACTAGAAA
Source organism: Ottelia alismoides (assembly GCA_037367405.1). Lineage (NCBI taxonomy): Eukaryota > Viridiplantae > Streptophyta > Magnoliopsida > Alismatales > Hydrocharitaceae > Ottelia > Ottelia alismoides. The sequence continues at coordinate 33,216 of JAZKJV010011308.1, forward strand.
TAAATTACATACGGGCCCCGCTGACTTTGTGAAATTGCAGATAAGCCCCTCCAGGCACCTGTTTGAAAGAAAAACTGTATTTTTATTACATTTTAGTCCTTGAAATTTCATTTCATAATATCGTTTTCATTTGAACTCTGATTTTACCGAATAATATGTCATTTTGAAGCTCTTTGCATGCTCTATCATTTAGCATATCTTGTGAAAGGTTGTTTATTTATCATTGTTATTGAGGATATCTGTTGACTCTTGCAGGCTAATTTTGACATATTTATGTTAGATTTTTCATGGATAAATTGATGATTCAATTCTTACAGGGGTATCCTTATAAAGGGTATATATCGATCTCTCATTCTTTTACAGGATCAATTTTATTGAGGCTTCGATTAGAGAATAATGATTTATCAATAGAATCATTTGCCTTATCTCAGTAATTTGCAGGATTATTTCTCAGAAATATTTTCCTTCTTGCCTGCTTATGGAGATATTTTTCTAGACGTAATTTTTTTTCGATATGTGATATAAATTGAGGATTAACTGGTTGCGTTAATTGATGATTTGAAGCGTGAAAAGTCACAGATTCTAAGCCGAATTAGTTTCTCTATTTATTTCCTTGTCATTGCATTTCTTCGCATTTGTATTATATTTTTCCTAATACAGAAATTAATCGAACATTAATTAATTATTTAATTTAATTTAAAACCACGCAACTAAGAATCACTATTCCCTGTGTTCGACCTTGGTAGACTTGCCAAGTATAAATACTCCCCAACATTCAAAAGATTGTGGTTTTTGCTAAACCGAATTTGTCTCCTATACTACAACAATTATCTAACCTTAAAGAGGCAAATTTAACGTTCATCAAATGGTGCCGTTGCCGAAGAACGACGGATTTTTAGGGTTTTAAATCATTTTTATAATTAATTTTTGTGAAGTTAAATTTTGTGTCATTTTTTTTCCTTTTCTGCATTTCATTTTGCATTTCTCTCTTACTTCTGCTACTAACCGCAAATTCTCTCTTTGTAGACTACTGGGAGCCAAATTTTGGATATTAATTAAGGATCTGCTAGGAAGATTGAATTTTAATTCTTGTGAGAGAGAACTTAGTCTAGGTTCAATTTTCTACAATATTCTCAGGGTCCCTCTCTTTGAACCCTTGTAATAATACATACTGAACTTTTCTGTGGTGTGTCGGGTCTGTTTTAACCCCTTCTGTGTGGTTGGGACCCGGCTTGAGTGGTGTAGGACTTAGGCACATATACGTTTGCTTATTTATCATTGATTGTGCTCGTAATTCTTAGGGCACACTCTCACTAACTATACGCACTATAGATCGTTCATACATTAGCCAAATTTTGAAATCAGTTCTTCCCGCTAATAGAACTATCTCCTTAGGGTATTTTTCATCTGTGCATATCATTTAGTGTAAATTTTAAAATTTCTAGTATTGCATCCCGCATGAAGAACGCGAGGAGTCACTGTAAGTCTTCTTCTTAAGCATGCATCATTGATTTACGTTTGCATTGGCTTTTTCGATTCTCCTTCCTCAAAGTTTTACAACTTAGGAATTAAAGAATTAGGACTGTTCGTTCGGCATGAATTTTTGTGCTCACATAATTTCAGTGATAACCTCAAATTAAAATCGGGACTGCTAATCTAGGCGACTGTAAATAAAACTGACAAAGAAATTAACGTGTGTTTGATGGAGAGAAACCCACTCATTGTTTTTAAGGACATGATCACACACCTTAGGACAGAGCCAAAAAACCGAAATGTTTCATTCAGACTACTGATTTTAAAAACAATTAGCTACTTTTCAGTGAGGGTCTTGGGTAGCCGTTTCATGGTCCGACTTCCCTTAGCAGAGTAGGTGGTTTAGAGGACACTGCGGAAGGCTCCATCCTCAAGTATCACGGGTAGCTGTTTAAACGGTCCGTACTTACACCTATACTGGCTGAAAGTAGGTGCAACTAGTTTTATGAACTCAAGACAGTCTTTGTAAAATATTTCAGCACCTAACAACTCCGCTTAATTTTCAAGATTGTTTTATCATTAAATTAAAATTGAAAAGATAACCCTAACGTGCCTTCACCAGTGTTGAGTGGTTGAATCTACGTGTTTGTTTTGCATTTTATTTGTGTGCATCGAAGGCCTTGCAATCACAAGCAAATCGTGGTTCGTTGATCATTCCATCCCTATTGAGAAGATGTCGGCACAGTGGTCTTCTTTCCCGATCTCATTGACCATGACCCGATATCCTTCTTCTCACACTCCTTAGGGGAACCTGATCTTCAAATCAAGTTCCCCTCAGCCATCATTCTCTTCCTGCCCATACATCCCACCCTATGACCACACTTCTTCTTGGAATAGCCCTCTCTCACATTCTGACAATCTTATGGACATGAGAGAGAGAGACCAGAATCGAGGATGATAATAGAGTACTGATATTGACAGTAGAACACGATTTCTGGTTACTATGATCTCACAGCCTCTTGAACCATCCCCTACTCAGGATGACTATCCTCTTGAGTACAATCAATTTTCCTTCGACAACCCTTGAGAAAACCAAAGTCAAGGAAATATAACTCATGACCAGACCATAATGATGATGAACAATCAATACTCTACTCGAGGTTACATGCCAGAATCACGACACATGGAGAATGATTATTCACACTAGTCATGAGATGTTTGAGGATGAGATTGCTGGGATTAATCATAGAGCAGACACTTTAACTAAGAGAATATACGATCTCATCCAGTCTATGTAGAATTCAGATAAAGTGAGGCCACCACCATGCAAACCATTGGATCATCACAATCAGGTACAACCACCGCTAACCTCTGACCACCCTACTGACCATATTATAGAAAATACCAAAAAATGAAAAAATAGAAAATTTAAAAAAAAGGACAACTCTGAAATGGAAGCATTTTGCAAGAATTTGATTTGAGAGCATCCACTGATTAAGGCCATAGAATATGAGCCCAGTCTTAAGAGATTTGTGAAGAGTCGATTAAACCCCAAGATAGGAAAGAAAAGATCAAGGACTGAATATCATGTCGTATCTATGGCCAGCTCTTTTGTAATGAATCATAAAATCAAAAGCCGTAAAGTCAAGCGGTTGACTCGGATCTCATGTGAAGTTGAGGATACCTTATTCACTCATGTGTTCAATTAGATGATGACTCTACTTTAGACATCCTCCCGAAGTCCATCTTTAATCAACTCAAACTCGGACAACTCAAAAAGACTAGGGTGATCGTTCAATTACCCGATCGATCTAACAAAAGACCGTAGGGGATCGTTTCTATCGTCGTAAATTTCCGAGGTAAAGAACATAAAGTGGACTTTATTATCCTTGACTTTAAGCACCCCAGAAGGTTGTCTGATTCTCCTATCATTTTAGGAAAGCCGTTCTTAGCCACCTCTAAGGCGATCATCGATTGTGAGACTCAGGAAATCAAGTTCCCTGACTCAGATAATAATGAACAAACCCCCACTGACATGACCTGCTCTGAGGAAAACCAACTTGAAACCGACAGTTGTGATCAAGAGACAAATATTTCACATTATCAGACATCTCCGCATGAAACACAAACACATGCCCTAGGAGAGACAACCATGAGACCAACAGTAGGGAAGACATCTGATTCTCACCACATCTCTCACCCGGCGACTGCTCCTAGGATAAATCAAGATTTTGGAGCTTATGATTTATTGGACCATATTATTGAGGATGGTCACGATTATTTGAGTGGTCCAATCTTTGAGTTGACAGTAATTCACGATATACATGAACCATACAAAGAACCAACTCAGGAAACCTCTGATGTCATCAAAATTCACGATTATTAGGAAGTGACATCAACATCCCAGGCCATAACCCACAAAATCACCAGGAACAATGTCCCTCGACTGAAGGAGCTCATGACTCTTCAAGAATTAGTCGACTTTTACAGGGATTCATCAGATGAGGAACTCATGAATGCCACATCGGTTACTCAAGATAGGGAGATGAAGATTGTCCAACTTCCTCACAATACTTCCCAAGGAAATAAACCGACTAAGAACGTCACCTTTGACATTAGACACACGGTGATTTCTGAAGAGTCCTCATCCAATCATGAAGTGGTTCATCAGATAAGTGCAATAAGTACAGCTCTGATCCAAGGGCACTTACCTCTGATTGACAATAGTTGGAGATCCTCTGCATACGACTACCATTCTCCTGAGGACGACTCTGACGATGGTTGGACTTCTTCATCGACCCCCTCTTCATCGCCCTCCACATCTCCATACTATCTTCCTCCACACCCGCAAGAAGGTCCGTCGCAAACCTCCTTGATCTTGTACATCCGCAAATCTATCTGGTTCCCCATCTGTATTCATCTGATTATACTTAGGCTAACCTGAGCCTAAGTATAGGGGGACCGGTACCATTGTTTATAAATTGCTTCTCCTCTTTTTCTTTTTGACCCATCTATACTTAGTACGAGCTATGTCTACATTTCACTTTATGCCATGAGGACATAGCACACGCTATGTATAGTGGATGTGTTTGTATATATTCTATCTACTTTATCCATAGCTCGTACTTTAATCATTTTTTTATCTAACATCGGGGATGGGTACAAGTAGTGTATATTATGTCTATTATAACTATTTTTCTAAAAACCATAAAAAAACAAAACAAAAAAAAAACCTTTTGCATAAAAAATTCATCATCACTCATGGTCTTGCATTTCATCAAGCATTTCATGCATTCCTTGATTTATATATTCATGATATATTCACTATCATTCAAGGCTTGAGGATTTTTTAGGACACTTGATTTCTGAGATCTTGAGATTATGAGTTATCCAACCTTACTCATTAGGGTTTTTGAACTTAATTATCCACACTTCCCTAGTTTGAAAGATTGAGCGCTATAATGCACTCTTCATCTCTACCTTCAAAAGAATATGATCAGCACAATCACTTTCACAATTGCATGATTGATGAGATGAGTTGAGATATCACATGAGGAACTAGGACTAGATATTTGAGTTTAGATCCGATCTAATGATGCTCGAGGATGGAATAAAGTTAATAAAGGCTTCAGAAAACCTGAGTGTCAGCAAAATCCTAGCCAGTATGTGAACAAGTTCATATGCTATCTTTTTGATATCTACCTATGTGCCAGGGTGTAATGAAACTTAATAAAAATTGTTGATCAGTGTGCGCCAACTTTTGGTAAAAGCAGTGGAGCTAGCCAACAAAAGAAAAGAAAAAGAAATGTCAAAGAAAAGCTCCATCATCCAAAATCAAATTACAAATGAGCTTCGACCAATGGCGAGTGCTCCCAAACATTATCAAAGTGTCCACTTGGACCAAGCTCTAATTAGGACTAAGGAGTGAGGCTGACACAATAAAAGGGCTCTGCATTGTAAGCGATACAAGTTTGGGTGTCAAAGGTATATTAGATACTCAAAAGAGACACCCTCGGTGTACTCTCAGAAAAACAAGTGCAGACGACTCCAAATTCTCTTGACGGACACATTGATCAACAAAATAAAAATATACTTGTGTTGAGTAATAAGGCACTCGAGAGGCACCTTGTTCCAATGTGAGGGAGAGAAAATTAGACACAATCCTATGCCCTCCATCATCTGGCCGTCCATCTACATTTCAAGTCTGACTAACTAATGCGACGGCTGACTGAAACAAGAATAGACTTATTCCCTAGAGTTGAGGATTAGGTCTAGAGGAGAGTCTCTTGGATTGCAACTTTGGGTGATGTCTCGACTTGACTCTCATGAATGCAGTACACGAGAAATCATATCCTTATATTATATGTACAAACAGAGACTCTATAAAATAGAAAAGTTGGATTCATTCTGATTAAAGCATGGTTGAGCTAAGAATTTTAGGATCACTCAAATTAAGGGTCTTCTATGAATTGAGCCTTTAAAAATTCACATGCGCAGTCAGGGATGTATTCAACTAAGTCATTCATTCATTGATGCTCAGGGACGAGCATGGTTTAAGTATAGGAATATGGTGAATCTCGTATTCATCATGCTAAAATTAGTCAATTAGGCTCTATTCCCCAACATTCACATACATTTAATCATTAATAAAGCATCATTAGCATTCATACATGTGTAAATAATATTTGCATTTCATTATGCATAAATTGCATTAAAAATTCCAAGTGTAAATTAGCCCAAAAAGACGCTAACATCTCATTTTTTTAATTAATTCTTCCTAACTCCAATTGACCCCAAACCACCTCCATTATGTAGATATTACTAACTAGAATAAATAAAAAATACAAAAAATACTAACTCAGGTACGTGTCAAATAATCCCAAAGTCTGATTTCACATCTGACGGAATAAACAAGCATATCTCCCTCTTACAGTATCCAATTTTGGTCTACTCACTTTTAAAGTACTCCATTTTCAAATACCTTCAAAACAAGACAATTTCGTAAAATTCGGAGCTCATATGTGAAAGTTGGGTTTTAGGCCTCTTTTGCGCATTTTGACTTTTTGCTATTTTTGACCTGAGTTTTTACGTACGTAATTAACCCTTTCAATTTTATTTCTTCTTCATTTGTGTTCATTGATGAAAGTTTTATTAAGCGACTCAAAAATCCAAATACAGATTAATACTAAAATAAAAGAAACTAACTGAGTCCAAGTGTCCGTTGAGAGTATGTACAAAAATTGTGTGTTTCATACTTCTATTTAATTTTCCAAATTTCTTATTTATTAGCGTAAATAACAATTTGGGTCTCCATCTATGGGTCAGATCTTAGAATGGGTCCCGATCTTTAAATTGTAACGATTCGGGTCCCAAGATCATTAATGTAAGGAACTTTTTGAAGCTAATGACAAGTATGCCCTTGTTTGAAAGTTGGAATTCAACCCCCACTCCCTTTCCAAGAAGGGCATATTCATCATGAACCCCAAAACTTCCATTTCCAAAATGGTCCTGGGACCCGAATCATTACAATTTAAAGATTAGGACCCATTCTGGGATCTGACCCATAGATGGGGACCCAAATTGTAATTTACCCTATTTATTAAAAATCCAAAAAAATTATATTAGTGTGTAAATAATTTTCTTGTATTTTATCGTAATTTTTCTAGATTTTTAGCCTCTCTAGAACCACCAAAAAATTACAAAACTACAAAAATATGGTATTCTATACACATGGAAAACCATCAAAAATCTCACTTCGCACAGATGACCTCTTTTGCTCCCGGGTCCTTCATGAAAGTTGTAGATCTCATCGAGACGAACAACTTTTGGGAAGAAAATTTTTCTATCCGAGGTATCCTCTTATTTTTTTCTTTTTTGTGTCTCTTTAATTTTGAAATTTTTTTAGGGGCGCCACGTGGCAGCTCCTGGGTGTGACACATGGCACCCCCACTTGTTGCACTTCTCTCCCTTCTCTCGCATGTGCCATGCACGTATCGCCTTCTCCTCCCACGCGCACGTGCGCAGTACGTGACCAAAACCCCTCCCCTTCTTCGCAGTCGTTCCCAGCCCTCTTCACAAAACGCCTCAGCCTTCTTCTCCCATAACCACTGCCAGCTACCCATACCTCCTCTCCGACCGTTACGAGGCTGCCCCTCCTCGCACCTACAAAACTACCCCCTCACTTCCGACCACGGCATCCGCCCTTCTCCTCTCAAGCGTCGGTGACAATGGCTGCTTCTGCTCTGGCGTGATCCAGAGGACTTTGAACCTTTGTGTTGTTGCAGCTCAACCATGTGCTCCCGCCGAGCACAGAGGAGAAGACCGGAGTCGAGCTTCTGCTCCTCCAAACACATGCAATTCTCCGCCCCGTTCAACGACTCCTCTGCACTGTAGAGGGTCGGCGACCGTCGCTCCGCCCGTCCTCCTCCAGCTTCGCGCCTCCCCCACTGTGTCGTTCGCCTCCGTCGGCTCACTGACCTCCACCTCCAGCAATCAGGTCACAACACCACCCTCCGTCGTCTTAGCCCAAGCTCCTCCGTCAGTTTGCCTCCACGTTGACCTCTCGTAGCTCAGCTGTGTATCGGTCGAGCCCAAGAACCGCCTTCGCCATCGCGTACAGCCGCTCGCCCACCACCTCCACTCTGGTCGAGCCCTCGCTACGAGCAATTACCGTCGGATCAGGCAAATAGACCTTGATCCGACGGCCCCAGAGCCTCCACGCATCCCATCCCGATCCTCGGCCCAGCCTCGTGGCTCGGGTCGCCCAAACCACCACACGTCGCCACGTGGAGCCCCGGCCTCTACCCCGACCACTGAACCTTATACTTGTCACTTCCACCCCAGTTCGGGACCTCCGAGCCACCGCGTCGCGGTACCCAAGCCTCCACCATCCTACCACGAAGGCTCGGGCATTTGAGCATGAGCTTCATCGCCCGAACCACCACTCGCCGCCACGTGGAGCCCCGACCTCAACCTCGACCGCAGAACCTCAGCCTCGTCACCGCCACCTCGGTTCGAGATCTCCGAGCCTCCGCCTCGGGGTCCTCGAGCCTCCACCAGCCTGCCACGAAGGCTCAGGTGTCCGAGCCTATGCTTCATCGCCCGAACCACAGCCTCGTCCTCCCCTGAGACTCAACCGTCGTCCGAGCCTGTTGTTGCATGTGCGTGGTGGGAAAATTACACCGAAGCCCCCGGAAGTTCCAAATATTGCAGAAATACCCCTGCCTGGGGTAAATTACATACGTGCCCCATCGATTTTGCGAAATTACATATAAGCCCCTCTAGGGACGTGTTAGAAATTACATTTTAATTACACTTTAGTCTTTGAAATTTCATTTCATCACATCTTTTTCATTTGAACTCCGATTTTAGCGAATAATATGTTATTTTGAAGCTCTTTTCATGCTCTATAATTTAGCATATCTTGTGAACAAATCTGAGGTTGTTTATTGATAAATATTTTTGAGGATTATCTGTTGACTCTTGCAGGCTAATTTTGACATATTTATGTTAGATTTTCATGGATAAATTGATGATTCAATTCTTACAGGGGTGTCCTTTGGATGGATAGATATTGATCTCTCATTGTTTTACAGTATCAATTTTATTAAGGCTTCGATTAAAGAATAATGATTTATCAATAAAATCATTTGCCTTATCTCAGTAATTTACAGGATTGTTTCTCAGAAATATTTTCCTTCTTGCCTGCTTCTGGAGATATTTTTTTGGACGTAATTTTTTTCGATCTGCGATATAAATTGAGGATTAATTGGTTGCATTAATTTATGATTTGAAGCGTGAAAAGTCACAAATCCTGAGCCGAATTAGTGTCTCTATTTATTTCCTTGTCATTGCATTTCTTCGCATTGTATTATATTTTTCCTAACACAGAAATTAATCGAACATTAATTGATTATTTAATTTAATTTTAAACCACACAACTAAGTATCACCGTTCCCTGTGTTCGATATTTGTAGACTTGCCAAGTGTAAATACTCCACAACATTCAAAGGACTGTGGTTTTTTCTGAACCGAATTTGTCTCCTATACTACGACAATTATCTATTCTTAAAGAGGCAAATTTGTCGTTCATCAGCATACAAGGGCATATGAGTAATATGATCTCTCAAAAGGATCATACAAATTCACTAGTGAATCGGAAGACATGAGCTCACTCATGAGGAATTGGGATCGATCAAATTCCACGCATGGTCGTCTTGCTTTGGAAACGTGACAAGAATTTTTATGTATGTTATGTGCTTTTGGACTGCATATGATCGATACCAACTCCCAGTGACTGAATGGAAAACTTAATGATTAAACCCTAAAGATGATAATGTAAATTGATCTATATCTTCGGGTTTATTGTAGGCCTTCCAGTATGCAGAATGTACATGTATTAGGAATTCCTTAGGGTGATGTGATCATAAACCATTGTATAACTATGATGCTTCCATTCCGAGGGAGTGATGACACAAGTCTGAATTTTAGTGACTCATCTCAGCACAGAAGTGATCTATTCTTAGTCAAATGTTGGACATTAATCTAATTGTGATTCAGATGCAATGAGAAGATTAGATCTACGACCTTGATTTAATCAAACATCTATGAGAGGTCCCCGAGAACTGGATTTGAGATGTGATCTCAATATCAAAGTCACTATACGTGGAACATACAATCACTCTATCCTTATCTCCAAGTATCCATAGAGAAAGTGCATTGTTCTCTAAAGAGTTCAAGAATAATTCCATTGATAAATGTGTATCCAAATATTGAGAAATGGATAATTAAATGTGATTTAATTATCATGAATAACGTGAATTTGATTCATATTATTTCGATGCATGAAAATGATGATCCTATATATTTAAATGTGATTTAGATATTATGGATATGCATAATGTGGATAGCATTATCCATATTATTCACATATATTCTAAAGGTGATTTATAATATATATGAGACTCTGATTTTTGTAAAAAAAACATTTACAATTTACATATTGATGTGAATTGGATTCTCATTGGATAATTAATTGAAAATATAATTTACATTTTATTTTGGCTTGTGAATGTGATTCACAAACTTCCAATGGCATGATTGTCATTTCATAAAATAATTTGGAATTATTTTTATGAAATAATTTACAACAAATATTGTTTTAAAGTTATGGATAAATTAATGGGATGTGTAATCTCATATAACAGGAGAAGGGAGCCACCATCCTTTTAGGAGAGGGTAGACAACAACCAAGTCCTAATGGGATTACTGGCCATCCACTACCTTCATGAAAGGAGGCTTTCCTCCTTCCTATTTATCCAAAGTAGATTGATTTAATTAAAATTAACTTATATTGATTATTATTCAATATATATTTAATTAAATTAAATTATATGTTATTGTATTTTACAACAAAAATCATTGCCATTAAATTAAACACAAATCAATCTCAACCATGGGATTTGTGTTGTCCGTGGATTGAGATCCAAGGACTCCCAAAATATTATAAAAGAAGAGGAAACCCTAGCTCTTCATTTTTATATACAATTACAAGTGCTCTCTCTCTAATTTTCATACTTGTGCCTCCTTCTCTCCTACAAGAGCAGTCATACACCTCTTTCCCTTGAGAAGAATGTCATTGTTGCCACACTGTTGTGACGTCGCTTCGACTGCTCGTGGATCTCCATCTCCTTCGTCACATCTCGCTCGTGAAGAAGATATCGAAACTCTGTGATGAGATCAGGAGATTCATTTCTTAGATTATTAACTCGGATTGTGAGGAGCACGTGTTTCATCAACGCACTCGCAAGCATCTCCTCCGTCGAATTAGACTTGAGACAGGAGGTCTCTTGCTTTAGAAACACGATCGCAACCACATGTCAAGAGGTATTCCGATATTTACTTTGTGGTTTAGATGAAATGATATGAGAAAGGTTATCATATCATGTTGTTTCATCATTTTAAAAAAATTTAACTTCTATTGCACCGAGCAACTATTGCAACTAGTCTCTCCAATCGCATACTATGTGATCTCCATGCTTCCATGATGCGCTTAAGGATCATTCCATTTCCTTCACCTTAGACTCTTTAAATCTCCAAATCCTGAGTCTTAAAGCTTTCCTGATGACAACAAGAATGTTGAGGGCCCCTTTGGCATAGAGGAAGATGGGTATAAGTTGAGATCCTAGCATCGCCACCCTCAACGACAGAGCTCCGACCAGACTCCCAGCCCATGAAGGTAGAGTCATAGTGTAGTATTTCTATATGTTCCTAGGATCTAGAATAATATAGCTTAGTTTCAGTTTTGCTTGATTTAATGTTGTTTTTTTTTAAATATTGTATTCGTAGTTCACCGGAGTGATGAGTCCGGAAATACCATCTATTAATTTGTGGGAATTAACACACAAATATGTTATTGTGTCGTTTGTTGTAGGTGGGTAACCAGAATTACTCACGAAATAACCATGCAATTATTTATTCCAATTAATTTGAGTGGTTTTATGTTTATTTATCCTATGCAAGCCTCATGGTCGAACTCGAGGAGGCAAAGGAACAACCTGGGTTAATATCTATCAAAGTTTGAACATGGTTTTCAAGGTAGAATTTTTGGTATTTTAATGTAATTTTTTTATGCAAAAGAAAAATGTAGCCAATTTCAAGGACTAGAAGATGTCGAAACTCTGTGATGAGTTCAGGAACATCTCGCTCGTGAAGAAGATGTCGAAACTCTATGATGAGATCAGGAGATTCATTGCTTAGATTATCAACTCAGATTGTGAGGAGCATGTGTTTCATCAACACGTTCGCAAGCATCTCCTCTGTCGAATCAGACATGAGACAAGAGGTCTCTGTCTTTAGAGACACGATCATAACCACAAGTCAAGAGGTATTCCGATATTTACTTTGTGGTTTAGAGAAAATGATTTAAGAAAGGTTATCGGATCATGTTGTTTCATCATTTAAAAAATTTTAACTTCCACTGCACCGAGCAACTATTACAACTAGTCTCTACATTCGCATACAATGTGATCTTCATGCTACCATGATGCACTTAAGGATCGTTCCATTTCTTTCACCTTAGACCTATGAAATCCCCAAATCCTGAGTCTTGAAGCTTTCCTAATGACAACAAGAATGTTGAGGGCCCCTTTGGCGCGGAGGAAGAGGAGTATAGGTTGATATCCTAGCATCGCCACCCTCAACGGCAGAGCTCCGACCGGACTCCTATCCCAGGAAGGTAGAGTCATAGTGTAGTATTTATGTATGTTCCTAGGATCTAGAATAATATAGCTTAGTTTTGGTGTTGCTTGATTTAGTGTTGTTTTTAGTTAAAATATCGTATTCATAGTTCACCGGAGTGATGCGTCCGAAAATACCATCTATTAATTTGTGGGAATTAACGCACAAATATGTTATTGTGTCGTTCGTTGTAGGTGGGTAATCAGAATCAATCAAGAAATAACCATGCAATTATTTATTCCAATTAATTTGAGTGTTTTTATGTTTATTTAGCCTATGCAAGCCTCAGGGCCGAACTCGAGGAGGCAAAGGACCAACCAAGGTTAATATCTATCAAAGTTTGTACATGGTTTTTGAGGTAGATTTTTTTGGTATTTTAACGCAATTTTTTAATGCAAGGGAAATTGTAGCCATTTCAAGGACAAGAAAATTATTGTCAATCAAACGATGTCCAAAATTACAAACTTGGCTAGAATGTGAAATATGATGAAATCGATGCACTATAATTTTTTTGGAATTTCCTGATGTAATATTAATATTTTATGAATTAAAAGGTGGAAATAAGGTGAATCACAATATTTAATTATAATAAATAATAAACCTATTTGTTATTAGGAAATGAACTTATCCAAGATTGATCACCAGTTAATTTGTCTTAGAAAAATCCTAAAGCCTTAAAATGTGAAGTTTAAGACCTTTTAAAAATTAAATATTGAAATAGACAAAATGATTTTCATAGAGAAAATATTGCATGCAAATGCAATTCTTTTTTGGCACAATGTGAAATACTATTAATTCCACTATCCATAATTGTTGGTAATTTTTCGAGCAATAGTTAATTATATAAGAATTCAGATCATAAAGAGGGCAGTACATGCAAGATTCTACAAGAAACATTAATTACTAATTAATCATCGATAATAAAAATGAGAAGCGCATGCCATTGTGTCTGGAATTAATTAAAGAACACAATGTAAATTTTTAAATTATAAAAAGATTCAAAAAAGATGTTCAAATTACAGAGGAAAGATAGGTCTCTAACTGTAAACAATACTAAAATGAATAAAATGTAGTTGGAGACCATGGAATAAATATCGACCCAAGAAACTGTGTCTCTAAAAAAATCCCAAGTGGTCATGTGTGTAGCACGTGACCCTTGAGCGCCGGGTCTGCTCTTGAATTAGGAGGATCTCTGGGGGTTCTTCATCAAATTTCCACTGTGTACATGGTGTGTCACGTGACTAGCTTCGAGTTCTGAGCCCCAATGGCTAGGGGCGGTGCTTAGGATGGACTCCAATTCTTAGCGGTGTCGTGGCGGAGCTTCCTGCTCCAGGTAGGTGTCGATGGAGCATGGTCAGAGTAGACGGGCGGAGGCAGTGGAGCGAAAGCAGGTGGATCATGTTGGTGAAGCGTGATTGGCAAAGAGCATAGTGGGTTGAAGGTGGTGGCTACGGTAGGTGTATGAAGGGGGGCAGTAGCAGGGTTCTCCTTGAAGGAGCTCTGCTTTTTGATGATGCTTTAACCGTCAATGAAAGTCGACCTCGCCTCTAGGAGGTGATGGTGGTGATGAAGAGGAGGCAGATGTTTGTCGAAGGTGGTTCAGGAGCCGTGGTCTAATGGTGAGGCCATAGAGGGCAAAGAGGCCTTCAACAATGGAAGTGGAGGCGGTACCTAGGGTTGTTACTCAATGATCGGAGAAGATCGGAGTGAAGATAGAAGCAGAGTCACGCGCTGGAACAGTCGTGAGGCGACTAGATCTCGCTGCGGAAGGAGGGTTCTCCAGACTGTCACCACCAAGCAAATTTTCTTTATGCATAGGGCTATCGACGGATGGTTTGAGCAAGGGGTGGAGGTGAGGTTTTTATAGGGATTGAAGGGCATCCAAATTAGAAGGGTGATCGGGGTTGATTTGCATTGGTCGGAGATTGATTGAGGGATGAATCAGAAGAAAAATGGGGGTGGCGACGACTTGATTAGGAAAAGGGGGAATCAATTGATTGAAGAGGGAGATCGGGCGACCGGCCAAAGTTGGAAGGTGGGTGAGAAGATAGCGGCTGCCTCGATTTGGAAGGTGATCAAGGAATGACGGGCTACGTCGATGGAGGAAGAATGAGAGGGAGGAGATGAAGCAGCGGTCGTCCGATTGTCCGAGATCAAACGACCAAGATGATGCCACATGTCACAATTTTTTCATTTTTTATTCATTTTTTTATAAATAATAAACGAATTATAAATGCAAAAAATGAGTGGCATGTGGCGGCTCCAGGAGTTGCCACGTGTTAGGTCCAGAAAAATTGAAAAATAAAAAGAAATGAAAATGAAAAAAGAAATAGCAAACAACCTTGAATGGAAAATTTTCTCCATGAAAGTTTCTTGTCTTAATGAGTTCTACAACTTCCATGAAGAGACCAAAACCAAAATAGGTTAATTATACAAAGTGATATTTCTTGGGGCACGCTATGTACATAGAATACCTTAATATTTGGATTTTATATTTTGTTGTAATTTTTAATTAGGATGAAAAGTGGGAAAAAATACAATAA
The DNA here is from genome assembly GCA_037367405.1 of Ottelia alismoides. Classification (NCBI taxonomy): domain Eukaryota; kingdom Viridiplantae; phylum Streptophyta; class Magnoliopsida; order Alismatales; family Hydrocharitaceae; genus Ottelia; species Ottelia alismoides. The sequence goes on from JAZKJV010011308.1 coordinate 48,470, forward strand.
AATCAAAGACAAATATTTACACATTATTCTATTTTTTTGGATTTTTAATAATTAATAAGATTAAGAAATAAAATAAAATACGATAAAATTGACTTTTCTACAGATTGTTAGTGAACACTCAAACTTGGTTAGTTTCTTTGATTTTATTTTTATTTTAGGTTTGGATTTTTACACATTTTAATAAAATTTTGTCAAGGAAAATAAAGGTAAAATAAAAAAATAAAAAAAGTCAAATATGTACATAAAATAATAGGTAAAAACAGGTAAAATATACAATATACAAAAGAGGCCAAAAACCCAACATTCACATATAAGCTCCGATTCACTTGAACTTGATCTTGTTTTGAAGTAATTTTTATATTTTTCATTTATTATTATTAGTGATATGTACATAATGGAGGTAGTTTTAGGTGATTTGGAGTTATCATGAATTAATTAAAAATTGAGGAAGTTACTTACTTTACAGGTCAATTAGGCTGGGATTTTTGGCTTCTTATTTTATGCAATTACGAGTGATAAAATGAAATTATTATTTATACATGCATGAATGATAATTATTTAGGATAATTGATAAAATGCAGATGAATTTTAGGGAACTGATCTTAATTAATATTTTTTAGAGTGATGAATCATAGATTCATCAACACCCTATACTTAAACCATGCTCGTCCTCGAGCATTTACAGAAACAAAATGAGGTGAAATGAGATTGGGTTCCGTACCAAGACCATGAGAAAAATGTGAAAATGGAGCTATACCAGACATTTGGATTATTATTTTGGCAGAACTTCAGTAAGAATTAGGATTTAAATATCAACAACCTCCAAGTTCTACACATCATTGTCATAGTTTCAGCTCAGAAGTCATCTTAGATCAATCCTCCTCCCAAAGCCTCCCCCATGAACATTGAACAATTGTCTCATGTATGTGAAAGCTTTTAGCTCTTCCCATCAAGAATGCCAGTCTACCATGCAAACCTCTCCTCCAATAACCCGTCCTTGCAGAGTCAGGTGTTTCTTTTTAAGGTCAGTCGTGATGTGATCACAACCGAAAAGGGAGAGAAATTAGAAGAAGGGAAAAAGAACTGGAAGGTCACCAGTGTAGTCACCTCTCCTTGTGAAGCCGGACAATTTAGCCAAGTCTCCACCAAGATCTGTAGGTTGTCTTGAAGCTTGGACCTCTTTGGTTAAATATTTATTTGGTAGTTGGCTTCTTTTTGTTTGGATTTTTTGGTAGCTCTGTGTAGATCTTGTTGTGCCCCTGTGGATATGGAATCTTTCTTTCTGCAGATGTTTTAGGGTCTTAGAAATAATTTGTGCCTAGCCATCAATCCCATATCCAAAGCTTTATTTCAACCTGTACTCCGATCTTTAGATGTCTGATGAATCTGTGATTCATCACTCTAAAAGTTGAAAATAGAGCCTTGTTCCCGAGTAAATAGCAGCATATTTCCACCTATCTTGCAAAATTAGCATTCATGCATGCAAGCATAATATCTGCATTTTAGCATTCATATTTGCATTAAATAAGAAGCCAAATTCACTTGTAAATATTCACCTGTATATTAGATAAAATACCTTATTTGTATATATTTTATACTAACTCCAAATCCAATAAAACCAACTTCATAGTGTATATATTACAAACACTAATTAAAGAAAAATATCAAAAAAATACTAACTTGTAAAATTAAACAATAAAACCCCAAATCCAAGTTTGAGACCATGAACCTTAAAATGCACATATCTCTCTCATACAACCTCCGAATTAGGTCTACTCACTTTTAAAGTAATATACATTCCAAGACCTTCGAAACAAGACCAATTTCATTAAAATCGTAGCTCATATGCAAAACTTGGATTTTGTGCCCCTTTTGTATATTGTACAAATTGACCGAAATGCCCCTCCATTTTATCTTTTTATTTTTCTTAATTAATAAAAATCCAAAAAATTAGATTAAGTTGTAAATATTCCTTTCATATTTTTATTAACTTTATTTTGATTTTTCTCTTATTAAAAATGACAAAAAAATAGAAAAGATAAAATGCGGTATTTTAATCTATAACGTACCACCCAAAAATACATTTTTGTACAGATGATTTCCTTTGGTTTTCTGCCCTTTACAAAATTTGTAGATCTCGTCGAGACGAGCAACTTTCGTGTTGACCACTTTTTGATTTAATTCCTTTTATTATTTTTGATTTTTGTTTACATTTAATTTTTGATTTTTCTAGGAACGACATTTGGCAGCTCCTGGAGCCGCCACATGTCACCCCATTATTTTATTAATTTGGGATTTATTTTATTGTTTTCGTATTTATTATTATTATTATTTTATTACTACTATTTTAATTATTTTAAGTAGCCTACTTATATTATTTTATTAATTATTTATTTTAATTCCCTTTTACCTCTTCTCCTTTCTTTTCCCCCACTCCAAGCCACATCTTCTCCACTTCCTCCACCATTTTCTCCACTCTCTCCATCTCTTCTCTAACTCCCTCTTCCTCTTTATATCCTCATCTTCTCCTCCATTATTTTTCATCCACCGTTCTTGAGAGAAAGAGAGCCCCGAGCCCCCTTTGATGTGTCATCGGTGACAGCTTTGGCACAGTAGGTCGAGCGACAACAAGGCTTAGGTCAGATCCGTGGAGCACCGCCCACATAGCAACAGCTTCTCCAAAACCGCTGCCAAGCTTCGGAGACCGCCATCTCCTCGAGGCCACGACGAAAGCCACACGACGCGGCTCCATTTTCGACGAATCACAGGTAAGTATACTCTATCTTCATCTTGTCATTTCATTTTTATCTAACAAATTGTCTTCCTTGTTGCTTTATCATCATCACATAAAAATCACTCCACCACCATCATCACGATCACCACACCACAATCATCTCATTTATCATTCACCACCATCACTCATTATCCTCATTTTATTTCATCTCCATACACAACAACACACACAAATCATCATAACAAAACCACTACCACCACTATCATTATTCATCATTCACCACGTTTTTATTTCATTTTCATAACTGTTTCCTTTTTACAAAGAAAATTATAACAAAAAAATTGCAAACAAAAAAAATAAAAAAAATAAGTGCAGGTCCTCAGGCTGTCATCTCCCTCGTCGTCTACCCGCGACACCACACATCTCCGCCACCAGCCACGGTCCTGCGCCTCCACATGCCCCTGGCCGCCGCCCGAGGAACCCACGCCCCAGTGCGCCTCGCGACCTCGCGCCGCCCCCTTCTAGGAAGAAGGGGCGCCGCCGCCCGCTCCATCTCCAGGCGCGTGCGCCGCCCCAAGCGAAGCCCCGTCCTCTGCTGCCCTCGCCCCGGTACCGCCCTTCCCCGCGCGGCGGCCCGACCACTAGCCTCCCGGCCGCCACGCGCAGCAGCCCCGCTGCGCCCCACCAACCTCGCCCCCGGGCTCCCAGCAACCTCCGCGAGCCCCTCGCGCCGACTCTGCTTCGCCGCCTGGCTGCGAGCGCAGGCCCCCTTGCCGCCCTGCACTACAGCCGGCCTCCCGCGCTGCCCAGGCACGTCGCGCTCCTCGCCCTCAGCCGTCGCCACCCCGCGAAGCTGCGCTGCAACTCCAAGCCGGTGTCGCCCCGTCCTCGCGCTGCACCTCCTCCGCCGTTGCGCCGACACCCTCGACACCGCCCCGACTCCGACAGTCGCCGCCTCCAACCGCGACAGCCCTCCCTCCGCGAGCCCCTCGCGCCTCCTCTCGCGTGCGCCGTCGCCCTCGCAAGCCCTAGCCGTCCATTCCTCCTGTGCGCCTTGTGGGAGAAGAATAAGCAAAGGTCGATTTCCTTTTTCTATTTTATTTTAATTGTAATAATTGCATAAACTTCCTCTAAGTTTTTTTATTTGCAGAAGTGCTCCTGTGCACAGTTTAACTTCATTGTTTTCATTTCTTTATTGCATTAAGACCCCTGACTTTGATTGTTAATTTGGACAGTCATTTAGCATTATTTCGCTTAATGAAAAATAGAATGTTCTAGAGTAACAAAATCTTTATCTTTTGGCTATTTAATTTCATTTTTGTGAGCATCTATCTATTTATTAAAAATCATAGAGTGAAAAATAGTGATATTTTATCCATTTATGCTCTGAAATTCGCACATAATCATTTGTTGCTCCAAAAATTGTGAAAAAATTGTGAATGATGTATTTTAGCGTGCTTTAATTACTGTCCAAGTTTCATCAAAATTGGAGTTGTCGATTGCATAAAATAAATTGTAGAGTGATTTCTGTAGTTGAATTTAAGTTAATTCCATGAATAATATTTTTGAGAAATTTCAAGTCTCCGTAACTCCTTATTAAAATGTCTATTTGAGATAAATAAATCTCTGGATAATTTGATTTCGTGGATTTATTAGAAATTAAATACTCGTTATTGCTCCTATTTCAGTAAAGAATTCTTAAAAAAATCAAAAAAGTGTCAGAAAATTCTTAAAATATTAATATAGCTTCATTGCATCATATTTAACTTCCAATAAATTTTTCATAATTTTTGCATATCATTTGCATGAAAAATTGCATAAAAATCCCAAAAAAGTTTGTGTTTTTCATTTGCGTATTTTAAAGCCAAAAATTACAAAAAAATACATTTTGCATTCATCATTGGATTAGGTTCTTAGGAAAAATATCACTTGGCTAATTTGAATTAATTCCATATTAAAAGTAAATTTGGCTAAGTTGTTGATTTTCTTAATAACCTAGTTCAACCGCATTTGTGCATTGGCATTTTTATCGCATAAAAAAATACCAAAAAAATTCCACTAGGAAAACCACAATCTAATACCTCTAACTTGATCTTGAGTTGTTCCTTTGCCTCCTTGAGTCGACCCTGGGGCTTGCCCAGGCTAAATAAACATAAAACCGCACATTAATTCATTCGACAATTAATCGAGCAATGCGGTTATTTTTGATCGACGTGGACCTATCCGACTGCAATGCAGTAGTCAATTATATGACATTAAAAGGGTAGAAATCTGCGCTCGTCAAATGGCAACATTAAAATTGCATAAAAACCCCAAAAAAGTTTGCATTTTTCATTTGTGCATTTTTAACCAAAAAATCCAAAAAATACATTTGCATTCACTATTGGATTAGGCTTATAGGAAAAATACAATTTGGTCATTTTGGATTAATTTCATGTTAAAATTAATTTTAGCTAAGTTGTTGATTTTCTTAATAACCTAGTTCAACCGCATTTGTGCATTGGCTTTTTTATCGCATAAAAAAATACCAAAAAAATCCCGCTTGGAAAACTGTAATCTAATACATCTAATCTGATCCCGAGTTGTTCCTTTGCCTCCTTGAGTCGACCCTGGGGCTTGCCCAGGATAAATAAACATAAAACCGCGCGTTAATTCATTCGACGATTAATCGATTCGTGCGGTTAATTTTTGATCGACGCGGATCTATCCGACTACAACGCACTAGTCAACTAGACAACATAAAAAGGGTAGATTATCTGTGTTCCTCAAATGGCGCCGTTGCCAGGGAGGCAAACGGCTTAGGATTATTTTAGAAATTTAGATTTAGGTTTTCCAATCACTCGGGTAGTCTGATCCCCGAACCACCTTGTAATTATTTCATTTTTTTCAATTATTTTTTTGTTATTATTTTTTATTTTTTCTCTCTCTGATGTTTTTTTTATATCTTTTTGTGCGAGGGCCCAGTGGACTTGGAGCGGCTTTCTTGAAGTCGACGCATCTCGAAGTGCATCGGAGGTCGACGATTCGTGGATCAAGTCGGTTGTTGAGACGCCAAAAGGATTTTTCCATTTTTTTATTATTAAGTTGTAAAAAAAATTGCATTTCAAGCGGTTCCCGTTTGGGTTCTCCCGTGTGCAAACATAGTAAAATGATGTCCCTGTCTGCTGTGTGGTTTGAATTTCTAGACTAGGCTTGCACTAGCAGCTCCTCGGGCCCTACTAGGGTTTTCTTGTGCTAGTAATTTTTTTAGGACCACACATCACTTAAAAGATGCACTTGGACCGACGATCTAGTCAAATCAACCTGTTCTTCACTCGTTAATAGGACTGTCTGTCTAGGTGCGGCTTTTCATCGCTTGCATATCATTTAGTGTAAAATTTCAATTCAGTCTTGCATCCCGCATTGTAGAGAGCTGGAGGCACTGTAAGTATTCTTATTCAAGCATTCATCATCGTTTTCTCGATTGCATCGGCTTTTTCCGATTCTCTCTCTCTCACGGTTTTCTAAACCTAGGATAAAGGAATTGGGACTGAACGATAGACGTGATTGCTTGTGTGGACTAATATCAGTGACAACTAATCTCTAAAATTGGGACTGTTAATTGAATTGGACTAAAAAAATTAATTAAAATTAACCCTTGTTTGCGGGAGATTAATCCCCGACCTTGTTTTCAGGCTGAGTCAGGGTACTTGAGTGTGTGTGAACACCTTAAGGCAGAGCCCAAATCCCTGCCTTCCATATCACGTTCCGACTAATCCTAGCAAATATCACAAGTCGAATATTTAAGATTCACTGACTAGTACCAAGTAGCCTCTGCCTATCTCAAGTAGATAGGGGCGAAATTTCGGTACTTTGCGACAAGCTGCTAGAAACCCCCCAGGGTGAAGTTCCGGCCTTGTCAGCCTCCGCCTGCTTGCAGGTAGATAGGGGTGTGGTCTTTGAATCCATAGACTTGGGATAGGAGCGAAGAAAGGAAGGACCGGCGGTATCTTAGGCGACAGGTTACACAGGGAAGACGCATCCGGCTCTGAGCCGACTTCCCTATAGGCTACGTAAATCCTTGCTATCTTGCTTGAAAAATCACACTTAAAATTAACCAGATTAATCGGACTTGGTTTCGGGTCCTTCATCTGGTTGAGTGTGAACTCGGGGTTTGATCTTGCGTTTGTCTTTGAGTCTGTTTGTGTGTGTTATCCTGTGTAATTGCACTTTTTCTACCTCCATCTGCTTACAATCATCCTTTCCTCTTCAAAGATGTCGGGATATTGGTCCCCATACCCTATGACCTCTGGTCAATCCTCCTCGACCATATACCGTTCATCTCCGCCTTCTCATTCTTTCATGTATCCTCTGCCACCCATGGGAGATCCTTACCTGTGGTCGGCTCCACCTCAACCCGATTATGAAGTCAGAACTTCGACTGACTTCTCCACTTCTTCACATTTCTCACCTACTCCATATTCTAACACTCTGGATCCACTTCCATCTTGGGCTGACTGTACTTATTCTAGAGAGCTTGCATGAATCAAAGAACCGAATGAAGAGCAAGCCACTGCTGAGACAGATGATTGGCAAAATTGTACGCCCCCGCATACTTCATTCTCACCTCAAGTAGGGATCATACAACAATTTGCATATACACATCCCGACTTGACCTTAGGGCATAACTTGGTCGTTTGAACAACCCAAATATCGAGGCCTGAACATCATGATTTCCCAGACTTGATTGACTTTAGTGATCAAGTTTCCATTAAGCAGGCTTCATTCGAAGAGCTTATACATTCACAAGATTGGACTCATGAGCTAGACTTATCAGTCCCTGTTTCATCGTATGAGGCTCCGACCAGTATTTGCCATTTGGATGGTCCATACTCGACCCAGCATTACATGCCGGAGTCTAGGTATGTTGAGTATGAGACCCCAATATCTCAACAGTATCCTTCACTTGAGCAGAACTCTCCCATGAATTGTCATGGGAATTTTGTGGAGGATGACATCTCTACACTTATTAAGAAGAATAAATCATTTGGTAACAAATTGAGAGATGCCATGGACATGTTGCACTCAATTTCTGCCAGCCTAGGTATGAAAGTGGAGAAGGAAGTAAGTAGATTTGATGTTGAAAACCGACCGAGTATCAGGGAACCCACATCGTCTGTACAGCTGGAGTCCATTCTATCTCCCTCTTCTACTAACCACTTGCCCTCCAATCCAGAGTCTGATCATTCATCCATCAAAAATACCAAAAAATTTGAAAAACCAATAACACACATAAAAATTGACAATGAAAAAGACCTAAAAAAATTGGATCCTGTCATAAGGGAAGCACTCGATGAAGAATTGATTTTCAAACTTCCCTTAATAAAGGCCATAGATCACTTCCCCGACCTCAAGAGATTTGTAAAGAGTAAATTGATACCCAAAAGGTCGGGTAATAAGAGGACAAGAACTGAAAGACACATAGTGTCTATGGCCACCTCCTTGGTGATGGGGAGAAAGACCACAAGCCGCAGAGTGAAGCGGTTGCCCCGAGTTGAATGTGAAATCAAAGACACCATCTTTACCCATGCAAGAATCGATGATGACTCATCGATAAATATCCTCCCGACCTCTGTGTTTGACAAGCTCAAACTTAGGCCACTTAGGAAGTCAAGAGAGATCGTTTAGTTGGTTGATCAATCTATCAAACGGTCTAGAGTAAATATTTCAGTCATCATTACTTTCCAAGGTGCTCTACTCCAGGTGGACTTCACAGTCATTGACATCGAGCACCGAGGAGAGTTTACCCAGTCTCCGATTATTCTCGGGAAGCCGTTCTTAACCTTGGCTAAGGCAACTATAGATTGCGAGACTTGGGAGATCGATTTTTCAGTATTGGGAGCGCTTCGACCTCACCCATTCTTTGATACACTTTACTCCAAGGTGACCCGCACATCCGCTGACAGTCATGACCATCGAGAGGTAGATGAGTCCCACCTCTCTGCTACACCCGAGAGATCGACTATCTGGACGACCGTTAGATTAGAGACTCCCCACACCTCCTCAACTGCTTGCACCACCACCATGTCAGCTTCTAAGGAGGACTCACGACCAGAAGCTGACATTGAATCGGACATGATTTTTGCTGATTGCCTTGATCATTTCAGTGATCCGACACAAGAGCCCAATAATGCCAAGCCGACTGAGACCACTAGAACCTTCCCGAGACATGTGTTGACCCTTCAGGAATATTACAATCTTTATGGTGACTCGTCTGATGAGGAACCCATAGTCAGCACCACACCACGACCCGGGCCTTCTAAGGAAACAACCCAGACAAAATTTACTCCACTTAAAAACACGGTTGCTCCCTCTTCTAGTCGGCTATCTAGTGAGAGGTAGTTAAGAATTGATTCCTCGAGGTGTTCCCCTGAACCTCTCAAGGCGCGTCGCTCTCCACTCCCTCTCAATGATTCAGGTTCTAGAAAACCGACTAAGAAAATTTCCTTCAACACACCGGAGAAGGAATTTTCGGAAGAGTCCTCATCTGGTCCAGATAAGGTGATTTATATGAGTGAGCTCAGTTCGGCTGTTCTTAAGCCTTATCTAAGCAAGCAACCATGTGTCGACCCGCGTTGGACGATCCCTACACCTCACTATTATTCATATGAGGACGATTCCGACAGTGACACATATGTATATTATCCACCTTCTCGCGTCCGCAAGAAGGTTCGTCACAAACCTTCTTAATCCTTGTATATTCTCAATTCTCCTTGTATATATTTTTTCTCCCTCTCCAGTGATTCGAATCACTCGCCCCGGCTCCATATCATTTCATTTTATGGCTATACTTAGGATGATCAGATCCTAAGTATAGGGGGGAGAGTGACCCGAGTCTCTTCACTGTTCATTGTACATCCTCTAGATCACATCGATCCTCATACTCACTCTTGTCATATACTTAGGCTGACCAGAGCCTAAGTATAGGGGGGACCGATGCCCGCCGTGTATATATTCATCCATTTCCCCTCTTTTCCTCGTCCGCCCCATTTCTGATCTTCTTCTACACTTAGGCTGCCAGAGCCTAAGTATAGAGGGGCGGGACGACTTCTATACTTTTTGTTATTTTAGCTCTCCTACGCTTAGCCCGAGCTATGTCTTTTTAGTCGCTTTCGTGCTCTAAGGACATAGCACACGCTAAGTATAGGGGGGCGTGTATATATTGCATATATACTTTACCCATAGCTCGTACTTTTGCGTATTTTCGCGTATTTGTGTATATATTTTGCAATAATTATGGGTGGGTAAAAATCGAAAAAGAAATTTTGTATACTTGTATACTACTTGTAAACCTTTTTGTAGAAATTAAAAAAAATAAAATTTTGTATACTTGTATAATATGTACTATATGCATAATACTTGTATAAAAAGTTGTAAAACATACTTTTGTTAATTTTTTTTGTAAAATAGGATGTATGCCAAAAAAAATCGTGTATACTATGTACAAATTGTATTAACTTAAAATTATTGTAAATAATAAAAATTTTTTGTAAACCAGAAAAATAAAACAAAAAGGCTTCTTATTTACTCTTGCATATCATATTATCTTGCATTTTCAAAAAAAAAGTATTGCATTTCATTCATAGCATGTCATCTACACCTCATCTGCATATCTTGCATATGCAAAGTGAACATCTAGTGGATTCTCAACCTAGTTATGAGTAGATAATTAGGATGAACCTAATTTGACCTTAATCCACCTAATTTCAGAGGAACCTTATAGGAACTGGAGTTAAGATTTCTCAGGTCAAGTGACTTAATTCTTTGAGTCCGCAAGTCTGTGTTCACATGTAATCTTGATTAGTCTAAGTAGAATATCTCGTGCACATGCATGATTCTTATAGACAGTGACCTAACTTGGACAAGCACAATGCACATAGCTCTTCATTGATGAGGTGGTGAGGAGATAGAATCCTTTAGCTTAGAGTAGCACACGGGTGGAAACATCCGTCCTCCTCTAGGGAGGGTAGTGCATCTCAACCTAGTCTGGTGATGTTGACGTCTAAGGACGGGATGTTGTGGGCTGCAATAATGCTTCAAAAGAGGGATAGTCTACTGGCTCAAGAGGAAAAACTCCTGATGTACATGCTGCACCTTCCATATAATTCAAAAAAAAAAGAAAGAAAAAAAAAGAAAAATGCAAGAACTCCAAAAAAACCAGACAGGTCCAAAAAAAACCTATCGGAGTATGTATATTAGCAAAGAAAATGCAGCTGGATGACTTGGCTACACTGGTCAGGCATCCCGGGATAGGTAGCTACACTGGCTACCGTCCATTCTTTTCTCTACCCCCTCCTCTTGAGCTGGTCGCACTTGAACTTAGAAGAGAATACCCCGCTCCTCGAGGAAAGAGTTACTAGACCGGGTTATTTGAGTTACCTTGTTAGAGAAGGTTGTTTCTGAGCCAAGTCTGACGTGGAGAGCTATATCTCACTTACACAGTACAAGTAAGAATCATAGTCATCAGAAATTTGCGTTTGAGGATTTGTTCTGACCTGACTGTTGAGGCGTCTTGAATAGAAGACTTGTGGAACTTGAAGTCTGTTAGGTCTTAAGTTCAGATCCCAATGAGGTTCCGCCACACAATTAATCGAAAGGTCGAGTCAAGCTCCAGTTTCAACTTTTGTACATGACCTTGGTATGGAACCCAAAATCATTTCACTCTTGCATTTCATTTCAGTTGCTTGGGGACGAGCAAGGTTTAAGTATAGGGGGTTGATAAATCTGTGATTCATCACTCTAAAATTTGAAAATAGAGCCTTGTTCTCGAGTAAATAGCAGCATATTTCCACTTATCTTGCAAAATTAGCATTCATGCATGCAAGCATAATATCTGCATTTTAGCATTCATATTTGCATTAATTAAGAAGCCAAATTCACTTGTAAATATTCACCTGTGTATTAGATAAAATACCTTATTTGTATATATTTTATACTAACTCCAAATCCAATAAAACCAACTTCATAGTGTATATATTACAAACACTAAATAAAGAAAAATATCAAAAAAATACTAACATGTAAAATTAACCAATAAAACCCCAAATCCAAGTTTGAGACCATGAACCTTAAAACGCACATATCTCTCTCATACAACCTCCAATTAGGTCTACTCACTTTTAAAGTAATATACATTCCAAGACCTTCGAAACAAGACCAATTTCATTAAAATCAGAGCTCATATGCAAAACTTGGATTTTGGGCCCCTTTTGTATATTGTACAAATTGACCGAAATGCCCCTCAATTTTATCTTCTTATTTTTCTTAATTATTAAAAATCCAAAAAAATAGATTAAGTTGTAAATATTCCTTTCATGTTTTTATTAACTTTATTTTTATTTTTCTCTTATTAAAAATGACAAAAAAATAGAAAAGATAAAATGCAGTATTTTAAATCTATAACGTACCACCCAAAAATACATTTTTGTACAGATGATTTCCTTTGATTTTCTGCCCTTTACAAAATTTGTAGATCTCGTCGAGACGAGCAACTTTCGTGTTGACCACTTTTTGATTTAATCCCTTTTATTATTTCTTTTTAATTTTTGTTTACATTTAGTTTTTGATTTTTCTAGGAACGACATGTGGCAGCTCCTGGAGCCGCCACATGTCACCCCATTATTTTATTAATTTCAGATTTATTTTATTATTTTCGGATTTATTATTATTATTATTTTATTACTACTATTTTAATTATTTTAAGTAGCCTACTTATATTATTTTATTAATTATTTATTTTAATTCCTTTTACCTCTTCTCCTTTCTTTTCCCCCACTCCAAGCCACATCTTCTCCACTTCCTCCACCATTTTCTCCACTCTCTCCATCTCTTCTCTAACTCCCTCTTCCTCTTTATATTCCCATCTTCTCCTCCATTATTTTTCATCCACTGTTCTTGAGAGAAAGAGAGCCCCGAGCCCCCTTTGATGTGTCATTGGTGACAGCTTTGGCACAGTAGGTCGAGCGACAACAAGGCTTAGGTGAGATCCGTGGAGCACCGCCCACGTAGCAGTAGCTTCTCGAAAACTGCTGCCAAGCTTCGGAGACCGCCATCTCCTCGAGGCCACGACGGAAGCCCCACGATGCGGCTCCATTTTCGACGAATCACAGGTAAGTATACTCTATCTTCATCTTGTCATTTCATTTTTATCTAACAAATTTTCTTCCTTGTTGCTTTATCATCATCACATAAAAATCACTCCACCACCATCATCACGATCACCACACCACAATCATCTCATTTATCATTCACCGCCATCACTCATTATCCTCATTTTATTTCATCTCCATACACAACAACACACACAAATCATCATAAAAAAACCACCACCACCACTATCATTATTCATCATTCACCACGTTTTTATTTCATTTTCACCACTGTTTCCTTTTTACAAAGAAAATTATAACAAAAAAATTGCAAACAAAAAAAACAAAAAAAATAAGTGCAGGTCCTCAGGCTGTCATCTCCCTCACCGTCTACCCGCGGCACCACACATCTCTGCCACCAGCCACGGTCCTGCGCCTCCACACGCCCCTGGCCGCCGCCCGACGAACCCACACCTCAGTGCGCCCCGCGACCTCGCGCCGCCCCCTTCCAGGAAGAAGGGGCGCCGCCGCCCGCTCCGTCTCCAGGCGTGTGCGCCGCCCCCAGGCGAAGCCCCGTCCTCCGCTGCCCTCAGCCCGACACCGCCCTTCCCCGCGTGGCGGCCCGACCACTAGCCTCCCGGCCGCCACGCACAGCAGCCCCGCTGTGCCCCACCGACCTCGCCCCCGGGTTCCCAGCCACCTCCGTGAGCCCCTCGCGCCGACTCCGCTTCATCGCCTGGCTGCGAGCGCAGGCCCCCTTGCCGCCCCGTGCTACAGCCGGCCTCCCGCGCCACCCAGGTGCATCGCACTCCTCGCCCTCAGCCATCGCCGCCCCGCGCGGCTGCGCTGCAACTCCAAGCCTGTGCCACCCCGTCCTCGCGCTGCACCTCCTCCGCCATTGCGCCGACGCCCTCGATACCGCCCCTACTCCGCCAGTCGCCGCTTCCAACCGTGGCAGTCCGCCCTCTGCGAGCCCCTCGCACCTCCTCTCGCGTGCGCCACCGCCCTCGCAAGCCCTAGCCGCCCATTCCTCCTATGCGCCTTGCGAAAGAAGAATAAGCAGAGGTCGATTTCTTTTTTCTATTTTATTTTAATTGTAATAATTCCATAAACTTCCTCTAAGTGTTTTTATTTGCAGAAGTGCTCATGTGCACAGTTTTACTTCATTGTTTTCATTTCTTTATTGCATTAAGACCCCTGACTTTGATTGTTAATTTGGACAGTCATTTAGCATTATTTCGCTTAATGAAAATAACATGTTCTAGAGTAACAAAATCTTTATCTTTTGGCTATTTAATTTCATTTTTTCGAGCATCTATCTATTTATTAAAAATCATAGAGTGAAAAACAGTGATATTTTATCCATTTATGCTCTGAAATTCGCACATAATCATTTATTGCTCCAAAAATTGTGAAAAAATTGTGAATTATGTATTTTGCTTTAATTACTATCCAAGTTTCATCAAAATTGGAGTTGTCGATTGCATAAAATAAATTGTAGAGTGATTTCAGTAGTTGATTTTTAGTTAATTCCACGAATAATATTTTTGAGAAATTTCAAGTCTTCTGAATTCCTTATTAAAATGTCTATTTGAGATAAATCAATCTCTGGATAATTTGATTTCGTGGATTTACTAGAAATTAAATACTCGTTATTGCTCTGATTTCAGTAAAAAATTCATAAAAAAATAAAAAAAAGCGTCAGAAAATTCTAAAAATATTAGTGTAGCTTCATTGCATCATATTTAACTTCCAGTAAATTTTTCATAACTTTTGCATATCATTTGCACGAAAAATTGCATAAAAACCCCAAAAAATTGTATTTTTCATTTGCGCATTTTAAAGCCAAAAATTACAAAAAAAAATACATTTTGCATTCATCATTGGATTAGGGTCTTAGGAAAAATATCAATTGGCTAATTTGAATTAATTTCACCTTAAAAGTAAATTTGGCTAAGTTGTTGATTTTCATAATAACCTAGTTCAACCGCATTTGTGCATTGGCATTTTTATCGCATAAAAAAATACCAAAAAAATTCCACTAGGAAAACCACAATCTAATACCTCTAACTTAATCTTGAGTTGTTCCTTTGCCTCCTTGAGTCGACCCTGGTGCTTGCCCAGGCTAAATAAACGTAAAACCGCATATTAATTCATTCGACGATTAATCGAGCCGTGCGGTTATTTTTTATCGACGTGGATCTATCCGACTGCAACACACTAGTCAATTATACGACATTAAAAGGGTAGAAATCCGCGCTCATCAATGTCCATGCTACCAAAAAAGAGACTTACATAGTCTTCCAACAACCTGTCTGAGTTGAGCTAAGTACATAGTATGAGAGTACAGATTAATTCCCTATTCAAGAGTCGTAACCAGAGTGAGACGATTAGGTTAGACACTAAGTCAAATTCTGCACATTGTCATGCGAAACTCGAAGAAGTAAGTCACAGACTTGAAGCTTCAAAAATCCTCTTTCTCGGTGAAATTTCTCTGAAAATTAGGTGGATTAAGGTCAAGTCAAGACCACTCTCAGTTTCTGCTCATAACTTAGTTCAGAACCCAAGGAATTTTAACCAATGCAAGAGCATGAAGTGTATGATGAAGTGCAGATGCATGAGATGCAAAAATTTTTGATGTTTTTTAATGCAAAAGATTTTTTTTTTTGCAAAAATGAATAAGAAGCCATTTATCAAAACATTTGCTACACACGTAGTGTTAGTTGCACAAAACACAAAGATTGTTTTTTACAAGTTTGTTACCCACCCCGTAAATAAGAATATGAACTTACGCGAAAGTATAAGTTATAAGTAAAATATATATAGTATATACATACCCCCTATACTTAGCAATTGATATGTCCTCGGAGTACAAGAAGAGCAAAGAAGATATATCTTAGACTAAGCGTAAGAGTGTGAAAAAGAAAAATAGAAAATGGCTTATCCCCCTATATTGAGGCTGTGAATAGCCTGAGTATAAAAGAATAGTGAAAATAAGGTGGTCAGGGGGAGAGGATAAGGAGAGTATACACAAATGTCATCGGTCTCCCCTGTACTTAGACCTTGGCCTAAGTATAGTAATAAGATGTACAAGGGAATCGATGGGGTCGGGAAGGAAGGGTACTGATGATTAAGGAGGGTTTCGGCAGATCTTTTTGTGAGATTGTGGCGGGAGGTCATAATGATTGAATAAAGATAAGGCAGATGAGTCCCAATAATCATCAGAATTATCATCAAAAGAATCATGCTGAAGAATGTATTTATGGGAAGAATATGAAACATATGAGTCAGATGATTCCCAATCGTCATCAGAGTTATCCTCAGAAGAATAATACTTGAAGGTAGAGATAGAGGTACTCCAAACATTCTTATTTTTAAGTTGCTTTATCAAGTGTGCTCAGTCTTGTGGTCATTTGCCTCGTCCTCGGATGATGAATACTCTAAAGCACTAGTCTCAGTCCGATCATATGATATTATTCCGATGTATTTAATGAGACCGGATGATTCGGTTCTCGAGGAATAGTAGTGAGGGGCAGGAGTCATCTAACAGGAGTCGATATTTAGCTGCTTGCTTAGATTGGGTGTCAAAGCTATTGAATTGAGCTCACTCATAAAGATCACCTTATCCGTACCTAATGAGGAATCATTAGAAGATTCCTTTTATAGCATATCGAGGGCAACTTTCTTAGTTGACTTACCAGATAACTGACTAGATGAAGGAGCAGCCGGAACATACACTTTGGTCTGTGGTGTCCGTGAAAATGCAGGTCCTGGGAGTAAGGTGTTGACAATCGAGTCTTCATATGAATAACATTGAAATATTCCTCCCTAGTCAGCGGACGAACCGCGTATAGGTTCTCAATTGACTTGACGTTGGTGTATTCCTGCATCGAATCGATTTGATCAAGGCAGTTAAAGGAGGTCTTGTTCGATCAGGGTTAGTCCATTCTTGTTTGTCCTCATTAGAAGCACCATAAAATTCCTGCATCAGGTGCTCCTCTATAGGATTTGTCATGTTAGTGATTTAGGTCCAAGCCACATGAAATGGATGGGTGAGGCAAGTCTCTGATCCAATGGTCTGCTAAAATATCGTTATCTCAGTTGTAGCAGCGAGGTAGGGCTCTTCTATTGCTTGATGGTTACGGCTATTGATGGCTTTGTGGGTTGCCTTGGAATATCGTGTTTCCTCAAATACTAGATGAGATCCAAGTGCTCCCAATGAGGTAAAATTGATTTCCCGAGTCTCGCACTCTATAGTTGTCGTAGCTAAGGCTAAGAACGATTTTATTAGAGTGATTGGAGACTGGGTGAATTCTCCTTGATGCTCAATATCGATGATTGTGAGGTCCACTTTGAACGGAGCACCTTGGATTGTAATGATGACTGAAATTGTTCCTCTCGATCGTTTTATTGATCGATCAGCTAGCTGAGTGATCTCTCTTGATTTCTCGATTGGCCGAGTTTGAGCTTGTCAAACATAGAGGTCAGGAGGATACTGATTGGGGAGTCGTCATTGATTCAGGCATTGGTGAATGTTCTAACTTTGATTTCACAGTCAAATCTAGGCAACCGCTTTACTCTTCAGCTCTAGGTGTTTCTCCTCATCACCAATATGGTGTCTTTTGATTCAGTCCTTGTTCTCTTCCTACCTGACTTTTGGGATTAATTTAATCTTTAAAAAATTTTCAAGGTTGGAGAAGTGTTTAATGGCATGTATCAAAAGAAGTCCAAAAGCAACCTTTTATCCACTACTTCTCTCAGAGAAGGATCCCAATTCTTCAAATCCTCTCCACTTCAATTTCTATTGTTTTTTTTATTTTTAAATTTTTAGGTATTTTTGTGTTTTTCAATTTTTTTGGTATTTCGGTGTGGTGTGTAGATGTGGTGTTTTACAAAGCTGAGGAGGAATTTTGATGCATAAAGTCAGAGTCATCCCTAAGGGAGTAATATGCAGAGGTGTCATTGTCATAGTCATCCCTAGGGTGTACATGGTTTTTGGGTTCTGAGTGTCCTTAGGATTTTTAACATGAGATCCAATCATTTCATCTTCCATTTTCATGTATGATCTAGGAGAAGATCCTCTCGGAATATCCAGTATATGATTATTATCCTCTAAAATTTTCTCCTGAAAATTCATGGAAGGAGTCTTCTCAATTGGTGGTAATCTATAGTTCTCATACTCAACATACTGTGGTTTAGGCATGTACTGTTGGGTTGAGTAGAGCCTCTTTTCAAGAGTGTTGATCGGTCCCTCATAAGGTGAAGTCGTCATATTGGGTGCATGCATGTCAATAT
This sequence comes from Ottelia alismoides, assembly GCA_037367405.1. NCBI lineage: Eukaryota > Viridiplantae > Streptophyta > Magnoliopsida > Alismatales > Hydrocharitaceae > Ottelia > Ottelia alismoides. The sequence goes on from JAZKJV010011308.1 coordinate 66,626, forward strand.
CATCAGTCAATTCCATTGTATGAGTGTCATATCTGAAGATGGGATTGTTATGGTTAATCTAAGATGGAAGATCATCAGGTGCGGGACAATCCACTTGGTTTGTTTGTGTTTCTATGCTATTCTCGAAGGTCAAGTTAGAATGTGGATTTGTGAAGTGTTGACTTGTTCTATCAATATTATGAGAATATAATGAGGTCAGTTGGTGTCTTGATCGGTAGTCAGTCTTAAAAGTGATTTGATCTTCATGATCAGAATATAAAGGATTGTATCCCTAGGTGAAGGCAGTTGGAATTGATGTCTCAAGAGGTGGGAAATATAAAGGAGTGGATACTTCGGTCAGATGCTTGAAGAAGTGGAGACCTTGGTTAGTTGAATGTATGTATGATCTGAATATAAAGGATTGTTATTCATGGAGTACAACGGATTTGTAGAGTAGACCAGATTCATTCATGGGTGAGAGTCTCCTGCGAATGTTGGAGGATGCCTGGCAGGAGAGGTTTCAGAGGATGGAGTTTGGTCGAGAAGAAATAATCTGGTGGGTATAGAGACCAATGTCCCATCAATTTCAAAGGAGGTGGATGAGCTATCATAATGGATCTGTGTTAAAGGCGTTCAAGTGCACAACATACTCACAAACAGAAAAATGAATCAATAAGGGAGAGTGATCGCACAAGTGTGTGGTTTTTGATATTCGAACTCAGTTTACGCACAGCAATGCAAACACAATTCAAACAATGGGTTCACCAACTCACTTAGTGGAAACCGCAAGAGTTCGGTCAATTATCTTTTCAATTTTAATTGGTGATAAAATCAATCTTTGGAGAAGAATTAGCGAGCTGATAGGTAGCAGAAATTTTTCTGAAGATGGGCCCAAATTCGTACAGCTAGTTGCATCTACTTTTAGCCAGTATGGGTGTAACTACAGACCGTAAAACAACTACCCGTGTAACTTCAGGACGGTGCAAATTATGTTGTCCTTTAACCACCCGCTTTGTTAAGGGAGACCGTAGTTCCCTCACTGAGAAGTAGCTAGTCGTTTTTAAAATCGGTAGTCTAAATAAAGATTTCAGAGCTTGTCTCTATCCTAAGTTTTCATCTCTCACTCACTCATAAAGGTAAATGAATCCAAGGATGGGGTTTCTCTCCCACAAAAATTCTTGTTAGGTGAGCACAAATTCACGTCTATCGTCCAGTCCCAATTTCCTTTAAAACTTTAAGCGACAAAACATGAGGGAGAAAATTCAGGAAAAGCTGATGCACACAGAAAACAATGATGTATGATCAAATGCAATTCAAATGCAATTCTTTTTTGACACAATTCGTGTTTTGGAAGTTTTTTCGAGCAATAGTTAATTATATATGAATTTCAGAGCATAAAGTGGGCAAAATATGCAAGATTCAACAAAATGTTAATCACTAGTTAACCATCGATAATAAAAATATGAAGCACATGCCATAATGTCTAGAATTAAATGAAGAACATAATCTTAATTTTTAAATAATAAATAGAAGCAAAAAAATGTTCAAATTACATAGGAAAGATAGGGGTCTAATTTCACATAATAATAAAATGAATAAAAGTGCATTTTGGAACAAAGGAATAATTACCAACCAATAAAGGGGGGTCTCTGTGAAAATCCTAAGTGGTCACGAGCGTAGCACTTAACACTTAATCGGTGAGGGCAGCTCTGGAACTAGGCGAATATCTAGGAGTTCTTTAGTAAATTTCCCCCACGCACGTGGGTGGTCATGTGACTAGCTTCGAGTTCTAAGCATCGATGGTTAGGGGCGATGCTTAGAGGTGTCGCAACGGAGCCTCCTGCTCCAGGTGGGTGTCCATGGGGCTTGGTCTGAGAAGATGAGTGGAGGAGGTGGAGCGAAGGTGAGATGGATCACGTTAGTGAAGCGTGATTAGCGAAGAACGTAGCGGGCTGAAGGTGGTGACTCCAGTAGGCATCTGAAGGCAGAGCAATAGTGGTGTTCTCGTGAATGGAGCTCCGCTTATTATTGACACTTGAACCATTGATGAACGTCAACCTTGCCTCCAAGTAGTGACCAAGAGGAGGCGGAGGTTTATCGAAGGTGGTTTAGGAGTTGTGGACTGATGGTAGGGCCGTGGAGGGTGAAGAGGCCATCAGCGATGGAAGTGAAGGCAGTACCTAGGGTGGTTACTTAATGGTTGGAGAAGATCGGAATGAATCTAGTGTTGGAGTCACTTGCTGCAACAATCGTGAGGTGACTAGATTTTGCCGTTGAAGGAGGGTGCTCCGAGCTGTCACCACCGGGCAATGTTTCTTCGTGCTTAGGGTTATCAGTGGATGGTTAAAGCAAGAGGTTGCGATGAGGTTTTAAAGGGATGGAAGGGCAACCAAATTAGGAGGGTGATTGGGGTTGATTTGCATTGGCTGGAGATTGATCGAAGGGCGAATCGGGAAGAAAAATTGTGTGGCGGCTTAATTTGGAAAGGGGAAATCGATTGATTGAAAAGGGAGATTAGGTGACCGATCAAAGTTGGAAGGTGGTGACAAGATGGCAGCTACCCTGATTTAGAAGGTAATCAGAGAATGGCAGGTGGCATCGATGGAGGAAGAATGTGAGGGATGAGATGGAGCAGTGGCCATCCAATTGGTCGAGATCGGACGGTCAAGATGATTCCATGTGTCACAACTTTTTCACTTTTTTAATTTTTATATAAATAATAAACAAATTATAAATGCGAAAATTGAGTGGCATGTATTGGCTCCAGGAGCTGTCATCTGTCAGCTCCAGAAAAATCGAAAAATAAAAAGAAAAGAAAAATATAAAAGAAATAGGAAAAAACCTTGAATAGAAAATTTTTCTTCTCGAATGTTACTTGTATTAACGAGTTCTACAATTTTTATGGAAACCAAATCCAAAATAGGTTAATTATACAAAGTGATATTTTTGGGGCACTCTATGTACATAGAATACCTTGATTTTTGGGTTTTATATTTTTTCATTTTAATTAAGATTAAAAGTCAGAAAATATGATAAAATCAATGATAAATATTTACACATTATTATATTTTTTTGGATTTTCAATAACTAAGAAAATGGAAAAATAAAATAAAATACGATAAAGATGACTTTTGTACAGACTGTTAGTGAACACTCAAACTTGGTTAGTTTCCTTTATTTTGATTTAATTTTAGATTTGGATTTTTTCGCATTTTAATAAAACTTTTGTTAAATAAAATAAATTTAAAAGAAATAAAACAAAAATAGTCAAATATGTACGTAAAATAATAGGTCAAAACAGGTAAAATATACAATGTACAAAAGCGGCCCAAAACCAAACTTTCACTTATGAGCTCTGATTCACTTGAACTTGGTCTTGTTTTGAAGGTAATTGAATGTGCATTAGTTCAAAAGTGAGTATATCAAATCATATATTGTATAAGAAATATATCAATGTTTTCATCTAATCATCCTGAAATTATGGTTTGAGTTTCTGGTCTATTTATTTATGTTAGTAATTTTTTTATTTATTGTTTACTCGTGTTAGTGATATGTACATAATGATGGTGGTTTCATGTGATTTGGAGTTATCATGAATTAATTAAAAATCGAAGAAGTTAGCTTATTTTACACATCAATTGGGCTAGGATTTTTCGCTTCTCATTTTATGCAATTATGAGTGATAAAATGCAATTATTATTTATACATGCATGAATGAAAATTATGCAAGATAATTGATAAAATGCAGATGAATTTTGGGAAATTGAGCTTACTTAATCTCTTTTAGAGTGATGAATCACATATTCATCACGTAACCGAGCTCCATCGACCTTCTTAACATCATACAGCTATTCTTTGACCCGCTTATCACCTCCATTTCATTACCACTATGTTTCTCTACGCCCCACTTGCCTCCAGCCAACCTAATCCACACTGGATCAAGACTTAGGTGTTTTCACTCCACTGCTCGTCGGAGCACCTCCGCCCGATCTCACATTCACTTCATTTATCCTATATTAGACCCCTGTAACCCCCTATTTTGTGCAGTAGAGCTTCTTGCAGATTCTAGAGGACTGGAGACCCTTCCTTCGTCGATTTTGCCCAAGATAGAAGTACCTAGAGCTCCAAGGCATCTCTGACTTTGTTGGACCTCGTTCGAGCTTCTAGGACCTTTTTGAAGCCTTAAGTAGTTCTTGGGAGCTTCTAGCTCTGTTTTGCGACCCTCGAGACACACCCAAGTGGTCGAAGTTAACCGCTAGCATCGATTATTCCTTATTCTTTATTCTTGCGACCCTCGAGACACACCCAAGTGGTCGAAGTTAATCGCTTCTAGCTTCTAGCTTTGTTTTGCGACCAAGGTCATGTTATTCCTTATTCTTTAGTGTATGTCCACAACCGTCAGATCGGGCTTCAGCTCTAGAAGCCTCAGCTGTTGTCAGATCATGAAGCCCTCGACCGTTCATCCATCCGTCGATATCTAATCTCGGCTGCTCATCATCGTGGGGTATCCATTATTATAAGGAGGCCACGTGGATAAGTGAAAGCATCTGGGTCATCTGCTAGTGCACGTTTGGGGGTAGTTATGTCATATACAACCGTTTTTTGTATTTTATTTTCTAGTCTATAAACATTCATCTATAGCGCAAAATGTTCTAGTTATTTAGCATTTAGCCCATGTACATTCCACAATGTTTAGGTCCAATCAACGTCACCTCGCTTACCTGTACATGTAAGGGGATTGGGTATTTTGCACCTAAACCCTTAGCCTTTTTGTATTTTTTAGTCAAAGTTTTTGTATTATTAGTGTAATATTTTGTGTGATATTTTTATCTAGCCCCCCAAACTTTGTATTAATTGTAAAAATCTCCTCTATGTATATATTATGAGAAATATTTTGGAAATTTGCATATTCAGTCCTGAACTACTCAAGATGTTCGAAAATAGTGCCTAAACTTTATATATTTGCAAAACTACCCCTGCTAGGCTGCATTTTCTATTGATTGATTTTTATTTTTCTTTAAAATAGCTCATGTGCCCTAAAAATTCATAGAAAATTGGGATAAATACCTTATGTATTATTCTATCACACACAATTTTATTAACGCATTTTATCATATATTTATATTTATTAAAATAAAAATAGATCTAATTTTCCCCATCTAACTTAGAAAAGTATAAAAAATATATATAAATGCTTTGAAAAAATCCATAAAAAATTATAATTGTCTATTATTGTATTTTTCACCTCCAAACCAAAATACCTAAAAATTGAAAAAGAAAATCACTAAAAATTAGAAAGCTCTAAAATACTTGTAAAAATGAGAGAAAAAATTCTATAAAAATCTAAAAAGATATTTCTACTTCTAAATTTTGTTAATTATATTTACTACTTATTCAAATTAGCTTTGGAAAATTTTGGGATTGTTAGCTATTTTAAATTCCAAAACAATTCAACATAATAATTTTAGTCACTAATTTGACTTTTTAATTCAATGAAAAATCCAAAAAATGGTAAAAATAATAATTATAATAATTAATCCAAAATCAGAGAAAAACCATAAAAGATAAAAATATTGTATTTCTTGAATTTTGAGTAAGTATAACTATATCTGTAAATAAAAAAACCTATATTCTGTATATAGCTATATTTACTTATATTATTTTTATAAGTATTATAATTAAAAAAACTTCTAAAACTTTTAAAAAACAAAAAGGACTGTACCTTAGTGTATTTTCCTTTTTTTCATTTTATATTTTTATTATCTATATTATATATATATTCTCTATCTTTATATTATAACTACATACAAGGAAATAGGAAAATAAAAAAAGTTAAAAAAAAATATAAAAATTAAACTAAAAATATAAAAAGTTATATAAAAATAAAATTTCAAAAAAATAAATAATTAAAAACCTAATAAAAATCATAAATCATCATAAAAACCCAAAAACATTTCTTGTCTTTTTAGTCAATTTTTGTTGTCTCTCCCCAGTTCTCCTTGTGTTCGACACCCTATACATACTTCCACTATACATCTATATATAAAGTTATAATAAATTTTGACCCTCATTTTTATTGACTGATGAATTGCTTGTGTGGGTTGATTGTTGATTAACCTTGGATTTTATGAGCGGCCGCCTCAACGAAAATATATTCTCACACTCCGTAAGGATAATTTAAGACCCTCGCAAGATCCTTGTCACCAAATGGTGTCGTTGTCAGGGAGCAATGTGTATGATAGATTTTGGAGTCTATTTTTTTTCATTATTTCTCTTGGTTTATTTTCTATTTATTTCATATGATTGTTCATTGCGCTAATATATTCTCTTATATTTTTTGCGAAGGACTTATAGGCAACGACTACCACCTAGGTGGTTGAAGCACTCGAGTCAAGAGGACTTGGTCATTCTACTTGTTGACCAAGAAGAGAAAATGGGAGGAGTTAGCATAGTTTCAATCTTTTTATTTTTATGAGAGAGTGAAATTTATTTTTTCATAATTAATTTGTAATAATATAAGTGGACTTGTACTTGGTAACTCGAACCTAATTTCCAAGTGATTGTTCACTTGGGGTCTCACCGGATTTTATCATGATTTTATTGCCATTATTTTCTTTATTTTATGCATTTTGAGTTTTCCACCTTATTTTTTGTTTTGTGGAATGAGCCATTAGTTTGTAGGATCGCTTGCTCAATAATCTAAGGCCAAACACATAATATATTGCATGTACCTATAGATTCTACGTTTGGACTGAGATCAGAAATTTATTGTTAAATATTTTGACTTGAACTGCTTGTTGTGAGAGGTCTCCATACAACGATTCCAGTACCCATTGTGGTGGGCACCGAGGAGCCTCCAAGACCGGACCCTTAGGTTTATTGACTGAGTATTTAGAATTTGGTTCTTCCCATTAATAACAGTTCATGTTTACGATGATTTCTTCATATTCATATTAACATATAGACTAGGTTTAAAAATTATTTTCCTTGTATCCTACATGGAGAGCACTGGGAAGCACTATAAGTCTTCTAACCGAGCACTCATCATTTAGGCACTAAGGTGATATTTCCATCTTAGTATTGCCTTGCATTGCGTTGTCGTTCTCTCCCTCTAATTTTGAGCACCTTGGGAAAAAAGAAATACCAAAAAATGTTAGGCATTTTGATATTGAAAATACTCAAAAAAGTAAAAATTAAAAACTAAACAAGGGGACTGTTAATTGAACTTTGACAAAAAATAAAATTCGTAATGAACATCATTGTTTGGGGTTCAAAAAACCCACATTGTATTCATGCACACTCTAGACTGAGCAAGGAATGACCCTTAAGGAATAGAGCCAAAAACCCGATCTGTTGTTGCCTCAACTACTACTTGGGACAGGTGAAGTATTGGCACTTCTATCCTACGTGATCGAGTAGGACCATGTCGATGACGGTGTTCCCGCCTTTTGTGGAGCATCCAACTTTGTCTAAAGTACTGAGCCTAGGTGATGCCTTCACGAGTGTGTCTGTCTCATCAGTTTGCGTCCGAGTACCTCGCTTGTGAGGGAAGTAGTTGTTTCGCATGTTGGATTCCTCACTCTTTGCTTTGGATGAGTGTCCACCCAGGACCAATATTGAGGACCATAAAAAGTGAAGATCATAGGATACAAAGGAGGTGAAATAAGTGCAGGGATATTTTCCTAGCAGTGGATGCTCTCTTCTAGAGCTAGTCATTAAGGACTCGTGAAAATATTTTTGCCTGAATCACAACTCTAAAAATGAAAAGATAAAAATAGTTTAACACTTATGGATTCAAATTGAGTTGAGTTTGTGAAACCAATTTTGTTTGCTATTTTTTTTACTTAGCACAAGGTTCAAAGATCAAAGTCACGTGCACTTGTGCATTTTTGGCATTATTTTTTTCTTACTTTTTGATCCTTGCTCATCATGAGCCTTATACTATTCTACACTTCTTTTATTTCTTGGTCATCACCATATACTTCATCCTTCATTTATCTTCTTATTTTCTCTCAAGATGTCGACCCCGGGATGGTTTAGTCAGGATTCCACTGACAAATACATTGGTTAATTGGGTTAGACTTCTGCCCAAATAAGGGGCGATCTCCAAGAAGACGGGATGGACCATGTAGACTTCTCATTGGAATCGTCTATTTTCACTTGCTTTTGCAACCAAGAAGACTCTTGTCTCGACCTCCTTCATTCTACCACCTTTCTTCTGCCAATAAATCCCTTATTCGAGACAAACTCTCATCTCGAACTTGCTCCATTATTTTTGAGGATTGATCGGGTATTATTTCTCAATGCAGATTCACAACCCAATCTTGAGCCCATGTACTCATAGTCAACATCATAGATGTGACCAACAGGAAGAGGAAAGGGACCACAATAGCCGAACACAAAGATAGATACAGAGCAGGGCACTTGCCTGGGTCAAAATGAAGTAAACAATCAACTCTTGGCCTCCATTCAGACCATTCAGTAGCAACATACTAACCAAGCTCTATCTCAGGTCACCTTTCAAGATATGTTGAATGACTGAGGAGGAGATCAGAAGAGAGGGAGACACCTTAAGGAGGAGGTGAAGATTATGATGACAATCACTCTATAGATGGACCTCACGAAGGTGAGGGGGAAGTAAGGAGAGGTCAACCCTAGCCAACCCTAAAGCAATCATACAGCCATGGTATCAGTCTCATCAATGAGTGAATCTAGATCCCACCGATCCACAGACTTTTCGAGCTGACGATTCAGCTCCTTTCGCTCCTCCCCAGCTTCCCGGGGAATTCAAGTGAGGAACCTTATAAACATCTATAGCAGCTCGGTCGTATCTGCAGCATGATGCACTACCCCAACATCCGGTTGGATGTAGTCAAGATGACTGCCTTCCCATTCAACCTTCAAGGCAAAGCTCTCTATTGGATAAACCATCTGGGGAAGGTGGTGACGACCTAGGAGGAACTGAAGTCAACTTTCCTGCACAAGTACTATCCTCTCATCCATTTTAATCTCATGCGGTCAAAAGTCTCTAGTATATCTCAGGTACCCGAAGAGTCCATTTAAGAGGCCTAAGAGAGGTTCATCGATTTGATCGAGAAGTGCCCCCACCATGACATCCTGAGGACCACTCAGTCCAACACTTCTTTGGTAATTTGAGAGAATTTAGTCAATGTATGGTTGATGCCCCTTGCAGAGGATCCCACTTCAACAAGGACGAGGATACAGTATGGCAAATAATTGAGGAGATGGTCGAAGGATAAGTTGTGTTATCCTCATCTCATTCTATCTAAATCTAGTTGCCACCATAGGTCCTTTGCAAGAACGTGAACATGGCGGATACACATGAAGTCGACAGGTGTGACAACTACGATTTGACCATCATTAGGAACCATATATCGAAGGTTGATATCATTGAGAAGAGATCGTATGACCTAGAGAAGTTTGTCGGAATTGAGCAGAGAATGAAGGGCTTAGACAAGCTCGATATTATCACCAAGCAGTTAGAGCTGCTGGTGAACACTATCAGCGCCTGCAATGCAGTGACCACTGCATATTAGCCTCCAACTGAGAAGAAGGAGCAGACACAGACACAACCGCCTCAACCGAGTTCCAGTAAACCTTAGGTCCAACAAGTTTACTCAGTGCAGGCCTCAGAGCAGCCATCGCCATGGCTACAGATGTAAATGGTTGTCTACGATCCACCTGAGTTCCAGCATCGGTACCTCAAATCTTGTTCACCACCTCCCCTACTCATTCAAGAGGTGAATGGCGTCTGGAGCAATGATCAGCAACTGACTCATCCTTCCCAGGGCCAGCACAATGCTAGCCAGCCATATCATCATCCACAAGGAGGGAAGAATTTCCAGCCCAACCCAGCCTAGCACAAGTAACCTCTGCAGCAAAGTTGCAACTAGAGGCAGAACAATTATCAGCAGTAGTCCGGATATCGTAAACAGCTGTACCAACTGATAGTTGTTAAGTACCATCACCAGTACACCTCACCACAATACCAGCAATACCCTTCTCTTCCTCCTCCTCATCCTCACTACTCTTAGGGTTTCTAGCAACAACCTCCCTCCTACCATCAAAATCAACGCTCCCATCAGTCCAATCTTCTGAGGTTGCTCTAGTTAACCCAACCTTGGATTGTCTAGCCCAACTTGTGAAGAATATAGCTGAGATGAGCCATAAGATAGACAACCTAACGGCTGCCAAAGACTGTCATCCCAACTCAGGTTGAAGCAAATTTGAACAACTTCCATTGCAAGGAGAAGGTAGCTTGTAGGGCCCCAACCAATTAAGTGAAATAATGTCTTTTTATCTAATATAGTACACCTCAATAGCGATAGGACACTTCATCCATCTGTGATGGGAAGGGAAATAACAAAGCATCTGATGGTGAATCTTCAGCCAATCCAGCACATTAGGCCAAATAATTTATGGATGGAGAAGCACTACCCACCTTAAAAAGAAAAAAATGAATGAACTACAAAACACAAAAAGATAGTGGCAGTCCTGATGAATCCTTGATTCATCATCTCAATATATTGATCTTTGCAAAATCCCTGGGTAAAATCTCAAATAAATGTCCATAAATGTAATAAATTAATAAAATGACTCTTGTAAATAAAATACACTAACTATTATATATTATAATTTTACAAAAAAAATTAATAACAAAAAGCCGTAAAATAAAGGAGTTTTTCACCTGTAAATAGCTCAAATTTCATGTATTTTTAATAATTGTATTTCAACTCCTTTTGGGCTAATTCTTTCTTTAACTTGTTTATAAAAATGTAAATAAAAATACATAAATATAAAATAAATTTCACTACAAATAAATAGTCATAGATCCCAAAGAGGAAAAAGTTGCAAAGTCCAACTTGCCGACCAAATTCCCACCGCGTATTTGGTCCAAATTCACAAACTCACTTTTAAAGTTTAAGTTATAAAATTATCTATCCAATGAAAGTAGTTTCATTAAAATCGGAGCTCGTTTGCAAATTTTGAGTTTCGGGACCCTGTTGTATATTAATTGTACATAATGCAATAAATGTGACTTTGCTTTTTTTTCTTGTACAAATCTAACCCTCTTTGATGTATTTCTATTTCTATTAATTTTTTATTGTATATTTAATAAATGATATAATTAAAAAATCTCAAAAAATGTTTTTTCATTGAAAATACAGCAAAGTGACTTTGTATATAATGTACATTTTTTTCTTTTCTCATTTTATTTACTTTTCTTAATTACTAAAAAATCCAAAAAATATGTTTTATTTTATTTCTAGTATTTTATTTTATTTTTATTTTGTAAATATATTTTAGTAAAAATATAAAGATATTATTATTAGAAAGTAAAAAATTATTGTACATATGGTCTGTTTTGTTCCTTATTTTTCTTCTTTTTTTTGTTTGCAACTTTCCCATTTTCTTTTATTTTATCCTTTTCTTTTCACTAGCCTACTTTCTTTTCTTTATTAGATTTTCATTCTCTAAACTAATTTCCATCTCCTTCCATTAACCACCAAGTCTTCATCTAACCTCCCATTCAACTCCACCATTTCATCTAACCTCCCATTCAACTCCACCATTCCACCGTCTTTTCTAACCTCTATTTTTCTTCTCTTTTTATTCATCCCATTCTCCTCATTTTTGCCTTTGACCCACCTTTATGCGAGAGAGAATCGAGAGCTCCGACCACTCTTCTCGATGACAATGAACGAAGAAGTAGAGTGACGACCACGTCCTCTCTGGTGAGATCCTTTGGCATTCCGACCAACATTGCAGTCGCCCTCGCAAGCTGCTAAAGCTCATCACTCGCCAATGATTCGAGCGAAGACCATGCTTCTCATGAGCACATAATAGGCACCCGCTTCCATCGTAGGTAATCCTCCTTTTCATTTTGTCATTGTATTTTTATGTTTGCATTTTGTTTTCACATCACACCATTATCAACCTTCTTTTGTTTACTTTTTTATCATATCACCACCACATCATCTTCATCATATTATCACCATCACCACATCATCACATTTATATCTTTTGTTAAATCCTCGTTTAAGAAAACTAAAAATAATAATAAATAAATTAAAAAAATAAAATCACAACAAAAAAATCAAAAAATTATAGCAGCAACTGATGTCCTCCCCCTTGGCCGCTCAACTTCCACCACTGCCGACCACTGCTAGGACCACCGTTGTCGGTCATGCTACTTCCTCCTCCCCTCGCCAATGTCCTCTAGAAGCCGCCTCCTACTGTGCCAACTACGCCCTTGCACAACCCTCGTCGTCTTCCTACAGAGTCGTGCCCCTGTCCTCCAGAAGCTGCCGTGGTGTACTTTGCCAACTGCCAAGGCCACAGCTCCTACCTCCTCGTCGCACGTGCACCACCAACCGCCAGCGGCAACCCCTCCCTCCTCCCATAGGTCTTCCACCAAACGCCAAGGAGTCATCCCGACATCCGCCCTAACTGCAAGAAGGTCTTTATGTTTTTATTTTATTTGTAAAATTGCATTAGTTTTATTTCACGTTTCTATTATTGCAAAAGCATTCATGTACATGTTTTGTACCCAAAGTTCTTTTCCAAGATTGCAAAAATACCCTTATGTTAATATGTTAATTTGGACATCCATTGTGCATCATTTATTTTAAGGGAAAATAGCTTGTTGTTTATTTACTAATTATCTATCATTCAGATATTTATTTGGATTTTTTGAGCTTTGGGTAAATTTTTTAGCAAAAAAAAGAGAATATTTTACCCAATTTGTGGTCTTAAATTTATGTTTAATTCACGGTTTCTCCAAAAATTCTTCAAAACTCAGAAATGATGCCTTGAAATGTGCTTTAATTATTATCCATATTTCATTTAAATTGGATTTGTCATGTGCCTTAAATAAATTTTAGAGTGAATTTAGTAAATAATTTTTAATTAAATACATACAAATTATTTTTTGAAATTCTAATTCTCCTAGATTGATCATTAAAATACCTTTTTGAGATAATTTTCTCTCTAGCTAAATTGATAATATGGATTTATTAGGAATTAGAGAATCTCAATTACTCTATTTTCATTAAAAAATAATAAAAAAATAATATAATGTCAAAAAATACCCAAAAAAAACATAGCATCATTCAATCATGTTTAAATTTCAGTAAAATTTTCAAAAATTTTCCATTCTATTTTTGTGAAAAATTGCATGAAAACCCATAAAAAGTGAGCATTTTCATTATTACATTTTAACTGTACAAATTCCAAAAAAATGTGTTTTTCATTAATTACTGGATTAGATTTCCAAAAAAATATAATTTGGCTAAATTGGATTAATTTCATATTAAAATTAATTTGGCTAAGTTCTGTGTTTTCTTATTAACTTAATTCACCTGAATTTTAAATTCACATTTATTTTTTCACAGAAAAAAATACAAAAAATCCGCATTGGAAACCTAGAGCTAAATGTTCTGAATTATCCCAAAGTTGTTCATTTGCGTCCATGTGTTCGACCCCAGACTTTCCCAGGATATAAATTAAAAACCGAGTCCTCTTCATAGAGATATTTGATTCAGTTCTGATTAATTGGCCAAGTGTCGTGCTACAACGAGTACCGATTAATATGCCCACTTAAGCTGATCCATTAGATGATGCCATTGCCAAGGAGGCAAATGACTTAGTTTAATTTAGAAATTAGATTCAGGTTTTCTCTCACTCAAGTAGTCTGACCCTCGAGCCATCTTGTAATTAATCCATTTTCCCCTTCTTTTCTCTCAATTATTTACCTACCCCTTTTTATATATTTTGTTGTTTATCTCTTAAATATAAAATTTATTTTCCTTACGAGGGTTCAGTGGACTTAGAGTGCATCAAACGTTTATGGATGTGACGATTACCGACTGCTGAAGAAAAAGGAAAATTAATTTATTCCTGAGAGTATTTTTATATTTTTTTTGTACTTATTGTGTTGTAATAGTTTAGTTAATTCGCTCATTTACAGGGCTCTTGTTTGAGAGCTTGCACATGTAAAAAGACTTGGACATTATTTTATGGTGTATCGAGACCTATTTCACTCTCTAGTGAGTGTGGGGCTCGACTTGAGTGGCGAAATTAAGGATACGCACATGGTAGTGTAACATCAAATTTGTTTGTGCCCTTCGTAATTTAGTCCACACATATCTTATAAGATTCACACATCTGACAAGATTCATACTGAGATGCACATAGACACGTACTACTTAGATAAAATTAATTCAATTCTTCCTCATTAATAGTATCTTGTTTAGGTGCAATTTTCTCGATTGCATGCATTTAGTGCAAATTTACAAATTCAGTTTTTCATAACACATGGAGAGTGCTGGGAGTCACTGTAAGTATACCTTCTTCAGAGCATACATCATCATTTCACGTTTGCATTCTGATTTCCAATTCCTCACTTGTTTTACAACTTAGGATTAAAAAGGAAATTGGAACTGAACGGTAGACGTGCTTTAGTATGCTCATATTAATTTTCAAGTGACAACCTAACTCTAACATTGGGACTGAATTGAGAAGATTGATTAAACAAAATTGGAATAAAAAGAACCTTATTTTATGGGTACATAAAGCCCTCACTATCTACTTGCAAATGTGTGAGAGAGAGAGGAAGAGACGAGACTAGGATAGAGCCATGCTAGGATTTTCATATAGACTACAGGTTCTACAAAAATGATTAGCTACTTCTTAATGAGGATCTATGAGTATCCAGTAAATGGTCCAGATTTCCTTAGCAGAGTGGGTGGTTTAGAGGACATCGTGTAAGGCTCCATCCTCAAGTAACGGGTATCCGTATTTTTATGGTCTGTACTTACTCCCATACTGGCTAAAAGTGGGTGCAACTAGTCGTAAGAATCGGTCCATACTATAGAGAAATATAGACACCTAACATCTCGTTAATATTTTAAAGATTGCATTTATTACCAACTAAATCTAACAAGATAATTTGGTCTAACCATTACGGCCCTCATGTGTGGAGTTGGTGAATTTGGGGATTTGCATTGCGTTTGTATTGAGTGAGTTTACTCCGCATATTTACCTGCCCTGTAGAACTAGTGCCTCATTGAATATCGCGTTCTAAACGGTTCTTTTGACATCTAATATGACTAATTGGGGGGATATTTATTCAAACTTTGCGATCTCTTTTTGAACCCTCAGAGAAGTACGTCTTCAAAGGTCCATGCGCAACCTGGGCCAACTTGGACTCATGACCCTCTTGAGTTCACGATCACTCACTCACAAGATGGTCACTCTTAAACCATTCCCTTTCTCTCCTCCCACCTCACCGAGAAAGACCTTCGCTTCAGTGAGAATATCTTCATTTCTAAATCCTTTCTAATCAAGACCACATTGTTATGGCCCTAAAGAAGATTCAAGTAAAATGCCTTCAAAGAAGAAAGAAGAGGAAGAAGAACACCCTGAGGACCCGATGAGAATGGTACTTGCAAGATTAGCCCCATCTGAGCAGAAACAAGCCTTACATTGAGCTCAGCTGCGACAGCTCAATGGTGGGGTTGAACAACCAATGGATGCGGCATAGAACCTCGGACAGTACAAAGTTCGGAATTATTTGAGTCTGGACGAACCTGAAGTCAATTTTGAATTGAAGCCACAGTTCTTGAACCTGCTACAACACTTTGATAGGAATGCTTTTTAGGAGACATATGCATTCCTAAGGGATTTTGAGCTCATCTCTATTAACCTTAGACATCCTAGAGTTAGCCAGGAATATATTTGGCTCACGACCCTTCCATTTACCTTGGGTGGCAAAGCCGACTACTGGGTAAAGAACTTGGGAGTTACAATCACTACATATGCCCAGTTCAAGAACCATTTTCTGAAGAAGTTCTACCACCTGAGTAGGACTAACATGATGAGGACGCATATTACGAGCTTTTCCCAGCTACCCCACCTTCTGTGATGCATAGGAAAGGCTCAAGGACATCCTACAGAATTATCTTTGTCATGGACTAGATGACAACATCTTGATCCAGATGTTCTTCAATGGTCTCAACCCTGAGATGTAGGGTTTAGTGAGCGTTGCCTGTTGAGACAGTTGTACATCACGAGTATCGGATACCGTTTAGAAGGTATTCGAGAAGATGACTGAGACCAGCTGATCATAGATGGCCAGCAGGGCCTATACATCGTCTCCCAGTTCAGTCTTATCTGGAGGGGGAAAGTCAACTGTAGTTGTTCTCTCTCAGGACGTAATCCCCAGCATGGGTCTTATTGTACACAAGTTTACAGTAGTTGAGAGGATTGACATGAGGATTTATGAATTAGATAGGAACATCCCCAAGATTCCAAAATAAATGGAGGAGTTGACTGAGAAGGTATCTAAGATAAGGATACCCGTCGTGACTACACCTGCTGCTCTCGTGTACCGAGTTCACCATGTTCGGAGGAGTTGGTGTCAGGGAAACCTAGCTGTGGGAGCAGGACCCATCCTATGCCCACGCTTTCCAACAACACCCTCCACCGATAAAGATAGTTTAGGAGGAGCCTACACCGATTTTTGGAGTTGAGTGGAGTATGGTATTCTCAGGACCCTTCCAGTTAGGGAAGTATTGAGGACCGAAAAATCAACCAATGTCCCCCGATCTTTCACAACACCACATTCACCTTCATACCACCTCCTTCACAGCAAATCCATAGATTCTAGCCACCCTAAAATCAGTGGTGGCAGTACCAGCAGTATGGCCGACAGGGCCATTACCACGCGGGCTAGCAATGCCCGTAATTTCAGCAGATACCCTAGCACTAGTACTAGCAGAGGTACTACACTGCCTAGCATGGCCAATCTTCCCATTTTTTCCCAGTCGTATCCCCTTCTTTGTCTGGTCCTGTGGACGTACAATAGCAGATACTCGACGACCTCCATTCCTACAAGAATGAAATTCATGACTTATGGGTGGATGGTAATTGCTTATCCAGATGGCAAGATGAACAGTCGGCAACCTCTACCTCAATCCCAGCCTAAGTTCAGGATAATAGTAATAGCCTGAACCGATCTTGTTCTCAACAACACTTTGTTCAAGTTTACTATTCAGCATCTTTTAGATCTGAACATGAGATTCTTTTGTGTGATGAGGCTGACTACATGTCACTTAGGAGCGGAAGGACCGTGACCGTACCTGAATGGGCGAGGGACATGAGGAGAGGCATCTCGGGAGCTCTACCCAAGGAGTCTTCAGAGAATGAGTTGGAGAGTCAGCATATTCCGGAGTCCCATCAACACCATTGGAGGATATCTACTTAGTGATCAGAGAAAAGAATGAGAGTACGTATGCATCATTAGCAGCATGGATATACTTCCGAGTCTATGGAGGACCTTGCACCTTCAGTTGTGGTTTGGTACCACTGCCACTTCTACTCAATAACCTATAGTAAATAGTTTAAATTTTGATTCCATTTTGTATCAAAGAGATTCATGTATGAAAAACTATGTTTCCATTAACGCCAAGAACTATCTTTCAGTTCATGATTTCGATTATTCATCTTCTGTTTCCATAGCTTCAATCCCTTCCCACGTGCTATTATAGCAGGAAAGAAAATAAAAAAGATTCAGAAAGATGACCCTGATATGACATGGTTTTGTAAAGAAAATAACTCTCGAAAGGTTCCATTTGATGAGTATGTGGCTAACAATCCTGCATTCCAGAAATATCTTAAGGCGAGATGCACACCTACAAGGGTTAGCTGGAAGAAAGAGAACCAAAATGTAAAGATACACATCTTGTCAGTAGCCAAAACCTATTATCTCAAGACTCAGACATTGCCAAGGAAAAAGCGAGACAAGCATTCTCACTACATGGAGATTTGTATCGATGACATCTTTTTTGCACGCACACTCTCGGATAATGGTTCTTTAATCAACTTACTTCCTTTAGCATTATATCAGGAATTATTACTCCAATTCACAAATCGTTTAGTGAAGACACCTAAGGGAGAAGAGAAGAATGTTGTTATCTCGATTGAGGGGTAGAACTATCAGGTTGACTTCATAGTCTTGGACATAGAGACACCCAATCATTTGAGAGAGTCTCATATCATTCTTGGGCAGCCCTTCCTTAGGGATATAGGTGCGACTTTCGATTATGGTACGAGAATGATGAAGTTCCGTTCTCCAGGGGAGAAGTGTATCTTCAGATGAAACAAACCAAGTGTCAGCAATCCGATTTAGAGAGTAGCATAGAGTACTAATCTTTAGAGGCAAAATGCATAATTATTAGCACCGTTGGGATTTGGAGACAGGTTCCTTCAGGACAGAGTGAAACCCTTTCATCTGGAAAGGACATAGTGCATAATTTAGTTTGCTAGGTGTTGCATGATCTTGTTAGAGATGCATCTACCTATTCCTATGATGACGAGATCCAACTGGATCTGTCAATTCCATCCCCTTCATAACGGTCATGGGACATAGATGACGAGTCGGGTGTGGCTATTGCCGATTGCTTGGATATTTTTCGTGATCTGACTCTAGATACTTCTGATTTGGTGGCGAGTAGTAAACAATTGAGCCCACCTTCATGCAACACGGAACCAGATTCAGATTCAGTTTAGCCTGATATGCTTGATGATACCACATTTACAGAACTGAAGTCAGTACCTCCTACACTCAAGTAACCTTTCTAGCGGGACCCAAAGAGAGACATCATGTTATCATTAGCTCAGACTTGACATTAGAACATGATTTTAGGTTGTTAGAGGTCCTATAGAGGATCCGCAAAGCAATAGGCTAGACAATGTCGGATCTTATGGGGATCAACCCCACTCTCTGCTCGCACCACATTTTTACTGAGGATAATGTAAGACCTTCCTATGTGTTTTAGAGGAGACTTAACCCCAATCAACGGGAAGTAGTGAATAATGAGATTGAGAAATGCTGCAAGGCAGGATACCCTATTTTTGACTCCAAGTGGGTGGCCCCGCTTCATGTTGTCCCGAAGAAGTCATGAATTCAGATGGTCACCAATGAGGAGGAGGTAGATATCGTGAAACAAGTACCCATGTCATGGTGTGCTACATGCGCCTCAATTCTATGACCAAGAAAGACCACTTTCCCTTACCTTTTATCGATCAGATTTCGGAGAGACTCGCAGGAAAAGAGTTCTTTTGTTTTCTTGACAGGTACTCAGGCTACAACCAGGTAGCTATATCCCTAGATGATCAGGAAAAGACCACATTTACATGTCCATTCGATGCTTACACATTCAAGCACATGCTATTTGGGATCTACAATGCCCTAGGCACATTTCACTTGTGCATGATCTCCGTATTTGCCGAGATGGTGGGAGCTTTCCTTGAAGTGTTCATGGATGACTTTTCAGTTCATGGTGATTCCTTTGATAAATGTTTAGTGCACTTTGAATGAGTCCTAAAGAGATGTAGAGAGGTGACTCTAGTACTCTCCTAGGATAGGAGTCACTTTATGGTGACAGAGGGTATCATGTTGCGGCATATCATCTCCAAAAAGGGAATGGAGGTTGACCCTGCCAAGGTGTAGGTGATCAAGAAACTCGATCCACCTACCAACATGAAGTCAGTAAGGTCTTTTCTAGGGCATGGTGGATTCTATATAATATTAATTCATGAATTTTCGAAGATTGTCCGCCGACAGATTGAGCTCTATGGGAAAGACATAGAGTTCATTTTAGATCACAGATGTCTGGAGGCCTTTGAGCTCTTGAAGATGAAGATTTGTGCCTCGCCTATCCAACAAGCTCCTGACTAGTCTCTCCCCTTTGAGATCAAGACTAACGCTTCATATTTCGTTATAGGAGTTGTGTTAGGACAATGACGAGAGGGGATCTCGTTTGTGATCCACTGTGCAAGCAAAGTATTAGATCCTGCACAAAAGAACTACACCACGACTAAAAAGGAAATGCTCATTGTAGTATATGACCGCGAGAAGTTCATGTAATATTTTGGGCTCTAAGGTAACAATCTACACTGATCACACAACTATTTGGTACTTAATGGAAAAGAAGGATGCGAAGGCACGTCTTCTTAGGTGGATTTGCTCCTCCAGGAGTTTGACTTGGAGATAAAAGATAAACCTGGAGTGAAGAATGTTAAGCTGATCATCTTTCTCAAGTTGAGCTTAAGGACTCTCCTGATTATGAGCGAATTAGAGAGACCTTCCCAGATGTGTCAATCTGTGTTATTGACTCACTCCCATGATATGCCAACATGGTGAACTTTCTTGTCTCCAAGCATGATCCCCATGGTTGGACTAGGAGCAGCATTGACCGACTGAAGTCAGATTCGAGGAGATAACATTGGGATGATCCTTTCCTTTTCATTGAAAGGCTGGATTGTGTTTAGAGAAGGTATATTCCTCAGGAGGAGTACCAATGTGTCCTCACATATTGTCATTCACTTGAGGCTGGAGGACACCATTTGGGGAAGAGAACCACTCACAAGGTACATCAATGTGGATTGTATTGGTCGACCCTATTCAGAGATGCTATTGATTTTGCATGGTCATGTCCTATCTGTCAAAGGATGGGAGGGACGGTTGGACAGAGATATGAGATGCCCATGCAACCGGTGATTATTTGTGATGTTTTTAATGCATGGGGCATAGATTTTATGCTCCCTTTCCGAACAACCAAGGACATGAGTACATCATGTTGGTGGTTGACTATTTGTTTAGGTTGGTGGAGGCTATCCCAACCTGAACCACAAACAACAAGATTGTTTGTAAGTTTGTGAGAGACCATATTATTGCTAGGTTCAAGGTGCCAAAAGTTTTGATATTAGATGGGGGTAGTCACTTTGTGAACCGAGATGTGAGATCTTTAGCTAAGGACTGTAGATTTGAGCACAGAGTTACTAGACCTTACCACCTACAATCCAATGGCATGGCAGAGGTTTTGAATAGATTGGTGAAGAGTATTTTGTAGAAGTTGGTTCTTCCTGATAGGAAGAATTTGTCCCAGTTCTTGGACCAAGTTCTATGGGCCTAAAGGAGAGCCTACAAGACGCCATTAGGCACTTCACAATTTAGAATGATCTATGGAAAGCCATGCCATTTGCTCGCAGAGCTGTTTGACAAATCTGAATGGGCAATTAAGTAGATTAATTGGAGTTGTCACCTTGGGAAGCTTTGTCTAGACATGAACTTGAACGAGCTCGTTGAAATCTGAAATAGGGCATATGACAACAATTTGATTTATAAGGACAAAGTAAGAATATGGCATGATCATCACATTAGGTGAAAATACTTTGTCCTTGGGTGAAAGGTATGGTTGTTTAATGCCTGGTTGAAGATGTTCCATTGGAATCTCAAATCTAAGTTGACAGGTCCCTTTGTTGTTAAAAAAGTGCATGGGAATGGAAGTATAGACATAGTTGATCTCACAGATGATGCACAATCCCATGTGGTGAATGGAGAACTACTAAAGCATTTTGTAGTTTCTAAGAGCAGTTAGTCCAAGTAGTTATTATCAACTTCATACAGAGTAAGCACAGAGCACATACATCATATTACTCTTCGTGAAGATGCAGCATCAAGATTCAACATCTTAGTCCTTCCTCTCCACTTTGCATACACTTCTCTACTAGTACTATCAAATATAATACATAGAGAACTCGACGGGGTGAATCCAGCCTACATTTTTCGGCACATAGTTAGCACATTCTAAGATTCATTCACTCTTGTAAATCCTCCCTTATTTATATATTCTCCAAATCACATCGGTTCTGACACTTACTCTTGTTCTATACTAGGCTGACCAGAGCATATGTATAAGGGGGACTGATGGCCGCCATGTGTATATACTCATCCATTTCTCCTTTTGAACTCATCCACACCATTTTTTGCTCTTCTTCTACACTTAGGCTGACTAGAGCCTAAGTATAGGGGTGGATAGACTTCTATACTTTTTGCTATTTTAGCACTCCTACACTTAGAATGAGTTATTATTTTTCCTCGCTTCTTGTGCTCTAAGGACATAGCACATGCAAGTATAGGGGGCTTGTATATTTTACACATATACTTTACCCATAGCTTGTACATTCTTGTATTTTTGTATTTATTATGTAATAATTATGGGGTAGATAAAATTGGTAAAAAAATCAAAAAAATAATTTTTAAATATAAATATAAATAATATATATATATATCTGTGTACGTGTGTGTGAGTGTGTGTGTCCTTCCTTTTTTTCCTTTCTTTAGAAAATTGAATTGAAATAGAGTACAAAAATAAAAAAAACCTTCTTTCCTCTTTTCCTTTTTTTTCAAAAAAATCATAGATATAAAAATCAAAATATAAAAATTAAAAAAAATCAAAATCAAAATCATAAAAGAAAAACCTAATTAATGGGTTGGTTTAGTCCCTGACACTTCCACATGTATACAAGACTAGTGATGTTAAAAAAAACTTGGTTAACCAACCTTAATCATTAGTGTCTTTGACTTAATTATTCATATTACCCTAGTTTGAAAGATTTGTGTGCTATATTGCACGCTTAGTCTCTACCTTAAGAATATGATTAGCTCCCACATACACGATTGCAGTTGTGATGAGATGAGTTTAAATTTCACTTGAGGAACCGGGATGAGGGATTTGAGTTTTGGCCAAATTTTATGATGCTCGAGGATGGGATAAAATCAATGAAGGCTTCATGAAACCTGAGTGTCAGTACCTTTAGCCAGTATGATAACATTGTTCTTGTATTATTTCTTGACATTTACCTATGTACTAGGGTGTGATGAAATCTAAAAATTGTTGATCAGCATGCGCTAACTTTTAGTAAAAATAGTGGAGCTAGCCAAAAGCAATGAAAAGAAAGAAAGAAATGTTGAAAGAAAAGCTCTTACCATATAAAGTCAAATATTAAATAGCTTCCACCAAAGGCGAGCACTCCCAACCATTTCAAAGTGTCCACTTGGACCACCGCTATCAGGACTTGGAGTCGGGCTAACACCCGAAAAGGTCTCTGCATCGTAAATGCTACAAGTCTGGGTGTAGAAAGTATATTAGATACTCAAAAATGGCACACAACAGTGTACTTCCAAGAAAACAAATGCAAGCGACTCCAACTTCTCTTGACGGACACATTGGTCAACACCTAAAAAAAGCATGTGTTGAGTTAATAAGGCACTCGAGAGGATCCTTGTTCCAATGAGAGGGAGAGAAGAAATGACACAATTCTTTGACCTCCATCAACGGGCCTTCCACCTACACTTTTAAGTTTGATAAATAAAGAGATGGTGGATTGGATATAAGAAATGATTTATCCCTTAGTGTTCATGATCAGGTTCTTATGAGAGTCTCTTGGACTAGAACCTTGGGTGAAGTTGCAACTCTACTCTTGTAACTACAGTCTACACTTAATGCCATATCCCTATTATAGATGTAAAGAGAGAGAGTCTCATGATTAGGGAAATTGGATACCTTTTGAGTAGAGTTCGGTTCATCTTAGAATTTTAGGATCACTAAAATCGAGAGTTCTTCACCAGATCAAGTCTTGTTTCACATGCACAGTTAGGGGCTAATCCAACTTATTCATTCTTTATTTGCTCAAGGACTAGCAAAGTTTATGTATGGGGGGTGATAAATCCACGATTCATCATCTCAGTATATTGATCTTAGCAAAATCCCTGAGAAAAATCTCAAATAAATATCCATAAAATCAATAAATTAATGAAATAACTCTTGTAAATAAAATATACTAATTATTGTATATTATATTGTACAAAATAAATTAATAAGTAAAAGTCGTAAATAAAGGAGTTTTTCACCTGTAAAATAGCCCAAACGTCATGTATTTTTAATAATTTTAACTCAGCTATTTTTTTCTCTAACATGTTTATAATATATATATATATAATACAAAAATACAAAATAAATTTGACTATAAATAAATACTCCTAGATCCCAACGAGAAAAGTCGTAAAGTCCTACTTCCCCACCAAATTCATGCTCACCATGAACTCCAAATTCACCCAACTCACTTTTAGAGTTTTAGTTAGAAAATTATCTATCCAAGGAAAGTGGTTTCATTAAAATCGGAGCTCATTTACAAAATTTGAGTTTTGGGACCTAGTTGTATATTGTACATAATGCAATAAATGTGACTTTGATTTTTTTCTTGTACAAATCTAACACTTTTTTGATTTATTTCTTTTTCTATTAATTTCTTTATTATATATATTAAATAATTACATAATTAAAAATCTCAAAAAATGTTTTGTCCTTGAAAATAAGGCAATGTGTCTTTGTAGATAATCTACATATTTTTATTTTTCTCATTTTCTATTTCTTGAGCTACATCAAATTTGGGAAAGTCTACCGGCTTAAGAGGAAAAGTTCTTATATAAATGTTGTTATATAGAGTATTTAAAAAAGGAAAAAAAGTGCAAAATCAAAATCCCTAAAAATAATAGGATGGAAAAATCAAAGAAAAATAAATTCATGTCGGAGTATGTATGTACATATAGTCAATAAGCAAGCTTGAGCATCAAAGTCAAACAAGTATGTGAGCATGCAGCTGGATGACTTAGCTATACATGTCAAGCATCTTAGATAGGTAGCTATAAATGATACCATCCATTCTCTTCTCCACCTCCTCTTCTTGAGCTAGATGCACTTGAACTTAGAAGGAAATACCTCGCTTCTTGAGGAAGGAGTTGCTGAATTGAGGAATTAAGGTCACCATGTTGGAGAAGACTGACTTTTACTACTTCAACCAATATGAGCTACATATCACTGACATTGTACAAGATAGACTCATAGTTATAAGGTACTGTGTATGACATCGAAGTGCTCTGACTTGGCTTTTGAGGATGCTTGGGTAGAGTCTTGTGGGTCTTAAAGGTTGTTGTGTTTCAAATCCGTTTCCCAATAAGATTTTGACCAAACCTAACTTCCAAAGTCTGACTGAGCTCCAAACTTTGATTTTATGAAGACAAGTTTGGAAGTTGAAATTAATCCAAGCTCTTTCTATTTCTTTTCTTTATTTTCTTTTTCTGCACTTATAAGCATAAGTGTTTGCTAAGGACTAGCAAAGGTGCGTATGGGGGGTGATGAATCTCCATTTCTTCACCTTTATTCTTTCATTTTGGACTTTAAACCCAAGCCAAATGCATGTAAATAACATCATTTTACATAAAATAACACATGTTATTTATTATGTCAATATTATATAAATATTGTGATTAAAGCTAAAATAAAGGAATAAAAAATGAAATATCAAAGGTATTGAATAACCCTAAACCTCGAGACCTAGGCATCATGATGACTAGGTCGACAAGGAATAAAGTAGGGGGAGATAAGGGCAATGAAAGGAAATCCTAATTTCTAATTCTTCAATAAGTCCATTTTTGGACCTACTTTGTTCTTTATACATCAAATCAAGAAACTTTGTACATGAAAGTTGTAAATAAAAATATAAAGAAAAATAAAATTTATTTCATGTAAAAATACATATTGTGCTTACTACACTAAGAATAAAAATCTAAAATCCAAACTTCCCATACTTGTATTTCCTCTATATGACTTAAAAATTCACAAAATAACCTTCAATTGTATATTACTTTTAATTATCTATTAAATGAATGTGGTTTCATTAAATTTGGAGTTAAGATGAAAAAGTTAAGTTTTAGTACCCTATAGTATAATCTACTTGAATAAAATATTCATTTTATTTATTCTTTATATTTTCATTATTTTATATTTTTATAATTTTTTAAATATATTTCATAACATATATACATAATTAAAATAAAAGAAAACAGTTATAAATACAATAAAATTAATAAATCTATTTAAATACATAGATGAATACACTATGCAAATACCTATATAATTAAAACCTATAACTAATTAAGTACACAAATAAACACATGAAAATATAATAAATATATATTCAAGTTAATAAAAATAACTTATAAATATATGAATTATGCCTACAAAATAATAAAATCTAAAATAGAATATAAAAATAAAATACACACTATATAGGTAAATACACCTATAATTATACTTGTAAAAGTAACTACAATAAATTAACTTGTAAAAATAAATAAAAATCAGAGTAAAGTACTACATAAAATAATAAATACTTTTATGTTTTGGTAAAAAATCAATAAAATCATTTAGCAGTTTATTTTGAATTAATAAGGAATTTCAGCATGTTTTTCTTTTTCCTGGCATACGTGGCTTAATGGGGGCACAGTCTTCGTTGATTCTAGGTCAACTCTCCATCCATCTCTAGGCATGTGTGTGTCAGACCCAAGCCACTGACTTCCTCGAATTTTTCCCATAGATTCCTTCATCCTTTTAGGTTGATTTCTTTTTTGACTTTTCTCCTCAATCAAAGCTCTTTCACGTGCCCTTGATTCCTCGATCAGAGGAGAACTGCATCAACCACTCTTCCCAATTCAACCCTCGCATGTTATATACCTCTTGCCAGACCTATTTGAAATTTGATCTCCCTTATCCCTTCAAAATCCCCTAATATTGAGTCTTGAAGCTTCCTGGTGATAGCAGGAATGCCGATGGCCCCTTTGGCATGGAGGAAGAGGAGCATACATAGAGATCCGAGCGTCACCACCCTCAGTGGAGCTCCGACCAGACTCCCAGCCTAGGCATATAGAATCATAGTGTAGCATTTATTTATGTTCCTAAGATCTAGAATAGTATTGCTTAGTTTTAGTGGCTTGATTTAGTGTTATTTTTAGTTAAAATATCAGATTCATAGTTCACCAGAGCTCAACCTTCTCATCGTCATACGTCTGCTCCCCAACTCGCTTATCACTTCCATTTAAGTCCCCCGACATTTCTCTACGTCCTAAGCGCCTCCATCCAACTTAATCCTTAGTAGATCAGGAGTTAGGTGCTTCCACTCCATCGCTCATTTGAGGACCTCTGCCCGACATCACTTTCGCTTCATCTTGCCTGGATTAGACCCTTGAAACCCCGTATTTTGTGCGCTTGAGCTTCCTATAGGTTTTGGCGGAATGGAGACCCCCTTTGGGTCGATTTTGCCCAAGATAGGAGTTCCTGGAGCTCTAAGTCTTCTTTGACTTCTTGGACCGCGTCAGAGCTCCTAGATCTTTTTTGAAGCCTCTAGTTGGAGCTTCTAGCTCTGTTTTACGACCCTCGGGCACCGCCAAGTGGTAGGAGTAACCTGCCAGCACCGATTGAAGTTCAACCTAGGTCGTGTTCTTTCATATTCTTCCAGGGAAGTCCACAACTGTCGCATTGAGCTTCAACTCCAAAAGCCCCAATTGTTGTCAGATCCCGAAGCCCTCGATCGTTCATCCATCTGTCGAGGTATAATATCGACCGCTCAATGTCATAGGGTATGAGCCATACGAGGAGGCCACATGGATAAGCGAAAGCATCTGGGTCGTCCACCAGCTCATGTTAGGTAGTAATTTTGTCTTATACTTCTGTTGTTTTGTATTTTATTTTCTAGTCTATAAACTTTCATCTGTAGTGTAAAATGTTCTAGTTACTTTGCATTTAGCCTCATATACATTCCATATTTGCATTTAGGTCCAATCACGTCACCTCACGTGCTTGTGTGCATGAGGGGACTGGGTATTTTGCACCAAATACCTCAACCATTTTATATTACATTTTAGTCCAAGTTTTTGTAATATTAGTGTAATATTTTATGTGGTATTTACATTTGGTCCCTAAACTTTGTATTAATTGCAAAAATACTCCTCCGGGTATATATTATTGGGAATATTTGGGAAGTTTGAATTTTTAGACCTGAACTTCTCTGGGCTGTTCGAAAACAGTGCCTAGACTTTATATATTTCCAAAAATACCCCTATTAGGCTACATTTTCTTTTTGTTAATTTTATTTTTGTTAAAAATGCCTCCTATGCCCTAACAATTTGGAGAAAATTAGGATAAATACCTTATATATTATTCTATCACATATATTTTTATTAAGCTATTTTATCCTATTTTTCTATTTATTAAAAATAAAAAACAAAATAATTTTCCATATCTAACTCAGAAAAATACAAAAAATATAAACCTGCTTTGAAAAATTCCAAAAAAGTATTACTTATCTATTATTGTATTTTATATCTTCAGACTAAAAATCCCTAAAAATAGATTAGAAAATCACAAAAAAAATAAAAAGCTTCAAAATCCTTATAAAAAATATAAAAACATCTATTAGAACTAAAAAATATTTGTTTCTGTTTCGAAATTTAGTTTATTATATTTACTATATATTAACACTAGTTTTGGAAAATTTTAGGACTTTTAGCTATTTTTAAATTCCAAATTAATTTGGTCTATTAAATTTAGCTACTATTTTGACATTTTAATTCTATTAAAAATTCAAAAATATTTAGTAAAAATTATAAGAAAAATAATAAAAACAAAGAAAAACCTAAAAAGACAAAAATATTGTATTTCGTAAATTTTGAGTAATTATAGTTGTATCAATAAATAGAAAATCCCTTGTTCTTTATATAAAGCTATATTTACTTATATTACTATTTATGAATATTATAATTATCAAAATACCAAAACTATTTTCTAAAGCTATAAAAAATAAAAAGGATTGTACCTTAGGGTATTTTCCTAATTTTGTTTTCTTTTTATATTTTTTATTCTTATATTATAACAACATATAAAGAAAAAGGAAAACTAAAAATCATAAAATCTAAAAAAAATATAAAAATCATAAAATTAAAAATCTAAAAAATATATAAAAACAAGATTTCAAAAAAATTAATTAAAAATCTCTTAAAATCATAAATCTTCAAAAAAAACCCAAAAACATTTCTTGTCTTTTTAGTCAACTTTTGTTATGTATCCAATGTTTTCTCTGTATTAGACACCCTATACATACTTCCACTATACATCTATGTATAAGGTTATAATAAATTTTGACCCCTCATTTTGATTGACTGATTAATTGCTTGTGTGGGTTGATTGTTGATTGACCATGGATTTTGTGAGTAATCACCTGAGCGATAATATATTCTCGCACTCTATGAGGATAATTTAAGACCCTCGTTAGATCTTTGTCATTGAACTCTTGTAATGGACACATTGGTTGACAACCAAAAATATATGTGCTGAGTAATAAGGCACTCGAGATGACCCTCATTCCAATGTGAGGGAGAGATGAAATTACACAAACCTATGCCATCCATAAACTGTCCTTCCACAGTCACTTTCAAGTCTAACAAACTAAAGAGAAGGTGGATTGGATGCAAGAACTAATGTATTTCCTAGTGTTCGAGGATTGGGACCCGAGGAAAGTCTCTTAGACTAGGATTTTGGGTGACATTTTGACATGACTCTCATGAATGCAGTGAACACTAAATATCATATCCTTATATTATATGCACATATAGAGTGTCAGATAATTAGAGAAGGTGGATTCCTTTTGACCAAAGTTTGGTTCAGTCTAGATTTTGAGGATCACTAAAATCAAATATTCTTAATGAAACAAGTCTTAAAAAAATCACATGCATAGTCAAGGACTAATCCGACTTAATCATTCTTTAAATACTCGAGGACATGCATAGTTTAAGTATAGGGATGATAAATATCTGATTGATCATCACATTTATTATTTATTATCCTCCTTCCTTAGACTACTCAATAAAATCTAACCTAATTCACTAATATTAACAAACCAACCCTTTTACAGATTTTACCCTAATTATTGTATATAATTAACACTATTTTATTTCCTTTTTTTCTTCTTATTAAAATTCAAAAAAATAGATAGTTAAAGTATATATTCATTTTGGATTTTTCTACAAATTAAAAATACAAAAAATATAATAAATGACTTAAAAACAAGTGTTTTATCTCTTAAAATACATACAAAATTTTGTATAGATGACTTATTTTTACTTTTTACTTAACATGAAATGTGTAGACCTCGTCGAGATCTAAAACTTTCATGTTTTGCACTTTTTCTAATTCAACCTCTAACTATTTCTTTCTTATTTTTCTTTGTTTTTCCTTATTTTCTAACTTTTCTACTGGGTCACATGGCACTCCCTTCGCCACCCACATGGCTCTTTCCAATTCGACACTCGGTCTCCTTCTCCACAGTCCATCCACTTATGGCGGATCTCATTAGATTCTTTTGCCTGCTTCTCCATCTCTGCCCTCAGATCGTGCCTCCAGATCATATCTGGAGCGCCCATGCACAACTCCTCCTTGACCATTGGATCACATGATCAACTGATAGTGAACACATATTTCTCCTTCATAACTGACACAAACCCATGCTCACCTCCATGCCCACCTCCTTTCTCTCAATTTCCCCTCTCACTCCACATCGTCATTACTCTCTCCAATCACTCACCTACATAGCCCTAATCACCACCAATCTCACCCAAACCCTAAGTTGCCATATCAGGTGACCTTGCACAAACGCTCGGTGGTTACAATCACCTCGACCACCGCTATAACCATCATCCACCACCTTCTTCAAAACCCTCTCCTCCTCCTCCATTCGCCCTCGTCCACCTTTACACGAGGCTTCATCCCAGCCTTCTTCCCCGCCCCATGATAAGGGGGAGGTGGAATCGAAGAGTGATTATGGTCGTTCCTCTCTAGTGTTGACCCATGCCCATCGTAGCCATGTCATGACCCCAATCCGACCATCGAGTTCTCTGGTGAGGCTGATCGGATTGAGCGAACACCATAGCTTAAATCGAAGCTCAGCCAATGCCAATCCACTCCACCCTTCGTGTTCTTAACGATCGCCATGTCAACCTTCCTCTTCTTTTTCCTTTATTTCTCTTGTTTGATTACATACAGAAACACACTCATTGTCACCTTCAATTAAATGTACCCACACTCTCATCAAACCTCCCACTTCTTTGAAGTGAGTCTAGTTCACTCGCTCCTTGCCTCCATACCTCATTCTCCCTAGGATTTCTTCTCTGATTGGTGGTAGAAGAACCCACTCAGTGTTTTCCATTTCTCCACTTCGTCACCCTCAATTCCACTTCACACATGCATATCTCTCTTGGATTGCTTCTCTAACAACTGCAAATGTCTAACCCTTCAATGGTCGGAGCTTTTCACAAGCCTGCATTCTAGAGGTTTTCTGCTAGTGAGCCTTCATCGATAGGAGCCGCTAATCACTTATAGGTATTGTCTGAGGAATCAACCACTTTGCCCAAGTCTTACGGAGGTGTGATGACCTTCAGCAAAGCAAGACGGAGTCAGAGGTACTCATAGGAGATCGTCAGAGCTCCATTTGTACTTTACCACTTGTAGAGGAGGACGATGACCCTTGACGTATATGCGCCATTAGATCACGATGATCTGACGGTGTGTATTCACCTCGAAGCTGCATGCTGAACCAGTGGCCTCGGTTGGACCGAGCCTACGCTCGAAGCATGGAGACGCTCCATGCATACTCCAAACCTGCATCTGACCTGAGCCATTCCCTAAGCCTCTGCCCATGTGTTGGGATGTGTAGCTTGGGTTAATTGCATTTACACCCTGAGGTTTCTTTAATGTTGCTAAGAGGTCCAAGCGCTCACGCCTTACGTGACGTGCCTGGGTTATTTAGAGGGAAGCCTGTTAGAATATTAGAATTGTATAAATGCCCATGCAAGGGCCAGTTTGTGAAGTTTCTCTATTTATTTCGATAATTTTATTTACGTTTATGCCCCTAGACTATTTTGTTTATTAATGTGAGCATTTGAACTCCAATCCCATTGATTTCGGATTTTTTAATATCTATTTATTTATATTAATAATGACTTGATTAATTTACTTATTTCACACTTAAAAAAAGTATGCTAAAATTTAAGATACATGTGTCAATGTACTTTGTTCTTAAAATGCCTAAAAAAGAATTAGAATTATTTTGATGCTTCAATTGATAGTGAAAGTGATCCTTATTGCTTTAGAAGATTATATGATTAAATTAAGGAAATTTTGCACATATTCATCTATCTACAGTACATATTATTCGGTAGCATTGTTTCATCATTGTTAATTTCATAAAAAACCAAATAAAAAATGTATTGTGTTCTGCATCCTATATTTGCATGTATATATGCTTACAACTTCATTATTCCGCTTTGCATTATTTCATCATATTGGACTATATTATTATTGTTTTGCATTGTAGGTTGCATTTCGTTTCATTATCATTTTGCATTGTGTCATAATCTTGTCTCCTCTTTTTGTGGCATCCTTCATCTTTGCATATGTCCTATTTTTACAGGAACCTAGGTAGATTTAGTAATCGTATAATTTAGATATTACTATATGAGTAATCATATTAGGTACTTCATGTACCTGTGTTCGACCTTTGTACACATCAAGTAAAAATTCTCCACCCATTCAAAGGGGTGGTTTCCACATTGATCATTTTTACCTTCTGTAATACAACACATCATTATTAGAAAGGTGGAAATGTGGTTCATCAGACTCATATCAACATTATTAATGATAATTAAATCATATTTAAACATCAAATTTCCAATACTCAGATATTGTCGATAATAGAGTTATTATTGAAATTTTTTCAAGAACAATGTGCTTTCTCCATGGATACTTGGAGATAAGGACAAGGCGACTGTATATCCTATGTATAGTGACTTGGATAGTGACATCTGATCTCACATCCAAATCTAGAAGTCCTCTTAGAGATGTCTGATCTAGTAGATAGAATGTTCAATCTTCTCATTGCATCTGAATCATATTCAGATTAATGTCCAACATTTGGACTAAGATTGGATAACTAGTCTACTGAGTGGAATCACTAAAATCCAAACATGTTTCATCACTCCCTCAGAATGAAAGTGTCATGGTAATACAATCGATTAAGATTACATCACCCTCAAGTATAACCAATACCTTTGCATCCTGCATATTGGAAGACTATGATTAAACATGTAGTTTTCATCTTATTTGAATTGTCTCCTTCAGGGTTTTATCGTTAAGTTTCTCATCCAATCATTGGATGTTTGTATCGATCATATACTTTCCAAAAGCATATACTATATATTCAAATTATGTCTAGTTTCTAAAACAAGATAACCAACTTTGGAATTTGGTTTATCCCAATATCTTACGATTGAGCTCATGTCTCCTGGTTTAGTATTGAACCTATATGATCCCTTTCAGAGATAATACTAGTCATATGCCCTTCCATGTACACCAGTTCGTCAATGTATAGACCTTGATTAGGTCATCAACCTAATGATCTGCCTAATGTACATACTTATATGTATAGTAATACATCTGTCTCCGATCAGAGGATGTGTACCTATACGTGATAATATACGACGTAGATCTTAGTTATCTCAATCTCGTTAAATAACCTCTTTGACCTAACTCATCCAACACCTCTAAATCTTTATTCCTCTGTAGAGGATCTACATCAAGAGGTCATTCAGATGTCATCCTTTGGAGTAAAGATTGCCATCTCCTTCTTAGGTTGGAGATTCCTTCTTGATAATCACTTGATGGTGTGGTTGAGTCATCAATCCAACCGTTTAGATTTTCAATCCTACATCAACCTCTATGATCCAGCGTTTGGATCAACAGTTGTATGATATCAAGATGGCCATGATACACAACCCTAATTGCACTAAGGTACCTATTATACAAATTAGTTATTCTTCATTTCAGAGTAAGGAGCGAATTGCAATAACTTTTATTGCATAATGGTTCATCGTAGGCTTATATTTCCAACAATATCCCACTAGTACAACGAGACATTAATGAGATATTATTTAATCCCATACTCATGTGCTAATCATAAGGTATTTAGATAAATATCTTTGTCAGCTAACTAGTCACTCTGTTCCCGAGAGACTATGCCAATTCCTTCTACAGACTTGCATATCTTCAAGTAACAGTGTTCGCATCCAATGCGAACTTTCAACTTATGCAACTATTACTTAATCTTGTTAAAGCAGTCATAATGCCTTTGACATTACAACGCGACCATTATTATTACCAGTAAGGGATTCCTATTATCAAGAATAACCTTATGCGAGAAGATATCTATCTTCTTAGACCAAGACAAAGTCTTAAGTCTCGTAAGGTATCTGTAGATAAGACTTTTAGATCACTATCTACAAAGTCTGAAGTTCTTAAAGGATAAGACTTTGAGATCACTATCTCAAAAGTTTTATGTCCTTGAAGATGTTTATTATAAATACAATTAAGTGTTTTATCTCCATGGCAGGATTGGTAATAGTTTATAACTCCCACCGCATGGCAGACATCTGGCTTTTGTATATATCTAGCATACATTGGGCTTCTTATAGCTGGCCCAAAAAGGACACGTAGCTTCAGCATATCCTCAACACCTTGATGTGTTATGCCATTATATAGTTCATTACCATATCTTAATGGAATGAATCCTTCCTTGGAATTAATTAAGTGGAATATTTCTAAAGTGTACCCATCATATGGCTATCCCAATGCCTCCTTCTCATTGCCTCTGAACAATTTCAGAACTAAGATTTGAGAGGAATCCTCAAGATCTTTTATCTCAATGGTATGGGACAACCAAATTATAAACACTTATTATTATCCTTATATCATTTCAATGATTAGGATTTTATCTACATTTAGCACGATGAATACAATGACACTCCCACTAAGCGTTACGTGTTCATGAAGGCTCTGATTCCACTTGAAGGTATTCGATTTAATAAAACTAACTCACACATCACAAAAGCTTGGAGAAAAACGATTTAGGTTGACTAGTAGTATTAGTCGAGGGGGTAGCGGAATTATTTTTTTCAATGAAAAAGCATGACATGGGAACAATTCCCATATTGTTTCATCAAGATCACACCTAATTCAATGAAACCACATGACATGGGAACAATTCCCACGTTGTTTCATTAAGATCACACAAGTATTAGGCTCTTGATGCTTGTTTTCGATCTTGTAGTCACGTACCGAAGAGACCTTATGTCTCAAATATGATATGATGTAGACAACACTTGCTGGCATGTGGATGAGACGTGTGCTCCCCACAATCCTAGATGACTATCCAAGCCCACAACCTCTTGATTTCATCGTACAAAATTCATCATCTTGCTCACGAGCAAGGGGGATTGAAGAATACAGAGATCTATGATGTTATCCATGTGAGCCCAGGGAGAAACATTTCTACAATAATTGTTATTGCAATATTTGATATGTTAGTAAAGGTTATTGATTTATTTCGCTCCTTGTCTGACATTAAATGAATGAATGCCCTAATAAGATCCCTTAGTACATTTAGGGTTATGTACCATGGCCATCTTAATAATCATATAGTTGTTGACTCAATGGTTGAGTCATAGAGAATGGTGCTTGGATGATATCAAAAGGACTCATCAAGCACCATCAAATGATTATTAAGAAAGGATCTCCAGTCTGACATGGAGATGTTAATATTTCTCTAAAAACTAATATCTGATCGACTTCTTGATGCAGGTCCTCTACATAGGAATAGATATTCAGAAATGTCAGATAAGTTAGGTCAAAGAGTTGACTTAACGAGATCGAGATAACTAAGACCTATGTCATATACTATCACAATATAGGAACGTATCCTCTAACCGGAGATAGATGTATTACTATATGTCTAAGTATGTACATTAGGCATACCATTATGTTGATGACCTAATCATGGTCTATACATCAGCGCGATAGTGTGCATACATGGGCATATGACGAATACGATCTCTCAAAGGGATCATACAGGTTCACAACTAAATTGGAATACATGAGCTCACTCATGAGGTATTGGGACCTATCAAATTACATGCATGGCCATCTTGCTTTGGAAGCATGATAAGATTTTGTAGGTACGATACACGCTTTTTGGATAGAATATGATCGATACAAACTCCCAATGATCTAATGAGAAACTTAACGATAAAACCCTCAAGGAGACAATTTAAATATGATCTAATTCAGTTTTATTCTAGATCTTCCACTATGCATGATGTACGGGTATTAGGATTACTTGAGGCTGAATGATTCTGAGAGAGAGATGAAACATGTTTGGATTTTAGTGGCTCCTCTTAGTAGATTATTAATCCAATCTTAGTTCAAATGTTGTACATTGATCTAAATATGATTCGGATGCAATGAGAAGATTAATTAATAGTTTGATTTAATCAAACATCTTTGAGAGGTCCCTTAGATCTAGATTTCAGATACGATATCAATATCCAAGTCACCATACATGGACTGTATAATCGCCTTGTCCTTATCTCCAAGTTTCCGCAGAGAAAGCACCTTGAAAGAGTTCAAAAACAGTTCCATTATTGATAAAGTATTTTAATATTGAGAATTGAAAATTAAATGTGACATAATTATCATGGATAATATGTTATTTGGATGAGAATAGTTATCTATGATAATTAAATATGATGTAATTATCTAAGATATTATTAATGTGGATATCAGTATCCATAATAATCACAAGTATCATAAATGTGTATTGTGATATGTGGGAGAGATTTAATTTTTAATAGTTTTCACGAATTAAATGTTGATGTGAATATGATTCATATTATAGAATCAATTGTAAATGCAATTTAATTGGATGTATGAATAATGATTCATAATTGTCCATGGCATGGATGAAATTATCATAAAAGAATTTAGAATTATTTTGATGAATAATTACATGGCAAAATTTGTTGTACATGTTGAATATTTGTTGAGATAGGAGATCTCAAAAAATTGGAATGAGAGAGCCACTTTCCCTTTTATAGAGGGTGGACGATCACCATTGAGTCCTATTTAAATGGGATTGTCCACTCTATGAAAGGAAGGGGGCTTGCTCTCTTTGTAGTCATTCCATATGTTAATTGCGTTAATTCAAATTAAACTATATTGAAGAATATTCAATATATTTAACTAAATTTATTGTTGCAAATTTATGCAACAAAATCATGGTCATTGATTTAAAGCACAAATTAATCTGTAGCATTAATTATGTATGCACATGGATTGACATCCATGGATATCCATTTTGTTATAAACGAAAGGATAGACCAAGATCTTTCATTACAAAAAATCCAAGAGCAAAAACTCTCTCTCTCTCTATTCCATACACGCCCAAGGTCTCTCTCTCTCTCTCTCTCACTATTGTGGCATCCACTATATTGACCAGGAGAGCCTCGCAATAATCATGTCGTCATTGTAGTGCTAGATCGACTGCTCGTAGATCTCCATCATTATTGGTGCATCTTGCATCTGAGGAAGGCTATCGATTTGATGTGATGAAATAAGGAATCCCTACACTCAGATCTCCGTCATTATTGGTGCATCAACGCAATCGCACGTGCATCCTTTGCCGGATCAAACTTGAGACAAGAGGTCTCTTTGTTTAGAAACATGTGATCGTAATTACACTTGAAGAGGTAATCCTTTGACTCATTTGTGATCTTGATGAGATGATTTGGGAAGTTTTCTCACATCATGTCTTTTCATTCAATTAATTTTTTTAAATCTGCCACCTATTGCAACTAGTATGACTAGTTGCCTTAGATCATATTTGATGTGATCTACACACTTTTGTGATGCGCTCGGGCCTAAAACCTAGCCTTCAAGTGGTATCAAAGTCTTGGTCAATGGTCTTGGATCTGATCCAAACCTTAAGGAAACAAGGTTTTGTATATCGGATGAGCAAGGACTCGTAATTATGCATAAGATGCATGTTTTAAATTATTTTTCGTTAAAAGGAAAATATATTATTTATGAACTATTTGAACGAATTTTTTGTATAATAAAATGTATTTATAATGTTTAAATATATCCCCAAATTAGTATCCAATAGTTGGCATCAAAGGTGCATAAATTAAAATTCGAAAAGTTCTCGACATTATTTTTGCATCTATTCATGGATCTATAATAAATTAATTTTTATATGATGGATCCAATCATGAAATATGAAATAAATACTTTAATTATGTCAAGAATTAAACCAGCTTGCTGCTTGAATTTATTTTTGCGTGATTCCAACTCTGTTTGCCCTAGATATTGCATATTTAGTAGAGATGAGTCGGGCGATGATTGGATCATCAAGATTACTTTCTTAATGTATTTATCATTCAATGTAAATCAATAAAATTATTAATTTTTCATAATTTAATTGATGCTTATCATTTATAAAAATATTTAATTAAACATCAATCAACATTGATTGATTATTTCATGACAAAATCCCTAGTTTAACCTACAATAGTTGTATTTCAACTTTTACATGCAAAATATGTTTGCTTGCTATGACTAGAAATTTAGGATTTTTAAAAATATTTTAAGATGCATTATATTTTTGTGTGAATACTATATATATATATCATTCTGGTCACATAGTGCATGTGAATGGTAAAACCTCTTAGTGTAATTTATAAAAATTATGTTGTCTTGAATCGATTCTATGATGGTGTCTAGGTCGTGGATATGCTAATGGGTTACTTAATTAGTACCCTGCACTACAGTGGAATTGTCCGACCTGGCTTGATCTGTTTCAAGTACGGGTAGCATGAGAAGTCTCTGCGTTACTTTA
Source organism: Ottelia alismoides (assembly GCA_037367405.1). NCBI lineage: Eukaryota > Viridiplantae > Streptophyta > Magnoliopsida > Alismatales > Hydrocharitaceae > Ottelia > Ottelia alismoides. Next base: position 105,143 of record JAZKJV010011308.1, read on the forward strand.
AACATTTAATTGGAATAATACAATTGTACATTATGAGGGTGTATATTATATAGTAATATCAAGCAAACCCTAATTGTTTGTTGCTTTAATTTGATTGTTCAATATATGATTAAATAATTAGATCCAATTAAAATAACCACCTATTTTTAAGAAGACGTATAATTCTCTTGAAAGAATTAATCGTAATGAATATGATTTATAATGATCAACTAAAATTTGAATGAGATATGGATGATCGTATAAACGACATCCATGGTGTCCCATCAAGGTAAAGGGTTCCATCGCCATGGATTATATGCTAGAGATGCCTATTCAAAATGATAGCCCCGACATACAAGCGCACATGGATCAGGCTCTTTGCTTCTCAAAAGAGTAAGGCCATATGCTATTACCCCAATATTCATCCTCATATAATTGAGACGATATTGTATTGTGCATAGCGAGTTCTATTCATCTTGATGATTGATTCAATTAACAACAAGTCAGCATCGCCTTAGGGATGGTAGGCCCGATTGCTAGAGACCGAGTTGGAAAATGCAAGTTGGACTTGCAAGGCAGAATGCATTCCTACTTCTTTTCACCCAGGTTGTAGTTTCTCATATAAATGGGATATAACAAATGTAAAAAGGAGATCCCAGATCTTGTTAGAGATATAGTAGTACGTATATCTCTTGGTTAGAAAGTTTGATAAGGGAATGAACTTTCAGAGTTTAAAAGGAAAGACTAATTTGATTAAAAAGTTATAATCATATAGTTTTTTAATATATAAATATTTATATTTTCTAATATAGTGCATTCTTAATCTCATATATGAAATCTATGAACCTGCTCAACAGGCTTCAGGAGGTTAACCAATTAACCAGACCAGATTATTCAGATTGGATCTATAATTTGGAGCTTGTTCTCTCTACGAAGTATATATGTTATGTGCTCACTGAGAATAAGCATAAAAACCCTCTGTCAATGGAAGAATTAAAAGTAATGAAAATTTAAATAAGGACCATGTATTATATTGGTGCTATAATCTGGGGTCTCTATCTAATGTGCTTCGGAAGCAACATATGGATATGGAGAATGCCCATGATATAATAATGAATATAAAAGAGATGTTTAGTGATTTGAACTACATAGAGCACAGTCGAAAGCATGGGTTCTGGAAGAGTCTGGGATAACAGGTGAAGAAGAAGAAGAGTCAAAGTGTTGACTCATATTCTCAAGCTTCCACATATATGGCATCCATTAAAACAAATGTATCTCATCACTGCAAAAGACTAGGGCACTGGGAAAAAAATTATCCAAATTATCTGAAAATCATGGAGAAGGATAAAGATAATGCATTTATAAAATATACATTCATCATTGAAACCATATTTCGTGTAGGATGATCAAGTAGTTGGGTCATAGATTCTGGTAATTCTATTCATGTGTGCAATCTATTGCATCTATTTTAGGAGACCAAAAATTGTGATTAAAGGGAGATAGTAATCCAAATGGGATATGATGCAACTGTTGTTGCAGTCGTCGTCCAGACATGCAAACTATCGTTATCTAGTAGACGAATCATATTATTTAGTTAAAGCCTCTATGTTCTAGATGTTACAAGGAAGTTATTATCTATATCTAAGTTAGTTAGAAATGGATATTCATTCATGTTCTGCGAGAAGCTAATCAAATGTCGTTATGATGACCATATTGCATATGGTATTCTAACTTCTGGTGGACTCTATGAATTGTGCATTGATGAATATGTCATGAATGTAAGACCCATGAATAAAAACCCTAGAAGATTCAGAGAGGATAGAAATCATTCTAATATTATTTGGCATCAAAGGCTGGTCATTTATCTGCCAACAGAATCAAAAGATTGATAAATGATGGACCCTTAGATTTTCTACATGTCCAAACTTTACTTACATGTGAACATTGCATTCGAAGTAAAATGATCAGATCACCCTTCCATAATATGGTTACACGAAGCAAGAGTATTCTTGACCTAATACACACTGATGTATGTGGTCCCTTCAATAACATGACCCGAAATAGGTATCGATATTATTTGACATTTTATTGATGACCATTCATGATACATGTTTATCTTCCTATTACGTCATAAATCTGAAACCTTTGAAAAGTTTAAAGAATTCATGGTTTTGGTTGAGAACCAAACTGATAGAAAGATTAAATTTATTAAATCCGACCTAAATGGCAAGTACCTCCCACATGAATTTAAGGATTACCTCAAATACAGGAATTGTATCCAATCACACTCCTATTGGAACTCCCTAACTAAATGGTGTTGTTGAAAGATGCAACACAACCATTATGGACATAGTCCATTCAATGATGAGGAAAGCACATTTACCTTTTAGTTTCTTGAGATATGCATTAGAGACTACAATATATATCCTTAATAAGATACCTAGCAAATCCATACCCAAAACCCCTCATGAGATTTAGTTTGGAACCAAGCCTAGTGTTAGATACTTGAGGATTTGAGGTTGCTTGGTCCATGCAAAAATGTGGATGCAAGTAAGCTGGAATCTTACACTCTAGAGTGCTACTTCATAGAGTATGTGAAGGACGATATTGGATACCAACTTTACGATCATGAGACTCAAAATGTTTTCACCTCTAGAGATGTAAATTCTTAGACAATGACTTCTTTAAGAGTCGAGACAAAAATGAAGTAAAGAAACTCATTGAATCCCTGAAGGATATTGAGTTTCCTGAACCAAAAACTAAAGATGTGAATAAAGATGAAATACGCATACCTCTTTGAAGGAGATCAAGTGTGGTTGTACCACCTGAAAGGTATGGATTCCATGTGTCAAGTGAAATTAACAATGATCCAACTTTATTTGATGAAGCACTCGCGGATCATGACATGGATAGATGGATGATAGTATTGAAGTCTGAAATAGACTCCATGTACAAGAACGGTGTATGGATCCTATAGGATCCACCTAGAGGGGTTAAACCCATTGGGTCTAAATGTATCTTCAAGAGAAGGAGGGGATATGATAGGGAATGTAGAGACCTTCAAGACACGACACATAGCCAAGGGCTACACATAAGAGAAGGCATTGACTACGATGAGACATTCTCTCCTGTGGATACGATTTAATACATCAAGGCAGTGTTAGTTATAGCTACATATCTCGACTACGACAACTAGCATATGGACCTCATAACAGCATTCCATAATTGATACCTCAAGGAGGATATCTATATGGAGTAGCCTCTGGGATTCATAACTGAGGAAGGAAAAGTATGCGAGATAAAGAAATCCATATATGGGCTTAAACAAGCTTCTTGTAGCCGAGACATCAGATTTGACGAAACCATAAAGAGTTATGATTTTGTTTAGAATCATGTTGAACCATGTGTGTACAAGAAGCTTAGTGGGAGCGCCATTGTCTTCATCGTGCTTTATGTAGATGGCATTCTTGTCATTGGGAATGATATAGGTATGATGACTAGTATTAAGATTTGGTTGTCCCATACCTTTGAGATGAAAGATCTTGAAGAAGTCTCTTATATCTTAGGTCTGAAACTATTCAGAAATGGAGAAAAGAGGATTTTGGGATTGTCACAACATGGATACATTAAGAAGATCTTGGAATGTTTCCATATAGAGAATTCCAAGAAAGGATTCCTTCCCTTAAGACATGGTATACACAAATATAAAGGAATGGCTCCTCAAATAATTAAGGATAAGAAAGGCATGGTTGGATGTCCTTATGCATCAGCTATGGAAAGCCTAATGTATGACATGATGTGCACAAGGCCATATATCTACCATGTAGTGGGAGTGCTAAGCCGTTACCAATCCTACTATGGATAACAACATTGGAATGTAGTGAAGAACATCTTTGAGTATCTAAGATGGATGCAATATTATATCTTGGTTTATGGATATGGTGATCTCCATGTCTTAGGATACACAGATTCAAACATCCAATCTGATATAGATGAACACAAGTCAACTTCAGGTTTCTATTCTTACTGAATAGTGGTGTTGAGAGATGGAGAAGCAAGAAGCATGACACTATAACTGATTCAACAAGAGAAGATGAATACATTGTCGCATCAAATGTTGCAAAGGAGGCGGTGTGGTTACGCAAGTTCATCCTAGAACTTGGTGTAGTTTCTTCTGATAATCCCATCCCACTACTCTGCAATAACATATGAGACATAACTCTAGCGAAGGAACCCGGATGACATCAGAAGAGCAAGCACGAGAAACAAAAATACCACATCATTCGTGAGATTCAAAAGTCTGGTGACATCATCATCACCAAGGTGGCCTCTACCTATAATGTTGTGGATCCCCTTACCATACCTTTACCCCAAAAGGTTTTCGAGCAGCGTGTAATGAGAATGGGTTTAAAGATTATACTTTAATGGTTCTGAGGGTTAGTGGGAGATTATTACACATGTGAGCTCTGGATGAACCATTTCTACAATTAATGTTATTGTAATCTTTGATATATCAGCAAAGATTATTGATTTGTTTCACTCATTACCTAAGACTAAATGAATGAATGCACTTATAAGGTCCCCTTAGTACAATTAGGGTTATGCACCATGGCCATCTTAACAATCATACAGTTGTTGATTCAATGGTTGAATCATAGAGACTGTAGATTGGATGATATCTAAAGAGTTAGATCGAGGACTCATCAAGCACCATCAAATGATTATTAAGAAAGGATCTCTAGCTTGAGAAGGAGATGGTAATATTTCTCTAAAGGCTGATATCTAACCGACCTCTTTATGCAAGTCCTCTGCATAGGAATAAACATTCGGAGTTGTCTGATAAGTTGGGTCTAAGAGTTGACTTAACAAGATCGAGATAATCAAGAACAATGTCGTACGTTGTGACGACATAGGCATGCATCCTCTGACCGGAGATAGATGTATTACTATATGTCTAAGTATGTACATTAGGTAGACCATTAGGTTGATGACCTAATCAAGGTCTATACACCGATGAGCTTGTATGCATACAAGGGCATATGAGTAATACGATCTCTCGAAGGGATCATACATGTTCACTACTTAACCAGAAGACATGAGCTCACTTATGAGGTATAAGGACTGATAACTAGCAGTTTCAGAGGGTTTAGAAGTCTCACAAGGCGAGAGATCTAGTCGTTGAATTGACCACTCATAAACCCAAGTTGATCAGAGATTAACCCGCATTACAGAATAAGCGAATTAAGTCCCAAAATTGTGAATTAAAATTTTATTTACTCTACCATGAAATGCATAGTGTATAAGCATGTAGAGGTCGAACCACAGAGAGCAATAAAAAAATGGGTAGCCTACGGTGTTCATGTACATCCAGGTCATCCTTGAATGAATCCTCTTTTTATGGGTTTTTAGATATATATATATATATATTTATTTATTTATTTATTTATTTTAATTTTTAATTTTGTATTTTGATTTTTGATTTTATATTGTTTTATTTTCTTTTTCAATATTGGAATATATATATATATTATATAAGAAAAAAGGGGGAATAAGATATTTATAAAATAGACAAAAATACTCAAAAATTAGAAAATAAAGTGCTTTTGGTATTTTTTTATTTTTCTACTATTTTTGTGGTTTTTGGGGATTTTTCAGAATAATTTTGGTATTTTTAAAAGCAAAAATACAAGAAACAGTGACTAAAGCTGCTGGCTGAAAGTAAAATAGGAATAAAAAATAGCAAACAATAACAATATTTCCCCAAATTAATTTTAAAATAAAGATAATAAAATAGGGAAACTACAAGACGTGGGTTTATATTTTTAGGACTTTTCTATGAATTTTTAGATTTATTTGAAGTTTTTAGGTGTTTTCAAATTTTTAAAGTTTTTCTTTTGAATTTTTTAGTGATTTTTGGACTGACACTAAGGGACACTAAAATACACAGTAGGTATTTTTTTTAGAATTTTTTCAAGGTGTTTTGATATTTTTTTGGTATTTTCTAATGCTAACAGTAGCTAAAATACATGTTTTTAATTTTTAATAAATAATAAAATGCAATAAAAATGAAATGCAAAAATATAGCGTGAATGTGCAACTAAACAGGAGCTTAAATTAATTTTTGTGAAATTTTTGGGTGTTTTATTAATGCATGGAATAAATAGACGAAGCATACAAAAATACAAGGCCTAACAGGGGTATAAATGAAATTAGACAAACATCCAGGGGCCAAGTTACAATTTTCACACAACAGATACTAATGAATATAAAACGTAATGGACCAAAAACAAATAACAGAACCCGCAAGGGTCTCCCTGTAATTTACCCACCCCAGCGCGTGACTAGCGCGCACCTAGGAAGGACCTATCTGTAAAATTAAAAACTCCCAGGGGACTGCTTGCAAAATTTACAATTATTTTACAACGTAATAATTTTTTTACAGAATTAAAAATTAAATACAAAAAATGCGCGGGGGTTCAGTGTAAATTACCCCCTAGAGCGCGCAAATGGATGGCGATGGGCACGCCACTTATCCACGTGGCAGGCTCTTGAAGCCCGATACCAGTTCGACGATCCTCGGCTGAGATTACATCTGACGCTTGATCGAACGGCCGAGGCGATTGCTGATTGGATGGCCAAGATCTGATCTGGGGCCGTCTCCTCCATCCGACGATAGCTGCTTTTTGCGAAGAACAGGGAAGAATGGCTGGCTTCCCCGGCTTCGATCCTTGATTCCTCCGCCTCCAGATGCTCTTGGGTGATGGCGAAGGGCTCCATACGTACGACGAGGTGGCCTGCAGCGTCTGAGGTACTCCCGAAGGTCCAGGACTCCCTAGATTGGTCCAACGGGCTCGAGGAAGGATGAGGGTTCCTGGAACCTTATTTCCAGTCTCTAGAGGATCCTCGTGACAGGGGGGTTCTCCTGGACGCTTCAACCCCCTTCGGTCGCCTTCCACCCTTGTTTCCAGTCTCTAGAGTATCCTCGTGATAGGGGGGTTCTCCTGGACGCTTCAGCCCCCACTATACTTGCCTTTACTAGTCCCTAGCAAATACTTATGCAATAAGTAAGAAAGAACAAAGAATAAGAAGAAAAGAAAAGGAGAAATGAAAAAGATAAAGTGAATAGGGTTGCTTTCAGTGCAATATATGTCCTTACAAAATCAGAATTTGGAGCTTCTGCTAGACCTTGGGTGTGGATGTGTGTAGAACCTAGTTGGGAACCAGCTTTAAAACACAACAACCTTCGAGAGTCACAAAACTCGGTTCAACCCACCTCAATAGCCTGGTCAGAACTAGCCTACATCATACACAAACCCTTATGACTATGAAGCTGACTTGTACAGTGTAAGTGATAGTGGCTCTCCCCAACTGAAATGACAAAGGAACTGACTTCTCCAGAATGACAACCCAATGATTCCCTAATCCAACAACTCCATCTTTGAGGAGCGGGGTCTTCCCTTCTAAGTTCAAGTGGCAACCAGCTCAAGAGGAGGGGTGAAGAGAAGAATGGACGGTAGCCAGTGTAGCTACCTATCCTAGGATGCAAGACCAGTGTAGTCGAGTCATCCAGCTGCAGGCTCACATATTTGACTTTGGAACTTAAGCTTGCTTATTGGCTTTACAACATATGTACATACTTCACAGACATTTTTGTTTTTGTATAGGCCTGACCACCATTTTTTTTGAAATACTATTCACAACAGCTTTTACATAAGGAGTTTTTCCTCTTGAGCCAGTAGACTATTCCTCTTTTGAAGCATTATCACAACCCACATTCTCCTGTCATTAGACCTCATGGCTACTAGACCAGGTTGGGGTGCACTTCCCTCCCTAGACGAGGACGAATGTTTCCACCCGTGTGCGTCTCAGACTGGCAAATCCAACCCCCTCACCACTCCAACTGAGTTGCGCCAAGTGAAAGGTGCAAAGTGTCCAAGTTAGATCATGACCGACAAGAGTCAAGCGTGTGCCTCGAAAAGTTCTAGTTAGTCAGTTGAGGTGACTTGAACCCAACCCTGATTTCTCAAAGAATTAAGTCTGAATAGACCTTAAGTACCTTAAACCTAGTTCCCATAAGGTTCCCGTGTAGTTAGGTGCAGTAAGGTCCAACCAAGCTCCAATTTTAGACTTTATTGGACTGGTTCAATCATCAAGCTCACTCAAAAAGAATATGAATGATATGCGCATGCTATGCAAGATGAATGATGCAATTTTCACAATGAATTTAAAAATCAAAGAATCTTTTTACACAAAGAATTTTTTTGCAAAGAAAAAGCTTGGCAATACAAAGAGTATATACAATTATTTACACGGGCGTGCCGCTTTATTTTACAAGATTTAAGGACTTTAAAGATTTTACATGTTTTAATAAAAGTAGTTTATTCAAGTTATGTTTATATAAATAAAGAATTTTATGTATTTTATTTATGATTTACATGTATTTGTAATGATGCTTTTATCCCTCAGATTTATTTGAAAATAATTTTGCAAACTATAGTACACGATAATTTTTGCAAGCATTTACACACATTTGAAAACTATTTTGCAAAGATTTTTCACACTATGTGTATACATTTTCCACAATAGTTTTTACAAACATTTTTCAAAACATTTGCACATAGGTTTTCAAATCCTTTGTTTCACACAAAGAAGAAAATTTTTCCAACAAAGCAATTTTACACACCTTGAAAACATTTCACAACAAGTTTTCCAAACAATTCACACTATTTTTCAAATCATACTTGTAAGGGTATTTAGCCCGATTTATTAATCAGTATATAAATAGAAGACTTCGATTTTATAAGTTTTATTTGGAATTATTGCTTGTTTTTGCATGAGAGATTTTTGTGCAGACTCCTCAGACTTACTCGAGAATCATTTTCAACAGATTTTTGAAAACTATAGTCCAAAATAATTTTACAAGCATGTACACGCATTTGAAAATGATTTTGCAACGGTTTTTCACACAGAGTAGATAGATTTTTCAAGAACAATTTTACAACCAATTTTTCCAACCATTTGCAAACCATTTTTCACACATTTTTATTTCACTCAAAGAAAATAAATTTTGCAAACAAAACTATTTATAAAGGTTGAAAACTTGTACACACTATTTTTCAAGCAAATTTTCAAAAGATTTTTCAAAGAGCACATTTTGCACAAAGCGCTTTTCCTGACTTATTAATCAGTATAGACAAAAAGAGTCTGAGGAGCTCACAATCATCTTTTATTATTGTAATAGAAATACTTTTTCATTATTTTTTTCTTTTTTAGCTTGAGGAGGTGTTTTATTTTTCAGTATGAGTTATGGCTTATAGTATAAACATAGTATATACACCCCCCTATACTTAGCTTGAGCTATGTCCTCATAGATCAAAGAGAAAAGAGAAGACATAACTCGTAGTCTAAGACTGAATAAATAAATAAATAAATGTAGGAAAGAATGAACGAACGAGAAGTTGACCGCCCCCTCTATACTTAGGATCAAGTAATCCTAAGTATAGCAGACTGTACACAAAGCAGGGAGGGTCATGGTTGGGAATAAATAGATCGTACTCAGATTGTCTCCCCCCTATACTTAGGGTAAGATACTCCCAAGTATAGACAAGAAGAGGAGACAATGGAGAGGATCAAAGAATAAAAGAACTCTTGGTGCACACCCCCCCATACTTAGGACAAAGTGCGTCCTAAGTATAGGAGACTGACAAAAAGGGCAGCACCTTTTGGTACAAAAAGAAGATAGAAGAGAAAGAAGAAAAGAAGAAAAATCTGATAAACAGTCTTTGAGGTGCAGCGTCTGAATCTTCTGATGTCGTCACTGTTGTGGATATGTCTTCATGGTGCGCGAGCTGAATGGAGTCGACAACGGCCAAGAATGTATCAGGCTCAAGGTAAGGTTTCAGGAGTTGACCATTGACGACGAATGGTTGTGCGTCAGGAGACAATTCTGATATGGCAATTCTTCCATTGTCACGCACTTCACAAACTCAGAATGGCCCTGTCCACTTACTCTTTAATTTGCCCGGGAAGATCCGCAACTTTGCATCAAATAACCACACTTTCTTTACAACTGCAAAGGTCTTTCGTTTGATGTGTCGGTCATGCCAGCATTTCACCTTTTCCTTGTACATCAATGTGTTATCATATGCATAGTCTCGGAACTCCAGGAGTCTGTTTAGAACATCCTTTCTTTTCTGACCACTTTTTCGTGAGTCCAAATTGCACATTTTAATTGCCCATAAAGACTTGTGAATTAATTCAATGGGCAAATGGCACGGCTTCCCATATACAAGACGATAGGGTGACATGCCCAAGGGAGACTTGTAGGCGGTCCTGTAAGCCCAAAGAACTGAGTTCAAGAGTTGAGACCAGTTCTTGCTGTCCGGCCATACAAGTTTCTACAAGATTTTCTTAATTTCTCTATTCGATAATTCAACCATACCATTGGTCTGAGGATGGTAAGGAGATGCGACATGATGGTCGATGTTGTACTCCTTCGTTAATTTCTTGACCTCTTTGTTAATGAAATGGCTACCCCCATCTGATATGAGAATCTTCGTAATCCCGAACTGCGCAATGATGTTATCTTTCGAGAATCGGCACACTGTCCGACTGTCAGCGGCTCGAGCAGGAATAGCTTCAACCCAACGACTCACGTAATCGACGACAAGAAGGATGTGCTCAAAACCTTGACTGTTAGGGAAAGGTCCCATGAAGTCAATGCCCCATGCATCGAAAATATCTGCTATTTGAATGATTTTCAGGGGTATCGAATCTTTGGCAGTGAGTGTACCCTTCAATCTCTAATAGTCAATGCATCATTTGACAAACTCTGCTGCATCCTTGAATAGTGTGGGCCACCAGAATCCACACTGAAGTACTTTGGCTGTCGTACGATCTCCAGAGTGATGTCCACCAGATTCGAGCGAGTGACAATGATCGAGGACACTATAATTCTCCTCTTGAGGGATGCACCTACGCCAAATGCAATCCGCTCCTTCCCTGAATAAAAGAGGATCTTCCCATTGATAGAAACGGATGGTCCAAATGAATTTATTCTTTTGATTCTTCGTCCAATCCGATGGTATTACCCCTGAGGCAAGGTAATTGACTATATCAACATACCAAGGGAGAGAATCCACTACTAAGATAGACTCGTCAGGGAAGGTTTCTGTGATGGGTGCACTGTTCAGGGGAGGCTCATGCTGCTCAATTCTGGAGAGATGGTCTGCTACCACATTCTGAACTCCAGGCTTGTCCTTAATTTCCAAGTCGAATTCTTGGAGGAGAAGGATCCATTGAATCAGTCTCGGCTTGGCATCCTTCTTCTGCTATAGGTACCGGATAGCAGAGTGGTCTGTAAAAATGGTAACTTTTGATCCGAGCAAATAGGATCTGAACTTCTTGAGGGCGAAAACCACAGCCAGCAGCTCTTTCTCTGCCACAGTGTAATTTCTTTGCGCCTCATCTAATGTTTTGCTGGCGTAGTGAGTGGCATAGGGCGCTCTTTCTTTTTTCTGTCCAAGAACATCCCCGACTGCAAAGTCTGACACATCAGTAATGATCTCAAAGGGAAGAGACCAATCCGGAGGCTGTAGGACTGGAGCCTGAGTGATAATCTCCTTCAACTGATTGAAAGCAAGGAGAACCTGGTGATCTACGTTGAACTCAGTTTCCTTGCATAAAAGTTCTGTCAAAGGTCGGGCGATGCGGTTGAAATCCTTGATGAATCGTTGGTAAAATCCCACATGTCCCAGGAATGACCTTACATTTTTCACTGATTGAGGTGGCTCTAGATTTGCAATGACATCCACCTTTGCCGGGTCGACTTCCATGCCACATTTGGAAACGACATGACCCAGCACAATGCCTTCAGTGACCATGAAGTGGCTTTTTTCCCATGAAAGTACTAAATTGACTTCACTGCATTTCTGAAGCACTCTGTCCAGGCGCTCAAGACAAGAATCAAAACTATCACCATAGATAGAGAAGTCGTCCATGAACACCTCGAGAAAACTGCCTACCATCTCGGCGAAGACTGCTAGCATGCATCTTTGGAATCTTGCAGGTGCGTTACATAATCCAAAGGGCATCCTCTAGAAGGCGTAGGTGCCAAACGGGCAAGTGAAGGTAGTCTTCTCTTGTTCTTCAGGAGCGATTGCCACCTGGTTGTACACGGAATACCCATCCAAAAAGCAGAACAACTCCTTGCCTACTAGTCTTTCCATAACTTGATCAATGAATGGCAAGGGGAAGTGGTCCTTCTTAGTTGCTGCATTAAGACGGCAGTAGTCAACACACACCCGCTAGGATGTTGGTACTTGAGTGGATATCTCCTCTCCTTTGTCTTGGTAGCCACAGTAAGCCCAGATTTATTTGGAACTACATGCAATGGGCTTACCCATTTTGAATCAGAGATGTGATAGATGAAGCCTGCGTCGCACCATTTCGTTATTTCTTTCATGACGACGTCCCGGAGGTTTGGATTCAACCTTCTTTGGAATTCGCGGGATGGCTTGGCATCTTCTTCCAGATAAATATGGTATGAACACAGTGCTGGATTTATCCCATGGAGGCCTGATATGCACCAATCAAGTGCCTTGCGGTTCTTTTCTAGAACCTCTATGAGGTGAGATTCCTGATCCGGGTTCAGCCTGCTGCTGATGATGACCGGATACATGTGTTCTTCACTCGCAAGGAAAGCATGCTTCAGACCTGCAGGAAGTGGCTTGAGTTCTGGTTTTGATCTGTCCAACTTGTTGGTCACTGCAGACACTATACTAGTGGTAGGATGTACTTCTTTGATGGAGCTACCATCCTCAGCATTCTGTTGAGATCCTGGTGAGGTGCCGAACAGTTTTGCACTAGGCTCATTGTGTTCGATCAGGAGTGAATTCTTGAAGTCACCTAATTGTTCCAGCATCAGCGAATCTATCTCCCAAGAATCATCGGAGCATAGGTCAACTGTGCTTTACAAGTCCTCCTCAAGAGTGAGGATTTCTTGGGTCCATGAATCATTCAATGACAGCATTGAGTCTCTGATTTCAGCAATAAAGTCACAGTCTTCTTCTGATACTGCATGGCTCTCATCGATCGTGGCGTTTGGCTCTCTGATCATGTCTATAGTGATCTACATGTTGTTTGAGATGAAAGTGATCTTGTCGGACCCGTAATCAACCATGGCACCTGATGTACGTAAGAATGGTCGACCAAGGATGATAGGGGTCTGGAGTAAGGGTGTGGGTGAGTCCATATCAAGGACTACGAAATCAATAGGGAATTGCATCTCCCGCACCTTTACTACAACGTCTTCCAACAAACCTTTGGGTCGCTTGATGGATCGGTCAGCAAACTGAAGGATCATTCGCGTCTGCTTGAGCGGGCCCAGCCCAAATTTTTGCCTTATTGATGCTGGCAAAAGGTTGATGGAAGATCCGTTGTTAAGGAGAGTGCGCACAAAGACCTGATTGAAAATTTCACAACTGATAAGAGGTGCTCCATTGTCCTGCTTTTTCTGTGGGAGGTTACTGATGGCTGCTACCGTGGTCAAGGTGAGGACGTGCTTCTCAACTTGCTGGCGTATGTTCTTTCTTGATGGGCGATGCTTGTTGGTACATACCTCTTTCAGACCTTTCTTAATAGCTGGCATGTACTCCACTGCCTTCAGTAAGGGAATCTCAACAGTTAAATTGTCTATTATTTCCACAACTCCAGAATCAGACAATGCACTTTTTCTTTTTGCAATTTTTTTGGATTTTTCAATGGCATTAGGAAAAGGAATATTTACATCACTGGAAAGAAAAATAGAGTTCTTGTTGACATCATAAATATCACCCACAAATTGTTGTACATCCGAACTACAAAAATGAGTACAGACATGATCCTGAGAAACTGGTGCTGATGGACGAGCAAAAAGTGGGGCGTCTGCTCCGTCAGCTGGCGACGGATCGGCTACTTCTGGCGGCTCCTCCGAGGCTGGCGCAACTGTGCTTCGGCTGCAAGCTTCTTTTTGTTGTTTTTTATTTTGCTGATTTTTTTGTATTTTTGGCTGAGGGTGCTGGTGTTGCATGACGGCTGGAATGGCTTCTCCTTCTTTTTCCTCCTTACCTGCCCCTGTAGCTGGCATGGCTGATGCAGAAGATGATGATCCACCTATTTCTTTATTCACCCCATTCTTGATAGCAGGTGGAGGCAATGCCCTACCGCTCCTGAGAGTGACAGCATTAGAATAAACAGTGATATCATTTTCAGACTCTACAGACACAGACAGGACATTACATTCTACATGCTCCTTCTTCTTAAAGTTATTGGGGTTGGCCTCGACCTGAGCTGGAATAGTGATTTTAGTGGTAGTCAGTTCGTCGAGCCTCTTGGTCATATCTGCCAGCCCTTTAACGAGTTGGGCCAAGCAATCCATGGTCGGGTTCACAGGAGTTACCTCAGTGGATTCAGCGTGCAGACCACACTGTTGTTGCATGTGTGGGTGCTGAGGTTGCTGTTGATGGTGTTGGGGTGGTGCAGGAAGCTAAAGCTGCTAATAGGAGGGCGGAGGATACTGTGAGTATTGCTGAGGTGGAGTCATCGCATACTGATGGAACGACTGTGGGTGGTGGTATTGTGGCTGTTGATATTACTGATTCTGCCTCCATTGATTTGCGTACCAGGGAGGCTGATGATACTGTTGTGGTAGCTATGAGGACAGGCCGGAACGACCACTCTGAGGTTGGTGGTATTACCGGTTGGCAGGTAGCTGACCCTGAGGTTGTCCCATAGGACGGGTCGACTGTGCTTCATTGCTCCATACCCAATTGACTTCTTGAATCAGGGGTGGTGGTGGGAACATGGGATCGGATCTTGAAAGAAACTCTGGTTGGTACACAACCATCTGCTGTTGCGGCTGGCCCTGATCGGGTGCCTGCACGTAGTACACGTGCTGGACTGCCGGTGGCTGCTGGCTTGGCTGAGGCTGATGTGGCAGTGGTTGTTCGTCCTTCCTCTCAGTTGGAGCTTCTGATGGTGACGCCGACTGAAAAGAGTTGATGGTTCCCACTAGCAGTTCTAGCTGCTTGGTTATCTGATCTAGCTTGTCAAGGTTCTGAGTCCTCTTCTCGATCACAGCAAGTTTTTCAAGGTCCTGTGATCGCTTCTCGATGATATCGACTTTCGAGAGATGGCCCCCGATGATACTGAGGTTGGAGCTCTCATCTCTCTCCGCCTCGCGGGACGCTGAGATGTGTACTTGCTTTTGGAGGATCTGGGGCTGCTTCTGATATGCTTTTGATGAAGAGACGGCAGCCTCTCCTTCGGCCATTTCTTTGAAAATCTGCCAAACTACGTCTTCATCCTTGTTGAAGTGGAAACCCCCACATGTAGCGTCAACGAGCCTCTGGCTCTCGATATTCAGGCCCCCAAACAAGTATTGGACCAAGTTGGTCTTCGAGATCTCATGATGGGTACATTTCTTCTGCAGATCAGTGAATCTCTCCCATGCTTCATGTATGGACACGTGGCCTCCTTGGGAGAAGTTGCTGATTTGGGCTCAGCCGACCGAGAAGGTAAAACTTATGCAGGAAAGCTAACTTCAGTTACTCCCAGGTCGTCACAACATTCCCCAAATGGTTGACCTAGTAGAGAGCCTTGTCTTGTAAACTGAAGGGGAATGCCATCATCTTGACAATGTCCAAAGGGACATTGGGATAGTGAGTAGTGCGACAAATGCGTGAGAACTGTTGCAGGTGGATGTATGGTTCTTCACTGGTGTTCCCATGGAAAGCTGGAAGGAGAGCAAGGAACTGGGGTTTCATCTCAAAGTGAGCATGCACTGGTGGAATCAGGATCCATTCGGTGATCTGACTGTCTCCAGGATTATACGTCTCCTTCAGTGTAGGCTTGGGTCTCCCACCTTCTGGCTCGTCATCATCTGGAGGATCACCACCTCCTCTTCTGCCTCCTCCTCCCTCGGCTCTATTCATCACATCATTCAGCATTAACTGAAAAGCTGTCTGTGCTAGGGCCTGCTCTGTCAGCTGCTGTTGGATGGCCTGGAAAGATGCCAACAGTTGTGCATTAACCTGATTCTAATCAGGCATCTGTCTTTCTGGTTGGGGTGGCTGCTGACCCTTGCCCTTCCCTTGAGAAGCCATATCAGGGTCTGAATATGACGAAATGAATTCCGGAGTAGACTCGAGGGCTTGATTTGTCTTCTATCTGTAGAATGAGATAGTCCTGATCAGACCACTTGCAATATTGTTCAGCTGTCATGATAAATCTGGAGTTAAGGTCAACCCCAGCATGTTGTGAACGGAAAGAGATATGGACTATACTCGACTTCCATTCACAATGGCGAAAGTGGGACAAAAGTGATCCCGGCTTATTGGGTGGTAAAAAGGGAGGTAGAAAATGAGGAGTCTGGAGATCAATCCGCAAAGTCCGGATTGGGTTCTCGGGAATCGCCTCGAATTTATTAGCGAAGTTGAGTCAATGGAATCGATGTGGGTGTCGGCAGGGTCCCGGCGGAAACCATCCATGGATCAACTTCGTGAAGCAAACGGAAGATTGGATATTAGAAGAAGGATATGATGGTCAACGAGGAATAAAAGGAGTGCAAAACAGTAGGAAGGCTCGACTGAGTGGGGGGTCAAAGGAGAATGACACAACAAAATTTTGCGCAAAGGCGCGGGACTTTGATCTTTGATCCTTAATCTAGATCCATACAAACACAATACAAAATTGGGTTCACCAACTCACACCATGTGAAGCCGTAAAGGTTCGGCTATTTATTATCTTTTCGGTTTTAGAGTTGTTATTTCAGGCAAATCTTTTAACAAGTCCTTAGCACGCTAACCCTATAGGAGAGAGAGTACTGCCAGAAAAGAATCCCATACTTGTCCTCCTCCTTTGTAACATGTAGTCTATACTTTTTGATGTCCTTGTAACCCTTCCTGAATCCCTACTCAGCCAAAGAAATAGAGAGAGGAAGCTGATAGGCGAAACCAATACTGCGGTTCTCTCTCGCAACGGAATCACCTGTGAGCGTGCAAGAACCTACTCGGACGCAAACTGATGAGACAGACACCCCCGTGAAGGCATGGCCTATGCTCGATACTTCAGACCATGTCGATGCTCCACACAAGGCGGGAACACCATTGCTGACAAGGCCCTACTCGGTCACGTACGATAGAAGCGCCATTATTTCAGAAATCCAGGCGATGCACAAGGCAGTTGCAGACTGGGATTTTGGCTCTATTCCTTATGGGATGTGACTCGCTCATGGGAGTAGGGTTTTGGTCCCCCTCCGAAGGTACCTGAAAACAATGAGGGCTTTATGAACCAAGTACAATGATAGTCCATTATGGATTTTAATTAAGGTCAAAGTTTATTTAGCAGTCCCCTTGTTTTAGTTTTTGGGTTTTAACTTTTTTTGAGTCTGTTTTCGTACCAGCGTCTAACGTTTTGATAGATTTTCATTTAGGTCCTAGGTGCTCAAAATCAGAGGGAGATAGCGGAAAAGCCGTGCAAGTGGTTCCATGATGGAAATCTCACCATTGAACTGAATGATGCATGCTGAGTTAGAGGACTTACAGTGTGTCCCAGCTCTCTCCATGCGGTATGAAAAATAGAATTTTTAAACCTAACTACATGGCGTTGTGCAAGCGACAAAATCGTCCTAAACATTAGCTGCTATTACCGTGAAGAACCACAAGTCGGTCATCAGTCTTCAATCCAGGAGTCCGGTCTAGGCTTACCCCTCCTCCTCTCGACACATCGAGTTCAGGAGAAGCGCTTGGCAGGGAGAGCTCGCGGCACATAGGCTCGAAGGTGATAAGGAGACTGTTTAGAGTTTGATCTAAGTCCAAATGATACTATAGGTACATGCAAGATTATTAGGGTGTTTGGACCTAGTCTACTCGATCAAGCAAGCCTATGTCTAGGGGCTTCATGCACACAAAACAAAATAAAAGAAAGGCGAAAAACTTAAAACAGCGGGAAACAAAGAAAATAAAGCGGGAAAAACACGAGAAAGCCGCGACGAGGCCCCCAGGTGAACAGACACCCGGGCACTGCACCGCGTTGTGAAGAGTAGAGTCCAAGTTATATTACATGCCAAAGTTTCTCTCTCACACAATAAATTACAAAAATGATCCTAATTGCTTGAGGTCTATCTAATTCACATCCCTTTGAATCCTTGGTGCTCTCTCCAGCTGGTCATGAAGTGAAGACCAACCTCCTCGAAGCTCGGCTGCCTTGGCTCCCTCAGAAACCATCCTCGCGTGAAGGGCCCTTGCAACAAGATCACAAAAAAGATAGAATTAATATAGGCTCAATCAATGAAATAAGGCATCAAGTAATTAATTAAAAGAAATGATCATGTATGTCATTGATCAAAGAATCATGTTTTGTTAAGCAATTTCAAATAAACAGCTATTCACAAAATAAATGAGGAATAAAAGACTTTTATACAAGAATGACAAAGTGATAGGCTACGCTCATTGCTCCCCGGCAACACCGCCATCTGATAACTTGCAGTTTCAAAGGGTCTGGAAGTCTCACAAGGCGAGAGATCTAGTCGCTGAATTGACCACTCACAAACCCAAGTTTATCAGAGATTAACCCATATTACAAAATAAGCCAATTAAGTCCCAAAATTGTGAATTAAAATTTTATTTACTCTACCATGAAATGCATAGTGTATAAGCATGTAGAGGTCGAACCACAGAGAGCAATAAAAAAATGGGTAGCCTACGGTGTTCATGTACATCCAGGTCATCCTTGAATGAATCCTCTTTTTGTGGGTTTTTTAGATATATATATATATTTTTTTTTAATTTTTAATTTTGTATTTTGAATTTTGATTTTATATTTTTTTTATTTTCTTTTTCAATATTGGAATATATATATTTTATAAGAAAAGAGGGAATAAGATATTTTTAAAAATAGACAAAAATACTCAAAAATCAGAAAATAAAGTGTTTTTGGTATTTTTATATTTTTCTACTGTTTTTGTCATTTTTGGGGATTTTCAGAATAATTTTGGTAATTTTAAAAGCTAAAATACAAGAAACAGTGACTAAAGCTGCTGGCTGAAAGTAAAATAGGAATGAAAAATAACAAACAGCAAAAAAATTTTCCCAAATTAATTTTAAAATAAAGGTAATAAAATAGGGAAACTACAGGACCTGGGTTTATATTTTTTGGACTTTTCTATGAATTTTTAGATTTTTTTGAAGTTTTTAGATGTTTTCTAATTTTTAAGGTTTTTCTTTTGATTTTTTTAGTGATTTATGGATTGACACTAAAGGACAATAAAATACACAATAGGTAATTTTTTTTAGAATTTTTTCAAGGTGTTTTATTTTTTTGGTATTTTTTAATGCTAACAGTAGCTAAAATACATGTTTTTGATTATTAATAAATAATAAAATGCAATAAAAATGAAATGCAAAAATATAGCGTGAATGTGCAACTAAACAGGAGCTTAAATGAATTTTTGTGGAATTTTTGGGGGTTTTATAAATGCATGGAATAAATAGACAAAGCATACAAAAATACAAGGCCTGACAGGGGTATAAATGAAATTAGACAAACATCCAGGGGCCAAGTTACAATTTTCACACAAAAGATACTACTGAATATAAAACATAACGGAACAAACACAAATAACAGAAACCGCAAAGGTCTCCCTGCAATTTACCCACCCCAGCGCGTAACTAACACGAGCCTGTGAAGGACCTATCTGTAATATCAAAAACTCCCAGGGGGCTACTTGCAACGTAATATTTTACAACGTAATAATTTATTTAATGAATTAAAAATTAAAAACAAAAAATGCGAGGGGGCTCAGTGTAAATTACCCCCTACGGCGCGCAAATGGACGGCGATGGGCGCGCCACTTATCCACGTGGCAGGCTCTCGAAGCCCAATACCGGTTCGACGATCCTCGGCTGATATTACATCTGACGCTTGATCGAACGACCGAGGCGATTGCTGATTGGACGGCCAAGATCAGATCTGGGGTCGTCTCCTCCATCCGACGGTAGCTGCTTTTCGCGAAGAACAGGGAAGAATGGCTGGCTTCCCCAGCTTCGATCCTTGATTCCTCCGCCTCCAGACGCTCTTGGGTGATGGAGAAGGGCTCCATACGTCCGGCGAGGTGGTCTGCAGCGTCCGAGGTACTCCAGAAGGTCCAGGACCACCTAGATTGGTCCAGCGAGCTCGAGGAAGGATGAGGGGTCCTGGAACCTTACAGGTGATCGAATCGATACCCAAGGGGCTCCGTTAAGCTTCTAACCTGCACCAAAAGCATGAGGGGCTCGAGGGGGTCTTCCTCGACCGGGGGTTAAAGCATCAAAAGTGGGAGATGAACGTGGGTGGCGAGGTCTGGTGAAGAGGAGGAGTTGGACCTCGAATCGCAGAGCTGGAGATGCTCTGGTTAATATGATGTGTGAGTTAAACGTAGAACGCGTAGGGGAATGAAGTGGAGGTGAAGCGAGGGTCGGGTCATGCGTAGATAAGGGTAGAGAGGTTCGCCGGAGCTGAACTCCGGTGAACTTCGATCTGGGCCTAATCAGGCACCTAGGGTCCTAATGATTAATCTAACTACGGGATTAAAGACTAAAAACGAAACTAAGCTACAAAACAAGATAAAAGCAGCTCTTATACCTGGTGGTCTACCAAGGAGCAGGACCTCCGGCGAGTGGCGGCCGTGGGTGCTTCCCTCAACTCCTCCGACCGGCTGAAGCGTCCAAGAGAACCCCCCTGTCACAAGGATCCTCTAGAGACAGGAAACAAGGGTAGAAGGCGACCGAAGGGAGACAAAATGGAGGAGGAGGTCGAGGGTTTTATTTATATCCATGGTGACGCACCCTTATTGATCGGGGTGCCACAAAGAATCAATGGGTCAGATGCTGGATGTAAGATACTGGAGTGAAGATTGGAGCACAGACTGAGCTTTTTCATGAAGGAATCTACGCACGAAAGTCAAAGGAATAGAAGGGGAAAGTCAGAGAAGATGGGCCGAAGTGACGTCTGACACCAGGCGGCTGGGGGCAGAGGAGTTGACCGGGCAGTCAACGAAGGCCGGGTCTTGATTGGTCCACATCAGCATCGACTTGACCCTTTATTTAAACATAATAAACGATTTTATTAATTTATACATATAAAATAAAAAATGTTTATTAATTAATGCAGTATTTATTTATGATTTTTATTTATTTTTTTGATGAATTTTATTATGGGTTTATTTTAATGATGTATTTATAAGTATATTTATATGTATTTTGTATAATTTCTTTTTTTATTTTGTGTATTATATTTTATTATTTAATGTATTATATTTTATATATTTATCGATTTTTTTGGAATATAAATATATTTTTATTTGATTTTTATGAGTTTATTTGTATATTTAAATAAATAGGTGTATATAGTATGTATGTATACTCGTAGGTATTTTACCTGTATTTTATGTAATTTTATTTATTTAATAACTTTTATTTGTTTTTATTTTGAATTTATATTTTAGTAGAGTATGGATGATATTTACAATTTAACAAAAATATAGATGAAGAAGGAATAAAAGAACGAGTTCTCCTTTTATTTATATACATAGGGAACTTAGGCATTTTTAGTCTATGTATTTTATAAACTTATTTTATTTTTCAATTTCTTTTTGGTTTTATAATAATTTCAATATGTATATGCATTTTGTATATTATTTACAAAATTCTAAAAATAGAAATTTATAAAAATAATGAATAATGAATATAATGAATATTTTAATCAGTACTATGTACAATGAGGGCCAAAAATCTAACTTTCACAGATGAATTTCAAAAATTATGAAACCAAATTTATTAAATAGTTATTGAAAAGCTATATACAATTAAAGGTGATTTTGATGGATTTTGAGTTTTTATTTGCAAGATATGGGTCTGTGAAGTTGAGATTCTGGCTTTTTATTTTGTGTATAAAATGTACATTGTGTTTTATTTTTGTACAAACTCAATTTTGTATTTTTATTAACATTATTATCTACAACTTTCATGTACAAAGTTTCTTTATTTTATGAATAAATAATTAAATACAAAATAGGTGTCAAAAATGCATAAATGAATGGATCAATAAATGAGGTATTTATTGTATTATTGGCCCTTATCTCCCCCTACTTTATTCTTGATCGACCAATTCCATGCAGGCCTTGGTCTCGAGGTTAGGGTCATAAAATATTTTCAATATTTTATTCCTTTTTCTTTTCTTCTCTTTATTCTATAATTTTGGCATTAAGAACCTTATTTTATGTACAAAAAATACAATAAGTAATAGATGCTATTATGTACAAATTGATGCTATTTACATGCATTTGCTGGGGTTTTTAAGGCCAAAATGATAGAATAAAGGTAATGAAATGGAGATTCATCAAGGACTGATCAAATTCCATGCATGGTCATCTTGCTTTGGAAGCATGATAAGAATTTTTAGGTATGATATAAACTTTTTTGGAAAGCATATGATTGATACCAAATCTCAATGATCTAATGAGAAACTTAATGATAAAATCCTGAAGGAGATGGTTTAAATATGATATAAAACTTCGAGTTTATTCTAGGTCTTCTAGTATGTAGGATGTACGGGTATCAGGTATACTTGAGGGTCATGTGAGCGTAAATGATTGTATGACCATGCCACTTCCATTGCAAGGGAGTGATGAAACATGTTTTGATTTTAGTGACTTCTCTCAATAGATTAGTAATCCAATCTTAGTTCAAATATTGGACATTGATCTTAAAATGATTCAGATGCAATGAGAAGATTAGATTTATAGTTTGATTTAATCACATATCTTTGAGAGGTCCTTGAGATCAGGATTTGAGATATGATCTTAATATCCAAGTCACTATACATTGATTGTACAATATCCCAATCATATCTCTAAGTATCCGGAGAGAAAGCACATTGTTCTTGAAAGAGTTCAAAAACAATTCAATTGTTGATAAAGTATCTGAGCATTGATAATTGGCGATTAAATGTGAGTTAATCATCATGAATAATATGAATGTGATTCATTTGGACACATGAGAATATTTATCTAAGATAATTAGTTATGATTTAATTATCAAAGATATAATTAATGTGGATATCACTATCCATAATAATCACAAATATTATAAATGTGATTTATAATATGTTGGAGAGATCTAATTATGATTAGTATTTGTGAATTATATGTTAATGTGAGATGTATTCACATTATACAACTAATTGTAAATTCAATTTACATTTTATATTGGATGTACAAATTTGATTCATAATTGTCAATAACATGATTGAAATTATCACAAAATAATTTGGAATTATTTTGATGAATAATTATGTGACAAAAGTTGTTGCACATGTGGAATACTTGTTGAGATATGAGATCTCAAAAAAATGGATAAGAGAGCCACCTTTCGTTTATAGAGGGTGGATGACCACCATTGAGTCCTATTTAAATGTAGTCATCCTCTCTATGAAAGGAAGGATGATTTTTATATTTCAATTCATTCCACATGTTAATTGATTTAATTCAAATTCAATTATATAGATGAATATTCAATATATTTAACTTACCTTAAAATATTTGTTGTTGAAAATTTACGCAACAAAATCATGATTGTTGATTAAAAGTACAAATTTATCTACAACATTGAAAGCACAAATTAATCATCAACAATGATTGTGTGCGCACATGGATTGAGATCCATGGACATCCAATTTGTTATAAAAGAAAGGCTAGACCTATTTCTTTCTTTACAATAATATCAAGAGCACCAACTCTTCCTATTCTCAAAGAAGCCCAAGGTCCCCATCTCTCTCAATATTGTGGTCGTCCTTATATATTGACCTCAAGAGCATCACAGTCATCGCATCAACGTTGTGATGTTGAATCCACTGCCTGTGGTTTTTACCTTCTTTTGTGCAGCTTTCTTGTGAGTATGATATCGATTTTGTGTTATGAAATCAGGATACTTCGCGATTGGATATTCAACTCAGATTGTGGGAAGTGTGCGTCTCATCCACATCCACAAGTGCTTCCTTCGTCAGATCCGGCATGAGATAGGAGGTCTCTTTTTTTAGAGACTCATGATCGCAATCACGCTTCTAGAGGTAATCCTTTGACTTGTTTGTGATCTTGATGAAATGATTTGAGAAGTGTTCTCACATCATTTGGTTATATATAATTAAATTTTTTAAATTTATGTTTCCCATTGGAACTAGTATTACCAGTTTCTCTATATCGTATTTGATGTGATCTACACATTTCCATGAGGTGCTAAAACCTAAACCTTAGCCTTCAATCCATGAGCAGTCGATTAGGTAGCACAACAACAACATGATGATGACGATGCTCTCCATAAACCCTACAGTGGACGGCCACTTGGGGGTTGAGAAGTGGAGACATTGGACGTGTATGAGAGAGAGATATTTTTATCGCTTCAACTTGTATATTGAATTGTGTAGAGAAAAACCTAGGGTTTGCCCTTATCTTATACAAAATTTTAATGAATAAGATGCACTCCTAATTGAAATCAATGTCCTAGATATTATTGAAATAATTTATAACAACAATTAATTAATTTAAAAGAAATAAATAAATTGAAGACATTCTCTAATAAACTTTATTATAATTAAATCAATTCAATGTGGAATAATATGGAATGAGGAGAGCCTCCTTCCCAATTAGTGTGGACCAGCACCATGGATATTATCTTCATGTGGTTGTCCACTCCTAAAATGGAATGGAGCTTCTCCTATTTCCTAGTTGATGAGGTTATCAAATATCATCATATTTTCCACATGTTGCAACTACGTTTGTTGCTTTATCTTCTCTTGCTTCATGATGTCGATCCATGGATGGTTTAGTCGGGAATACATCGGCACCCACATTAAATCCATGGACTCGGCATCACCAATGTCATGGCGATTCCAAAGAACCTGCTTTGGACCTTGCAAGCTGATCTCCAGACTCCTCTTTTCTTTTACACTCCCCTTATCTCATAATAAATTGGGATCACTCTTGTCCCACTACCACTTGTTGTGAATGGAGGTCGATTTCAGTGTACATATTTTTCTCCATTCACGGCCATATGGGATTAACCCTAATCTCATATTCATCATAGTAATTGGTATTCAAATTCAAGTGGTCTGATTGAGATTCTCTTACATTGCAGATAGAAGCCAGTCCTAGTCTTGGATCCTAATACAGAGTTCATCTCCTCATATTCAAATCCAGAAATGGCTCCCCAAGGCAAGGGAAAGGGGCAACAACTGCCCCAGTCAGAGCAGGGCCAGATGCCTGACCAAAATCAATTGAACACTCATTTGTTGGCTTCCGTCTTGGACATCTAGTATCAACTGATTGAATAGGCCCTCATGCAGACTACCTTCCAAGATATAATAAATGACATGAGCAATCGACCAACATGAGGAGGAGTGGAGAAAGACCTCGTGATGTTCCATATCAAAAAGACGAGGAACCAAGGAACATGAACCCAAAACCGATGCTAAAAGAGACATATAATCCTGGAGATAGCCAGATGACTGAGTGGGTTTGCATCCCTCCTGTCCATGCTCACTTCGAGCTAAAACCCCATTTCCTTACGCTCCTACCATCATTTCACAAGAATACCAATGAGAAGCCCTACATTCACTTGCAACAGTTCTCTCACATTTGCAGAACCATCCACTACCCTAACATTCCATTTGGTGTAGTTAAGACAACAATCTTCCCCTTCAGCTTACAAGATAAGGCCCCATACTAGATCAATCATTTGGGAAAGGTTATGACGACCTCGAAGGAACTTAAATATGTGTTCCTTCATAAGTATTACCCGCTTGGTTGGCTCAACCAGATGCGAGCCAGGATCAACAACTTCACCCAAGCTACTTATGAGTCAGACCATGAAGCGTGGGAGAGATTTACTAAGTTGCAGGAGAAATACCCCCATCACGAGATACCGAAGACCAGTTTGGTCCAACACTTCTTCGGGGGCCTGAATGTAGAGAGCCAAAGACTATTCAACGCTTCTTGTGGGGGATCCCACTTTAACAAAGATGAAGTTTGATGAGCGATCTACTAACTAGGGTTAAGTAGCAATATAAAACAATGGTCGTTGTGACCCCAATCAATCGGTCGGGCTTAACCGAGAAAATAAAACCAGCTAAAGAGAAATCAAACAATCAATCAAAGCATGTAAGTGGTTCGCTATTTTTATTTACCTGGTATAGCCACCAGGGTCGAACACAAGGAGCATGCAAAAAATATGAAGTAGTCAAATTTCAAATAAAATAAAACATTTTTAGTGGTTTTTATTTTTTTTATATTTTTATTTTTAATAAACGAACAAGCTTAAGAATAAAATAAAGCAAACACAACAATCTTTTTGGATTTTTCAAGAAGGATAAAAATACTTAGAAAATAAAACTAAAAATATTTTTGGGTTTTCTAGGTTTAAAGTATATTTCGTGATTTTTTGTGGTTTTCAAATGTTTTTGTAATTTTATAAAAATCAAATAAAGCTCAAAACTCAAAACAGTGCATATCCAGGACCAAATTGCAAATTAACAATATCTAAAGTCCTAAGATCATGATTAGTAATTTTATGCCAAAATAAAGATAAAAAGCTACAAACAAGGACTAGAAATGGATTTTTTGGAATTTTCTTTGATTTTATATGATTTTTATAAGTTTTTTGTTGTTTTGTAATTTTTAGGGTTTTTTATTGAATTTTCAAACAAAATTATTGTAGAAATTAAAACATAGTAAAAGACACACAGTAATTTTTATAGAAATTTTAAAGAAATTTTTGTAATTTTAGGATTTTTATAAGGAAAACATGAACTATTTTCAGGGTTTTTGATTTTTTTAAAACAAAAAATGCAATCAAATTAATCCAACAAAATCAAAATAAAAACTACACACTAATAGGAGCTTAAAGAAATTTTTAGGTAATTTTTAGAATTAATTTAATATTTATTAAGTCCAATACAAAGCATGCAATTAATCACAGTTTATAGGGACCAAATCGCAAATTTTTTAAGTTCCTGGGTCAAAGGATAACATGCAATAAAAGTCCAGTGTGAAAAATGCAAAAATCCCACTCAATTTGTGCACATGCTCAATTCTATACGTACAGAGGTATAAATGCTATTTTTGAAACTAAAAGACCATTCAATAACAACAGATAAGTCCACGACAGAAAATGCAAATGACCCAAAATACACGTGAGCACAAATGTGCTTTAGACTCAGAGGGACTAAAGTGCAAATACCACAAAATATAAGGTCCGAACTGTAAATGTACTTAACTATACATTTTATTTAGAGGACTACATATAACAACAAAACATGCTGGGTGACGAGTCCGGAAATGCCCTAACTTCATTTGCGTGAATTAAGCTTTAAATTGTCGTTTCGTTGTAGGTGTGAATTCAGAATCAGTCAAGAAATTACCACAGTTAATTAATCAATTTTTTCAGTGTGGTTTTATGTTTATTTTACTTGGGCAAGTCCCAAGGCCAAACTCAAGGAGGCAAAGGAACAACCTAGAAACTTTTCTATCAAAGTTCTTGCATGGTTTTTGAGACGGTATTTTTTGCATTTTTAATGCAATTTGGGATGCAAAAATGCAAATTAGACCAATTTTAGGGACTAAAATGTGAAGATCAATCAAACGATGTCCGAAAAATATGAAACTTGGCCTAGATGTAAAATATGGTGAAATGAATGCACTGTAATTTTTTTGGAATTTGTGGATGCAAGACAAAAATTTTATGAATTTATGAATGCAAACATAATGAATTTCAATAATTAATTATAATAAATATTAAACCTAATTATTTTCATGAGATAAAATTATCCAAGATCTATCACTAGGTGATCTCAAAAAATCCTAAACCTTGAAAATCCTAGATTTAATACAAATTAAAAATTAAAGATTGAAATATGCAAAGTGATTTTTATAGGTCAAACCATGCATGCAAAGGAAATTCTTTATGGGCATGATGTTAAACTAAATTAATTCTCTTATCCATGAATTGTTGGCAATTTTTAACAAAGGTTAATTTAATATGAATTTTAAAGAATAAGATGAACCAAATATGTAATTTATCACAAGAATATCAATTCTTAATTAACCACATACCACAAAAATATCACGAGTATGCCATACTATACAGAATTAATTGTAGAACATCATGCTATTTTTTAATAATAAAAATCATGCAATAAATTAGTTAAAAATAAAGGGGGAACACATGGGTCCGTTTGTAAGTACAATAAAAAAATTAAAATAAATATATATAAAGAGAGGAGTAAAATATAATTACCACAACTCTAGGTGTTGATACTGCAAAATTACAGACATGTCCCATGTAGGCATGTGACCCTTTATTCGGCGGGCCCTGGCTGTAAATAAGGGGTAACTCGAGGATGTCATGCGATTTCACCAAGCGGTCACGTGGAGCGCACGTGTCCGGGGATGGTTGGGAATAAGGAGGATCTTTTAGGGTGTCTTTGCAAATCGTCCCCTCTCACACGTGCTACGTATGAGAGGAGGGTCTCGGGCTTCCATTTGCTGCTGCTGGCAGAGGAGTCAGCACTGCTATCGGGTGAGGCTCCAACCACTAGTGTTGATTGTCGATGCAAAGAGTGGCCGAAGCTCCTGGAGGTTGCATGGGCGGAGCTGCTCCATCGTGAGTTGCTGGTGGTCGAGCGCTGGTGATTGAGGATGGGGGAGCGGTGCCCTCTCTTCATAGATGAAGAGAAGGAGCAGCTCCTCATCGTTGAAGAAGGACGATCTTGGCGATGCAGAGAAGCACGAGGCATGAAGGCGAGATTTCAATGAAGGAGGAGTGCCTCTTGTAGCTGTGCTCGTGGAGGGCGATCGAGGAGCAGTCTTGAAGCAAGTGGAAGACGTCGTCGCTGAAGAGGTAGGGTGTTTCAGAGAGATCGTTGACGTAGACGGTGTAGGGATGTGTATCAATAGTGGAGGTAGGGGAACATGATGAGGGAGAAGGTGGCTCAACGGCGATCAAAGGAGATCGGAGCGAAGTAGCATCAGACGGGAGATGGACAACGCAAGGCTAAAATGAGGATTTGAGCCTGTTACCTCTCCAGAGGGAAGAGGGAGGAGCTCAAACTGTCACCACCAAGCTTCACCTTGTTTTTGTGCTAACAACGGATGTTGGAGTCGAGGGGGTGGTCGAGGTTAAATAGGGACGGCGGAGCCGGTTATGGGAGGAGGCATCGATTGATTGGGAGATCTGAGGAGGAGAGATTCGAAGGAGATTGAAGCAGATTTGGGGAGGCCTGATCTGGAAGGAGATCGAGATGATGAGGGAGAAGATTGGGTGGAGGGAGCCGGAAATTGCAGAGGAGGGTTGACGGTGCCACCAAAAGAGGAAAGTGGGAGAGAGGGGCGGAGGAAGGAGATGGCCTAGGAACCGTCCGATCGGCCGATACCAGACAGCCAGGTCGAGATACAAGGTAGGGTCTTAATTTTTATTTTAATTCTCATTTTTATTTTCAATTAATTTTAAATAGCAATAAACAAAAAAAAAGGTTAAAAATGGGTGACACGTGGCGGCTCCAAGAGCTGCCACATGTTAGCCCCATAAAAATCAAAAATAAATACAATGTAAAATTTGTAATAAACTCATATCCAAAAATTTTCTTCACAAAAGTTGCTCGTCTCGATGAGATCTACAACTTTTATGAAGAGACCAAAACAAAAATCGATCATTTGTGCAAAGTGATATTTTTGGGGTATCCCATGTACACAAAATACCTTGATTTTTGGGTTTTCTATTTTTCGTCATTTTTAAACCAGATAAAAATTTGAAAAATATTATAAAATCAAAGACAAATATTTACGCATTAATCTATTTTTTGTATTTTTATTAATTAAGAAAAAAATAAATTAAATAAACTATGAAAAGATAGTTTTTTTACAGACTGTTAGTGAAGACTCAGACTCAGTTAGTTTCTTTGATTTCAAGCTCATTTTGGATTTGGATTTTTGTGCATTTTAAAAAAACTTTATCATAGAAGATAAATAAAAAGGAAATAAAATAAAATTAGTCAATTATGAACATAAAATAATAGGTAAAAAACTGCTAAAATACAAAGTGTACAAAAGAGGCCCAAAACCCAACTTTCACATATGAGCTCCGATTCACCTGAACTTGGCCATGTTTTGAAGATAACTGAATGTACATTAGTTCAAAAGTGAGTAGGATCAAATCGGACACTGTGTGAAGAAGATATCAATGTTCTAGTCTGAAAATCCTAGAACTAGGGTTTGGGTTTTTGGTCCACTTATTTAAGTTAGTAATTTTTTTGTATTTTTCATTTATTCATGTTAGTAAAATGTACATAATGAAGGTAGTATCAAGTCATTTGGATTGAGCATACATTAGTTAAAAATCGATGAAGTTAGGCTATTTTACAGGTCAATTGGTTTGGGATTTTTCGCTTCTTCTTTTGTG
Organism: Ottelia alismoides; assembly: GCA_037367405.1. Classification (NCBI taxonomy): domain Eukaryota; kingdom Viridiplantae; phylum Streptophyta; class Magnoliopsida; order Alismatales; family Hydrocharitaceae; genus Ottelia; species Ottelia alismoides. Next base: position 135,643 of record JAZKJV010011308.1, read on the forward strand.
CAATAATGAGTGGTAAAATGCAATTCTTATCAATACATACATGAATGCTAATTATGCAGAATAAATGAAGAAATGCCAATGAATTTTAAGAATTTGAGCTTAATTCATGACTTTTAGAGTGATGAATCTGAGATTGATCATCTCCCTATACTTAAACCATGCTCGTCCCTGAGTATCAAAATAAATGCAATGAGGTGAAAAGAGATTGGGTTCCATACCAAGAACATGAGCTAAAGGTAAAAATAAAACTAGACTCGACATTTGGATTATTAGTTTGGCAGAACTTTTATGCGACTTAGAATTTTATAATCAATAGCCTTTTAGTACTACACATCATTGTCACAGTTTCAGCTCAGAAGTCATCTTAGATCTATCCTCCTCCCAAAGTATACCCCATGAACATTGAAGAATCGACTCATGTGCATGAAGTGTTTTAGCTCTTCCCATCTAGAATGTTGAACTACCATGCAAACCTCCTCTCCAATAACTCGTCCTCTGGGAGTCAGGTATTTCCTTCTAAGGTCTGTCGCGTTGTGTTCACTATCAAATAGAGGGAGAAGTTAGAAGAAGAAGAAAAGAACTGGAGGGTAGCCAGTGTAGTCATCTCTCCTTGTGAAGCCATCCAGTTTAACAAGTCTTCACCAAGATCTGCCGGTTTTCTTGAAGGTTGGACCTTTTTGGTCAATTGTTTACTTGGTAGTAGGCTTCTTTGTATTTGGATTTTCGGTGGTTCTGCATGTATCTTATTGTGCCCCTACAGATATGGAATATTTTTTCTGTACATGTTTTGGGGTCTTAGAAAAAATTATGCCCAGTCGTCCATCCCTTTTTCGAAGCTTTATTTCAACCCATACTCCGGTCTTTAGATGTCCACGCTACCAGAAAAGAAACTCACACAATCTTCCAACATCCCGTCTAAGTTGAGCTAAGTGCATAGTACGAGAGTACAAATTAATTCCCTATTCCAGAGTCGTACCCAGAATGAAGAGACCATGTTAGACACTAAGAGTCAAACTCTGCACATTGTCATAGGGAACGCGAGGAATTAAGTCAAAGGCATGAAGCTTCTAAAATCATATTTCTCAGTGAAGTTCCTCTGAAAATTAGGTGGGTTAAGATCAAGTCCAGACTGCTCTCGATTTCTGCTCATAACTCTATTCAAAACACAAGGACTTTTCACAAATGCAATGAATGTAATGTTGGATAAAGTGTTGGTGTGTGAAATGTAGACATTTTTATAATTTTGTTATGCAAAAATGAATAAGAACCATTTTTTCAAAAATTTTGGGTGGGACACGGTCAGTGTTAGTAGCAAAACTTTTTTTTTGTTTTTTTCAAGTTAGTTACCCACCTAATAAATACATATAGACTTATGCGAAATTACGAGATATGGGTAAAATATATACACAATATATATACACCCCCTATACTTAGCGAGTGTTGTGTCCTCAGAGCACAAGAAGCGTAGAGAAAACATAACTCGGGCTAAGCGTAAGAGAGTAAAAAAGAAAAAGATATATCGACATGCCCGCCTATACTTAGATTGTGAACAGTCTAAGTATAGAAGAAGAGCGAAAATGTTGCGGTTGGGATATGTGAATGAGGAGAGTATATAAAGATGGGCATCGGTTCCCCCTATACTTAGGTCTAGTCAGCCTAAGTACGGAAGAAGGGTGGAAATGGAGTAATCTTGAGAAGGAGTTTGATGAGGAGAATGGTATATACAGATGGCATTGGTCCCTCCCTATACTTAGGCCTTGGTCGAAGTAGAGGAAGAAGATGTACAAGGAGACCGATGAGGTCAGGAGGGAGGGAGGGTAGCCGATGATTAAGGTAGTTTTTGGCCGATCTTGTTGTGAGTCTGTGGTGGGAGATCGTAATGATAAGAAGGATATGAAGCATATGATTCCCAACCATTATCAGTATTATCCTCATAAAAATCATGCTTGATAGTAGATGAAGTGAACGAATCAGATAAAAGATAACCATCATCAGAGTTATCCTCAGAGGAATAGTGATTGAAAGTGGAGGCACTCAAGATATTCTTGTTTTTTACTTGCTTCAGTTGTTTTCTCAGGATTCGTTACTTCTTGGGATCAAGCGATTCATCCTCAGATGATGAATACTCTGAAGTACCAGTCTCAGTTAGCTCATAGGAAATTATTCCAATATATTTAATGAGACCAGGAGAATCAGCTTTGGTTGAATAATAGTGAGGAATGGGAGTCGTCCAATGGAAATCGAAGTTTGAATCCTTGCGAATATAGGGTTTTAGGATTGCCGAACAGACCTCACTCATGTAGATTACCCTTTCCAGACATGATGAGGAATCATCAAACAATTCCTCTTCCGGAAGGTCGAAGGTGACTTTCTTTTTAGATGAAGAAGCATCCATTTTGTTTCGTGATGGTGTTGGTCCTGGGAGTGAGATGCTGACACTTGAGTCTCCAGATGAATAACCATTGAAAATTTTCTCCTTGGCCGGTGTACGTCCACATACTGTACTTAGTTTTCTTAATGTTGGTGCACTCCTGAGTTGGAATGAATTGGTCAAGGTAGTCAGAGAAGGTTTCGACCGACTCAGGGTAAGCCCATGCATATGTCTCAGGATCATATAAGAAACACTTTTCCATGGTGAGAGCAATGAGAAATGGAATAGTGGGGAGAGTCTCTAAACCAATAGTATCTTCAACAATCGTTATCTCATGTGTAGCAGTGGGGTAGGGCTCTTGTACCGTTTGGTGGTTACAGCTGTTGATGACTTCATAGGTCACCTCAGAATATCGTGTTTCCTCAAAGACTGGGAGAGATCGAAGTGCTCCCAATGCTGTAAAATTGATTTCACGAGTCTCACAGTCAATAATTACCTTAGCCAATGCCAAGAATGGCTTTTCAAGAATGATTGGAGACTGGGTGAATTCTCCTTGATGCTCAATATCATTGATTGTGAAGTCTACTTTGAGCGGAGAACCTTGGAATGTAATGATGATGGAAATTGTTCCTCTCGGCGCTTTATAGATCAATCAGCCAATTGAACGATCTCTATTATTTTCCTGATAGGTCCGAGTTTGAACTTGTCAAATACAGAGGTTGGGAGGATATTGATTGGTGAGTCATCATCGATTCGAGCATGGATAAATGTTGTGTCTTTGATTCCACAGTCAAATATGGGTAAGCGTTTCACTATGAAGCTCTTGGTTTTTCTCCTCAGCACCAAGGAGGTGGCCATTGACAAGATATATCTTTCAGTCTTTATTCTTATCCCGTCCGACTTTTTCATTATTAATTTATTCATTATAAATCCTTTGAGGTCGGGGAAGTGTTCAATGGCATATATCAAGGGAAAGTTCAAAAATCAGTCTCTTCTCTAGTGCTTCCCGTACAACAGGATCCAAATTCTTCATGTCTTCTTCAATTTAGATTTTATGTATTTTTCTGGATTTTCAATTTTTTACGTATTTGTGAATATTTCATTTTTTTGGTATTTTCTGCGTGGTGGGTGGATGTGGTGTCTTCCATAGATGATAAGGGGTTTTGATATGCTGAGTCAGAGTCAGAATCAAATTTATCCCTAGGGAAATTATATGCAGAAGTGTCGTTGTTAGGATTGTCCCTAGGGTGATAATAGTCTCTAGGTTTCTAAATATCATTAGAATTTTCAACATGAGATCCAATCTTTTCCTCATCCATTTTTATATTTGAGCTGCCATAGAGTGAAATTAGTCAGTTGGTGAACTTTCTAAATTTATCCTCCATTAAATCATATCTCTTATTTATCCTAAAATATCATCCTCAAAAATCTTTTCATGATCAATCATGGGAGCAGTTGGTGTATATGCTTGTTTTTGAATTTGAGATTCAGAAATTTCATCTTCCATTTCCATTTATGAGCTAAGAGGAGATTAATGATAACAGGGGTCTTAGCAGAAGTCCTGTCAATCCCCAAGGCAGATAGACAGTCGTCGAAGTGACCCCGAACGAAAACCCTAGTTAATCAGAAACTAACCCACAATAGAAATAATTCAACTAATATCAAAAATGTGGAGTTAGGATTTATTTTTTCTACCGTAAAATGCATAGAGAGCAAGCATGTAGAGGTCTAATCATAGAGAGCAAATGGTAGCCTAAGGTTATTCATGCACAACCTAGTCATTCATTTATATAGATCTTTTTGTGGACTTTTAAATTTATAATTTTTTTATTTTTTTATATATTTTTTTACTTTTATATTTGAATTTAATTTTTCTGATATTGTATTTCATTTTTATATTTTTATCTTTTTATATTTTCTTTATATATAATAAGCTATGTAAGACATCTATACACTATAAGCTAGGATTGTAATAAAGATTAAAAAAATAATCAAAAATAATAAAATAAAATATTTTTTGTATTTAAATATTTTTTTATTTGTTTTGTGATTTTTAAGCAATTTTTCTAATTTTCATTATTTTTAAATTCAAAAATACCCCAAATAAGGGATAAATAAAATATCAAAATTGAATTGGATTTTAGAAATAGTAAATAAACTCCAAAATTACCCATATCAATTTTAATATATAAATAGTTTTATAAATAAACTTATAAAAAAGAAAAAAATACTTTTAGAATTTTTATGAATTTTTAAAATTTTCATAATAGATTTTGGGTTTTTTTTTATTTTAAGGGTTTTTGTTTTAAATTTTTTTTGTGATTTTAGGTCTATAATTAAAATATGTTAAAATATACTATATATATTGGAATTTTTAGAGACATTCTTATATCCTTTGGGATTTTCAAATTTCAACAGGTAATATATAGGCTCACTTTTCTATTTTAATAAATAAGTTAAATGCAAAAAAATGGAATTAAAAGTAATGGTGTGAATGTACATAGCATGAAGCATTTAACCCTATTTTTGTGGATTTTTCGGAGCACATTAGCTATATCTAGTAAATAGATAAACAAAAAAAAATCGAAGTCCTAGCAGGGGCATTTTTGAAAATAAAATAAAAGATAGGGGCGTAGATGCAATTTACGCAAAACTTTTATTGAATTTTTAATGATCTTTTCATAATATACAAAAAATGTCAGGGGCCTCTGTGCAAAATTTCCCCAGTCACGTGGGGACAACATTTGACTCTGGGAAGGACCAAAGTACAAATACATAAAGCTCAAGGTTCAATTTGCAAAATGACCAATTTATTTACAATGCTAACTTTTATTTACAATACTAAATAATAAAATCCAAAAAGGCATGGCTAATTTTGGAAATTACCCCAAAAGAGCGCACGATCCAACAGTTAGGCTTCATCCACTTGACACGCGTCGCTTTGTAGTGGACCGTTGACGCTTCGTCGATGATCGTTCTAGATCAGATCTTGAATCTTCATCAACGACCAAAATGTGGCGAGGATGGACAGATACGATCAAATTTGGGCGCTTCTCCAGATCGTACGGTTGCTATTTTGCTCGAAGAACATGTAAGAAGGTCCTTATCTCCGAGCTTCAATCGTCGACTTCTCCATCCTCCGGCAGTCTTCTTCGATGGCGAGAAGCTCTACACATCTGGGGAGGCGGTCCGCATCTAATGGTGGTCGCAAGGAGGTCCAAGAGCTTGTGTAGAGATCTAGCTAGCTCAGGGAAAAGGAGGGCTCCAGGAACCTGCATTGAATCACGAACTTGACGCCAAAGGGGTCCTCTGGCCTCCACCACCTGCAATAACATTAAGAACAAGACAAGGAAGGGTCTGGGGCCATATTAGGTGGAGAGGAATGGAAGGCGGAGTCGGGCGGAACTCCTCCAACAAGCGACGGAGTTGGAGGATCGTTTCTCAAGATCTAGCATCGATCTGGTTGGATGGAGGGGTGCGAGGTGTAGGGAATCGAAGGGGAAGAGAGATGAGGGTGACAGTGAGTTGAAAGAGTTGATTATAATACGCGGAGGAGCTCACCGAAACTCGACTCCGATGAACTATTAGCAACTCAGATTACACTAATTTAATTGACTAAATCCTAAGATAATGTCTGGAAATTAAAGCTACAACTAAAATGAGCGAAATAAATAAGGAAGGAACAACTCTTATACCTGGGATTGCCCAGGGAGCAGGGTCGTCGGTGACGGGCGGCCATGGGTTTACCCCTCTCTCCTAGAGCTTGGCCTGGCATTGAACATGCTCCCCCTGTCACGAGGACTTCTCTAAGACACAAAACCAGGGCTCCTAGACTCTTAATGGTGACCAAAGAATCGATGAAGGTGGAGGTGTTTTATTTATAGAACATAGCATCAACCTTATTTGATTGGCTAATTACGACGATTCGAACGTATGTACAAGAGATTAAAGGGTATGACGAGTATGTACAACAATCAATGATCATTTCGTATGAATGGGGCAAAGGCGATTGAGCGACTAGACACACAGGGAAAATGCATGAAATTACGGTATTAGACAGGTTTGACGGGAGTCAGAGCTTGGGAAAAGTTGATCGAGGGTCAACAGACGGGACCCCCTGATTGGTCCACATCAACCCAGATAAAAACAAAATAGTAATTTTATTAAAGAATAATTATTAAAAAATAGAAAATAATTTTATTGATTTTTTATTATAAAATAAAAATATTTTTCATTTTATTTAGTATTTTATTATGATTTTATTTATTTTTTTGACTTTATTTATTAGTAGTTAATTTTTATTAGTGTATTTATAGGTATATTTGTCCATATTTGGTTCATTTTTGATTTTTTATTTTATATATTTTATTTTATTATTTTCTTCTTTTATTTTATATATTTTTAACTTATTTTTATGAGTATAAATATATTTTTATTTTATTTTTATGATGTTATTTGTATACTTAAATAAATAGATATGTATGTTTTATGAGTATACTTATGGGTATTTTACTTATGTTTTGTATACATTATTTTATTTTAATGTTTTTATTGGGTTTTATTTTGGATTTATATTTTTAATAGAATATGAATAAAAATATAAAAGAATAAAGAATAAAAGAATATGACTCCCGTTTTTATATACAAGTGGTACCATAAATATTTTGCCTATGTTTAAATATAGACTTTTTGTATTTTTTTCCTTTTTGGATTTATTTTAGTCTCAATATGCAAATATGTTATAAATAATAATTTCAAAAAATATAAAAATATGGTTTTGTAAAAATAATGAATAATGAATAAAGTGAATATTTTAATCGGTAATATACAATGAGGGTCAAAAACCTAACTTTCACACAGTACTTTTAAAAAATATAAAACCACCACCAATAAATAGCTCGTAAAAAGTTATATACAATTAGAGTGATTTTGATATATTTTGAGTTTTTATTTGAAAGATATGGGTCTGGGAATTTGGGCTTTTGGCTTTTTTATTTTGTGTATAAAATGAACATTGTGTATTATTTATAGATAAACTCAATTTTGTATTTTTATTTACATTATTGTCTACAACTTTCATGTACAAAGTTTAGTAAATAACAAAGAATGAAATAGGTGTCAAAATAAATAATGAATAAAAGAATTTGGTTTTTATTGTATTTTTAGCTCTTACTCCCCCTACTTTATTTGTTGTCGACCAACTCAATTCTTGAGTTGGTCTCGAGGTTTAGGGTCATAAGATATCTTCGATATTTTATTCATTTTTCTTTTCTTCTCTTTATTCTATAACTTCAGCCTTAAAACCATGTTTTATATACAATAAATACAACAAATAATGAATGTTATTTTGTACAAATTCATTCTATTTACATGCATTGGCTAGGGTTTTTAAGGCCAAAATGATAGAATAAAGGTGATGAAAAGGAGATTCATCGCCCCCTATACTTGCCTTTGATAGTCCCTAGCAAACACTAATGCAATAAGTGAAAAAGAATAAAGAAGAAAAGAAGAAGAAAGAATAAATAAAATTGCTTTCAGTTGTTAATCTTGTCTTTACAAAATCAAAGTTTGGAGCATAGGTCAGACTTGGATGTGAAAATGTGTGTGGTACCTGGTCGGGGACCAAATTTAAAACAAAACAGCCTTCGAGAGTCACATAACTCAGTTCAAACCAACCTCAATAGCCTGATTAGAACTAGCCTGCATCATACACAAACCCTTATGACTATGAAGCTGACTTGTACAGTGTAAGTGATAATGGCTCTCCCCAATTGAAATAACAAAGGAACTGACTTCTTCATAATGACAACCCAATGATTCCCCAATTCAACACTCTTTCCTCGAGGAGTGGGGTATTCCCTTCTAAGCTCAACAGGAATCCAACTTAAGAGGAATAGGTGAAAAAAAGAATGGACGGTAGTCAGTGTAGCTACCTATCCTAGGATGCATAACCAGTGTAATCAAGTCATCCAGCTATAGGCTCACATGGTATAACATTGATGCTCAAGCTTGCTTATTTTTTATACAACATATATACATACTACGGTATGTATTTTATTTTATTTTCAGGCATGTCCACTTTTTTGGAGTTTTTTTAACATACTATTTACAACAACATTTAGGTAAGGAGTTTTTTCTCTTGAGCCAGAAGCCTATCCTTCTTTTGAAGCATTATTGCAACCCACACTCTCTTGTCTTTAGACTTCATGGTAACTGGATCAGGTTGGGATGCATTTACCTCCATAGATGAGGACGAATATTTCCACTCGTGTGCGTCTCAAACCGGAATATCCCTTCCCCTCACCACTTCAAATGAGTTGAGCAAAGTGAAAGGTGCAAGTGTCCAAGTTAGGTGACGTTCGACAAGAGTCATGCGTGCGTCTTGAAAAGTTCTATTTAGTCAGTTGAGGCGACTTGAACCCAACCCTAAGTCTAAAAGAATTATGTCCCAATGGACCTGGAGTACATTAGACCTAGTTCTCATAAGGTTCTAGTGCAATTAGGTGCAGTAAGGTCCAACTAAGCTCCGATCTTCGACTTTATTAGACTAGTACAATCATCAAGCTCAGTTAAAAAGAATGATATGTAAATGCTATGTACAATGCAGAAAGAATGATGCAAATTTTCAAAGAATGAAACGAATTTTTACACAAAGAATTTTGTAATAAGAATTTTGGCATAAGAAGTATAAAATATGTACAACTATTTAAAAGTGTGTACCGCTTTTTATTTTATTTATTTACAAGGGTTAAGAATTTAAAGAGTTTACAGGTTTTACCAAGTTATATTTATAGGTATATATACAATTGGTAAAGATATTTATTTACATATACATTTTATTCCTATTTAATAATGCATTTATTCCTCAAATTTATTTGAAAATAATTTTAAAAACTACAGTACATAATAATTTTTACATTTACAAACATTTGAAAGCCATTTTGCAAAACAATTTCACATAATATATACAATTTTCACAATATTTTTACAACCATTTTCAAAATCATTTGTAAATAGGTTTTCGAAGCTTTTATTTTATACAAAGAAAAGGATTTTTGCAAATCAAAATATTTTTACAAAGGTTGAAAAATATTTCACAAAAAATTTTCCAAACAGGTCACACTATTTTTCAAATCCTTTTGCAGGAATATTTTGAACATAATTTATTAATCAGTATATACAAAAAGGATGTGTAAATACAAAATATTTTTGGTATTTTTAATTTTGCAGATGTTTATGTGACTTTTAGAAATAGGTACATATCTTTACATGGGGATATATCTTATATTTACCCGAGTTTGGGTTCTTAATGGATTTACACGAGGTTATTGGTCACTTTTATACATTTATAAAGAATTTTGAGTATGGTGTGTACTCTCCTCAAACTTATTTGAAAATCATTTTTCAACAATTTTTAAAACTACAGTCCAACATAATTTTCACAAATGATTTTTACAAACATTTACACATATTTGAAATCATTTTACAAAGGTTTTTCAATCAGCATATATAGGTTTTTCAAAATATTTTTGCAACCATTTTTCCAACCATTTGCAAATCGCTTTTGAAACATTTTTATTCCACGCAAAGGAAATAAATTGTTGCAAAAAAAAATATTTACAAAGGTAGAACACATTTTAGAAAATATTTTCCAAACAGTTTTTCACTAGATTTTCAAATAGATTTTCAAACTATTTTTAAAACATTTTGCAAATGTATTTTTGCCTGACTTATTAATCTGTATGTACAAAGGATGTTTGAGGAGCATCTTTTTATTTAAAAGGTTGTGATGAATTTAACATTATTTTTGGCCATAAGTATTTTTAAAATACTAAAGTACGAGTTATGGCTTAAAGTATATACATAGTATATATGACCCCCCCATACTTAGCTCGAGCTATGTCCTCATAGATCAAAGAGAAAAGGAGAAGACATAACTCAGACTTAGTATAGAAAGGTCTAAAGAATAAGAGAACAAAGTGATGAATAAATGAATGGGAAGTTGATCGTCACCCCTATACTTAGGATAAAATAATCCTAAGTATAGCATACTATACACAAGGTAGGGAGGGTCAAGGATTAGAATGAACAGATCGTACTCAAATTGTCTCCCCTTATACTTAGGGTAAGAGAGCCCTAAATATAGGCGAGAAAAGTAGACAATGGAGAGGATCAAAGAATGAAGGTAATCGGCATGTACACCCCCCCATAATTATGGTAAAGTGCACCTTAAGTATAGAAGACTGACAAAAAAGGGGTGACTCGCTGTATAATATATATTTATATTTATTTATTTATATCTCTTTTGTTTTTTGAAATGGAAGCTGAAAATAAAAAGAAGAAAAGAGGAAAAGAGGAAAAGAAGAAAAGATAAGAAATTAAAGGAAAAGTTTTCGAGTTGTATTATCTGAATCTTTTGATGCTGATAGTGTTGTGGATGTATCATCGGAGCACAGTACTTGGATTGAATCAACAAAGGCCAAGAAAGTATAGTGCTCAAGGTAAGGCTTCAGTAGCTGACTGTTGACGATAAACAGTTGTGTGTCAAAAGACAATTCAGATATTGCAATACTGCCGTTGTCACGTACTTCTCGTGCTTGAAACAACCCTGTCCATTTACTCTTCAATTTGCCGGGGAAGATTCTCAACTTTACATTGAATAGCCACACTTTCTATCCAATTTCGATGGTCTTCATCTGATGTACCGGTCATGCCACCGTTTCACCTTCTCTTTGTACATCAATGTGTTATAGTATGCATAATCTCAAAATTCTAGGACCTGTTTAGATCATCTTTTCGTTTCTAACCACTTCTCTGTGAGTCCAAATTGCACATATTGATTGCCCATAAGGATTTGTGAATTAGTTCCACTGACAGATGACATGGCTTCCCATAGACAAGGCGATAGGGAGACATACCCAAAGGAGACTTGTAAGCAGTTTTGTATGCCCACAGGACGGAGTCCAAGAGCTAGGACCAATTCTTTCTTTCCGGCTTCACTAGCTTTTACAGGATTGTCTTGATTTCTCTGTTTGATAGTTCTGCCATGTCATTGGTCTAGGGATGGTAAGGAGATGCGACTTGATGCTCGATGGCGTACTCCTTCATTAATTTCTTGACCTCTTTGTTAATGAAGTGGCTACCCCCGTCTGATATGAGAATATTCGGAATCCCGAACCGTGAAATGATGTTTTATTTCAGAAAGCGACATACTATGCGGCTGTCAATGGATCGAGTAGGGATAGCTTCAACCCTGCGACTCACGTAGTCAACAGTAAGAAGGATGTGCCCATTTTCATGACTGCTGGGGAAAGGTCCTATGAATCGATGCCCCAAGCATAAAAAACATCTGCTATCTAAATGATCTTTAGCAGCATTTAGTCTTTCGCTGTGAGGGTGCCTTTCAATATCTGACCGTCAGTGCATCGTTTGATGAAAGATGCTGCATCATTAAATAATGTGGGCCACCAGAAGCCACATTGAAGTACTTTTGTTGTCGTTCTGACTTCAAAGTGGTGTCCACCAGATTCGAGCGAGTGACAATGCTCGAGGATACTATGATGCTCCTCCTAAGAGATACACCTGCGCCAAATGCAATCTGCTCCTTCCTTGAATAAAAGAGGATCCTCCCATTGGTAGAAATGGATCATTGATAAGAATTTGTCTTTTCGAATCTTCATCCAATCTTGCGGGACTACTCCTGAAATGAGGTAGTTGACAATATCAGCATACCAAGGAAGCAGATCCACGACCCGAATCGACTCATCAAGGAAGGTGTTTATGATGGGTGTACTGCTCAGTGGAGGCTCTTGCTTCTCCAATAGAGGTGATCTGCTATCACATTCTAAACTCCAAGCTTGTCCTTGATTTCCACATCAAATTCTTGGAGGAGAAGGATCCATCTGATCAGTCTAGGTTTGGCATCCTTTTTCTGCTGCAAATATCGGACAACAGAGTGGTCAGTGAAGATGGTGACTTTTGATCCAAACATATAATTTCTCTAGGCTTCATCTAATGTTTTGCTGGCGTAATGAATGGCATAGGGCACCTTGTTTTTCTGTTGACTTAACACATCCCCAACTGCAAAGTCTGACGTATCCGTCAGGATCTCAAAGGGGAGAGACCAATTCAGTGGCTGTAGGACTGGAGCTTGAGTGATGAGCTCCTTCAGCTAATTGAATGAAAGGAGATTCCGTTGATCTACGTTAAACTCAGTCTTCTTGCATAGAAGTTCTATAAGAGGTCGGGCAATCCGACTGAAATCTCTGATGAATCTTCTGTAGAATCCCACATGCCCTAGTAATGACCTCACATTCTCAATTGTCTGAGGTGGCTCAAGATTGGCTATCACATCTACATTAACCGGGTCGACTTCCATGCCACATTTGGAAACAACATGACCCAGCATGATCCCTTCGGTGATCTTGAAGTGGCTCTTTTCCCGTGATAGCACTAGATTGACTTCACAGAATTTCTGAAGTACTATGTGCATGTGCTTAAGAAACTAATGGAAGCTCTCACCATAGACGAAGAAAATACCTCGAGAAAACTTCCTACCATCTCAGCAAAGACTGCAAGCATGCATCTCTAGAATGTCGCTGGTGCATTGCACAATCCAAAGGGCGTTCTCCTGAAAGCATATGTACCGAACAGGAAAGTGAAGGTTGTCTTCTCTTGATCTTCAGGGGCGATTGACACTTGGTTGTATCTGGAGTACCCATCCAAAAAGCAGAAGAACTCCTTGCCAGCTAGTCTTTCCAGAACTTGATCAATGAATGGTAAAGGAAAGTGGTCCTTCTTTATTACTGCATTAAGATAGCGGTAGTCAACACATACATGCCAGGATGTTGGTACCTGAGTAGATATATCCTCTGTCTCTCATTTGTGACCACAGTAAGATCCGACTTCTTTAGAACTATGTGCAAGGGGCTTACCCATTTTGAATCAGAGATGGGATAAATGAAACATGCATCACACCATTTCGTGATTTCTTTCATTACGAAGTCCCTCAGATTAGGATTCAGTTTTCTATGAAATTCGCGGGACGGCTTGGCATCTTCTTCTAGGTAAATGTGGTGTGAACATAACGCATGATTTATCCTGTGGAGATCTGATACATGCCAACCTAGATCCTTGCATTTTTTCCCTAGAATCTTGAGAAGTTGAGATTCTTGCTCTTGGGTCAGCCTGCTGCTGATGATGACCGGGTACATGTTTTTTGCGCCCACAAGGAAAGCATACTTCAGGCCTGCTAGAAGTGGTTTGAGTTTAGGTTCTGATCTAGCCAACTTCTTGGTTACTTCTGAAACAATACTGGTGGTAGGATGTGCTGCCTGAACTTTGGCAGAGCTACTAACCTAACTATTCAGTTGAGATTCTGAGAATTTGCCAAACGGATCAGTGATGAGATTATTATGTTCGGGTTGGAGTGAATCATTTATGGCAAAAAGATTCATCAACAAGTTGGACTCTGTCTCCTAAGTATCCTTGGAGCCTGCGTCGACTGTGCTTTCCAGGTCCTCCTCCTCGAGAGAGGATTTCCTGGGTCCAAGGATCGTTCAAAGAGAGTTGGGAATCTCTTATTTCTGCAATGAAGTCACAGTCAGTAGCTGCATGTCCCTTACCAGTTGCAACTCTGGGCTCACTAATCATGTCTATGGTGATTCTTTGAATGCTCGAGCTGAATGTAATCTTGCCAGACCCATAGTCAACCATGGCTTCTGAGGTGCGCAGGAATGACCGGTCAAGGATGATAGGAGTCTGGAGCAAGGGTGCTTGAGAATCCATGTCAAGGACTACAAAGTCAACGGGGAACTGCATTTCCCGCACCTTCACTACAACGTCTTCCAAAAGATCTCTAGGTCGCTTGATGGATTGGTCAGCGGATTGAAGGATCATTCGTGTCTGCTTAAGAGGACCTAACCCAAATTATTGCAATAATGATGAGGGCAGAAGGTTGATGGAAGAACTGTTGTCAAGTAGAGTGCGCTCGAAGACTTGATCTAAAATCTCGCAATTGATAAGAGGTGCTCCTTTGTCCTGCTTCTCCTGTGGGAGGTTGCTGATGGCTGCTACAGTGGCAATGGTGAGAACGTACTTCTCAACCTGTCGACGTCTGTTATTTCATGTTGGATGATGCTTCTTGTACAATCCTCTTTCAAATCTTTCTTCATAGTTGTCATGTACTCCATGGCCTTCATCAAAGGAATCTCAACAGTCAAGTTATTAATAATGTCCACAACTCTAGGATCATATAATGCACTTTTCTTTTTGCATTTTTTTGGATTTTTCTATTACATATGGAAATGAAATATGTACATTACTGGAATCCGAAACAGAGTTCTTATTTACAAAAAAAATCTTGTCCATAATATCTTATACATCCGGATTACAAAAATGTGTACAGTCTGGAAATGAAGAATCTGTTGTAGGTGGACAAGCAAAAGGTAGGGCCTCCGCTCCGTTGGATGGTATAGGATCGGTTGATGCTGGTGGCTCCTCTATAGCTGGCATGGCTTCGCTTTGGCGATGATCTTCTTTTTGTTCTTTTTGCTTTTTTCTGATATTTTTGTTCTTGCTGATGGAGATGGTGATGACTGGCACCTGGAATGGTTCCTCCTTATTCTTCTTCCTCACCCACCCTTGTGGCTAGTAAAGTTGATGCAGAAGATGACGATTTACATGAAGCTTTATTCTTCCTCAGGCTGGTGCAGGTGGAGGCAAAGCCCTACTATTCCTGAGAGTGACAAAATTAGATAAAACAATAGTACGACCATCTGACTCTACAGGCATAGACGAAACATCACATTCTACCTGCTCCTTCATCTTGAAGTTGTTGGGGTTGGCTTCGAGCTATACTGGGATGGTGGTTTTCGTGGCAGTCAGGTCATCCAACTTCTTCATCATGTTTGCAAGGACTTTGATGAGATGGGCCAGACAGTCAAGGGTGGGGTTCACTGGACTCGCATATGAAGGTTTAACGTGTAGATCATGGTGTTGTTGTGTGTTTGGGAATGGAGGCGACGACTGTTGGTGGTGCTGAGGTGGTGGAGGAAGCTGATACTGATTATAGGAGGGAGGAGGATACTGCTGATACTATGGAGGTGGGGCTGCCAAATACTAGTGATATGGTTGTTGCTGACGGTACTGCAGTTGCTGGTAGTACTGATTATGCCTCCATTGGTTGTTGTATTGTGAAGGCTGAAGATACTGAGGCGGTGGCTATGAGGAATGTCCAAAACGACCACCATGTGGTGGGTGGAATGACATGTTGGCTTGTGGCTGGCCTTGAGGGCGTCTGGTAAGATGGGCCAGCTGCGCATCATTGCTCCACACACCATTAACTTCCTGGATCAAGGGTGGTGGCGAAAAGGCTGGATCTGATATATGAAGGAAATCCGGCTGATAAACAACCATCTGTTGCTGCGGGTGGCCTTGATCGGGTGTCTGCACATCGTATATGATGAACCCATGTGGTTGCTGGCTCGACTGAGGCTATTGTGGCGGTGATGGCTCATCGTTCTTCTCAGTTAGAGCTTCTGTCAATGGTCTCATCGACTGGACAAAGCTGATGGTGTCCACCAACAATTCCAACTATTTGGTGATCTGGTCCAGCTTGTCGAGATTCTACGTCCTCTTCTCGATCACAGTGAGTTTCTCGAGGTCCTATATGATGGCCTGATCAAACCACAAGGAGAGGTCCACACCTATTGATTAACGAGGCTGGGCGGACCCTAACGATCAAATCTCTATAGCCAACCAGAATACCACACCTTCGATCAACCTAAACATATAGAGGACTAGACTGATGATATCAACACATATGAACCATGTATGACTCCATTGATTGGGGATACGATCAAGCATGACCATGGAAGTAGACTCTACTCAAATCATCACTTCATGCCTGAGTCACGACATGCTGAGTATGAGACCAATAGATTCCCACAAAATCCTTCCATTAAGCAGATGCCTTCCATAATTTATGAGGAGAAATCTCCAAAAAATAATAATCATATATTGGATAATCCAAGGGAATTGATGAATCTCCATTTCATCACATTTATTATATCATTTTAACCTTAAAAACCCTGGCTAATGCATGTAAATAACATCAATTTGTACAAAATAACATTCATTATTTGTTGTATTTATTGTCTATAAAATATGGTTTTAATGCCAAAAATATAGAATAAAGAGAAGAAAAGAAAAAGGAATAAAATATCAAAGATATTTTATGACCCTAAACCCTGAGACCAAGTCAAGAATTGAGTTGATCGATAAGAAATAAAGTAGGGGGAGTTAAGGGCCAAAATACAATAAAAAACCCAATTCTTTTATTCATTATTTATTCATTTTGACACCTATTTTATTCTTTGTTATTTATTCATCAAAAAAAGAAACTTTGTACATGAAAGTTGTAGATAATAATGTAAATAAAAATACAAAATTGAGTTTGTATAAAAATAGTGTGCAGTGTTCACTTTATACACAAAATAAAAAAGCCAAAAACCCAACTTCCCAGACCCATATCTTTCAAATAAAAATCAAAACACATCAAAAGCTCCTCTAATTGTTTATAACTCTTCACAAGCTATTTAGATGTGGTGGTTTTATAATTTTTAGAATTACAATGTGAAAGTTAGGTTTTTGTCCCACACTGTATATTATACCGATTAAAAAATTCAATTTATTCATTATTCAATATTTTTACAAATTCAAATTTTTATATTTTTTGTAATTATTATTTATAACAAATGTGCATATTGGGACTAAAATAAAACCAAAAAGAAAAAAATAAAGTAAGTCTATATGTAAACATAGGCAAAATACATGTGTTATCACTTGTATATAAATAAGGGATTTTTACCCGACAGACCCTATAAACTTTTCCAATTACCTCTACGACCTTTTGCACAACGTAATTACCCAAGAACCCTTACGAGCTTCAAACAAATTACCTGCAGGTTTCATGGTGGTAAGAGTTGGTAAGTTTACAGGGTCGAGGGGGGAATTATGATGTTTCAAAGGTCGTGGAGGTAATTGGAAAAGTTTACAAGGTCTGTCGAGTAAAAATACCTATAAATAAAAGGGAAACATATTCTTTTATTCATTATTCTTTTATATTTTTATTCATATCCTATTAAAAATATAAATCCAAAATAAAACCCAATAAAATACATTAAAATAAAATAATGTATAAAAAACATAGGTAAAATACCTATAATATACTTATAAACATACATATTTATTTATTTAAGTATACAAATAACATCATAAAAATAAAATAAATATATATTTATACTCATAAAAATAAGTTATAAATATACCATATATATAAATATACCTATAAATACACTAATAAAAAATAGCTACTAATAAATAAAGTCAAAAAAATAAATAAATAACATAATAAAATACTAAATAAAATGATAAATAATTTTTATTTTATAATAAAAAACAATAAAATCATTTGCTATTTTTATAAAATTGTTCTTTAATAAAATTGATATTTTGTCTTTATCTGGGCTGACTTGGACCAATCAGGGGGTCCCATCTGTTGACCCTCGGTCAATTACCCCACCCTCCCCCCCAGCTCTGACTCCTGTCAAACCTGTCCAATCCTGCGATTTTGCGCATTTTTCCTGGGCGTCTCGTAGCTAAAGCACCTTCGCCCCCTTTATACGAAATGATCATTGATCATTGTACATACTCGCCATACCCTTTAATCTCTTGTACATATGCTCGAATCGTCGAAATTATCTGGCCAAATAAGGGTGACGCTATGTTCTATAAATAAAACACCTCTTCCTCCATCGATTCTTTGGTCACCATTAAGCATATAGAAGCCTTGGTTTTGTGTCTAGGAGGAGTCCTAGTGACAGGGGGAGCGTCTTCACCGCCAGGCCAAGCTCTAGGAGCGAGGGGTGCACCCATGGCCGCCTGTCGTCGGCGACCGTGCTCCCTGGGCAATCCCAGGTATAAGAGATGTTCCTTCCTTATTTATTTCACTCATTTTAGTCGTAGCTTTAATTTCCAGCCATTATCTTAGGATTTAGTCAATAAAATTAGTGTAATATGAGTTTCTCGTAGTTCACCGGAGTCGAGCTCCGGCGAGCTCCTCCGCGCATTATAATCAACTCTTCCGACTCGTTCTCACCCTCATCTCTCTTCCCCTTCAATTCCCTAAATCTGGAGAAATGCTCCTCCTACCCCGTCGCTTGCTGGAGGAGCTCTTCCCGACTCCGCCTTCCATTCCTCTCCACCAAATAAGGCCCCAAACCCTTCCTTGTCTTTTGCTTAACGTTATTGCAGGTGCGGGAGGCCAGAGGATCCCTTTGGGGTCGAGTTCATGATTCACTATAGGTTCCTGGAGCCCTCCTTTCCCTAAGCTCGCTAGGTCTCTACACGGACTCCCGGACCTCCTTGCAACCACCATTAGCTGTGTACCGCCTCCTCGGATGTGTAGAGCATCTCTCCATTGAAGATGACCGCCAGAGGACGGAGAAATCGACGATTGAAGCTCGGAGACAGGGACCTTCTTCCTTGTTCTTCGAGCGAAGCAACAACCGTTTGATCTAGGGAATCACCCCGGATTTGATTGTAGTCATCCATCCTCGCCACAATTTGGACATTGATGAAGATTCAAGATCTGATCCAGACCGATCATCAGTGAAGCATCATCGGGCGACTACAGAGCGATACTTGTCAAGTGGATGAAGCCCAATCGTTGAATCACGTGCTCTTTTGGGGTAATTTGCAAACTTAGCCCAACCTTTTGTATTTTATTATTTAGTCTTGTAAATAAAAGTTAGCATTGTAAATAAATTGGTTATTTTGCAAATTGAACCTAGAGCTTTATGTATTTGCACTTTGGTCGCACCCGTGTTGTACCTACGTGACTGGGGGAATTTCGCATAGAGGCCTGTAGCATTTTTGTATATTAGAAAAGGTCTTTAAATATTAAATAAAGGTTTTATTATGCTGGGTAAATTGCATTTGTGCCCCTATCTTTTATTTTATTTGCAAAAATGCCCCTGCTAGGACTTTGATTTTTGTATGTTTTATATATTTATTAAATATAGCAAATGTGCTCCTAAAAATCCAAAAAAATAGGGTTAACTGCTCCATACCATGTACTTTCACGATATATTTTTAATTGACATTTTTTACATTTAACCTAATTATTAAAAATGAAAAGGATCTTATATATTCCCTGTTTTACTTAGAAAATCCCAAAAAAAAGTAAAAATGTCTCTCAAAAAATCCTAAAAAAATTATGTATAATATATTTTGACTATTTTAATTATCAGATCAAAAATCGCAAAAAAAAGGAAAAACAAAACCTTAAAAATCGAAAAAAACCCAAAAACTTTTATAAAAATATTAAAATTTGTAAAAAATCCAAAACTATCTTTTTCTATATTATAGATTTTTTAATATAAAAATTTATATATTAAAATTGATTTGGGTAATTTTAGAGTTTATTTACTATTTTCAAACTCCAATTCAATTTTGGGTATTTTATTTATCTCTTATTTAAGGTATTTTTAATTTAAAAATACATAAAAAAATAGCAAAAAATCTTAAAAATCACAAAAACAGTAAAAAATTATTGAAAACCCAACAATATTATATTTTTCTTATTTTGATTATTTTTATTAATCTTTATTACAATGCTAGCTTATAGTGTATAGATATCTTTAATAGCTTATTAATATATATAAAGAACATTTAATAAAATAAAAATATAAAAAGGAATACAATATCAGAAATATTAAAATAAAAATATAAAACAATATATATATATAAATAAAATTTTAAAAACCCACAAAAAGATCTATATAAATGAGTGACTGGTTGTGCATGAATAACCTTAGGCTACCATTGTGCGCTCTGTGGTTCGACATCTACATGCTTGCTCGCTATGCATTTTATGGTAGAGAAAATAAATCCTAACTCCACATTTTTTCTATTAATTGAATTTTGTCTATTGTGGGTTAATTGTTAATTAACCGGAGTTTTCGTTAGAGGTCACTTCGATGATTGTCTGTCCGGCTTGTGGATTGACACGACTTCCGCTGAGACCCTTGTTATCAGATGGAACCGCGAGACCCCTGTCTGTCCACCTTGTGGATTGACATAACTTCTGTTGTCGCGTAGGCTCCGCTGAGACCTTGTCTGTCCTCCTTCTGGATTGACACAACTTCCTTTGCCGCGTAGCCTAATTTTTCTATCATTCTTGTATAGTCATTTATTTGATTTATTGGTTCATTATTGTAGATATCCATTAACTTATTTCCAACTCATTCTTCTATTATTGTTGTAAATATTTGTTTGATTATTTATTTACCTATGCTAATGACATCTCTTTGTGACTTTATTGCAAGGGCCCGCCATGCGAGGATGACTTTCTAGGAAACCGATACAACCAAGCTTGGAGAAGGTTGGTCTTCACTCTATGACCAACTGGAGAGAGCCCTAAGGAAGCAAGGAGAAGAAATTAGCTTAGATTTAATTTCAAATGCAATTATGTAATTTATGGTGAGACAGAGAGAGACAATTTTGGTATGTATATAATTTGGACTCTACTCTCCACAACGAAGTCCAATGCATGGATGTCTGTTCACCTAGGGGCCTTGTCACAATTTTCAGTGTTTTCTCGCCTTGTTTTATTTTGTTTTCCATTGTTTTGAGTTTTCCGCCTTCTTTTCATTTATTTTCTATCATGGAGCCCCTATATGTAGGTTGCATGACTCGGTAACTAGGTACAAACATTAATAAGAATGCATCTCCCTATATTCTCTTACAAATGGATCTAGTCAAATTATAATGTCGGTAATTCAGATCTGAGATAGCGTACTGCTAGAGGTCGTATACAACATGTGCACGACCGTTGTGGCGAGCATCGATTGACATCAGAGACCGGACCTTGGTCTCATTTCTGAATAACTAACAACTGGTTCTTCATGATTAATAGCAACTACTATTTAGGTTGATTTTGTTGATTGCACACCACCATGTAGATATGTTTAAAAGTTCTATTTTGCATATTGCATGGAGAGAGCTAGGAAGAACTGTAAGTCCTCTAACTCAACATGCATCATTAGATTCAATGATGAGCTTTCCATCATGTAATCGACTTGTATGTCTTTTTTCATTATCTCCCTCTGATTTTGAGCACCTAGGACCAAAATGAGAATTTACAAAAACATTAGGTGTTTGTATGAAAACAGATTCAAAAAAATGAAAACCCAAAAATTAAAACAAGGGGACTGTTAAATAAACTTTGACTTAATTAAAATATGAAATGGATTATCATTGCCTTGAGTTCATAAAGCCCTCATTGTTTTCAAGTACCTTCGGAGGGGCCAAAACCCCTCCCATGAGAGAGGCATGACCCGCTAAGGAATAGAGCCAAAATCTCAGTCTATAGCTGCCTTGTGTATCGCATGGATTACCGAAATAATGGCGCTTCTGCCGTACGTTATCGAGTAGGGCCTTGTCAATGATGGTGTTCCCGCCTTGTGTGGAATATTGACATGGTCTGAAGTACTAAGCTTAGGCCACCCCTTTACGGGGGTGTCTATCTCATCGATTTGCGTCCGAGTAGGTTGTTGCATGCTCACGGGTGATTCCGTTCCGAGCAAGAATTGAAGTATTGGTTTCACCTATTGGCTTCCTCTCTTTATTTCTTTGGCTGAGTAGGGATCTAGTAAGGGTTACAAGGACCTCAAAAAGTGCAGACTATAGGTTATAATGGAGGAGGATAAGTACGGGAAACTTTTCTTGCAATACTCTCTCTCCTATAAGGTTAGCATGCTAAGGACTTGCTATATGATATGCCTGAAATAACATCTCTAAAATTGAAAAGATAATAAGTAGCCGAACCTTCACGGCCTCACATGGTGTGAGTTGGTGAACCCAATTTTGTATTGTTTTATATGGATCTAGATTAATGTTCAAAGTTCAAGTCTCGCGGACTTGCGCAAATTTTGTCATGCGTTTCTCCCTTTGACCCCTGCTCAATTTTGAGCCTTTCTACTATTTTACATTCCAATTTATTCCTCGTTGATCACCGTATCTCTCTTCCTACATCTATCCTCCTCTTGCTTTGCGACGTAGATCCATGGATGGTTTAGTCGGGATCCCATCGACACCTACATCGATTCCATGGACTTGACCTCACCAATAATTTGAGGTGATTCCCGAGAACCCGATCCGGACCTTGCGGGTCGATCTCCAGACTCCTCGTCTTCTACCCTTCCTTTTGATAACCCAATAAACTGGGACCACCCTTGTCCCACTTTCACCGTTATGAATGAAAGTCTATTACAGTCCATATCCTTTTTCATTCACAACACTCTGGGATTGACCTTAATTCCAGATTCATCTTGGCAGCTGGGATTCAATTGCAAGTGATATGATTGGGATTCTCTCTTCTTGCTGATAGAAGACAACCCCAGTCATGGATCCCAATATAGAATTCATATCCTCATATCCAGACCCTGAAATGGCACCTCAAAGAAGAGGAAAGGGTCAGCAGCCTCCCCAACCTGAGCAAAGAGAGATACCTGACTAGAATCAAGTGAACGCTCGGTTGTTGGCCTCCATCCAGGCCATCCAGCAGCAACTGATTGAGAAAGCCCTGACCCAGACTGCATTCCAACAAATGTTGAATGATGTTATGAACAGATTAAAAGGAGGAGGAGGCAGACCATGAGGGGGAGATGGTGACCCCGTGACAATCCAAACGGGGAAGAGCCTAAACAATGAAGGCCGAAACCAACGCTAAAGGAAACAAACAAATTTGGAGACATCTAGATGACCGAGTGGATCCACATACCATCGGTGCATGCTCACTTTGAACTAAAGCCTCAATTCCTTGCTCTTCTTCCCTCCTTCCACGGGAACACCAATGAAGAGCCTTATATTCACCTACAACAATTATCACGCATACGTCGTATGACAAACTATTCCAATGTACCTTTGGACGTAGTAAAGATGATGATGTTCCCTTTCAGTCTACAAGATAAGGACCTATATTGGGTCAACCATCTGGGGAAGGTCATGACAACTTGGGAGGAGCTGAAGTCTACCCTCTCGGTCGGCTCAACCAGATACGTGCGAGAATTAGCAACTTCTCTCAGGGAGCCCACAAATCCATTAATGAAGCCTGGGAGAGATTTACAGATCTGTAGGAGAAATTCCCCAATTATAAAATTCCGAGGACTAGCTTGGTCCAACACTTCTTTGGAGGCCTGAACATAGAGAGTCAAAGGCTCGTTGATGCAGACTGCGGGTCTCACACTTTATCAAGGATGAAGATTTCGTGTGGCAGAATTTTGAGGAAATGGCCGAAGGAGAAGCCACCCTCTCTTCATCCAAGGCATATAAAAAGCAGCCCTATATCCTCTAGAAACAAGTTCATATGGCAGCGTCCCGAGAGGAAGAGAGAGATGAGAGCTCCAACCTCAATATCATCGGGGGCCATTTCTCGAAGGTTGATATTATCGAAAAGCGATAATACAAATCAGATGGGTACTCAGACCATTATCCTGTCTTTGTCAAAGGAGGTTGATGAAGAATCGATATGGTTTATCTCGGTGCAAGTGCACATGATATGCAGAAAAATTTTTTATCAAGGAGGGTGATGGCACAAGTGTGTGGTTTTGATGTTCGAAATCGAGCACGTACACCAATGCAAACACAAATCAAACCCCTAGCTGCAAGAGTTCATCAAATTATCTTATCAATTTTAGTTGGTGATAAATTCAATCTTGGAAAAATTTGGCGAGCTATTTGGTGCCGAAAATTTCCTTAAAGACCGGCCTGAATTCTTACGACTAGTTGCACTTACTTTCAGCCAATATGGGTGTAAGGATCGTAAAACGGCTACCCGTGTTACTTAAGGACGAAGCCTTACACAATGTCCTTTAAACCACCCACTCTGCTAAGGAAATCCGAATCGTTTACCGGCTACCTATTATTTCCTCACTGAGAAGTAGCTAATAGTTTTTAGAATCAATAGTCGGAACAAAAATTTCGGAGTTGGGCTCTAACCTTAAGTGTCGTCTATCGCTCACTCAGGAATATAAAAGAATCCAAGGTCAGGGTTGCTCTCCTGCAAAAAGTCTTGATTTGAGTTAATTTGGTCAACCTTCTTTAGCAGTCCCAATTTTATTTAGGCGATCACTGAAAAATTAGGTGAACACAAATACATGTCTAGTGTTCAGTCCCAATTTCCTTTAAAATTATGTGACAAAACAGGAGGGAGAAATTCGAGAAAAGCCGATGCACGTGAAATAATGATGTATGCTCAGATAGAAGACTTACAGTGATTACTCGCAATCTCCATGTGGGATGCAATACAAGAATTGAAAAATTAATCTATATGAATGCAAGCCGATGAAAACTGCACCTAGTAGAAAGTTCTATTAGCTGGGAATAAATGAGTTAAACTTTTGACTAAGTTGAATGATCTAACGTGTGTCTCAATTAAAGTGTAGTGTGGTTCTAGATTCTACGAGCACAAATAATAAAATTGAAAGCTCTAATAGTCGTATGTGCAGGTCTAACCTACGAGCCACTCAAGTCAGGCCCCACCCTCATCGGAGAGTGAAACAGGCCACGACACACCACAGAAAAAGTTCAAGGTCTTGATACACATGTGAGAGTCCAAATGAACACTGCTATAAATGAGCAATTATATACATAAATTAAAATTGCAGAAAACAAAATCCTCGACTCTACGCTCTCTCACGACTCGAGTCGATCTTAATTTTATATGCGATTTTATGGGTGTCGGTGAAGATGCGTCGATTTTGTGAGAAACCGCTCCATGTACGTTGGGTACCTTGCATGAAAAATAATAGAGAGAACGTAAGAGAGTGGCACAAAAATTAATTAAAACTAAAATAAGGAAATAAATGCAGGAAATAATAAAAATATGGAATGTATATAGTGATGATTCGGGGGTCATACTACCCGAATGTGGAAAACCGAACACAAAAATATTTTAGATAAAAAACTAAGCCGTTTGCCTCCCTGGCAACGGTGCCATCTGACGAGTTTGGAAATACCCTTACTTAATCTGGGTGAATTAAGCTTTAATTTTTCATTTCCTCGTAGGCGGGAATTTGGAATCAGTTATGAAATTTCCACAGTTAATTAATCAATTTTTTCGGTGTGATTTTATGTTTATTTTACTTGGACAAGTCCCAAGGTCGAACTCAAGGAGGAAAAGGAACAACCTAGAAAATTATTTTATCAAAGTTCTTGCACGGTTTTTGAGACAGTATTTTTTGTATTTTTAATGCAATTTGGGATGCAAAAATTCAAATTAGTCCAATTTTAAGGACTAAAATGTGAAGATCAATCAAACGATGTCCGAAAAAAATGAAACTTGGCCTAGATGTAAAATATGGTGAAATGATTGCACTATGATTTTTTTGGAATTTTTGGATGCAAGATAAATATTTTATTAATTTATGAATGCAAATATAATGAATTTCAATAATTAATTATAATAAATATTTTACCTAATTATTTCCAAGATATAAAATTATCCAAGATCAATCACTAGGTGATTGATCTCAAAAAATCCAAAATCTTGAAAATCCTAGATTTAATACCGATTAAAAATTAAAGATTAAAATATGCAAAATGATTTTTATAGGGCAAACCATGCATGCAAATGTAATTCTTTTTGGGCATGATGTTAGAAGAACCAAATATGCAATTTATCACAAGAATATTAATTTTTAATTAACCACATACCACAAAAATATCATGAGTATGCCATACTATAGAGAATTAATTGTAGAACATCATGCAATTTTTTTTAAAAAAATAATGTAATAAATTGGTTAAAAATAAAGGGGGAACTCATGGGTCCGTCTGCAAGTATAATAAATAAATTAAAATAAAAATATATAGAGAGAGGACTAAAATTTATTTACCGCAACTCTAGGGGTTGATTCTGCAAAATTACAGATGGGTCATGTGTAGGCACGCAATCCTTTGTTCAGCAGGCCCTAGCGGCAAATAAGGGGTAACTCTGGGGCATCGTGCAATTTCACCAAGTGGTCACGTGCAGCGCACGTGTCCGGGGGTGGTTGGGAATAAGGAGGAGCTTTCAGGGCATCTTTGCAAATCGTCTCCTCCCACACGTGCTACGCACACGAGGAGGGTCTCGGGCTTCCATTCCCTGCTATTGATGGAGGAGTCAGCACTACTATCGGGTAGGGCTCTGGCCACTAGTGTTGACTGTCGATGCAGAGAGTGGGTGGAGCTCCTAGAGGTTGTGTGGGTGGAGCTGCTCCGTCATGAGTTGCTCGTGGTCGGGCACTAGTGATTGAGGATGGGGGAGCGGTGCCCTCACGCCATAGATGAAGATAAGTAGAAACTCCTCGTTGATGAAGAAGGATGGTCTTGGCGATGCGGAGAAGCACGAGGCTTGAAGGCGAGACGTCAGTGAAGAAGGAGTGCCTCTTGTACCTGAGCTCCTGGAGGGTGGTCGAGGAGTGGACTTGAAGCGAGCGAAGGACGTTGTAGCTAAAGAGGTGGGGTGTTTCAAGGAGATGGTTGACGTAGATGGTGTAGAAAAGTGTATCAATAGTGGAGGTAGGGGAACACGGTGAGGGAGAAGGTGGCTCGACGACAATCGAAGGAGGCCAGAGCGGAGTAGCAGCAGGTGGGAGATGGACACCGCAAGGCTAAAATGAGGATTTGAGCCTCAGACCTCGCTGAGGGAAGGGGGAGGAGCTCGTGCTGTCACCACTGAGCTTCTCCTCATTTTGGTGCTAACGGCGAATGTTGGAGTCAAGGGGGAGGTCGAGGTTAAAAAGGGACGACAAAGCCAGTTATGGGAGGAGGCGACGATTGATTAGGAGATCTGGGGAGGAGAGATTCGAAGGAGATCAGAGCAGAATTGGGGAGGCTTGATCTGGAAGGAAATCGGGCTGACGAGGGTGAAGATTGGGCAGAGGGCAGCGGAAATTGCTTAGGAGGGTTGGCGGCGCCACCCAAAGAGGAAAGTGGCAGAGGAGCGTGGAGGAAGGCGATGGCTTGTGAACCGTCCGATCGGCCGAGATCGGACGGCCCAGGTCAAGACACGTGGTAGGGTCTTAATTTTTATTTTTATTTTTATTTTTATTTAATTTTTTAATAAAAATAAACTAAATTAAAGGTTAAAAATGAGTGACACCTGGCGGCTCCAGGAGCTGCCACCTGTCAGCCCCACAAAAATCGAAAATAAATACAATGTAATAAATAGTAAATGACCTCAGATCAAAAAATTTTCTTCATTAAAGTTGCTCGTCTTGGTGAGATCTACATCTTTCATGAAGAGACCAAAACCAAAATTGATCATTTGTGCAAAGCAATATTTTTGGGGTATTCCATGTACATAGAATACCTTGATTTTTTGGTTTTCTAATTTTTTATCACTTTTAAATCGGGTAAAAATCCGAAAAAATAGGATAAAATCAAAGATAAATATTCAAACATTAATCTATTTTTTGGATTTTTAAATTAAGTAAAAGAAGAAATAAAATAAAACATGAAAAAGATAATTTTTGTATAAATATTTAGTTAATACTCAGACTCAATTAGTTTCTTTGATTTCAAGCTCATTTGAGATTTGGATTATTGCACATTTTAATAAAACTATTATCAAATAAGAAAATGAAAAAGAAATAAAATAAAATGAGCCAATTATGTACATAAAATAATAGGTCAAAAACCGCTAAAATATAAAATTTACAAAAAAAGCCTAAAACCCAAATGTCATATATGTGCTCCGATTCACTTAAACTTGGTCTTGTTTTGAAGATAATTGAATGTAAATTTGTTCAAAAGTGAGTAGGATCAAATCGAATACTGTGTGAGGAAGATATCAATGTTTTAGTCCGGAAATCCTAGAACTAGGTTTGGGTTTTCGGTCCACTTATTCAAGTTAGTGATTTTTTTATATTTTTCATTTATTCTTGTTAGTAATATGTACACAATGAAGTGGTTTTGATTCATTTGGAGTTAGCATGAATTAGTAAAAAATCGAGGAAGTTAGGCTATTTTACAAGTCAATTGGACTGGGATTTTTGGCTTCTTATTTTGTGCAATAATGAGTGAAAAAATTGTAGTTCTTATCAATACATATATGAATGCTAATTATGTAGAATAAATGAATAGATGACAATGAATTTTATGTATTTGAGCTTAATTTGTGACTTTTAGAGTGATGAATCCGAGATTAATCACAGGTTTGAAAGTGAAATATACCCAGGGTTGGGGCACGTGGCACGTGCTTTGGCTGGAGCTGGCATACGATCCTGATGAGTCCCTACCATGCATCCGACGGATCAAGATCTGTCTCGAACGTGCATGCAAGATGTGTCATGTGCGTCAGATCTAACAACTCGAAAAGATACGCGGTCGAGTGGCTCGGATCAGATCTGGCAGAGGCGGGACAATCCAACAGCAGAGAGGCAGTCTGCAAGAACAGGTCTCCAGCAAACTTCAATAGAGCATCGAAGGAGATATGATGCCCTGATGAAGTGTAGGAGAGGTCCAACAGACCCATGGGAGTGATGCGAGTCTGTTGGTAGCCTTCGATGAAGGCAAGGATGGTCGCATTATCATGGCGGTGTCATCTTGCCTGGAGCTGCTTCATCGGAGCAACTGGGCATCCAAATGGTACTCCAGGCGTGCGTGAGGACCTACAATGGGTAGAGGGGACTCGGGCTATGCTCTGGTCCTAGTTATTGCTTCAGAGATTAAAGGAAGTGGTGGGGGATGGTGTTCGATCTCCGGCAAAGGTGGAGGAAGGATATCTAGAGCCTAATCTCGACCCAATGGAGGAGTTTTAGGATGATCAGGTTGTGCAAGAAGGTGTAGGGTGAGTCGAGGGGATGATCTAAATGGGTAGATGTGGGTGTCGACGCTCTAACCTGGTGGTCGGAGCACAGAAGACACATTAGAGATGGAATAGAAGATGAGATCAAACATGGAAATGCAGAGGAAAAGATAGATACATGAAGGTTCAAATGCGGTCCTAGGCTTCAGGCAAAGGTGGGAGATGAGGTCTTTGCCTCAACCGAGTTGCGGCTGGCTAGGAGGCTGTACACGGCAGATCTCCGACCACGTCGTGAGCTTCTAGCCTCCAAGCACCTCCTGACGATCCTAAGTCGCTCCTACGATAGGTGTCACTCTAAGGAAGGGGGCTCAGTGTTTGTGGTGGCACGAGGGATGATCTAAGGCACTGGAGGCAAGGGAGGAGATGATTTATAGGCTGCCTAGGGTCCAAGAAGATCGGGGCGATAATCGGAAACCTAGGCAGATCCGGCTAAACCTAGGGATCTGCGAAGATCATTGATCATACATCTTCAATCAGGCGCAGGAATCAAGGCAGTATGTTGTCGGGTTCGGTCTTGAAAAATCAGTGAAAAAGCTCCTGTGAAAAGGATGCACCCTGACCCGATCTGGAAGAGACCGTTGACCAGGGTCAACGGTCTGATGTGGACCAATCAGAAAATAGAATTTAAAAAATCAAAGAAAATAGGATTAAAAATATTAAATGAACTTAAATTAAAAAGTGTAAAAAATAAAAAAAAATGTTTATTAATTTATAAACTATTTTTTGTGATATTTAATTATTTTTATGAAAAATAAAATAATGTATATATAGGATACTGTATTATATAAAAGTATAATGTAGCTATGTATTATGTACAATTATTTTTATTTAATTATTTTTATAAAAATAATTTTATTTTATATATTATTTATTTACAACATGATTTTAGGAGTATAAAATAAATTTTATTTTAACATTTTTTGTAAATTATTTAAGGGTATAAAATAAATAATGAATGTAGTATATACAAGTGTATTTTGTACAAAGGTGGATGATTTTATTTTTATTTTATTTTTCTGATTTTTATTTTATTTTATATTATTTCTAAAGTTTTATACAAGGGTGTAAAGGAATAAAATATTTTATTTTAAATAAACACATATTATACAAGTATAGGTGATATGTATAGTACATAGTAAACCCTATCTCTATCTACTTATTTTCTTTTGCGATCAGGTCAAGACTTGACCTTTTCTTGGGGTTTGGGCCACTCTATATTTATTCTAAATACATCATTATTTTTCTTTTTCTTTTATTCTTTTATTTTTGCAAAATATATGCTAATTATGCATAATTAACATAGGCATGCATATAGCTATGTTATTGAATTTACAGTTATTTACATGTAGTTTTGCCAAAAAGAAGAGCTAAAATAAAAGAATAAAGAATGAGAATCATGGATTCATCAAAGATGTGGTTTGGTAGATCTTCGAAGAAATGGTTGAGGGAGAGGTTGTCCAATCTTCATCGCGTGCTTATTAGAGACAGCCCTAGGTCCTCCACATGCCAGTCCACATGGTAGCATCTTGCGAGGCAAAGAGAGATGAGAGATCCAACATCAGCATCATTGGGGTCCATCTCTCCAGGGTTGACATCATCTAGAAGCAGTCACAAGATGTTGAAAAGCCGGTTGTGATCAAACAAAGGATGCAGAACTTGGATAAGTTGGACCAAATCACCAAGAAACTAGAGTTGCTGGTGAGCACCATCATTTCTTGCTAGGGGGCGACACCATCATCAGAGAATCCTGTTGAGAAGAAGGATGAACCATCAGCGCCACATCAGCCTCAGCCAAGTTAGTAGCAGCCAACGATCCAACAAGTGTACTACGTACAAGCACCCAAGCAGACCCCACCGCAACAACAGATGGTGGTCTACCAGCCTGACTACCTACCATCCTCTGATCCATCATTCCCACCACCACCCCTAATAGAGGAAGTCAATGGTTTCTAGAGCAACGATGCGTAGCTGGCCCGTCCTACTTTACAACCCAAGGGCCAGCTACCAACCAACCAGCCTTACCACCAACCTCAAGGTTGTCATTTTGCACAGTCCTTTCAGCCTCAGCCTCAGTTTCAGCACCACCAGTCTCCATGATACCAAAATAATTGGAGACAGTCGTAGCAGTACCCACAATCGTTGTACTGTCATCAGCAGTCATACCCTCAGTATGTGGTAGGACATCAGCAGCGATATCCTCCTCCTCCTCCATGCCAACAGTATCAGCTTCTTCCACCTCCACAGCATTACCAGCAGTCTCAGCCTCCCCACCAGCAGACACAGCATGGTTAGCACATTGAATCTTCTAATGCGATTCTCATGAACAACAACCTTTATTGCTTAACCCAACTCGTGAAGGGTCTAGCAGAGATGACAAAGAAGCTAGACAACCTAACAGACACCAAAACTCCTATCTTGGCTCAGGTCGATGCAAGTCCTAAAAATTTCAAGAGAAAAGAGCAAGTAGAATGGGATGTCCTGTCTGTACCTGTGGAGTCATATGAATGTAATTTTGTCTTGTCTAATGTTGTTACTCTCAGGAGCAGCAGGACCTTGCCTCCGTCTACCGCAACAAAAGGGAAAAATAAAGCTTTTATAGGTGAATCGTCATATTCTACATCAGCCATGCAATCTCCAAGTTTGGGTGGGGAAGAAGAAGGAAGATCATTGCCAGCACTAGTCACCACTACCTGCATCAACAAAAAGAACAAAAAATTAGAAAAAGCAAAAAGACCAAAATGAAGATAGTAGTCGAAGTGAAGTTGCACTAGCCGAGGAGCCAGCACTAGCAACCGATCCAACACCAACCGACAAAGCAGAGACCACACTTTTTGCATGTACACCAGCAGATGCACAATCATCTCTAGAATGTTTCCCTTTTTGTAGTCTGAATGTAAAGAATATTTGGGACAAAAATTCTATTGTAAATTGGAACACTGCTTTTGATTTCAGATCTGTAAATATTCCTTTTCCTGATGCCATTCAAAAGTCAAAAAAATTGCAATAAGAAAAAGTGCATTATTTGATCCTTTAGTTTTGGATATTCCTAAGAATTTAACAGTAGAGTTACAATTAATGAAAGACATGGAATATATGCCCACTGTGAATAAGGGCTTGAAGGAAGTGTGTATGAACAAGCGTTGATCGAATTGCAACAACAGATGCAACAAGTTGAAAAGCACACACTTACCATGGCCATAGTTGCAATCTCCCTCAGAAAAAGCAAGACAAAAAAACACCTTTGATCAGATGCGAGATCTTTGACCAAGTCTTCGAGCGAACCTTGCTTGACAACAACTCTTCCTTAAACCTATTGCCCTCATCACTAGCGCAAGAATTAAGGTTGGGTACATTGAAGCAGACATGTATGATCCTTCAGTTCCCTGATCGATCCATCAAGCGATCCCGAGGTCTATTAGAAGACATTATGGTGAAGGTGCAGGACATGCAGTTTCCAGTTGATTTTTTAGTTCTTGATATGGACTCTCTTGCACCATTACTTCAGACCCCAATTATCCTTAGATGGCCATTCTTGCGCACTACAAAGGTTGTGGTTGACTATGGGTCTAGGAAGATTACGTTCAACTTGAGCAATCACAGAGTTACCATAGACATGGTCAGCGAGCCAAAAGACGTATCTGATGAAAGTCATGCATCACCGCATAAAGAAGACTGTGTCTTTATTTCAGAAATCAAAGACACATAACTCTCCTTGAATGGCACATGGACTCTAAAAATCCTCTCTCCTAAGAAGGACCAGGAGAGCACAATCAACACAAGCTTTGATAACATTTGGGAGACAGAATCAAGTTTACGGATGCATCTCTTTGCTTTAGAAGATTCATGCTAAACCAAGCATGATGAATTCACTACTGATCTATTCGGTACATTGTCAATTGAACACAAGCCACTGAGGTGAGCATTGCCACTAAAGTAATGGCAGATCATCCACTTACTAGCATAGTTTCTGAACTGACCGAGATGCAAGATAGATCAGAACTTTAACTAAAGACACTTTTGGCATGCCTTAAGTATGCCTTCCTTGTGGGTGCAGAAAAGATGTATCCAAACATCATCAACAGCAGGATGACTCCGGATCATGAATCTCGACTCCTCGAGGTTCTAGATAAAAACTGCAAGGCACTTGGTTGGCATGTCTCAGATCTCCAAGGGATAAATCCTACATTATGTTCATGTCATGTCTATTTGGAAGAAGCTGCCAAGCCATCCCGAGAGTTTCAAAGAAGACTGAACCCACATTTGTGGGACGTCGTCTTGAAAGAAATCACAAAATGGTGTGGACGGTCTTCATTTGTTCTATCTCCGATTCAAAATGGGTGAGCCCTTTGCATGTAGTTTCAAAGAAATCTGGGCTCACTGTTTTTACAAATAAAAGAGGAGAGGAGATTTCTACATGCATACCAACATCATGGCATGTATGTGTTGACTACCGCCGTCTTAATTCAACAACAAAGAAGGACCATTTCCCCTTACCATTCATCGATCGAGTTCTAGAGAGATTAGTACGCAAGGAGTTCTTCTCCTTTCTGGATGGATATTCTAGGTACAACCAAGTGGCAACTGCTCCAAAGGACCAAGAGAAAACTACCTTCACTTGCTCGTTCGACAATTATGCCATCCAGAGAATGCTCTTTGGTCTATGCAATGTACCTGCCACATTCCAAAGATGCATACCTATTGTTTTTGTCGAAATGGTTAGTAGTTTTCTTGAGGTGTTCATGGATGACTTCTTAGTGTATGGTGACATTTTGGATGCTTGTCTTGAGCACCTGGACAGAGTATTGCAGAAATGTTGTGAAGTCAATCTTGTGCTATCCTGAGAAAAGAGTCACTTAATGGTCACGGAAGTAATTGTGATGGGTCACATCGTTTCCAAGCGTGGCATGGAAGTCAACCTGGCAAAGGTGGATGTTATAAGCAACAAATAGCTGCCTCAGAATGTCAGACATGTGAGGTCATTCTGGGGCATGTTGCTTTCTATAGAAAATTCATCAGAGAATTCAGCTGCATTGCCTGACCTCTTACATAGTTGTTGTGCAGGGAGACCAAATTTAATGTTGATTAGTAGGTTCTCCTATCATTTAATCAGCTCAAGGAGCTAATCACTCGGTCTCCCATCCTACAGCCAGTAGATTTGTCTCTTCCTTTGAAGATCACGATAGGTACGTCAAACTTTGCAGTTGGGGTTGTCCTAGGACAATGAAAAGACAAGACTCCCTATGTCATTCACTATGCAAGAAAAATCCTAGATGAAGAAGAGAAATTACACTATCACAAAGAAATAATTATTGGTTGCGGTATTCGCCCTTAAGAAGTTCAGATCCTATCTTCTTGGATCAAAAGTCACCATCTACGTAAACCACTCTGTTATTCGATACTTACTGCAGAAGAAGGATACCAAGCTTGGACTGATTAGATGGATCCTTCTCCTCCAGGAGTTCGACATGGAAATCAAAGAAATGCTTGGGATTTAGAATGTGGTAGCACTTCACCTCTTTAGAAAAGAACAACAAGAGCCTCCACTGAGTAGTGAATCCATCATAGACACCTTTCTTGACGAGTCGATTCTGATTTTGGATTCACTCCCTTAGTACGCCGACATTGTGAACTACCTCGTTTTTGATGTAGTCCTAGAAGATTAGATGAAAATCAAGAAGGATACATTCTTGTCCACCATCCACTTCTACAAATGGGAAGACCCACTCCTATTCAGGGAAGGAGCAGACTGCATTTGGCACCAGTATATCCCTCATGAGGAGCATCATAGTGTCCTTGAGCATTGTCATTCACTCAAATCTGGTGGACACCACTCTGGAGACAGAACGGTAGCGAAAGTACTGCAATGTGGCATCTGGTGGCCGACACTATTTAAGGATGTTGCAGCATTTATGAAACATTGCACTGACTGTCAAAGATTGGGAAGCACCCTTATAGCTAAGTATTCCATTCTCCTGAACTTCATTCAGATTTGAGATATATTCGATGCTTGGGGCATCGATTTCATGAGACTCTTTCAAAACATTCAAGTATATGAGCACATCCTTCTCGTCGTTGACTATGTAAATCATTGGGTTGAAGCTATCCCCCCTCGAGCCACAAACAACTGTACAGTTTGTCAATTTCTGAGAGAGAACATCATATCACAATTTGGGATTCTGAACATATTGATATCAGATAGGGGTAGTCACTTAATTAATAGAGATGTTAAGAAATTAACGAAGGAGTACGACATCGAGCACCAAGTCGTGTCTCCTTACCATCCCCAGACCAATGGAATGTCTGAATTATAAAATAGAGAAATCAAGACAATCCTGCA
This sequence comes from Ottelia alismoides, assembly GCA_037367405.1. NCBI lineage: Eukaryota > Viridiplantae > Streptophyta > Magnoliopsida > Alismatales > Hydrocharitaceae > Ottelia > Ottelia alismoides. Next base: position 171,265 of record JAZKJV010011308.1, read on the forward strand.
GAAGCTTGTGAAGCCAGACAGAAAGAATTGGTTCCAACTCTTAGACTCTATCCTTTGGCATACAGAACCGCTTACAAGTCTCCCTTTGGAATGTCATCCTACCATCTTGTGTTTGGAAAGCCATGCTATCTACCCGTAGAACTAATCTACAAATCACTATAGGCAGTCAATATCTGCATCTTGGACTCACTAAAAGGTCGTCAGAAAAGAAAAGAGGATATGAACAAGCTCCTGGAACTCCGAGACTATGCATATGATAACACCTTGATGTACAAGGAGAAGGTTAAACGTTGGCAAGAACGATACATCAGACAAAAGACCTTCGAGACTAGACAGAAAGTGTGGCTATTTGATGCAAAGTTAAAGCTATTTCTGGGCAAATTAAAGAGTAAATGGACAAGGCCATTCTGAGTGAAAGAAGTGTGTGACAATGGAAGCATTGTGATATCAGATTTGTCAACTGACACACAACCATTCGTTGTCAACGGTCAGTTACTGAAGCTGTACCTTGAGCATGACACTTTCTTTGTCATCGTCGATTCTGTCCAAGTGATATACAATGAAGAAGCTCCACAACCTCAACAACATCAAAAGATTCAGATATTGTTACTCAAACACTCTTCCTTTAGTTTTTCATCTTTTCTTTTCTTTCTTTTCTATTGTATTTTTTATTTTCTGCTTTGTTTTCCTCATTCATTGCCTATATACTTAGGATATACTTCATCCTATGTAAAGGGGGGATGAGTGACTTCACATGTTCATTTCTTGTCTCACCACTTGTCTCCTCTCTTGTTGATATTCATGTCTATACTTAGGGATATCTTACCCTAAGTATAGGGGGAGACAGGACGAATCGTTGAGTTCTTCATTCCCACCCTTGACCCTCCATGCCTTGTGTACAGTTTGCTATACTTAGGATTATTTGATCCTAAGTATGGGGAACGATCGACTTCTCATACTTTTGTCCATTATTCTTTAGTCGTTGTAGTATAGGCTCTTTTATACTTAGTACGAGTTATTCCTTTCCTCCGCTCATCGATCTATGAGGACATAGCTCAAGCTAAGTATAGGAGGTTGTATATATTGTGTATATACTTTAGCCATAACTCGTAATTTTATACTTTCAAATAAGTATGGCTAAAATACAATTAAGTATATGTAAAGAACACACTTGTACAAAATACAACAAATCCTTTGTATATTCCAATTAATAAATAGGGTAAAAATGTTTTGTAAAATGTTTGGAAAATGTTTTGTAAAATGTTTTCAATTGTTGTAAAAATGTTTTGTTTCTAAAACTTTCTTTTCTTTGTTTGAAATGAAATAATTTGAAAATCTATATGCAAATGATCGGATAATGGTTGCAAAGAAAGTTTGAAAAACTTATACATACGTTTGAAAAATCTTTGCAAAATGATTTTCAAACTTTGTAAAATATATGTACAAATTATTTGTCAAATTAGTTTGAAAAATAAAGTTTTCAAAATATTTGCAAAAATATTTTCAAATTATTTTGAGAACTATGTACATAATTCAAACAAATAAAATTTCTTTACACACTTTGTATATACAGAACTTGTAAATTCCTACAACCCGGCCTAGTAAATAAATAGATGCACGTTCATGTAAATATCTGCACATACTCCCTTTTTGTGTTCCAAAAATCTTTTGTTTTTTAAAAACCCATAAAAAATTGCAAAATCCAAAGTTCCAAAAATATTTGCAAAAATCTTTTTCAAAAATTGCATAAAAATTTGCAAAACCTTTTTCAAAAGAAATCCATAAAAAGTTCAAAATCAGAAAACTGTATAATAAATATATTTTACCTACATTGTACATAGCATTCACATTTTTTTGAATAACCTAGACAATTGAAGAAGTCCAAATACGATATAAAGATTGGATCTTGGAATAGACCTTAATACACTTAATTTCAGAGGAACCCATTAAGGAATGGAAGTGGAGATGTTTCAGGTCACCTTGACTTAATTCTTTAGGTTCCATAAGACTATGTTCATGAGTCAATTCAATATTCTTAATTACGACCCTTCATATCATTCGTAAGACTCTTGAGACAATGACTTGACCAGAAATCTTACACCTAGCACTTAGCTCAACTCAGATGGACCGTTGAAAAATCTTGTAGTCTAAGTCGGGACGATGCAAGGCCGCTTCGTCAAGGGTGACTCAGGAACCATTCTGGGGGGATTACCGAATCCGGTACTCTAACCCACTTCTTTTGATAACAGTGATATCTAAAGATTGGAGAAGAGGAATGGTCTACCGGCACAACTTTTTCCAAGACCCCAAAAAAATTAGGGGGAACAAAAGATGTTATATCCATTGAGGTACAAGCAAGAACTTAGAAGTTGTACAAAGTCAAAGAAAATATCAAAGGAAGCCTATGATGGTTGAACAAATCGGCCCTTTAATAGTGCTGAATTAGCACTTGAAGTTGTCATCGCAGTCGGGCCAAAATGGGCTCATCAAAGGACCATCTCATTTAAATATATATCAATCCAAATGAGATGGTCGTGATTTTTTTTATTTTACTTGGCAAGAAACCATGATCGAGCTCAGGGACACGAGCCTCTCTTGTTTTAGTCAGATTTTTATCTATCTAATTAAGTGTTGAATTGAAAGAATATATAGGTCAAATCATGCAAGGAGACACATAATGCATTAAAGAAATAAACATGTATTTTTTATTTTATTTTATCATGCAGATAAATGCAATGAAATGCATCACAAATATTATGCCCTAGTACAAAATGATGAGCAATTTTGATAAATTCGATTTCAGGATTAATTAAGCAATCAAGCTTGATGGACAAATTATGTTAGGCACAAGTTAAAGCTTTAAGAGACACATGGCGAATAAAATATTACATCAAAATTAATGTGTCCAAAACTAAGAATTAAACATGTCATTAGAAAGTGCATCAAACAAGCTTTATAATGGAACTGAAATCAACTCAAACGGAGATACAATGCTCAAGATATGCAATAAAGAAGATAAGGGCATAATTGAAAGAAAACATGAAAACAAAATTACAAACAGGTCCCTAGGAGGGACTAAAATGTAATTATGAAAAAGATCCGGACCTTCCCTGTAAATTACCCTCACGCACAGGGGTATTTTTGTAATTTTTAAAAACCGCTGCGCACGAGGTCTACGCGTGATCTGGACTTGGATGTAATATGGAGAAGTTGGCAGGGCGTCTCAGCAATTTTCCCAGAAAGCACGTGCCAGGCACGCGCTACTCCAGGCTCGGAAGCAGGCTGAGGTTCGACAGAGGCTCGGGGGGGCTTCAGGACGTCTTGGGCACTGGTTCGGGCTCGGTGTAGGTTCGGATAAGGTTCGACGCATCCAGACCTGGAGGCTCGAATGCTGAGGCTCGAACTTCGTTTGGAGATGACGCGTGGACGATTGGAGGCCATCCTATCACGGAGATCGGGTGGCTCCTGGAGATGAAGCATGGTTGATCGTACACCATCAGATCTTTGAAGATCCAACAGCTTCTGACGTGGTTGGTGTGGCGTCATCTGGGCCATCAGATGGTTACTGGACGAAGACCATCCAAAGGCTGTTGTACCTCCGTCTTCATCTGCGATTAGCGGCGGAGACCGAGCTCCGGTGAAGGAGCTCCAGCTCCGCCACTCGATCTCGATCACGGTGGGTTGTACCTGAGTTCCCTGAGAATACGTCGATGAAGATGGGAACCCGAGGAAGGTCCGGAAGCCTCTGGAGCCGTTCACCAGAGCTCGAATCACTGCTACGATGTTGACGAAGTGGGCTCCGGTGATTCTCCGGCCAATGAAAGAATATATGTCCAGCATGGTTAGCATACGACCGAAGCAAATAGGGCGTGTGTGCGTGAATGACGTGGGAGCTCAGGGCTCCTCCTCAACGGGTGGCGGAGGAGATGGGTCGGAGGGCGACGGGGTTCTAGGGAAGAGAAGAGGGCTGTCAGAAAGCGTCGTGTGAATGGGGGAAGCGTGGAGGAGCTCGGAGGGGGGTTAATGGAGATCGAAGACGACGGAAGAGGCTTAATTAAATCAACTAAATTGAATAAAAAGACAGAGGAGGAAGAGGGGACTTACCTGGTCGGAGGCGGAGATGGAAGCTTGTGCGCGAGCTTCGAGGTTGAGCTCTGGTCGTCGCTGACCCCTGCCAACCAATCAGGGTAGCTCGAGCGGGCGCTAGGCACCGTGACACCGCCATGATCGGCGGTGGATCTCACCGGGGCTACGGTCGTCGTCGCTCGATCCAGCCACATCCCCCCGTCAATGGTAGGTGGCGGAGGTCTGGATCGTGCCCCGCGTAAAGGTGGATAAGGTGGATCGAGGGAGGTGGCGGTGTAGTTGAAAAAAGAACATGGCGGTTCCGGTGGTGGAATCGTGGATTTCAACGAAGCAATGGGGCAAGTGGAGAGGCATTCGTGGAGTAATGGATGACTGGCGAGGATGAGGGATGACTGGCGATGGTCATGGAGCTTCCAGATAGTGGAGGTGGTGGCTGGAGACTCGGGGAAAATGGAAAGGGGCCAGCTCGTGCGAGAGGTGGAGAACGTGGGCTGGAGGGGCGATTGGTGGTGGAAGATGAGTTGGTAGCCGTTGGATCTGGTGATCCAATGGTTAGGAGCGAGGCACTAAGGAGTGGGTAGGATAGGATCTTGGGCGACTTGATCAAGGGGTGTGAGCGCTCCACGTGGCGGCATGAGAGCACGACGCTTGCGGACGGCGTAGATAAGAAGCTAGATACGATAGAGCGGTTTAAGATGCAGCGGGTATGAACCGTGGTGATGGCAGGATGGAGGCTCGATCGTATGGCGCAAGAGGCGACACGTGGCGCGATTTGGTTAAGGCGCGAATGTGCGGTGCAGATGAGAGTTGGAGGCCGATCGGATGGTGGTTATCGAAGAGTGGTGTGGAGATATCGTAGCCGTTGGATCAAGAGAAGATCCAACGGCCCTGGTCAAGGGTGGATGAGTGGTTAAGATTAATGCTCCCAGGCAAAAGCGAACGGCCATTAATGAGCCACGTGTCGGCCTATGAGAGAGGCGCTAACGGAGGGTGGTGATCAAGGCCTGAGGGAGATCTGACGGTTGAGAGTAATGGCGCACGTGGAGTGGGAAGAGCCGTTGGATCAGAAGGCGATCAGATGACCAAAAGCGCAGGCGGCTGAAGCAAGGGAAGCGGGCCACGTGGCTTACCCAGAACGGGCCACGTGGCCCAATCAGATTTTTCGGATGAAAAAATGATTTTTGAGGGTCATGATGGCCTAATTTGAGAAAACTTAAAACATGAAAGTTGTAGATCTCGATGAGATCTACAAGTTTCATGTTGACCAAAACTGGAGATGAGGTCAAACAAAGACTCGAAATATTTTTAAGGGTATTTTAAGGTTAAAAATACCACAAAATTTTGTTTTGCCATTTCTTGTGACTTTTAATTTATTAAGGACTCTGATAATTACAGGACATTATCTGGGTTTTATTGACAAAGATTTAAGCAAGGGGGTTAATAATAGAAAATTAAGATGATGAAATTGAGTTTCATCACCCCCCTATACTTAAACTATGCTTTTCCTCGAGCATCAAAGAGAATGACTAAGTTGGATTAACCCCCTTGTGCATGTGAGTACAGGATCCAATCCGTTCAAGTCGACTCAACTTTAGAGGTCCAAAATTCTAGAGTTCAACCCAGCCTTAATCAAGAGGCACCTAATTCCTCTAATTCTCCAGCTCTCTCTGATGTACGTATAATCTAAAGGATATGAAATTTAGTGTTGACTGCAATTCTGAGAGTAGAGTCAAATCGTTACTCAAAGTCTTGGTCCGAGAAAATCTCCTAAGGACCCAATCCTCAACACTAGGGAATAAATCCAATCTTGCATCCAGTCTACCGTCTCTTTAGTTGTCAGACTTAGAAAATGAAGATGGATGGCCAGTAATGGAGGGCATGGGATTGTGTCATTTCTTCTCTCCCTCTCATTGGAACAAGGATTCTCTCTAGTGCCTTTTACGGAACAAATTTTTTTGGTGTTGATCAGTGCGTCCGTCAAGAGAAGTTGGAGCCGTCTGCACTTGTTTTCCTGGGAGTACACCGGGGTGTGCCTTTTTTAGTACCTATCGTGCCTTCTACACCCATACTTGTAGCATTTATGATGCAGAGCCCTTTTTTGGTGCAAGCCCGACTCCTGGTCCTAATAGCGGTGGTCCAAGTGGACACTTTGAAAAGTTTGGGAGTGCTCGCCTTTGGTGGAAGCTCTTTGATATTTGACTTTGTGGAATGAGAGCTTTTTCTTTGAAATTTCATTGACTTGTATAATTTTTGGCTAGCTCCACTACTTTTACCAAGATTTGGCGCACACTGATCAACAATTTTTATTTATTTAACACTCTGGCACTTAGGTCAGTATCAAGAGATTAGTATAAGAACCAAGTTCTCATACTGGCTAATATTTGCTAACTCTCAGGTTTCATGAAGCCTCCAAATATTTTATCCCATCCTCGAGCATCATTAGATCAAATCCAAACTCGACTTCCTCATCCCAATTCCTCAAGTGAAAAATCAACTCATCTCATCAAAACCGCAGTCGTGCATGTGATGTGCTGATCATATTCTTTTTGTCTGAGACTAAGCATGGAATATAGCATGCAAATCTGGAAACCTAGGGAAATGTGGATGATTAAGTCTATGACCCTGAAGGCTAAGGCCGGTTAACCTAAAATCTCAAAGACCTCAAAAAGCTAAGTCTCCTTGATCATTTCAGATCCTGGGTGGAAATGTAAGTGTAGAGGATTAATCCAACTCCTTCATTCAAAAACAAAACAATTTTTTTGGACTTCAAGAGTTATTAGGACTGCCTAAACTCAATTAAGCATCTGCAATCCAGCCAGTATGGATGTAAGTACAGGCCGAAGTCCGTTGCTTGAGGACGGGGCCTTACGCGATGTCCTCTAAACCATCCAATCTGTTAAGGGCGAACCCTCACTGAACGCGGCTACTTAATTAGGGTTAGTAGTCACTAACGGCTCCTAAAGGATTTTTGGGTTTTCTCATTTTTATGGATTTTAGTTTAAAGGTTAAAACTCAAGTTAGACTCAACTTTCCTTGAAAAGAGATAAAAGATTTTTCAAAACCATGTCACACAAATAAAAAGTTTTCAAAACATTTTCAAAAGTTTTTTCAGAACAAGGAAAAAAATCATTTTCGAAAATATTTTTATCAAAATAGCGTAACATACTATCGAAAAGCCATGAAAAACATTTGAGTCCTCTTAGTCCAAAGAATTTTACTTTAGCCAAAAAGTTTTAAATTTTTCAGATTATAGCTAAAGTAAGTATACGGTATATACGGTATACCCCCTATACATAAACTTTGATATGTCCTCATAGCACTAGATGTTACAAGTACATAGGTCCATTTAAATATATAGGAATATACGGGAGAAAAGAGGGGCTCCCCCCATACTTAGGCTAGAAATAACTTAAGTATAAAGGCAAGGAAAGGAGAGTAGAGAAAATCACGGGGACTCAGGTCCCCCCTATACTTAGGCTGAGATTAGCCTAAGTATAAAGATGAAATTTGATGCTGGGAGGGACCCAAGGGGAACGAAGAAGATGGATGGATGTACAGATGAGCGGATGAATCTACGGAGAAGGATGGAGTGACTAAGGTTTTGGGGAGTGTATCGAAGCAATCATGGCTCAATCAAGCAAGCAAGACCCTCAATTTCACCAACTCACACACGAGACCAACCGAGGTTGGTTTATTATCTTGTCGGTTTTATTGGTGATAAAACATTTGATATTTTACGCGGAGAAAAATGTTAAGTGGAAACAATGCGTAAACGATGGTGTTGCTCTCCCAAAGCAAAAGTTTTACTCCATTTTATGGTTGACTTGCAATTAACAGTCCCAGTTATTATTTAATGTTGTCACTAAATTAAGGTCAGCACATAAATCAAGAAATCGTCATCTATCGTTCATTCCCTTTTTCCATTAACCTAGGTGATCAAGTTAGGAGGGGAAATCGAGAAAAGCCGCGTATTCGATAAAACCGTGATCTAAGCTAAGTGAAAAATCATGCAGTGACTTGGCGATAAATCCGTGAAAAAACATGGGCCATTTTGAAAACCAAAATCTATGTATGCAAGTCGATAAATCTGCACCTAACATGCATCTATTAGCGGTGAAGAATTTCTTTTAAATTTGGCTAAGTGAGGCGATGCTACGTGCGTCATTATTAATAGTGTGTCCTACCTACGAGCAAGCATGTAAAAGATGGAAAATGAAAATACGCTCAAGGAGCCGCGTGCCTGGCCCTAGGTCGACACTCAAGTGGGAACGATCCCTACACAACCACATTCGTATGATTACACTCGCGAGTCTTAGATCGAAGACCGCTGTAAAAGACGAATTTATTACAAAATACATGTCATGAAAAAAATGCCATTTTTTTCTTTCTTCTCGACGTGCTCCAAGCGTGCTTCTAGGCTCCTCACAGCGGATAGCTCCTGCTCCTCGCCTCCTTGAACCATCAAGGGCCCTGCCACAAAAACAATGGTTAGAGATCGATAAAGAGGAAAATTTTATAATGCAACATAAATGAAAAAGTTGACCTATAAAGAAAGATACACTTAATTAAATAGACAAAAATCCAAAAATACCAGAAATTAGCCGTGTCTCTGGCAACGGTGCCATTTGATGGTTCGGCAAATCGGCCCTTTAATAGTGCTGAATTAGCACTTGAAGTTGTCACCGCAGTCGGGCCAAAATGGGATCATCAAAGGACCATCTCATTTAAATATATATATCAATAAAAATGAGATGGTAATGATTTTTTTTATTTTACTTGGCAAGAAACCAAGGTCGAACTCAGGGACACGAGCCTCTCTCGTTTTAGTCAGATTTTTATCTATCTAATTAAGCGTTGAATTGAAAGAATATATAGGTCAAATCATGCAAGGAGACACACAATGCATTAAAGAAATAAACATGCATTATTTTATTTTATTTTATCATGCAAATAAATGCAATGAAATGCATCACAAACATTATGCCCTAGTACAAATTGATGAGCAATTTTGACTAAATTCGATTTCAGGATTAATTAAGCAATCAAGCTTGATGGACAAATTAAGTTAGGCACAAGTTAAAGCTTTAAGAGACACATGGCGAATAAAATATTACATCAAAATTAATGTGTCCAAAACTAAGAATTAAATGCCACTAGAAAGTGCATCAAACAAGCTTTAAAATGGAACTGAAATCAACTCAAACGGAGATACGGTGCTCAAGATATGCAATAAAGAAGATAAGGGCATAACTGAAAGAAAACATGAAAACAAAATTACAAACAAGTCCCTAGGAGGGACTAAAATGTAATTATGAAAAAGATCGGGACCTTCCCTGTAAATTACCCTCATGCACAGGGGCATTTTTGTAATTTTTAAAACCTGCGAGGATTTTAATGCAAATTACCCCCTGCACACAAGGTATGCATGTGATCTGGATCTAGATGTAATATGGAGAAGTAGGCAGGGCGTCTCTACAATTTTCCCAGAAAGCACGTGCTAGGCATGCGCTACTCCAGGCTCAGAAGCAGGCTGAGGTTCGGCAGAGGCTCGGGGGGGCTTCGGGTCGTCTCGGGCGCTGGTTCGGGCTCGGTGCAGGTTCGGATAAGGTTCGGCGCATCCAGACCTGGAGGCTCGGACGCTGAGGCTCGGACTTCGTCTGGAGATGACGCGTGGACGATTGGAGGCCATCCGATCACGGAGATCGGGTGGCTCCTGGAGATGAAGCGTGGTTGATCGTACACCGTCGGATCTTCGAAGATCCAACGGCTTCTGACGTGGGTGGCGTGGCGTCATTTGGGCTGTCAGATGGTTGCTGGACGAAGACCATCCAATGGTCGCTGTGCTCCGTCTTCATCTGCGATTGGCGGCGGAGACCGAGCTCTGGCGAAGGAGCTCCAGCTCCGCCACTCGATCTCGGTCACGGTGGGTTGTACCTGAGTTTCCTGAGAATACGTCGATGAAGATGGGAACCCGAGGAAGGTTTGGAAGCCTCTGGAGCTGTGCACCGGAGCTCGAATCACTGCTGCGACGTTGATGAAGTGGGCTCCGGTGGTTCTCCGGCCAATGAAAGAATAGATGTCCTGCATGGTTAGCATACGACCGAAGCAAATAGGGCGTGTGTGCGTGAATGACGTGGGAGCTCATAGGGGGTGGAGAACGTGGGAGCTCGGGGTTCCTCCTCCACGGGAGGCGGAGGAGATGGGTCGGAGGGCGACGAGGTTCTGGGGAATAGAAGAGGGCTGTCGGAAAGCGTCGTGTGAATGGGGGAAGCATGGAGGAGCTCGGAGGGGGTTAATGGAGATCGAAGACGACGGGAGAGGCCTAATTAAATCAACGAAATTAAATAAAAAGATAAAGGAAGAAGAGGGGACTTACTTGGTCGGAGGCGGAGGTGGAAGCTTGTGCGCGAGCTCCGAGGTTGAGCTCTGGTCGTTGTTGAACCCTGCCAGCCAATCAGGGCAGCTCGAGCGGGCGCTAGGCACCGCGACACCTCCATGATCAGCGGTGGATCTCACCGGGGGCTACGGTCATCGTCGCTCGATCCAGCCACCTCCCCCTGTCACTGGGAGGTGGCGGAGGGCTGGGCCATGCCCCGCGTAAAGGTGGATAAGGTGGATCGAGGGAGGTGGTGGTGTATTTGAAGAAAGAACATTGCGGTTCTGGTGGTGGAATCATGGATTTCAACGAAGAAATGGGGCGAGTGGAGAGGCGTTCGTGGGGTAATGGATGAATGGCGAGGATAAGGGATGACTGGAGATGGTCGTGGAGCTTCCAGATAGTGGAGGTGGTGGCTGGAGACTCAGGGAAGATGGAAAGGGGCCAGCTCGTGCGAGAGGTGGAGAACATGGGCTGGAGGGGCGACTGGAGGTGGAAGATGAGTTGGTAGCCGTTGGAACTGGTGATCCAACGGTTGGAGCGAGGCGCTAAGGAGCGGGTAGGATAGGATTTTGGGCGACTTGATCAAGGGGTGAGAGCGCTCCACGTGGCGGCATGAGAGCACGGCGCTTGCGGACAGCGTAGATGAGAAGCTAGATACGATTGAGCGGTTGAAGACGCAGCGGGTATGAACCGCGGTGATGGCAGGATGGAGGCTCGATCGTATGGCGCAAGAGGCGACACTGATGAAACTCGATTTCATCATCTTTATTTCTCATTTTTAACCCCCTTGCTTAAGCTGAGTGTCAATAAAACCCAGTTAATGTCCTGTAATTATTAGAGTCTTAAATAAATTAAAAATCACAAAAAAATCAAAACAAAAATTCGTGGTATTTTTAGACTTAAAAATATCCTCAAAAATATTTCGGGTCTTTGTTTGATTTCATCTCCAGTTTTGGTCAACATGAAACTTGTAGATCTCATCAAGATCTACAACTTTAATGTTTTGAGTTTTCTCAAATTTGGCCTTTTTAACCCCCAAAAATAAAAATACTCTCGAATAAATCTGATTGGGCCACGTGGCCCATTCTGGGGGGCGCCACGTGGCCCGCTTCCCTTGTTCCAATCTGCCCTTGATCTGGGCCGTTGGAATTTGCTTTGAATCCAACGGCTCAGCTACCTCCACGTTTGCTTCTACTCCTGGCCACTTGATCTTCCCCCACCTTCAATCCGGACCGCTCATTTGCGCCTAAGCGGAGCGCGCCACGTGGCGCATCATAGACCGCTTGATTGCACCCCAGATCTCTCATCTCGGTCGCTCATTCCACTGACGCTTCCCATCTGCTCGATCGCGCCTTCCTCACATCCAAACCGTCCTTAAGCACCGTCCCCTAGTGCTCACACGTGGCAGCTCATCTGCCACTGATCGCACCACCCCGGATTTGATCAAGACCGCTACTTCGCGCCTAATCGACAACCGTTGGATCTCCAGATCCAACGGCCGCATGTCTTCGTCAACCTCCAGCCTCCTCCTCTCTCTCCCACGATCCTGCTCGAAGACCTCTCCCCCTTTCCATTTTCTCGCCCTCACCAGCCACTATCTCCCATCGTCAACTGCCCCACGACCGAGCCCTATCATCCACGATCTTCGTTGATGCCTCCATTAACCACTGTCGTCCTCCCACTCGCTCCATTTCCTCCTTGAAAACCATGTCTCCACCAGCTAACCGCTGACGAACTTCTTTAAATACCGCGCCTCCCCCTCCGTTAACCGTCGTCCACCTTTACGCGGGGAGTGGCCCAGCCCTCCTCCGCCTCCCTTTGACAGGGGGAGGCGAGAAGATCGAGCGAAGACTCCATCCCCCGGTGAGACCCTCCGCCACTCACGGCGGAGTCGCGGTGCCTCCTAGCGACCGCCTGAGCTGCACGGAGCGGTTGGCCGTGTCCAGCGAAGACCCGGGGCTCGAATCGAGCCCCAGCCCAAGCCCCTCGCTCCATCTCCGATCAGGTAAACCTCCTTCCTCCTTTCTTATATTTTTTCTTGAATTTTGCTTAATTTTGTAGGTATCTCCGGCCATCTTCACCTGCCATTAACCCCCTTTAAAGCTTCGCCAACACCTCCCCTTCTCCGCAACACTCTCCGATCACTCTTCCATTTCTCCGCGACCTCCATCGCCTCCGACCCACCTCCTCCGCTGCCCACAGCGGAGGAGCTTCGAGCTCCTCTTCCTTCGCTCATATGAGCTCCCATCTCGCCTCACTTCATCCATGCACACACGCCATCTTTGCTTCGGCTACGTTTCTAACAATGCAGGTCTTCGAAGCGTCAATGATCGGAGGGCCATCGGAGCCACTCTTCATCACCTCCGACTTCGACGTACGGGCTCCGATGGGTCATGCCAGGAAGTCCATAACCTCGCCCGAGCTCCCAGCTTCATCGACAGACCTTCAGGAGCCTCGGGCGAGCTCCATAGCTACCGTGAACGAGTGGCGGAGCACGAGCTCCCTCGCCGGAGCTTTATATTCGCCTCCAGCCGAAGGTGGAGGACGACGCACAGTTACCGTTGGATGGTCCAATCCCGGCGACCATCCAACGGTCCCGATGAGGCCACGCCACCGCTCAGAACTACTTCCAGGTACTGTTGGATCCTCAAGATCCAACGGTTCCTATGCGGCCACATCATCGACTCCAGGAGCCATTCGATCACCACGATCGGATGGCCCACACCTAGCCACGTGGCGTCACCAGAACCTCCCCGAGCCTTCATCTCCGACCCTCCAGGCTTTGGACTTCCGAGCCTCCACGAGCCTGCACTGAGCCAAAGCCAATGCCCGAGCCAGCCGAAGCAAATCTGAGCCTCTGCCGAACCCGACCCTTCGTCCAAACCTGGGGAGGCACATGCCTGGCACGTGAATCCTTGGGTTATTTGCAGAGACGCCCCGCCATCTTCTCCATTTTGCATCCAGGTCCTGACGCACGTGCTGACCATGCGCGCAGGGGAAAATTTACATTGAAACCCTTGCGGTTTTTAATATTTGCAGAAAGGCCCCTGTGCGTGTGGGCAAATTACAGGGAAGGTCCTACTCTTTTGTTTATTTACATTTTAGTCCCTCCCAGGGACCTGTATGCAATTTTATTTCATGTTTTATTTCAGTTATGCCCTTAGCTTCTTTGTTGCATATCTTGAGCTACATTTATCCGATTGAGATGATTTCAGTTTCGTTTTGAAGCTCTCCTTGATCTCTTTATTATGGCATGGTCTAATTTTAGATTTGACACTATGACTAGTAGTGCATTATTTCATTAGCTAAGTGTCCTGATTTCTATGTTAGTCATGCCTACTTGCTTTATCAATGTAGAGTGCTTCTTTATTTCAACTCGGTTTGACTCGTAATTTTCTTATGGCTCAAGTGACTATTATTTTGGGCATATCATTCGCTTTGCATGTTCATCTATTTGCATGATAAAAATGTTTAAAAAATGCATGTTTATTTTTAATGCATTGCTTTGTGCCTTCTCGCATAATTTGACCTATATTGACTTTTAACTCAACACTTAGTTAAATAAATAGAAATCCGATTAATACGAGAGAGGCTCGTGTCCCTGAGTTTGACCTTGGTATCTTACCAAGTAAAAATAAAATTTCATGACCATCGCATTCTTATTTGACATATATCAATGAGATGGTCTTTTTGATGAGCCCATTTCGGCCCGACTGCTACGACTTGTTGAAGTGCTAAAAACACTCTCTTAAAGGGCCGATTTTGCAGTTCAACAGACATGTGGTGCGATTTGGTTAAGGCGCGAATGTGCGGTGCAAATGAGAGCTGGAGGCCGATCGGATGGTGGTTACCGAAGAGTGGCGTGGAGATATCGTAGCCGTTGGATCAAGAGAAGATCCAACGGCCCTGGTCAAGGGTGGATGAGTGGTTAAGATTCACGCTCCCAGGCGAAAGCGAACGGCCATTAATGAGCCACGTGTCGGCCTATGAGAGAGGAGCTAACGGAGGGCGGTGATCAAGGCCTGAGGGAGATCTGACGGTTGAGAGTAATGGCTCACGTGGAGTGGGCAGAGCCGTTGGATCAGAAGGCGATCCGACGGCCAAAAATGATGGCGGCTGAAGCAAGGGAAGGGGGCCACGTGGCTCACCCAGAACGGGCCACGTGGCCCAATCAAATTATTCAGAAGGAAAAAATGATTTTTGAGGGTCAAGATGGCCGAATTTGAGAAAACCCAAAACATGAAAGTTGTAGATCTCGATGAGATCTACAAGTTTCATGTTGACCAAAACTGGAGATGAGGTCAAACAAAGACTCGAAATATTTTTAAGAGTATTTTTAAGGTTAAAAATACCACATAATTTTGTTTTGCCATTATTTTGTGACTTTTAATTTATTAAGGACTCTGATAATTACAGGACATTATCTGGGTTTTATTGACAAAGATTTAAGCAAGGGAGTTAATAATAGAAAATTAAGATGATGAAATTGACTTTCATCAGCCTACACCAAAAATTCTACAAAAGATTGAGCTTCAGAAAAAGCATATTTCTTGGTGAAGAATCGGTTACACTGACTGACTTAACAAGGGAATGATGACTACACTGGCTTTTCACATTCTTCTCACATCTCCCCCCATTCGATTGTAAAGATTAGGAGCACCTAAACTTAGAAGGGTATATCTGTCTCCACGAGGACAAGTTGTCGGAAGAGCAGACACCTTAATGGTTCAATGGTTTTGTGTGGGAAGAGCATAACAAATTCACACACATGGTTCTATCATTTCAAGGTAGCAAGAGTATGCGACTGAGATAATGGTTCTGACCTGGTTGTGAATTGAACTGGATGATAGGAGTATGGAATCTAAGGGTTGTCATGTCACACTCCCGACTTCCATGTGGTTCCGAACACACCATTAATCCAAAGGTCATCTATGAGCTCCAAACTTTGACTTTATTAAGACTAATTTAAAAATTGACAATTATTCCAAGTTATTTCTTTTCCTTTTATTAATATTTATTTTTACACTCATTACATAAGTATTTATTAGGGACTAGCAAAGGCAAGTATATGGGGATAATGAAACTCCATTTCATCACCTTTATTCTTTCATTCCGATCTTTAAACCTTAGCTAAATGCATGTAAATATCATTATTTTGTAAAAATTAGCATCCATATTTTATTTGTAATTATTGTAAAAATACATTATTTAAAGTCAAAATAAAATAAAAAGAAATAAAATGCCAAAATCATTTTATGACCCTGAACCGCAAGACCAAGTAATGAATTGATTTGATCGATAAGGAATAAAGTAGGGGGAGGTAAGGACAAAATATACACTAAAAATTCCATTTATTTATTCATCAATAAAACATTTTTGTGAACCATTTTATTCTTTGTTATTTGTATCTAAAATCAATAAAGTTTGTACATAAAATTGATTTTGCAACAAAATAACATATAGTGTACATTTTACACCCAGAATAAAAAGCCAAAACCAAAAATTCTGAGACCCATATCTCATAGATAAAATCTCAAAATGTATAAAAAAACATCTTTAATTGTATATAAGTTTTAATAAGTTATTTAATGAAGTTAGTTTCATCTAATTTGGAGTTACGGTGAGAAAGTTAGGTTTCGGACCCCTATTATACCATATACCTGAATAAAATATTCATTTTATTTTTTCTTTATTATTTATAAAATTTTATATTTGTATAGTTTTTAAATATTATTTATAATATATATGCATATTTATAATAGGATAAAACAATAAATAAAACACTAAAATAAAATAACCTATATAAATACGTAGATGAAAAACATATGTGTATACATATACAATATATGCCCTTATTTATATAAGTGTATATAATACATGAGAAAAATACAATAAAAATATATTTGTTTATCTAAAAATAAGTTTTAAATATATAAAATATGAAAATAAAAAAAAAGATAGAAATACAACATACAATAAAAATAAAATGAGTAAAAACTTATGTCAATAAACCTATAAATAAACTTACAAAAAGTAACTTGTAATAAATCGACTCTAAAAAATAAATAAAAATCATATTAAAATTGTACATAAAATAATAAAAAATCCTATACTTAAAAATTTATAAAATCAATTAATATTTTGAATTAATTATTTTTGAATAAACCTAGCTCTTTTGTCTTATAGTGGCCGACGTGTATCAATCAGGAGGAGGGGAATGTTGACCTCGGTCAACTGTCCTTCCCCGCCTCTGACCCCTGTTAGAGCCTCAAGCGCCCCCCTTCCTCAAATTTTCCAGGCTGCAATGTGCCTCCATTTGCCTCTAGTCCTTCATGGATTTGGTTCGCATCACAATCAGCAATGTCACCTCTTCATTAGATTCCATTGATCTACATTGAGCCTCTCAATAACCTCACTCGATGTTCGCCAAAAACCAGTCTATAAATAAAGCTTCGAAGTCTCCCACTCACTCTTAATCCCACTTCAAGCCCTAAATCCACCTTCCATTAGTGTATGCGTGTTCCTGGTGACAGCAGGACTATCACCGCAGTTCCAGACGGTGAAATGAATAGAGGAGGAGGTCCATGCGGAGCTCTAGCACCATCCTGCTCCATGTCATCTCTGATAGGTTAGAGCTGCACTTTTACCTTCATTAAATAGATTCCATTATTGTCATTTTAATTCCGTTTTTTTTTCATGTTTAAGCATCTGCATTAGTGTGATCTTTAGAATGTAGTTCGTCGGAGCTCTTAAGCTTCGGCCATTGTTCGTACTGTATCCCCCTTGTTTCTGCCCCCCACGACCATTCCATCATCTAACCCCATTGTTTCTATACATCATCGATCCATCCAACCAACCTGATCATGCTCAGTGAATCGACGCTCACCCTCTACCCCTCATTGGAGCGTTGCCACTTTGTCCCCACCTTCGATTATTCCATCCCATAGTAACCCCAGGACCTCCACCCGAGCCCCCTATTTCTAATTGTGCAGGTCCCCGAGGGAATAAGGGATATCATAGGCCTATTTGATTCCAGATTCAACCTCTAGGAGATGAAGAGATCCAAGGACCTTCCACCAATCCCCAGACCACTTTGAGGATACCCCCGACTGCGAAACACCTTTAGAGAGCAATTGGGCAACTTGGCAACATCTGAGGAACTCGAAGGAGGGGAAATCGAATGATCGAAGTTTAGGGAAGGCAACCTTCTTCCCTATTCTTCGTCATGAGAAGTAGCCGTCCGATTTGGGGAGGAGAGCCATATTCATTTTCAGCGGTTGGATATCGCAAGCCTCGGCCACTCGATCTCAGCTCGAGGTCTAATCTCATACGTTCATGGCCGAACCGTCATCAAGTTCTCCCATACCGCCACACGTCAAGTGGCCCAGCCTCAGTCGTACGATGGGACGCTTAATTTGGGTAATTTGCACTTAACCCCTTCTACCTTTTTTATTTATTTCATTTATATAAATATTTATCTAGAGTGCAAATAAATGTGTAAAAATTATATACAGACCCGTGCACTTTCATGTATTTGGCCACGTGTCCACACCATCTCAGCTCACGTGGCGATCTACGTGAGTTGGGTAATTTCCAGGGATATCCTTCAGCGTTTGTATATTTACTTTTAATACAAAAAATTGTAAATTTGATGTTCACTTTTTTTGGAAAAATTGTACATGGGACCCCAGACTTATGTATATTTGCATAAAGGCCCTTCTACTGGTTTTTTAATTGATTTATTTTGTGTACAATTGCATGTATGCCCTTGGATTTTGTAATAGGGTTCGGAAATGAAATAAATGCTTCTTTTAATTACAAACAGGTCCCTGCTAGAATATTAAATGTTGTTATAGTTTATTTTTCCTAAAAATAGCTACTATTTGTATTTAATTATGCAAAAATGCAAGTAAATTCTTGGGATGCCATATTTCAATGCTTTAATTTTTATTTTTATTTTATTAGATTTTATGTCATTATTAAAATTCAAACAATAGGTATTTATCCTTGTTTATATTTAAAAATTCCAGAAAAGTGTTGAATGCCCTCAAAAATTACAAAAAATTATATGCTGTTTTTTATGCTATATATTAACTCCAGACCAAAAATCCCTAAAAATAGAAAAAGGCAAAAGACTAAAAATTAAAAAGCTCCAAAATCCTTTATAAATATCTGAAAAATCCCAAAAAATACTAAATATTCATTTATATCTTTTAATTTTTTTATATTATATATGATGTATTAAAAATGATTTGGAGAATTTTAGACTTTATTTGCTATTTTTAATTTGCAAACCAATTCTGCTTATTTAGTTAAGCCCTATTCTAGGATGTTTTTTACTTTAAAAATACCTAAAAATATGCACAAATTCAAGGAAAAACATAAAAACATGAGATAATTATAAAAATCATAAAAAAAATATTCCCTTTGCTTTTGAACTATGTATAGATATCATATACTATATATATGTATCTATGTATATACATATTCAGGATACTTATTTTATGTACTAGTATATATTCTATATAAATATATTTTTTTCATTTTATTTTCAAAAATAAAAAAACTTATTATATATACTCTTATTTGTAAGTATTTTCTCTTTTATTTCTTATATCATCTCATATATGTAAGTACATTTATATATATTAGCATATATAATATTAAAAATTACATTTATATTCACTATTAATTTAATTTTAAAAAACCCACAAAAACAAAAGACAAGTATGCACATAATAACATTGATTAGCAATAATCATAGGCTACATGGTTTGCTCTCGGTGGATCGATCACTACATGCTTACATGTTATATATTTTGTCTGTGGAGTATAATAAATTGTGCCTCGCATTTTTGGCTTTTCATTACTTATTTTTACATTGTGAGTACTTGTTGATTGGTCATGGGTTCTCTTTGTGGGTCGCTTCAGCAACACTCTATCTTCGCACTCCTTGAGGATCATTTTTAGACTTGCATAGCAGAAATCGTGCCATTAGTTATATACCAAGGAAATCTTAGTGATCATACAATTGCTGATTCAATGGTTGAATCATAGAGGCTAGTGCTTGGATGATATCTAAAGAGTTAGATGGTGGACTCATCAAGCAACAACAAATGATTGTTAAGAGATGGTCTCAAGCCTTAAAAGGAGATGGTAATCTTTCTCTAAAGGCTAATATCTGACCGACCTCTTGATGCATGTCATCTGCATAGGAATAGATATTCAGAGGTGTCAGATAAGTTAGGTCAAAGAGTTGACTAAACGAGTTGGAGATAACCAAGACCTATGTCGTACGTTGTCACGATATATGCACACATCCTCTGACTGAAGATAGATATATTGTGTATGTATGAGTTTGTACACTTGGTAGACCGTTAGTTTGATGACCTAATCAAGGTTTATGCACCGACGAGATGGTGTACATATGAGGGCATATGAGTAGTACGATCTCTCAAATGGATCATATAGGTTCACTACTGAATCGAAAGACATGAGAACACGTGTGAGGTATTCGGACCAATCAAATTCCATGCATGGTCATCTTGCTTTGGAAGAATGACGTGATATATGTTTTTGGAAAGCATATGATCGATACTGACTCCTAATGACCGAATGAGAAACATAATGATAAAACCTTGAAGAAGACAATCTAACTGTGATCTAAAACTTTGGGTTTATTCTAGGTCTTCTAATATGCAGGATGTACGGGTATTAGGAATACTCGAGGGTGATGTTATCATAAACGATCGTATAGCCATAACACTTCCATTCCAAGAGAGTGATGAAATAGGTTTAGATTTTAGTGACTCCTCTCAATAGATTAGTAATCCAATAATAGTCCAAATGTTGGACGTTGATCTAAATGCGATTTGGATGCAGTGAGGATTAGACCCATTGTTTTAGTTAATCAAACGCCTTTGATAGTTCCCTATGATCTGGATTTGAGATATGATCTCAATCCAAGTCACTATGCATGGAATGTACCATCGTCGTGTACTTTATCTCCAAGTATCTATAGAGAAAGCACATTATTCTTGAAAGAGCTTAATAATAATTTCATTATTGATAATATATATGAGGATTTCGAAATTGATGATTAAATATGATTTAGTTATCATGAATAATACGAATTTGATTCATATTATTTAGACGCATGAGAATAGTCATAGAAGATAATTAAATATGATTTAATTATCATGTATATGATTAATATGGATGTAACTATCCATAATAATCAAAATATTATAAATATAATTTAAAATATTATGTAAGATTTAATTGTAAATAATATTTAAAAATTAAATGTTAATGTAAATTAGATTCACATTGAACAATTAACTATAAATGCAATTTACATTTTATATTGGACGTATGACTATCATTC
Organism: Ottelia alismoides; assembly: GCA_037367405.1. Lineage (NCBI taxonomy): Eukaryota > Viridiplantae > Streptophyta > Magnoliopsida > Alismatales > Hydrocharitaceae > Ottelia > Ottelia alismoides. The sequence continues at coordinate 192,117 of JAZKJV010011308.1, forward strand.
ATGATTGTTGATGGCATGATTGAAATTATCACAAAATAATTTGGAATTATTTTGGTGAATAATTTTACAACAAAAGTTATTGCACATGTGGAATATTTGGAGAGATAAGAGATCTCTCAAGTAAGGAAAATGAAAGCCACCTTCCCCTTAAGAAGGTAGATGGCCATGGAGTCCTACTCCATGTATGGGCGTCCACTCTATTAAGGGATGGAGGCTTGTCCTCTTTCCTTTATTTCCACAAGAGACTGATTTGAATTAAATTGAACATGTTGTAAATTATTGCAATAAATTTAATTTGATTTATATTGATTATTTGTTATTGCATATTTATGCAACAAAATCGTGGCCACTGATTGAAAACATAAAATAATCTAGACCCTTAATTATGAGTGCACATGGATTATAATCAATGACATCCAATTTAGTATAAAAGGAGGGGTAGACCTAGCCTTTTCTACTTAAAACAATAAAATTTCAAGATCAATAGCGCTCCCTATATTCTCTACACACCCCATCTCTCTCTACCAATATTGTGGTCATCCACATATTGACCTAGAGAGCCTCATCGTCTTCATTAAGCCATTGTGCTTCCAGATCGACTGCTCGTAGATCCATGTCCTCTTTGGTGCTCCTTGCTCATGAAGAAGGTGTATGATTTCATGAGATGAAGTCAGGAGATTCATCGTTCGGATCTTCGACTTTTATTGCGAGAAGCATGTGTCTCATCCCCGTGCTCATAAGTGCCTCCTCCGTCGGGTCAGACTTGAGACAGGAGGTCTCTATACGATCTTTATCACGCTTCAAGAGGTAGTCCTTGTTCTTGTTTGTGTTATTGATGAAATTATTTGCGAAGTTTTCTCGAATCATGTGATTACATCTATTTAAAATTTTTAAATTTCGATGCCCGAGCAACTAGTATGACTAGTGGCTCTAGATCGCATATGATGTGATCTTCACATTTTTGTGATGTGCTAAGTCCCTAAACCTAGCCTTAATATGGCACTAGAGCCTTCATAAAAAGGTCTTGGATATGATATTGTCCTTAAGGGAAAAAGGTTTTGTATATCGATTGCATGAGGACTAATTTCTTATGTATAAGAAGCAAGATTCGAATGATTTCTCGCAAAAATGAAAAGCCCCTATTTATGCACTATTTGATTTTTTTGGACAATAAAATGTATTTAGAATGTATAAGCATATATCACTAAAATATTAGCTAATTGGTGGTACTAAAGGTGCATGAATTAAAATTTGAAAAGTTCCCACAATGAAATTATTCTTGCATGTATTCATGGATCTGTAAGAAATTAATTTTTGCTTACTATCTCCCTATCATGAAATGTAAAATAAATAACTTAATTAAGTAGAGAAATAAATAAGCTAACCACATGAATTTATCTCATGTGATTCTAACTCTGTTTTCCCTAGATATTCCATATTTACTGGAGATGGGAAGGATGACGATTGGATCATTAAGTTACTTTCTTAATGTGTTCATCATTCAATGTAAACCAAGAAAATTATGAATTTGACCTGATTAAGTTGATGCTTCATATTTATGTAAATATTTGATTAAACATCAATCATCATTGAATGATTGTTTCATGACAAAACCCTAGTTTAACCTACAGTAATCGTAGGTCAACTTTTACATGCAAAATATGTTTGCTTGATATGAATAGAAATTTAGGATATTTAAATATTTTATGATGCCTAAGATTTCTGAGCGATTACTATATATATGTATCATTCCGATCATCAAGAGCATGTGATCAGTAAAGCCTTTTAGTACAATGTGTACCAATTATGTTGTCTTGAATTGACTCGGTGATGGTGTCTAGGCCATGGATATGTTAATGGGTTAACTAATTGGCACCCTGCACTGCAGTGGAAGCACTCCCTATTAGCATAATCTATCCAACCTATCTTAATCTGATTCAAGGATGGTAGCATGAGAAGTCTCTGCATACTTTAATTAATAATTGGAAAAATACAATTGTGCAATGTGAGGGTCTATACTATGTAGTAATATCAAGCAAACCCTAATTGTTTGTTGGTTGAATTAAATTGTTAATCAATTTATTAGGATTAGATTAATTATATCAAATTAAAATAAATACTCTATTATGAATAGTTATATAACTCCCTTGAATGACTTAACTATGTGAATATGATTCATAATAATTAATTAGAATTTGAATGAGATATGGACGAACATATAAATGACATCCATGGTCTCTCGTTAAGGAAAGGGTTCCGTCGCCATGGATTGTATGTAGGAGATGCTTATCCGAAGTGATAGCTCTACAAGCACACCTGGATTAGGCTCTTTGCTTCTCAAAAGAGTAAGGTTGTATGCATAGTGACCGTAATATTGCTCCTCAAATAAATTAGGCGGTATTGGATTTCACATAGCGAGTTATATTCCTATTGATAGTTGATTCAATTAATAATGGGTCAACATCACCTTAGGAGTGGTGGGTCCGGGTATTATAGACCTAATTAGGAAATGCAAGTTGGACTTGCAAGGCAGGATGAGTTCTCGCTTCTTTTTATCTGAGTTATAGTTTCTCATATTATTGGGATGTAACAAAGGTAAAAAAGAGATCCTAGATCTTGCTAGATATGTAGCGATAAGTACATCTCTTACTTTGAAAGATTAATAAGGAAATGGACTTTCAAAGTTGAAAAGGCAAGACTAATTTGATTAAAAATCCTTAATCAAAGAATTTAAATTTGAATGTATAATAATTCAAATGTTCTAATGTAGTGCATTCTTAATTTTAGACATTAAACCCATGAACCCGCTCGGCATGCTTCTAGAGGTCAACTAGTTGACTGGACCAAATTATTCGAATTGGATCTATAATTTGGAACTTGTTCTTTCTGTGGAGTGCATTAGCTACGTGATCACTAAGAACAAGCACACAAACTCCACAAATTGGAAGAACTTAAATTCAATGAAAAATATGATGAAGATCATTCATTTCCTAAGTGTTATATTCGGGGGTCTTTGTCCAATGTGCTTCAGAAGCAACATGTGGACTTGGACACAACCCATGACATAATGTTTAATCTAAAAGAGATGTTCGGTGACATGAACCACACTCAACATTATAGTATCATGAAAGAACATATTCACTTCGATGCAGGAACGGACTTCGGTTCGATAGCACATAATAAAAATGTTTGGTTATCTCTTAGAACTGGATACCCTAAGGGCTTAGATGGATGCAAACATGTAGTCAAACTACATTCTGCTATCCTTTCCCAAGTCTTTCAATAACTTTGTAATATCGTACCACATGAACAAGTTAAGCTTGACCAACAATGAGTTAGTGACTACACTAAAGTTTGTAGAAAATATAATGAAGAAAGAAAATCCCACAGGTAGTGCAATGGCTGTGCGGGTCAAAGAAAAGTGCAGTCAAAAGCATGGGTCTCGGAAGGGTCCAATCAAGAAGAAAAAGAAGAAGAGTCAATTTGTTGGCTCGTCTTCTAAAGATTCTACACTGATAGAATAGATGAAGATTGATGTTTGTCTTCATTGCAAGAAGCTGAAGCACTAGTAGCGTAACTTCCCAGAATTCCTGAAACCATCGAGAAAGATAAAGCCCCATAAGGTATAAAATCTATCTTCATCATTGAAACTAAATTTCTTATACGAATAGAAGGTAGTTAGATATTGATTCTGGTGCTTATGTTCATGCATGCAATTCGTTGCTTCTGTTTCAGGAAACTAGAAGTTTTGATGAAGGGGAGATAGTCATCTAGATGGGATCTGATGCAATTGTTGCAACAGTCACTATTGGGACCTACAGATTATCATTATCTAGTGGAAGAGTCCTAATAAATAAAGAATGTCTTTTTGGATGTTAAAAGGAACCTTATATATGCATCTAAGCTAGTTAGAAATGGATATTCATCTTATTCTGTAATAAACTTGTCATAAATCTTTATGATAAATATATAACGAATGGAATTCTAACTTTTGGTGGACTCTACGAATTGTGCATTAATGAATGTGTCATGAATCTAACATCCATTAATAAAAACCTTAAAATAACCATAGATAAAGGAAATCATTAGAACATGATTTGGCATTATAGGCTTCATTATTTATCTGTTGATAGGATCAATATTGATAAATGATGGACCCTTAGATTTTCTATAGGTCCAAACTTTGCCCACCTGTGAACATTGTATTCATGGTAAAATGACCTGGATGCCTTTTTGTAACATGGTTACATGATATGGGAGTATTCTTGACCTAATACATACTGATGTATGTGGTCCCTTCAGTACCACAATACGAAATGGATATTGAAATTATTTGACATTATTGATGACCATTCACAATACAGGTTTGTCATTCTACTATGTCATAAATCTGAAACCTTTGAAAAGTTCAAAGAGTTCATGGATTTGGTTGAGAACCAAACCTATAGGAAGATTAAATAGATTCGATCTGACCGAGGTGGAAAATACCTCTCAGATGAATTTAAGGAATACCTCAAAGAGAGAGGAATTGTATCAAATATCACTCCTCCTGGAATTCCTTAATTAAATGGTGTTGCTGAAAGAAACAACAGGACCAGCATGGACATGGTTCATTTAATGATGAATAAAGCACATTTGCCTCTTAGTTTCTGAGGATATGCAGTAGAGACTACAATAGATATCCCAAACAAGTTTCCTAACAAATCTGTACCGAAACCCCTCATGAGATTTGGTATAGTACCAAGCCCCATGTTAGACACTTGAGGATTTGAGGTTGCTTGGTCCATGCGAAGAATGTTTATGCGAGTATGCCGGAATCTTGCACTCAAGAGTGCTACATCATTGGGTATGTAAAGAAAGGTATTGGGTATTAAATTTATGACCCTGAGACTCAAAAGGTTTTCATATCTAGAGATGTAAAATTTCTGGCTGATGAATTCCTTAAAAGTAAAGAAAAAATGAAGTAAAGGAACTCATTGAATTCCCTAAGGATATTGAGCTTCCAGAATCAGAAACTGGAGATTTAAATAAATATGAAACACCTGTACCTTTTAGAAGGAGTTCAAAGGTTGTTGCACCACTTGAAAGTTACCGACTCCATGTGTCAGGTGAAATTGACAACGATTCAACTTATTTTAATGAAGCACTCGAGGACCATGACATGATTAAATGGATGCTAGCAATGAAGTCTGAAAAGGACTCCATGTACAAGAACGGTGTATGGACCTTAAAGCATCCACCTAGAGGGGTAAAACCCATTAGATGTAAATGGATATTCAAGAGAAGTGGGGACTTGATGGCATGGTAGAGACCTTCAAGGCAAGACTCATAGCCAAGGGCTACACACAGAGAGAAAGCATCGATTACGATGAGACATTCTCTCATATGGCTATGCATAAATCCATTAGGGCACTGCTAGCTATAGCTGCATACCTTAACTATGACATCCGGTAGATGGACATCAAGATGGCATTCCTCAATGGATACCTTGAGGAGGATATCTATATGGAGTAGCCCTAGGGCTTCATTACTGATGAAGGCAAAGTATGCAAGTTGAAGAAATCCATCTATGGGATCAAACAATCTTCTCATAGTTGGAACATCAAATTTGATGAAACCATACAGAATTATGTTCTCGTTCAGAATCCTGATGAACCATGTGTGTACAAGAAGCTTAGTGGGAGTGTCACTGTGTTCATTGTGCTTTGCGTAGATGACATCCTTATAAGTGGGAATGATACGAGGATGATAACTAGTGTTAAGATTTGGTTATCCCATACGTTAGAGATGGAATATTTTTTAGAAGCCTCTTATATCTTAGGTCTGAAGCTGTTCAGAAACAAAGAAAAGAGGATTTTGGGATTGTCACAGTATGGGTACATTAAGAAGATCTTGGAACATTTCCATATGGAGAATTATAAGAAAGGCTTCCTTCCCTTACGACATGGTATACACCTATCGAAAGGGATGGCTCCTCAAAGTGTTGAGGATAAGAAAGCCATGGATGGATGCCCTTACGCATTAGTTTTGGGAAGCTAATGTATGTCATTATATGCACAAGGCTAGGTATTTGCCATGCAGTGGGAGTGGTAAGTCGGTATCAATCCTGCTATGGAGAATAACATTGGAATGTAGTAAAGAACATCTTTAAGTATCTAAGATGGATGAAGGATTACATCTTGGTCTATGGAGATGGTGATCTTAAAGTCTTAGGATACATAGATTCAGACTTCCAATCTTATATAGACGACTGCAAGTCAACTTTAGGGTTTGTATTCTTGTTGAACGGTGGTGCTATCAGCTGTAGAAGCAAGAAGCAAGGCACTACCGTTGATTCAACAAGAAATTCCGAATACATTGCCGCATAGGATGCTACAAAGGTGGCGGTGTGGTTGTGCAAGTTCATTCTAGAACTTGGCGTAGTTTCTATTGATACTCCCATCTTGCTACCTATTATAACATGGGAGCCATAGCTCAAGTAAAGGAACCTATATGTCATCAAGAAAGAAAGCACGTGGAAAGCACATACCATATCATCTTGGAGATTATCTTCATCACCAAGTTGGCCTATGTCTACAACATTGTTGATCCCCTTACCAAACCTTTCACGCAAAAGGTTTTTGACCATTGAAAAATAAGGGGAAAAAAGAAAGTTAGAATGAATTTATTTTCCCAAACTAATTCATGTGAACAGACAAAGGACAGAGCTCGATCTGGTCTGAAACAAGCATTTTGTTGGAGCCTTAACTAGGATTAGGACTTTTGTCTCAACAGTCCTCAAGTTCCACAAATCGTTATTTAGGTTCACCTGAACAACTAGTTCAGATCCACTTATTCGTAACACTAACTCTATCAACCTTGAATTCATTATGTATTGTGTCTGAATTCTTTTAGCTCTTCCCGCTCTAAAGAATTGAAGAAACCACCCATCCAAGTAATACACTCCCATTGGTTCCTCATTCAGATACTCTTTCCTCAAGGAGGGGGGTATTCCCTTCTAAGATCAGGTCGTGTTGTGTCCACAATCGAATATAGAGAGAAAGTAGAAGAATGAGAAAAGAACTAGAGTGAGACCAGTGTAGGCGCATCTCCTTGTGAAGCCCAACCATTGTAGTTAAGTCTCCATTAAGATGTGCAGGCTTTTTGGTGGAAGCTTGGACCATTGTGGTCATATTTGTATTTGGTGTCTTCTTCTTTGAATTGGCTTTGTAATGTTGCTCGCACTGCATTAATCTTTTTGCCTCGATGTATATAGCATCTTTTCATTTCATCCATTTTTTGAGGTCTTAGAAAAATTGTGTCAGCAAATCCTTCCCTCATCTGAAGAATTATTTTAACCCCAATATCTTCCATCTTTACATGACAGTGCCACAAGATAAGGATGAAAATGTACCACTAAAATGGATTGGCCTTCGCAGCCCCATGCAAGTTGAGCTAAGTGCAAAGTGCATGTGTCCAAAATTAGTTCACTGATGAAGAGTTGAATGGATGACACCAAGTGTTCTACTTAGGCACGTTTAAGTTGACTTCCCAAATATGGTCTCATGGAACCCAAAGATTTAAGCCAAAGGCCGGAAGAGTCTAAATTCCAGTTCCTAACTAGGCTCCTTACAATGAAAGTTAAAGGCCATAATCAATCTCCGTCCTTTAGACTATTTCCAATCTATAGTTTTAGAAATCAAACTTTTTATGAAAAATACTAATGCAAATGCAACCATGTTTTTGAGAAGTATATTTTCTGAATTTTACTCATTTTTATGGATTTTAAGGATTTTGTAATTTTTATGAATTTTAGACTTTGCATTTTTTATAGATTTTTTAATTTTTATAAACAAGTTTATGTACAAGAAATTTACAAGACAATTTACCCATATTTTATTTGAATTAAATAACTAATGTCTTTTACAAAATTTACATACAAAGATATTTACAAGGATTAAATGAATTTTACACATATTTTAACAAATAGGATTTTAAATAAGGATTATACACATTAGAAAAAGGAGCCTACCTCGGCGGGTACAGGAAACACCCTACACTCGGCCTAATTTTTCATTATTTTTTGATTTTTTTAAAATGAAACCGGGGGGGATTTAGATCACCATGTATCACCATGTTGTCATTCCAAATTCAACTTAATTCGAGACTTCTATCATCTCCATCAAAACTATCAAATTTTAACGGTTTCAAAATTGCTAAAATCGACCTTTTCTAGATGAACATGTTAGGAATATTTGTTTTTCATGAAACTTGAAACACATATACCCCTTAACATATTAAGTGAATCCCCTGAACTTATATTTCCAAAAAATAAAAAAAAATAGTCGAAAAATGGGGTAGGTGCAGGGAGTTTCCTACACCCCAGGGTGCAAGCTCCCTGCCCCCATATACACATTTTAGATACATATTTTAAATACACATTCTAATTTAAGGATTTTAAATAAGGATTTTAGACATTTTTTACTTATTTACAAGGATTTTATAAATAATAAATAAATAGATAAATGGATTTTAAATTAATCCTCACACACTTTTTATGGATTTTATAGATATAGAAAATACATAGAAGTGCGAGTTATGGAAGTAAGTATATATAATATATACGCACTCGCTATACTTAGCTTGTGCTATGTCCTCAGCGTCCAAAGTGAAAAAGGAGGACATAAATCATGCTAAGTAAAAGTTGGTGAAAAAGAATAAAAGAATAGAAGTCAGTTGACTCCCCTATACATACGATCAGGTCATCGTAAGTATAGTGGAAAGCAAAAACAAGGTTACTAAGGAAAAGGAATATACAAATGACGGAACAAAAGAAATAAAGATAAAAGAAAGCAACGAGAGCACCCGGTCCCCCCTATACTTAGGATAAGGCATCCTAAGTAAAGAAAAGAATATCGCCAAAATTAGGGACCAGTGATTAGAGTAAAAGAAAGGAAAACAAAAGAAAAGTAAAAAAGAACAAAATCAGAATGCAAAAATCAACAGGAAATCTGTCCCCCTTATACTTATGATCTGACATCCTAGGCATATAAGACGAACAAAAAATAGGGACGATTGTAGACTACGAAGAATAGACAGGTGGTGTACTCCAAAAAATCAAGAGGCTCATAGGTCTCTGTACAAGATGAAATGAAGTGGAAAATTAGTCATGCATCCTGTACAAAGTGGATCATCTCAACCAGGGTCGTACTGAATTATCTGTTGTGCATGTGCATACCAATCCCTTGCTGAACAAGAAGAGATACCTCTGTAAGTGAGCTTTGTATGTGGCAAAGCACTCTCTACTGAAATACGCATCTCTGGAGTCAGACTACAGAAGGTGTTTATATGTGTAGTCATCACACCATCTGACACTCTACACTGAATAGACTATATGATCTGTGAAATATAATCATTTAACTCTCATGCTGGAATATGTGTACTCTCAATCTTCGACACTGAGATGTCTACTGGTATTGATTGTCCATATAGATCTGATGTGAACTACATATCTGTATGCGAACAGTCATCTGAAAAACTAGGTACCATGTCATCTAACCTATCCTCCTGTAGGATATCATGGTTATCAAAATAAACGCTCTCAAGATCAAGAGACTATGTCTCATCTATGTCTTGTCAATCTTCTACAAGACTGGTGTCATCTGAAGTAAATGACAATTCTAATCTAGGACTGATACGTCCTCTCACCATCTCAATGTGTATCTATCCACTATCTGTGAAGAATGATACTCTCCTAGCATCATAATCAAAGAGTGCTCTCGTTGTCTTCAAGAAGGGTCTCCCGAGAATGATTGGAGCACGGTGTAACTACGTAGGGCACATCATATCTAGGATAGTAAAGTCCACTGGAAACTGCAAGACCTGAACATTCACGATAATGTTCCACAACACTCCTCTAGGTCTCTTCACTGATTAATCTGCAAACTAAAGTATCGCTCGTGATTTGTAAAGAGGACATAACTTGATCTTATCAAGTAAATAAGATGGAATCAAAATAATCAAGGAAACATTATCTAAGAGAATACGATGGAATGCGCATCTTAAATCTTTCATGTGACATAGTGAGCTCCATAATCTCTTTTCTTCTTAAGTACCTTATTCCGAATAGCACATGAAGTTGCCGTTGTCAATACATGTTTCTCAACTCATGATATCTTTTTCCTACGTGTTCTACATTTGTTCATCAACTGATTCTTGAGCGTAGGAAAATGATCAAAGGCATCATGAAGTGGAATCTTCAGAAAAATATGATCTTTTAATAGATAATTGATTTCTGGAGTGACAACATTCTTTTTGTGTTTTTATTTCCTTTTCCAAACAAAGCATCGGGAAAAGGAACAATTTCAGGAACAACAAAATCAACTTTTTTATTCAAATCAAGATCAGCATTTACACCGATAGTCTCAGAAGTATGTACAAAACTCTCTAGAATGGGAGAAAAAAACATCTGCATCAGGAGTGTATGCGTGGTCTAGTGTGGTATCATCGTCTGATTCGCCTGTGTCCATGCAAACTGTCTCAGCATCACTCCCCTCTCTCTAGTCATCAAGATGGACATCATGCTGATCCTCATCATCATGGTGGTCCTCCTCCTCAGCATCAATATGTGTATCATGGATCGACTCTCGCTCGTCATCATGTGCCCTCTCCTCCCGATCAGGTGCTCGTGGTGATCTACCGCTCCTGAGACGAATGAAGTTAGATAAAAATTCAAGAAACGGGATCTTACCTTTATTGGTGTCTACATGATCTAGATGCCTCCACTAGTTGTTCGAGTTCATCTGAGGTTGGGCTGAGAGAGTGGCCTTGGGCATGGTTAACTCATCCAGGCGATGGCTAACTTGCTCCATCTCAGTTTTGTGTGCGGTCTAGAGGGTTCTCAACATGTCCATGATCTGGTTCAGTCCTAGGGCCTGTGAAGATATTTTAGACTCAGTGTGGTAACCCTGGATGTCTATTCTCTCCTGCCTAGGAGTGCCCTGTGGTGTGTACGGCTGAGGAGATCTTTGGGGTGTGTACGAAGACTGTTGTTGATTTTGGTAATGGTGCAATTGTGAATGTGTAGCACGATAATGAAAAGAATGTGGTCTCTAATAGGCATGCTAGTTAGACTGCAACGGCGTGTAATGCCAGTGGTGCTGAAAATGCGGTGTCCATATTGTAGATGATTGTACAGCTGTTGCAGGTGGTGTACGCTCTGAGTAATAAAGTATGACGAAGGCTGAATCAGAGCATACCATATTCCGTTGATCTCAATAGTGGCTTGATAATCAACATCAACATCTCCAGGGCTAGTGATCTGGCTTGGATCTGCACTGGACGGATTCTCATGCCAATCAATCTGCGGAGTCTCAATAGGATGAACCAGCTTGCTCTGAACGAAGTGAATATGACGGGTGGGAGGAGCATGTAAAGATCTCTGAACAGTCTGAGAAGTAGAAGTGGTACGTAACTGCTGGTACTAGAGCTGTAAATTAGTCACCTTCTTCTTCAGATCAGTCAACTACTAGGGAAGTGATGAGAGTTTCTCCAACTCTCGCAGTGGCTGCAAATCCTGAACTTGCTTCTGAATCATGTCAACTAATGTTAGCTTCTCGCTAATAAATCCCATGTTGGACTATGATTTGACTCTAAAACATGCTTCACATTTTGATTCTCTCGGTGGTGTATTGGTTGCGAGGCCTTCTGGAATGCCCGAGTAGAATCGACAACTCATGAGTTCTCTGCCATCCCCTCAAAGATGAACCCGACAGACTCGGCATCCCTATTCAAATAACTGCCTCCACATGCGACGCTCGCAAGGCCCTGAACATCTGGCTGGAGTCCTCCGAAATAATTCTTTACAAGCACCTATATTGGTATCTCATGATTTGGGCATCTCCCAGTAAGATCATTGAATCAATCCCATGCCTCATGGAATGATTCATTCGGTAACTATGTAAAATTAAAGATCTGGCTCCTCATCATGTTTGTCCATCCCATAGGAAAATATTTATGTAGGATTGTGGACTTCAGATCGTCCCATGTAGATATCTTCCTCCCCAAATGACTAAGCCAGTAAAGCACCTTATCTACTAAGGCAAAGGGGAAGGCTTTGAGGCGTACAACCTCCTGTGTAACTCCTGGATAGCTAGCCGTACCACAAATCGTCTCGAATTGCTGCAAAAAGGTAAATAGCTCCTTTGCAGCATTCCCATAATACTTGGGAAGCAAAGAAATAAAGGACAGTCTCAGCTCATATAACTCTTAGTTAGATGGTAACCAAATCCAATGGTGTAGCATCCTTGCTCCTGGGTCATACTCATCTCGTAATGTTGTAGGAACCACGGTAGGCGGTGGCGGATTCCCAGCTCCTGCTATCAGTGCAACGATCTCAGCTCTCAGCTCATCTTGGACTCTACACTGGTTTCTGATCTGTAAGTTCATCTACTACAGTTTATCAATAATCCATGTAGTAATATATGTTGTTGGATCAGGTCTATCCTCGGTTTGTCATGCCCTAGTCGGTTGGTACTCAGCTGGTCGATCCTCAACTGGTCCCTTCCCTGTAGCCATTATCTTCGAATCCTCTGGGAAGGAAAAGGTCTCATAATAACTCGGTGAAAATGGGTAGGATAAATAGATAAGAATTTGAAGTGCGGGTCTGCCTCAATAGAAGGGCTGGGAGGCGAGGGAGTATGGGTCTGGCTCTCCTCGTGAATAGATGGGATCAACTCGAGAAGAGGGTCATCTCGAGTTTGTGAAGATGTATGATGGATGGTTGATCAAACTAAGTGTGAAATCTGTCTAGTTGTCATCTTGGATGTCAAAAGATATAGGGAGATAGCATGATGTCAAGTCAAAAATATGAGTGTGATGGTGTATGATATGCGGTAACACACACCTCGCGAACAAACAAAAAACAACCCCAATTTCACCAACACAACTCGGTGATGATCGTAAAAGTTTGGTCATTTATATTTTCGATTTTAGGGTTATTTCACAAACAAGTCTTTTCACAGATTAACGTGAGCTGATAGGTGTCCGAAATTTCCTTGAAACATTGTCCTTAGTTCTTACAAGAAATCTCCTATTCTCAACCAGTATGGGAATAAGTACGAACCATTTCTGGCTACCCGTGCTACTTGAGGATCGTGCTATTACGGTGTCCTCTAAACCTCCCACTCTACTAAGAAAACTGAGACCATTTCTGGCTGCTTGAGAGTCCCACTGAAGATTAGGTGATTAAGTGTATGAACTAAGTAGTATTTCAATGGAAATCTAGACTATGTCTCTACTTATGTGTCATCCCTCACTCACAGATCTGGAATGTACCTGCAATCCATGCACTGACGGTTGCTCTCCCAAAACAAGTGAATCCTTTATGTTGATTTTAGATCAAATAATATTAGCAGTCCCGATTTTAATTTTTTGTTTTCTATTTTTTAAATATTTTCAAGGCACGTCTAATGATTTTTTTTCTTTTTTTATTTTCCTAAAAAGCATGCACCTAGGTTACGGGTCCTAAAACTAGCTACGAAGGCGCAAGGAGAGAAAAAAATCGAAAAAACCTAAATAAGCACCTAGCATCGAAAAGTCCACGGAAAACCGTCGATAAATGCGATGCGAGAAAAGCTGCAGTGGGTGCACTGTTCCCCGAAGTGCACAGCACTTGGTGAAACAGACCCCGAGAATGGGAGGGAGGAAGGTATAAGCCGGGATGTCCATACGGAGCCCTTTCTACAAAAATAGAAAAACAGGAAAGTACCCTTTCTCTTTTAATAAAGAATACAAAAAAATAATACAAGTATATGAAAAAAATATTAACTAATTCTTCTCCTCTGCAACCAACTCGTAAAGAAAGAGTTGGTCTCTGCACTCTCCACTGATTCAGCTTCGGAAAAAGCCAACTGATCCTGCATGCCCTGCAAAACTTGTTAGCAAACAAACACACAAAAAACCGTAAAAATTAAAGAAAACACAAAAACCGTAAAAATCGAAGAAACTCGATGAAAATCGTAAAATCTGCAAAAAACATAAAAGCCATAAAACAAATCGAAAATAAAATTGATGAAAAGAAGAAAAGCCATAAAAATCAAGAAGAAGAAAAATCACAAAATGAAGTCGAAAATCAAAGTATAGCTAACGCCTCCTCGACAATGGCATCATTTTGATAACTGAAATCCAACCCGTGATTAATTGAGAAACATGACGGTATAGAAGAACCACGAAAATCAGATTTCGATTGATCAAACAAAATTCAAATAAAATAGTAGAGAGAGAGTTAAAAAGATGAAGTAAAGAAATATCTCTCTAATTTTATCCTTAAACTAATTATTTATCCATGTCTGTCAAGCGGGTGACCTGGGTTCGATCCCTAGCAATGACATCATTTTGATAACTAGGGTTTTGGTGAGCGATAATTAAAGATGTCAATGTAGAAAAATCACTCGATACCCAAAACCCTAATTAATCAAACAAAAATTTAATAAAATAGGTGTGAGAAAGATAAAAAGATGAAGTAAAGAGTCGGCTCTCCTATTTTATCTTTACACTATTTATTTATCAATGAAAGTTTCCCTAGGTCGAACTAGAGGAGGCAGAATACATATATCACAGCTTTTGAGAAAAGAAGAGAAATTTTGTGATCTTTTATTTGTTCTTGAAAAAGGAAACAAATTGATCAAAACAAATACAAGTTAGAAAAAATCAAAACAAAAAAATATGCGATAAAAATACATGAAAAATATCAAGAAATTCTCTAGGGTAGTTGTATAACTACCCTAGAAAAACTGAGGAAAAATAGTGTTGAAAAGATGTCCAAAATTGTGCTACAGCTTAGGGGTATAACTACAAGAAAAATAAAAGAAATTGTCTGCAAACTGGTCTTTAATAGGGACTAGAATGAAAAGAAAGCTAAAATTTATTATGTTTAGGTCCCTATGCTGGGTCCTAAACGTAATTCCTGGAAAGTTCTGGAGCGACCTTGAATTTCTGGAAGTTCATGGGCTTATTACGTAAATATTCCACTGTTTCATGAATAAGGGCCGGGATTAAAAGGACTTGGATGATCTAGACCGTCGGAGTGGCGCCACTTGTTGAAAGCCTGTAAAACCTGGCATTCTTGGAGTTCGTCCCTCATCTCAAGTGCATGACGAAGTCGATGTCTTCTCCGATTTATTGTCGTCGAAGGAGAGCTTGTAACGATCTCCTATAGGGCCAAAGGGGTGACGCCTTCACCCCTCGAGCTCACCTGCGGTGGACAAGGTGGCAAGGACGACATAGTTGGTTGTTATAGGTCAAAGAAGAAGGACCTTGAGCATGATGATTGTTGGTCTTGAAAGCCTTGCAATTGAAACTTTTGCACAATTTGCCGAAGAATAAGCTCCAATTAGTTGTTTTTTGATGCTTCAGATATAAGATGGACCTGCAAGTGAAAGATTTATGCTCGATTCACGATGGAATCGGCCAAGACATGTGAAAGATTTATAGTTCTAATTAAGCTTCCAGAATAATGTTATGACAGTGAAAAGAAAAGGAAATAAATGCTCTTTTGATCGAATGTAGAATTGTTTTTGTATGAAGTGAGAATATGAATGATTACACTCTTGAAGTGTGTGGTTAACTATCGTAATTTAGGTCAAAAATCGAGAAAATAAGTGGAGAAAAGATGGAGGAAATTCATGGGAATATGAGGTTTTATGAACCTCGGTTGTCTTCGCTCGATGGTCAGTGGCCAGAGATCTACACAGTGATTGCGGCGATGCAAGGCCAAGGTTGGCCTTGGAACTTCTCCTCCAATCGACCTTCTTCCACGAGGGTACCTAAGAAAGAGATTTCACCTCCGGATCAGGGCGAAACAAGGCGAAGAAGGTGGCTTATCGACTAGGTGGTGCTGGGATTAGGATCAGTTCAGGAGAGTTAATTTGAAAGGGAGAGATTGATGGGTTTTTATATGTGAATTGAAGAGGGTTAGCTGCGAATCAATGGCTGGCGTGAATCTAGGTAGTTAGGAGTAGGTAGTGGAGGGTTTAGATTAGGTGAAGACGTTAGGAGATGGTGGGAAGAAAATTTTGAAGACGGGCCAGTAGAACAAAACCAACCGTTCTTGTTCTTGAAGAAGATGCACAAGGTGCTGACACGTGTCAGATGGACTAAATACCTTAATAAATAAGGAAATAAATAGTAAATGACATAATTTTAAATAGGTGTAATGAACAAAAAGTATGAATAATTAATATATCTAAATTATAAAATAATTAGTTTTTTTATAAATAATAAATAAATTATTAAATATAAAAATTATATCAATAAATAGGTATAAATAATAATTAATAAATGTGTTTTGGATTTTTATCTTAATGAATTAATAATAATATATCATTTTTATATTTTATTAATTTAATAAGATTAAAAATAGAATATTTATGAATTTTGTAGATTTCAATAAATTAATTTAACTATATTAATAAATATGGATATAAGTTATGTAGTTCAATTTCATCTATAAATTAGGGTTTTTGATTTATCTAAAATAATAAATAAGCTCCAAAAATTTTGAAATAAATTAGAGTTAAAATATACGATCAAGAAAATAATTAAAAATTATGAAATCATTAAAACTATAAAAATAATGCATTCTAGATAAAATAAAAAGCCTAGAAACCCAGTTGTTATTGGGTCCCAAAACCGACTTTTTGTTGCAAACGAACTCTGATCTTAGTGAAATCACCTCCATTAATTAGAGAATATTTTTTTATGAACTTTAAAGGTGAGTAGAGTGAAATTGGAGTTTGTATGAGAAAGTTGATGTTCGGAAGTTGATATTTTGACAATGTACAAGTTGGATTTCTTGGTGTATATACAAGAAAATATTTTGAACTTATTTTTTTATTTTTCTGTACATTTTTAGAAATAATTAGGATAAGAGTTTGGTGAAAATATGTTCATATGTTTAATTAAAAATTAATGAAGACTTGATATTTATTTGATAAATAGTGAAGGTTGTATAGAATGAATAATTAATTTTTTTCTTTCCTTATATCCCCCTACTTATTTATTTGTCGACTAATCCATGATGTCTTAGTCCCAGGGGTTAGGTTATAAATATAAATTTCAGCTTTGTTTATTTTATAAGTCACATTGTACATATTTACATATCTACAATTTGCCTTCTTTTTATTTTCTTTATTTTTTTCTTTTATTTATTTACATGATTTTGATGCATAAAAGTGTATTTTAATTTATGAGTCTGGTTTTGTTAATGAGCATGTAATGAGCATGTAATGAATTGTTCTGAGGGCTAGTGGGAGATCGTTAGCCATGTGAGCCAGGGGAGAACCATTTCTACAATAATTGTTATGTTAATCTTTTATATATCAATAAACGTTATTGGCTTATTTCATTCCATGTCTAAGATTAAATGAATGAATGCACTTATAAGGTCCCTTAGTACAATTAGGATTATGTACCATGGTCATCTTAATGGTCATGTAACTGTTGATTCAATGGTTGAATCATAACAGCTAGTGCTTGGATGACATCTAAAGAGTTAGACTGAGAACTCATCAAGCACTGTCAAATAATTGTTAAGAGATCTCCATCCTGAGAAGGAGATGGCAATCTTTCTCTAAAGATTGATATCTGATTGACCGGTTAATGCAGGTCACCTGCATAGGAATGGAGATTTGAAGGTGTCAGATAAGTTAGGTCATAGAGTTGACTTAATGAGATCAAGATAACAAAGTCCTATGTCATATGATTTCATGATATAGGCACGCACCCTCTAACTGGAGACAGATGTATTACATATGTCTGAGTATGTGCACTTGGCAGACCGTTTGGTTGATGACCTAATCAAGAACTAGACACCAGTGAGCTGGTGTGCATACGAGGGCATATGAGTAATAGGATTTGTCAAGGGATCATACAAGTTCACTACTAAACCAGAAGACATGAGTTCACTCATTAGGTAGTAAGAACAATCAAATTCCTTGCATGGTGATGAATATGTGATTCATCACTCTAAAATTCGAAAATAGAGCTTTGTTCTTGAGTAATTAGTTGCATATCTCCATTTATTTTGCATTGTTCTCATTCATGCATTTAGAATTAATATTTGCATTTTAGCATGCATATTTGCATTAAATAAGAAGCCAAATTGACTTATAAATATCACTTGTATATTCACCATATTTCCCCTATTTTTATCTATTTTTATCTAACTTGGAATTGAATAAAATCAACTCTATAGTGTTTATATTACTAGCATTAATAAAGAAAAAATATCAAAAAAATGACTAACTTGTAAAATTGACCAATACAACCCTAACCCTAGTTTGAGCTAAGAACCTTGAAACGTGAATATCTCTCTCATACAGTCTCCTATGGACCCTACTCACTTTTGAATTAATGTATGTTCTATTACCTTTAAAACAAGACCAAATTCAAAGGAATCGGAGTTTGTATGCGAAACTTGGGTATTAGGCCCCTTCGTATATTGTACATGTGTTCCCTTTTACTTATATATTTTATTTTGTTATTTTTCTTAATTATTGAAAATCCAAAAAAATATATTAAGTTTTAAATATTTATCTAATAAGTTCTTTGATTTTATTTGATTTCTATCTTTTTTTTAAATGGAAAAAATGCAAAACACAACAAAGTCAATATTTTATACCTATAAGGTGTCACCTAATTTTATGTATAAATAGTTTATTTTCGTTTTCAATACTTCACAAAAGTTGTAGATCGTGTTGAGACGAGCAACTTTTGTGTTCACCACTTTTTGATTTGACCTCTTTTGTTATTTCTTTTTTATTTTGTGTTCCCCATTTTATATTATTTTCGAAATTTTATTTAATTTATTTTAATTATATTTTACTTATTTATTAATTAATTATTTGTTTATATGTATTCATTTATTCAATTATTTTATTTTTTATTCATTTTTATATCAATTTTAATTACTTATGTATATTATTTATTTATTTATTTATTTATGTTTTCTCCCATCAAGTCCCAATCTTCCCTCATCTTCCACCACTTCCAACACCCACCCCACTTCTTTTCTAACTTCTCCATCTTCTTCCTTTTATTCCCTTTATCCTCTTCATTTTTCTCCAACCACTTTATGCGAAAGAGAATCCAGAGCTCCGACCAACCTTTTTGGTGAAAGCAAATAAAGAAGTAGACCGATGACTGATTTCTTCTCCGATAAGATCTGTTGGCATTCTAACCAACTCCGCAGCTGCTTTCACGAGTTGCTCGAGCTCGTCACGTCTTTCTTTTCTCTTATTTATTTATTTTTTGATTATTTATTTTGCATTTTTTTCTTTCTTTCTACTGAATACCACATCATCTTCATCATCGTCATCCACATTCATCACCTCCTCAATTTCATTTTTTTCGATTTCCTATTTTAAAAAAAGTTCAAAAAAATATAAAAACAAAACACAAAAAAATGAGAATGGGCAAGTAGCAGGCGCATGGCCCCCTGTCCCCCTTCATCTGTCGCCAGCAGACGTGCTGCTGCCGCCTCAACCCTCTCACGCACAATCACGTGTGCCCATCGCGAGCGTCGCAGCATCCGAGCAGTACGACACCCAACCCTCGTCTAGATGCACGCACCGATCGTTGATCGCTGCAGCAACAGAGCAGCCGTGGTCTCCCGACCCTCCTCCAGACGTCGTGTTGTCACCGCCATCCTCACCCATGTCCTCCCTCCGTGCGGCCGCACACCGCCACCGTCCTTCCCCTCCCACGTGTGGCTACACGAGCCCGCCACCCCATCGTGCCCTAAACGATCGAAGAAGAAGGTCCATTAGAACCATTTTTTATTGTTTTGTAAGTATTAAAAATTTACCCATCAAATTTCTATATTTGCAAAACTGGCCTTAAGCATTGTTTGTGTATAAGTTTTGTTTTCTATATTGCAAAGACATACATGTCTTTGTTCTTTAATTTGGACCTCTATTTGTCATCATTTTTTCACCAAAAATTTCATATTATATACTAGATAATGTTTTATAACTTGGATATTTATTTGTAATTTTGCGAGCACTAGGTAATTAATTTGAATAGATTTGGTGAAAACTGCTTAGTTTACCCAATTTATGGTCTTAACTTCATATTTAATTAACTCTTGCTCTAAAAATTGCGCAAAAAACATAAATGATGCATCTAGTTATGTTTTAATTAATGTTCAAATTCATTACAAATAGAGATGTCTTGTGCCTAGAATAAATTCTTGAGTGATTTCAGTAAATGGTTTTTAATTAAATCCACAAGTATTATTTTTACGAAATTCTAATCTCTTAGGTTTCTTATTAAAATATCTTATTGAGATAAACCATTCTCTAGATAATTTGATTTTTTTAAATTTATTAGAAATTAAATACTCACAGTCATCCTGTTTCCACAAAAAAATTCATAAAAAATCAAATATTCTCGGAAAATTCCAAAAAAATATTTAGCTTCATTTCATCATGTTTAACTTTCAGTAGAATTTTCATTAATTTTACATTCTGTTTGCATGAAAAACTGCATAAAAACCTCTAAAAAGTGTGCAATTTTAATTATTGCATTTTAAACCTAAAAATTCCAAAAAATACATTTTCCATTCATCACTTGATTAGGTTTCTAGGAAAAATATAACTTGGATAAATTAGATTAATTTCACATTAAAATTAGCATTGCTAAGTTTCGTTTTTCTTAATAGCCTAGTTCAATCGCTTGTTTTGCATTTGTATTTATATTGCATAAAAAAATAAAAAAATGCCTCTTGAAAACCTAGCTTCTAGATCAACTAATAATTAACCTAAGGAGACAATGGCTTCCCTGAGTTCAACCTTGGACTTGACCAAGTAAAATATAAATTTGACCACTCACTTTAATTGATAAATTAATTTTAGCGGTTTTTGATTAATCTGAATTGCATGCCTATGATGTTCACATTAAACGTCAAATTCATTAAATAACTAGGGAATTTGCGGGGTTTATCACGTGGTCGTCATTCTATAGAAGTATGACTAGAATTTGAAGATATGATATATGTTTTTAGAGAGCTTATTATCGAATACAAACTCCCAATGTCCGAGTGAGAAACTTAATGATAAAACCTGAAGAAGATAATCCAAATGTGATCTAAAACTTCGGGTTTATTTTAGGCCTTCTAATATGAAAGATGTACGGGTATTAGGAATACTTGAGAGTGATGTGATTATAAACGACTGTATAACTATGACACTTCCATTCCCGAGAGAGTGATGAAACTAGTTGGGATATCAGTTACTCCTCTCAATAGATTAGTAATCCAATCTTAGTCTAAATGTTGGGCACTGATTTGAATGTGATTCTAATGCAATGAGAAGATTAGATCACCATTTGATTTAGTCAAACATCTTTAAGAGATCTCTGAGATCTGGATTTATGATATGATCCCAATCCAAGTAACTATACATAGAATGTACAATCTTTATGTCCTTATCTCCAAGTATCCGCAGAGAAATCGCATTATCCTTGAAAGAGTTCGAAAATATCTCCATTGTTGATATAATATCGGAGTATTGAGAAATTGATGATTAAATGTGATTTAATTATCATGAATAATATGAATATGATTCATATTATTTGGACACATGAGAGTAGTCACCCAGGATAATTAAATATGATTTAAATATCAATGATAAAATATGAATGTCACTATCCATAATAATCATAAATATTATAAATATGGTTTATAATATAATGGAGAGATTTAAATGTAAAAAATATTTACAAATTAAATTTTAATGTGAATTGGATTCACATCGAATAATTAATTGTAAATGAAATTTACATTTTATATTGGATATATGAGTACGGTTCATAGTTGTTGTTGGCATGATTGAAATTATCACAAAATATTTTGGAATTATTTTGGTAAAGAAAATTGAAATAAAAATTGTTGCACATGTGTAATATTTGGAGAGATATTAAATCTCTCAATTAAGGAAGATGGAAGCCTCCTTCCCCTTTAAGAGGGTCTACGACCATGGAGTCCTACTCCATGTATGGTCGACCATTCTATTAAGGGAAGGCGGCTTGTCCTATTTCCTTTATTTCCTCATGAGATTGATTTGAATTAAATTGAATGTGTTGTAACTTATTTAGAACAAATTTAATTTATTTCAAATTGATTATTGTTGTTGCAAATTTATTCAACAAAATCATATCCATTGATTGAAAGAAGATTGAGATCCATAACATCCAATTTAGTATAAAAGGAGGGGTAGCCCTAGCTTTTTCTACTTACAACAACTAAATTGAAAGAGCAATCTCTCTCCCTCTATTCTCTTCATGTCCCATCTCTCTCTTTCAATATTATGGCCATCCACATATTGACCTAAGAGCATCGCCGTCATTGTCATGCCATTGTGATGCCAGATCGATTGCTCATGGACCTCCGTCCTCTTCGGTGCTTGATTTTTGAAAGAATTTTTGTGTTTTAAATATTTAAAGGAAGATGATATGAATCAAAGTGGAAATAAGAACAAAGTACTCATAATTTCCCAAATCAAAATTATTTTTATTCTAACATAGAGAACAAATGCTATTATTTTACATGTACAAAAATCAGGATCAAACTCAAGGAGGCTACAATATCTGAGGGTTATTTAATTATTGTTAATTAAAAGGAACTTTTCTTTTCTATTTGTTCTTTTTGTGATTAAAAATGCTTTTGTATTTTTGCATATTTTTAATATTTTAAATTTTTATATTTTCTATTTTTTTATTTTTAATAAATTCAATTTTTTTTCAATTTTTTTTAATTTTTAAAGAAAACAATTTCAAATAATTTTACAAAATAGAAAATTAAGTTTTTTTATTTTTCAAATATAACAACAATAACCAAAAATGCAGCATTAAAACCTTTTTATATTTTACATGATTTGTTACTATTTTTGTTATTTCTGTATAATTTTAGATTTTTTAAGGATTTTTGAATGAAGTAAAACTAAAAACAATGGGTAAACAAACTTAAGCTACTATTTTTTATTTTTTTTTGAAAATATTAAAGAAATAAATTTAACAAGAAATCAAATTTAAACAAAAGTATCTTTAATACAGGCTAATTTTCATATTTTTCTGAATTTTCTACGAATTTATATGAATTTTTTAAGTTTTTTTGTTTTTTCAAATTTTAGGGTTTTCTATTGGAATTTTAAAATGACATTTATACATATGATAAAATATAATAAAAGACAACTACTATATCTTTTAAATTTTTGAAAAGATTTTTGAATTTTTATGAAGTTTTAGTGCAAACATGGAAAATAAAGAGAGTTTGTGATTTTTTGAAATTAACAAAATAAAGAAATTTTCAAAACTAAAAATATTAGAGATAAAACAAACAAATAAGAGCAAAGTATGATTTTTGTCAATTTTAATGAGTTATTTAGTATATTATTAGAATCAATTAATACGAAAATAAATATTGCAGATTTAGGACCTAAATCAATTATGAAGAATTAATAGATTTAATATTAACACGTAAAAGAACTATAGGATCTAAAATGAAAATTGCACACTAATTCACGTGTTTGTGCATGTGAATCCATACTTGAAGGACCTTATTGTAATTATAGAAAACTATGGAGCAATTAACAACATAAAACAGTAGGTATATTTATTACAAAATTTCTAATGAAACTTCTCTGAGCACGTATCCACAATAGAAGGACTAAATGTAATAAATAAAACAAGTAGATGTCTATGTGCAATTACTCAATTAACCTCGACGGGACACATAAGAAAAATGAACTTATTTATAAATAAAAGAATGTGTAGAAGATGGAATGCAAAATCACCAATGAAATGTACAGATCTTGTAGGCGATGGATGGTTGGGATCGCGCTATGGAGTTCTGATCGGACGGCTGCCTTGTGGGTATGAATAGATGGCTCTAATCGAATTTGGGCTCTCTTGTTCTTAACCAGATGGCAGATAGAGTCTCTAGAAGAACTTGCTCGAAGGCTTAGGTTGATTAGCTTTGATCGCCTCAATCTCGTTTCTCCGTGCTCCGATCTGCTACCTGATGGATTCAGTATGCTCCTGGTGAATTCCAACATCAATAAAACATGAAGACCGGGTCCAGGTACCACTGATCAAGGACCTAGAGCTCAAGGTCTTGTGAAGGTGAAATGTGACCTCCATTGTCAGATCAAATCTCCAGTCGCTCCTCTTGACCTATAGATTTATTTATAGTTTTAAGGTGAAGCTTCGATTGAAATTAATTAGCAGAAATAAAAGGAAATGGGATGGATGCATCGATCTCCTGGAAGGTGGAGGAACTGAGATTCAATCTCCCCATTTCCGATGATCTGAGGTTAATCATAAGGTGTGGGAATATGAAGAAGTGATGTGTGATGAATGGTGATGATCTGATAGGGGTGAAGACAAACGGAGCACCTCCGATCTAGCAGATTGGAGGCTAATATGAATCTTAATTTTCTAAATGGAAATCGACTAAAATAATATAGATTTAAATGCGAAAATGAAAGAATATTACTCCTACAATTACCTGTAGTGGAAGACGAGGGTTTTAGCCTCGATCTATCTACGATTGGCAAAAAAGCTAAGCTTGTCGGAGAGCTCCGGTGGCGTGGTGGATCTCTCTCTCAGACCTCTTCTCGTGCTCCTTGTTGCTATCACATGATTCCTGTCGCAAACCCCGTCACTCAGATGCTCAAGTTCAGAGAGAGGTAGGATCAAAAGCGAATCAGATTTGCAAAGAGGAGCTGGAGCATTATTTATAGCGGCTGGAGGTGAGTAGAATTCAAAATAGAAATTAGGCACATAATCCAATGTGTAGAGAATGAAAATTAATCAGGCGTAACTGTTTGATGAGTGAAGCTTATTCGAGTGAAAGAATCAAGAGAGACGAATGATTGAATCATGTAAGAAAAATCCAAGAATAAGGCATGTTAGGCCATTATTTGGGTAATTGGGTGAAAGGGTTGCCTAACACCAGTTAATGGACCCAAGTCCAGCCAATCAGGACGCGATCCGATAAAGACAAACACTAGAAGATAAAAAGGAGTTGAAATAATGAGAAATAAATAAAAAGAAAAAAATAATTGTTTTAAATTAAAAAGCTTTTAAATTAATTATTTTTATAAATTAAAAAATAATTTTATGATAATTTTTAATTAATTAATTAATTAGGTTAAAATAAATAAAACATTTATTGATAAATACATTATACATATATATACAATATACATATTTTTAATTATTTATTTTTACAAATAAATATAATATTTTCTATTAATTTATTTACATAATAGTAAGTGGTTTTTAAATGTATTTTTATTTTATATGAAATAATTTAATAAGTTTAAAAAATAAGCTTATGTAGAATAAATGTACATTATATCTATAGTATAAATACAATTATTTAATTTTTAAGTATTTTCAAATTTGTTAATTTTATTTATATGTTTTCTAAATAATATAAAATATGAACAAAATATTAAAAATATAATATGCACAAAATATATATATATATATATATGTAAGTACAATATAGGCAACTATGTACAATAGCACTCCAAAAAGTTGACTTTCACAACTTAACTCCAATTTTTATTAAACCACCTTCATTTTAAAGCTTTTTTATTTTTGAAAACAATGAAAGTGGGCTTGATTTGTTTTGAGTTTTTATGGAGTAGATATTGATCTTTCAATTATGGCTTACGACTTTTTCAAAGTGTTGTCTCTCTTATTTTTTACATGATTTCTTTTTGCAATTGCTTTTATTATCACATTTTTATATACAAGTTGTAAGAAGAAAACATTCTATTTGAGATTGACTTGGTGATAAATAAAATAGTAGAAGATATATACAGTATGAACAGTGATGAATATACACATGTGTGATTGGTTTTTTGGGATTTTTATAAGTTAATGACCACATCTCCCCTACTTTATTCCATATCGATTAGATCAAGTCTTGACATACTTTCGGGGTTAAGATTAGCATGTATTTATTTCATATATACAGTCTTCTTTTTCTTTCTTTTTCCTTTATTTAATTATTTAGGGTTAAAATAATGATACTAATACACTATTTACAATTGAGTATGGATTATTAAAAAGAGATAATTAATGTTATTTACATGTGTTTTGTAAGGGATCTTAAGCCAAAATAGATGAATAAAGATGATGAACTGGTGATGATTCATCATCCCCTTATACTTTACCTTTGCTAGTCTCTTAGTAAACACTTATTTGAAGAAAAGGTGACTAAAAAAGAAAAAGGAAAAGGGAAAACAAAGAACTTAAAACAATTTTGATTTTTAAACTAATCTTCATAAAATAAAAGTATAAAGCTCGATCAGACATTTAGATTATTAGTTTGGTGGAACCTTATTGGGAATAGGATTTAAGACTCAATAGCCTTTAAGTTCCACAAGTCTCTATTCAGTTCGTCTCGATAGTCAGGTCAGAACAAGTCTTCATATGTAATTTTGATGACTATGAATCTTACTTGTACTGTGAATATGAAATATAGCAACCTACATCAGAAATGACAAAGAGCCTTCTCTAGTAAGGTGACCCTAATTTCTTAGTCTAGCTACTCTTTCCTCGAGGAGTGGTGTATTTCCTTCTAAGTTCAAGTATGTGTTGTTTCCATGATTGAAAGGGGGAGAAGATAGAAGAAAAAAAAGAAAAGAAGTGGTCTGACTAATGTAGCCACGTCTCCTTATGAAGCTTGACCAATTTAGCTAAATCCTCACTAAGATATGCAGGTACTCTGAAGCTTGGATCATTGTGATCATGTATGTAAATTTGGTATGGCTTCTTTTTGGTAGATAATATTGTTGCACTGCAATGATATTTTGTGCCTCGATGTATATAGAATCTTTTTTCCGCCCATGTTTTGGGGTCTTAGAAAAAAATTATGCGAGTAGATCATCCTGCATCTGAAGATTTATTTCAACCCACAACATCCGGTCTTTATACGTCCATGCCACTAGACTAGGTTGGAGTGTACTGGCCACAAAAAAGTGATTGTGTATGCTTCCATTTATGTACATCTCGAGCTAGTGGATTCTGCCCCTCACCACCTCATATGTGTTGAGCTACGTACAAGGTGTTTGTCCAAGTTAGGTCATAGTCTAAAAGAATCATGCGTGTGTATAAAGATATTCTACTTAGACCAAAGAATTAAGTGGCTCAACCAGAAAAGTCTCAACTCCAATTCCTATAAGATTCCTCTTAAAATTAAGTGGATTAAGGTCCTAACCAAGCTCTATTCTTCAGACTTTTTTTCCAGACTAATTTAATTCTCAATAGCATTCAGGAAAATGCTAATGTTAATGTACTAATATTTTTTATTGAAAGAATTTTCTGATTTAAGCTTTTTGTGTGGTTTTTAAAGAGCTTTTGCAATTTTTTTATGAATTTAATACTTTTTTATACTTTTTCATTTTTTATGAATTTTTGAATAGAGTTAGAATATTAAATGTATTTACAAGTATTAACAACGATTTTATACACATTCACAAAGGATTTTAAATAAAGATATATATAAAGTTTATAGAAGATTTTAATTACAAAAAGAATGTTATTTACAAATTTAACATACAAAATTTACAAAAGGATTTTATTACAAGAGAATTTTATATACAACTTTTATTAAAAAAAATTATATACAAGTTTTAAGTACAACTTTTATACAAGAATTTTATTTATAAAGAAATTTTATACACATAATTTATAAGTTGTTACAAGTTTTATTTACATGAATTTTACACAAAGTTTATACATATATTTTACACAAGTTTATTTATGTACATGTTGGAAAATATATTAACAAAACAAATTTACAAAATATTTTACAAACAATTTTACAAAATCTTATACAAAATATTCTGCAAAATCTTTTACAAAACATGTTATAATTGTTTTAAAAAAATTTCGCAAATAATTTACAAACTATTTTTCCAAACATTTTATTTTCACACATTTTACAAATAATTTAGAAACTAATAATTTTATATAACAACAAATTTTATGAAATATTTTACATCCAACATGTTTTACAAAAAAAATTAAAAATTTTACAAATATACTTTTACAAATATTTTACAAAGATTTTACAAATTTATTACAAAGTGTTTTACAAAATATTTTACAAAAGAATTTTTACAAAAGATCTTTTTCAAAAATCTTTTTACAAAACATTTTTATTCCAATTTATTTAGCCATATTATTAAACACAAAAGAGTATGAGTTATGGATAAAGTGTATATACAATATATATTACATCCCCATATACTTAACTCGAACTATGTCCTCATAGTGACCAAGAAGCATTCGAGGACGACATATCTCATACAAAATATAGAAAAGTGAAACGAATCCTATATTACACCAAGTCAAAAAATAAAGAATAAAATGAATAAAAGTTGGTCATCCCATCTATACTTTGGATCAAATAATCCTAAGTATATAAGACTATAAAAATGGGGAAAATCAAGGAAAAGAAAGTACGAACTCGATGACTCGACCTGTCCCATATATACTTAGGGTAAAAGAGAATACTTAACTCGTACATTGTATAGAAAAGTCTAAACTATAACAACTAAAGAATGATGAATCAAAGAATGAGAAGTCAACCATCCCCCCTATACTTAGGATGAAATAATCCTAAGTATAGAAGGTTGTATCTACATGAAGGGAGGGTTGAGGGTGGGAATGAACATATCACAGCTCAGTTTTTCTCCCCCTATACTTAGGGTAAGATATCCCTAAGTATAGACAATGAGAGGAGTAAGTTGATTGGATCAAGAAAAGAACCGGATAAAAGAAAAATATGTGGGGAGACACCTCCCCTATATGTAGGGTAAAAGATCCCTAAGTAAAGGCAACAACAAGAGTGATGAAACAGAATGAAGAATGAACACCTGGCTCATCCACCTCCCCCCCCCCAATACTTAGGACACAATTCATCCTCAATAATGCAAACACACGGAACGGGGTGAATGAGAAAAATGGTAGATCGAAGGAGAAAACGAAATCGGATATACAAAGTGGAGGATGCACATAGATCAAGAAAGTAGAAAGCATACCTTCCTATGTGACCGATGACAAATGGATCTAATAAGGTAAAAGTCGATATTGAAGTCCTCAGCTGACTCAACCAGATCAAGATGGACCTGATGAAGATCCTTAGTGGTCTCAAAGCAGAAAGGCACGAACTGGTTAGTGTAAGTAGTGATGTCATGCTCGACCTGGGAAGTCTCCGCTAGGTCAAAACAGAAAGGTCCGAACTCTTTTATGAAAGTAGTACGGTCAAATTTGGCCCATCAGTCTCTCCTATGTCTGCCCTCCGTGCTAAGGTACCTATAGTGTAAATATCGCGGATGTCATCAATGCATCGCCACTCACCAGAAGGGGGACTCTAAGGTCTATGCTTTTCGAGTCTTCCTCGCCAAAGAGGACTCCTCAGATCTCAATCTCATCGATAATAAAGCAAACCCATGTGATATCAACATATAGGTCATAGTCCTTAAGGTCAGCTAACACAGGAACACTCTCATTATATGTGGTTCTCTGATTAGTGGTGGGTGCGGTGATAAAGACAAAGCTCTCGTCAGCAGAACGAAAGTGAATCTCTCTAGATTCATAATAAATAACGACTCTCGTAGAGGTGAGAAAAGGTCATCCCAGGATGATCGAGGGATGCTCCATAGGAGTGGAGGTCTCCATGAGCAATACAACAAAGTCAACTATGAAGCTCATGCCCTAGATCTAAAAGACTGCGTTCTCTAGAATACCCCTCGGCTTCTTTATTGATTCATCAACAAATTGACAAATCATCATGATTTTCTTGAGAGGACCTAGATGAAGAGATTATACCAATGAGAAGGGTATTATATTAATTGAAGTGTCACCGTCAAGGAGAGTATGATCATAAGAATAGTCTGAAATGGTGCATCTCACAAGAGGTGTAACTGTTTTCCCTTTCATAATGTATGAACAATGAGTAATGGCGTAGGTAGTGGCCATGGTCAGAATGTGGCCCTCATATCTGCCTCTTTGCTTTCTTTTCTAAGGTTTTGGTGCAGATAATAAGGCCATGCCCTGTCCAATTGGGGCCTCAATAATCTATGAATAGCTGCCACCACTTCTGGTTCAGTCAACATTTCTTAAGATTTGGATCTCCGCCATACAAGGGATGAGATCATAATCATATCTACACAAGATGACTCACAACAGTCAGTACAATGTCATCCTTGGGGGCAAAGGTGGGAACTGTGGTGAATGGGTGTGTGGTCAAAGGGTCTGGAAAAGGTGTCCTCTCCTCACAAGCTGACTTGATAATGTTTCTCCATATTTGTTTTTGTGTTTTTAGGATTTTCTCGTTTTTTTATATTTTGGGTGATTGCAAGCTCTCATAGGCATCCTCAAATGAATCCAAGAATCCAGAAATTTAAGCGACAGTGTGTCTCTTATTAGGCTACTGAGGTCCTCAATACTCTGATCATTTTCTCCATTAATCGAGTCATGTACTTAAGAGCGGTACCCATAAGAGGTGACTCGCAACTCAGACTCGGGTGGGTGAGATGGTGGGAAATGTGAAGATGGTGGTGGTGGATAAATGTATGATGCCTAAAACTATTGACGAGGCAGATATGTAAAAAAATAAAATTCTTCCTCCTGATAAAATTGAGGTGGACTAGCTGGAGAGGAAGACAAATATGTAAAGTCTGGACAAAAATCACTCCATTCGACCATCTCAAAAACAAAAGACATTGATAGGGATACAACGAAAGTCAAGTCAAGATATGCAAGGAAAAGGTGCAAATGCGCAGAGAAGACTTAATTATGCACATAAACAAACACAAATATAAACAAACAAAACCCTTCGATTCACCAACACAACACAATGATGACCGTGAATGTTTATTTTTTTATCTTATCAATTTTAGAGTAAGACGAATTTCACAAAGTTGTACAAACACGTAGGTAATGCTGGGACTGGGGCACTAATCTTTATTTGTACATATCAAGTATAAAGTGTGAATACAATGAGGGGGTTACTCTCCCCAAGACAAGGATTTTTCTTTTTGTTTTTAGGGTCAAGTAAAGTTAGCAATCCCAATTTTATTGGTCATTACTTTTTTTGGATTTTTAATAGAAATGTATGAGTACTAATGAGGGATCAATTCCTTTAGTATTCTAGGATATAAACATCAGAGAAAGAGAGAGAGTCGGAAAAGCAATGCAAGTGTAAACCAATGGTGTATGCTCAGATAGAGATGCTCACCTTGCCTCTAGATCTCTTCGTGCAGGATGCCAAGCAGAATTGAAACATATCTATATGCAATGCAAGCTGATGAAATTTCCTTATAATAGAATTTCCTATTAGTGTGAATAATTAGATGCTAATTATCTAGATATGAAACTTAGGGTTCGATCTTCAAGACAACCTCAGTGCTCGCCATAATTGGTCCTACAAGCTGTATGGCACCTCTCTCGATGTGCAGCCTCGAGTCTAAATAATCAAAAAAATCATTTTGACTAGATCCAAAAGTAAACTATATGAACATGCAATTTTAATAGGGCTTCAGACCTACTTTATCAAGTTAACAAATCCTAGAACTAGGGCTCAATCACACAAAATAAATAAATAATTTCAAAAAATCAAAACGTCATGAAACAAAATAAAAGAAAGGTTGAAAATCGTGAAAAAGCTGACGAGGCCCCCTAGTGAACAATCACTCAGGCAATGGACCTTGGGAATTGTCAAAGTGTCTTAAGAGTCTTATTATTACAATAAAATGTGTCTCTCGATCACTTAAATTATAGAATAGAATAAAATAAAAGACAAATGGCATTGTCTTCAGATTTCCTCCAAGTCCTCTTTTGTCGCTTTCTCCTGTCGGCTTGTGCTGAGAAGCCAACTATTCTTCACGTGGGTGCATAGATTTCCTAGGAGAGCCTCCCTTGATCTGTGGTCCCTCGCAACAAATTATAACAAGGAAGAGGGTTAGACAGCTCACAAATAATATCAAATAAAATGATAAGTAAAGAAATAAGAACAGATAGATAGGTAAAAGAGAATAAATAAATAAAGACAATCTATGTGGCATTGTTCCTCGACAACAGTGCCATTTGTTGAATAGGGTTTTTTGCGAGTATAATATGTCTTCACAAGGCAAAGACAAAGTCACGGTGGCGACCCACAAGAAACCCTGATTCGTAAAACAATTAACCCATAATATAGATCTATCAATGTAAAATTAAAATGTGAATTTAAAATTTATTATAACTCTACAAAATGTGTGTATAGGTGTACGTATGTAAAGTGTCGAATATAGGGACCAAACGTGATAGATTGAGCAATAATGTGTAAAAATCCTTTCTCTTATCTTTTTATTTGTGTTTTTGTATGGGTTTTTAATTATATTTTTTAATGGATTTTATTTTTGTATTTTTTATTTGTTTAAATTTTAAATTTTTTTTCTTTTTAAAATTTTCTGATTTTTATGTTCCTTTTCTTTTTAATATATATTTAAGTGTATATATATAACTATATAAAGATATATATAATATAGGGAAATACAATTATAAATACAAATAAAAATAAACAAAAATTACAAAATAAATTGTTTTTGTGCTTTATATATTTTCTAATATTTTATGATTTTTGGAAATTTTTTGCTAATTTTTAGATCTTTTTAAAGTCCAAAGTATCACAAAATAGGGATTAAATAAATAGGTTGAATTGTTATGGAAATTAAAAACATCAAATAAAGTCAAAATTTTTGAAAACTTTTTTTAATTAATAATATCTACTAAAAAGAAATTTTAGATATATAAATGAATATTTTTATATTTTCAAAAAAATATAATTTTTATAGGGATTTTGGAGCCTTTTAAATTTTTTTATCATTTTTTCTATTTTTAGGGGTTTTTGTGATGGAGGTATAAAATGCAGTAATAAACCAATGCTATTTTTTTTGAATTGTTTTATATTGTTTTGTTTTTTTTATTTTTTAAAATCAAATGGGGATAAAATCATGCTAATTTGATTTCTAATAAATAAGAAAATGCAAATATGAAATAATATCTGAAAGAGCATGCAAGCAGACAATTAACCCTATTTTCTCGTAATTTTTGGAGCATAGATGATATTTATAAAAATTAAAGAACAAGCACAAAAATTATTGAACTAGCAAGGGTATATTTGTAATTATCTGAGGTCTATTATAAAAAATACCCAAAAGTTTTCAACTAATATTTAAAATTAGAATACTAAACTATAATACAAAGCCTACAAGCGGTTACGTGCAAAATCCCCAACTCACATGGGACGACATGTGAGTTGAGTTGGACTGGACTACAGTGCAATTCGATGAAATATTGGGTTCAATTTACAAAATGTCCACAAAATATTAGACTATTTTAAATATTTACAAGATTAAGCAAAAAGGGCACAAATATTTGAGGGAAGATATGCAAATTACCCCCTAAAGCACGCGATTGGATGACGATGATTCTTTCACTTACCACATGTCGTGTCCTCAATGCACGATGATGGTTTGCAACCAACATCTGAGATTAAAGCTGACTGAGGAGATCAACAGTTGTGTCTCCTCTGATCGGATGGTAGTTGCTAGCTTGGGTGATCTACTCTTGATCCAACGGTACAGAGGTGATCTGCAAGAACTGTCGAGGAACTCAACTGCGACGAGTTTTGATTGACGCTATCTCCTTCCTCCATCGGGGTTTCGACCTGCAGAATGGTCCTATAGGTCCCTGGGAGGAACCAGCATCTCCGGGTGGTCCAAGGTTGTCTAGAGCCCATGGAAAATACCTTGGGAAGGTGTGAAGAATGGGGCACCTGGGGAAGCTCCTCCTCCTCGAATCAACCTCCAGATGAGGCTCCTTTAAGCACAAGACTTGCACAGAGAAAACGACGGATAGAGGGCGAATTGCCTCGACTCGATTAGGCGTGTAATGCATGTGGGATGGATGCGGGTGGAGAGGTTCAACGAGATTGTGGTGGATGGACCTTGATCTCCAGATCGAGTGGTGATCTAGGTGGTTGGTGAGTGGGGATGGATGGAAAAGGGAAGGGGTACAGTAATGGAGTGGTTGGCGAGAGTCGGCACAGGCTGGTACGATGAAGATGATGGTCGGATATCGAAAGCTTTGGCGAGGCTTAAATCTAACCCTAAGCTAATATAACTAATTAAAGCATAAAATAAAGATGTCAAATAAAAGCTACGATCTAGATCTACCAAAAAAATGAAAGAACTAACCTCAAGTTAGTCGGAGCCAATGAAATGAAAACTCATTCCGGTGAGCGACGGAGATAAGCGGGAACCACCTCAACACTCCTCCTCCTCCTCACTTCACAAGGTAAGGTGAGCTAATTGTCACCTATCTCATTCCCTTGGACACAAATAAGGGGAAGAAAGCGGAGCGGAAGGGAACCAAAAATCGAACGGAGGAGGAGGGTGGCTTTTGTACAGGCGTGGAATGATGGAAGTTGACCTAGGGTTTACGGGTTGATCGATGATGCTTGGCCCTAGGATAGGCATCAGCGAGAATCATGGATGAATAGTGAAGACACCTCATGAAGGATGTACAAGGCCTCGAGCATTGTATCATGAGGGAAAAAATCGAGAAGAGAGGTGTGCAATCATTCTTATAGGTATAGGGTGCTAGTTAGAAGAGTTGACCAACAATCAAGAGATGGGGGTCTCCTATTGGTCCAGTTAGGCCACTAGAAGACAAAATCGGTAAGAAAAATATAAATAAAAAAATAAAATAAAAAATGAATTAACTAAATAAAAGTTATAAAATAAAAATTATTTATTGTTTTATGTAGTATTTTAGTCTGATTTTATTTATTTTTATAACTTAATTTATTAAAGGTTTATTTTTACGGGTTTATTTATATGTATATTTACCTATATATTAGGTACTTTATTTTGATTTTGTATTTTTGATTTTATTATTTTGCATTTATAATTTATATATTTTTAACTTATTTTAATATGCACAAATATATTTTTATCATATTTTTCTGATATAATAAGTAACTTTAAATAAATAAGGGTATATATTATATAGGTATATGCATAGTATATCCATCTATGTATTTTTGTGTTCTATTTCATTTTAATATATTTTTATTGGTTTTTATATTCTAAATATGTACATACACATTAAGTAATGTTTACACGATTATAAAAAAATAAAATAATGAAAAATATAAACAATAAATAAAATTAACATTTTATTCAGGAATATTGTACAACAGGTTCCAAAACCTAACTTTTGCATCTTAACTCTAAATTAAATTAAACCACTTCATCAAATAGTTTATTAAAAGTTATATACAATTAAAGGTGATTTTGATGCATTTTAAGTTCATGTAGAGAAGATATGGGTCTAGAATGTTAGGGTTTTAGCTTTTTATTCTGAGTATAGAATGCACAATTGGCATTATTTTTGTGTAGAGTAAATTTTATATTTTTCTATGTATTTTTACCAACAACTTTCCTGTACAAAGTTTCTTTATTTGAGTTATAAATAATAAAGAATGAAATGGGACCCAAAAGTGAATTATTGAAGAATCCAAATTAGGGTTTTTATTGTCTGTTTGACCCTTATCTCTCCCTACTTTACTCCTTGTTGACCCAGTCATCATGATACCTAGGTCTCGGGGTTTAGTTTCATAAAATACCTTTGGCATTTTATTTCTTTTTCTTTTCTTTTCTTTATTCTTTTATTTTGTCTTTAAATGTTGAATTTTATTGATATTTACACAATAAATAATGAATGATAATTTATGTAAAATAATGATATTTACATGCATTTAGCTAGGGCGTAAAGGGCAAAATGAAATAATAAAGGTGATGAAAGGGAGATTCATCACTATAAAATGAGGGAAATTGAGGAAAAGAATGTACAAACTCAACGATTCGACTTGTCCCCTCTATACTTAGGGTAAAATATCGCTAAGTATAGAAAATAATATCAATAAGTTACGGGGCAAGAGAGAGAATAGAAGAAAATAAAATGGAAATAAAGAAGAATGAATAAACGACATCACTCCCCCTATACTTAGAGTAAAGGATCCAAGCGTATAAGTAACAATAGGCATAATGAAATAGAATGAAAATAGAACAAATCAAGTCATTCACGTCCCCTATACTTAGTATCTAATCATCATAAGTATAGCACATACACACACGGAAAAGACATGAATGATAAAAAAGGAGGAAAGAAAGAATTGAACGAAAGTAATACATACAAAGTGAAATCAGCTCATGTATCAGACACAAAAGAAGTCAAAGAATCATCATCTGATACCACATGAATGGAATCCACAACGTACAAGAATGCTTCACACTCTACATATGGCTTCAACAAGTATCTGTTAACCACAAATGGTTGTGCATTAAATGACAACCCGGAAATGACAATGCTACTGTTGTAACGCACAGATCTAACTATAAAAGTCCCTGACCATTTTCTCTAGAGTTTTTCTGTAAATAACTTCAACTTTGTGTCAAACAACCACACCTTCTGATTAGGATCGAAGGTCTTTCTCCTAATGTGCTTATCATGCCATCTCTTGACTTCCTCTTATACATCAAGCCATTTCATAAGCATAGTCTCAGAATTCCACCATCCATTCAGATCAATTTTCCTACTTTGTCATGCTCTCTTGGAATCCAAATTGCATACATTGATTGCCCACAAGGATTTATGACTTATCTCAACTGGAAAGTGACAAGGCTTTACATAAATCAAGTGATAAGGAGACATACCCAAAGGAGACTTGTAAGTTGTACGATAGGCCCACAAAACCGAGTCAAGCATCTGCGACCAGTTCTTCCTATCTAGACAAACAAGTTTCTGAAGAATAGTCTTTATCTCCTTATTTGAAATCTCAGCCAAGCTGTTAGTATGTGGGTGGTAAGGATATGCGACACGATGCTCAATGTCATACTCATTAACGAACTTTCTAAAATCTTTGTTGATAAAGTAGCTCCCCCCATCAAAAATAAGAATCTTGAGAATCTTCTACCGTAAGATAATGTTGTCCTTGAGCAAGTAACAAATAATACTACTATCATCAGCTCGAGTGGGGATAACTTCCACCCAATGACTAACATAATCCACTACAAGTAGGATGAACTCAAATCCCTCACTGTTAGAGAATGAGCCTATGAAGTCAATGCCCCAAGCATCGAAAAAATCTGAAATCTGAATATACTTGTGAGGCATTGTATCTTTGGAATCGATGGTTCCTCCCATTTGCTGATAATCAGTACAATCTTTGACATAAGCTATAGCATCCTTAAACAAAGTTGGCTACCAAAGGTCACATTGTAGAACCTTAGATATCGTGTGATTTTCGGAATGATGTTCACCATCTTCTAATCTATGACAATGGTCTAGGACACTTGTGCATCCCTCCTGATGAATGCACCTCCTCTAGATACAATACATACCCTCACGAACTAGGTACAGATCCTCCCACTGGTAGAAATGAATCTCAGACAAAAACTTGTCAACCTCAAGCTTTGGCCAATATTGTGGGACTTTCTTATAGACAAGATAGTTCACAATATCAGCGTACCATGGGAGTGAAACGATAGACAAGATCACCTCATCTAAGAAAGTCTTTGTGATAGGAAGTAGTAAATGCTTAGGAGTCTCTACATCTATAATCTGAAAAAGGTGATCTGCCACTACGTTCTTGAATCTAGGTTTATCACAAATCTCCAAATCAAACTCCTAGAGTATAAGGTGATCTAACACTACATTCTTGACTCCAGGTTTCTCACGAATATCCAAACCAAACTCCCCCTATACTTAGGGTAAAGGATCCCTAAGTAATATCAACAACAGGAGTAATGAAACAGAATGAAAATAGAAAAACTCAAGTCATTCACCTCTCCTGTACATAGGATTTAGTCATTCTACGTATAGAATATGCGTATACACAAGAAAAAGGTGAATGATAGAAATATTAGAAAGAAAGAATAAAATAAAAAGAATATATACAAAGTACAAATGAACTCATGTATCTGGCGTAGAAGAAGTCAAAGAATAATTATATGATACCACTTGAATGGAATCCACAGTGGAAAAGAATGTGTCGTACCCTATATATGGCTTTAGCAACTGTACGTTGACCACAAATGGTTGTGCGTCAGATGACAACCCAGAAATGACATTCCTATAGTTGTCATGCATAGATCTCACTATAGAAGGTCCTGACCATTTGCTCTTGAGTTTGCCTGGAAATAACTTCAACTTCGTGTTAAACAACCACACCTTCTGATTTGTCTCGAAATTCTTTCTCCTATTGTGTTTATAATGCCATCTCTTGACTTTCTCCTTAGACATAAGGTTGTTGTCATTAGAATATTCTTGGAGATCCAACAATCTATTCTGATCAACTTTTATGCTCATTCATGCTCTCTTAGAATCCGAATTGCATACACTGGTTACCCACAAAGATTTATGAATTAACTCAATTAGCAAGTGGAAAGGCTTTCCATAAACCAAGAGAGTGCATACCCAAAGAGACTTATAAGTCGTACGATTGATCCACATAACTGAGTAAAGCATATGCGACTAGTTCTTCCTATCTGGACGAACAAGTTTCTGA
This sequence comes from Ottelia alismoides, assembly GCA_037367405.1. NCBI lineage: Eukaryota > Viridiplantae > Streptophyta > Magnoliopsida > Alismatales > Hydrocharitaceae > Ottelia > Ottelia alismoides. The sequence continues at coordinate 230,791 of JAZKJV010011308.1, forward strand.
AGAATAGTCTTTATCTCTCTATTTTAATTCCTAGCAAAGATGTTAGTTCGTTGGTGGTAAGGAGTTACGACACAATGCTCAGTGTCATTCTCTTTAACTAACTTTCCGACCTCTCTGTTGATAAAGTAGATTCCCACATCAGAAATAAGAATATTGGGAATCCTGAATCACGAGATAATGTTGTCCCTGAGGAAGTGACAAACAATACGACTATCAGTGGCTCAAGTGGGGATAGCTTCCACCCAACGACTAACATAATCCACATCAAGCAGGATGTACTCAAATCCGTGACTATTAGGGAATGGGCCCATGAAGTCAATGTCCTAAGCGTAAAAAACATTTGAAATATGTATATTTTGATAGGTATCATATCTTTGGAACCAGTGGTTCCTCTCATTCATTGACAATCAGTACAACCTTCGACATAAGCATTAACATCCTTAAATAGAGTAGGCCACCATTGGTCACATTGTAGAACCTTAAATGCCACGTGCTTTCCCGAATGGTTTCCACCAGCTTCTAATTTGTGATGATGGTATAGGACACTGGTGTATTCCTCTTAAGGAATGCATCTCCTCCAGATATAATCCACACCGTCACAAAATAGGTATGGATCCTCCCACTGGTAGAAATGAATCTAAGGCTAAGATAGTTCACAATATCAGTGTACCATGGGAATGAAGTGACAGACAAGATCGTCTCATCTGGGAAAGTCTCTATGATTGGAAGTAGTAACTTCTCAGGAGTCTCTACATCTTTTATCCAGGAAAGATGATCTGCAGCTACATTCTTGACTCTAGGTTTATCATGAATATCCAAATCAAACTCTTAGAGTATAAGGATCCATCTGAGTAGACATGGTTTGGCATCCTTCATACGTTGTAAATACCTAATGGCATAATGATTTGTGTATTATACACTTACTTTTTAACCCAACAAGTGTGATTTAAATTTCTCCAAAGCAAATAGAACTGCTAGCATCTCCTTCTCTATAACGGTGTAATTCCTTTGTGCATCATAGAGAGTCTTTCTATCACAATGTATAGCAAATGGTACTCCATCCCTTCTCTACCCTAATATAGCTCCAATAGCATAATCTGAGGCTTCCGTCATAATCTCAAAAGGAAGAGACCAATCATGTGTGTGTAGGATAGGAGCATGTGTAACCAATTCTTTCATCTGATGGAATGCATGAAGAACTTTATCAATAACAAAAACCGAGTCTCCTTGCATAGAAGCTCAGTTAAGACTTGGGTGATGTTGCTGAAGTCCTTTATGAATCACTTATATAATCCCACATGCCCTAGAAATGACCTTAACTGCTTCAATGTTGTCGGTGGATCTAGCTTGGAAATCACATCTACCTTATACAGGTCAATCTACATGCCATACCTGGAGATGATGTGGCCCAACACAATCCCATTGGTCACCCTAAAGTGACTCTTCTCCCACAAGAGCACCAAATTCACCTCACAACAAGGATGAAGTACTCGGTCTAAATAAGCCAATGATGAGTCAAAGCTATCCCATAGACCGAGAAATAATCCATGAAGACCTCAAGGAAACTACCTACCATGTCGGCAAAAATAACCAATATACACCTCTAGAATGTAGCATGATCGTTACAAAATCCAAAGGGCATCCGTCTAAAGGTGTAGCTGCCAAACAGACATGTAAAAGTAGTTTTCTCTTGATCCTAAGGAGCGATTGCTACCTAACTATACCCTGAATATTCATCCAAGAAACAAAATAACTCCTTCCTTGCCATACTTTTGACTATCTCATAAATAAAGGGTAGTGGAAATTGATCATTCTTGGACGATTAATTCAGGCACCCGTAATCTACACAGACATGCTATGAAGTGGGTACTCGGGTTGGAATTTCCTCACCTCAGTCATTCATCACAATAGTAATCCCAGATTTCTTCGATACCACATGCAATGAACTGACCCATTTGTAAGCAGAAATGGGATAAATAAAGCAAGCTTCGCACCACTTCCTGATCTCTTTCATGATAAAAACCTGATGATTAGGATTCAGACGAAACTGAAACTCATGGGACAGTTTGTTGTCATCCTGTATGCTATCACAATGCTGGATTAATCTCACATGGCTTTGCAGTTTCTCTTAAGAACCTATAGAAAGCGAGATTTTTGGTCATTGGTCAACTAAAAACTCATGATGATTGGAAACATTTGGGGCTCACACACAAAGAAGGAATACTTAAGTATTGATGGTTATACTTTCAGATCTGGTGGGCTCTGAATCTGCTCTGTAGCGACCTCAGAAACTGCACTGGTGGTGGGTGAATGATCTGATAACTGTGAATTGTCCACCATGTTTATAATTGGCTCAGAATGTAATGTATCAAAAATATCTATAATAAACTCTCTTTGTTCGGCTAAGGATGGATCATCATCAATCAATTATGTAAAATACCCAACAAACAACTCAGAAAACTCATTAGAATTTATCTCATCATCATCAACAATAAAGCAAATGTCAACTGTGCTTTCCATGCTTTCCTTTCAAGAAAGGAATTCATGGGTATCAATGTCATCCAAAAAATGTGTGGTATCTCTGATCTCAGCTAGAAAATCACAGCCCTATGTATCAAGTGTAACTGAATCTCTCTATTCTCTGACACTATCTCTGATGGCTTCAAATCTGATTTCATATCGATCTTAACCTTATCATTGTGGGAGTGGAAAGGCTATCTCTCCATACCATAATCTACTACCTCTTCAGCTGTTCGAAGGAATGACCAACCAAGTATGATTGCGTATGGAGTAGTGGTGTTTAGATTTTCATGTATAGGATAATGAAATCCATTAGAATTGCATTCCTTGCACCGTTATGATAATGTCCTCTAGAATGCCATTCGAACTCTTGATTGATCTATCAGCAAACTGAAGGATCATCAAGGTTGATATAAGAGGCCCCAACCCAAACTCTTTGTGTAGCGATATTTCCGTAAGATTGATGGATGACTTACTATCAAGAAGAGTATGTTCAAACTCTTGGTCAAAGATCTGACATCAGATAAGAGGTACTCCCTTGTCTTTCTTTTTTAGGAGGGAAGTTGTTAATGGCATGAACAATGGCCATGATCAATTTGTATTTCTCATCCCTCTTGCATATGTTCTGCTTGCGTTGATGATTTGTAGTACATGCTTCTTTTATTCATCTTTTCACAAGATTCATGTACTCCATGACCTTCAGAAGTGGCATCTCAAGGTATATGTTCTGTAAAATCTCTACCATTGTGATGAATCTCAGATTCATCACTCTAAAATATAATAATTAATCTCAGTTCCCCAAAATTCATCCACATTTAACCCATTATATTGCATAATTAGCATTCACACATGTATAAATAATAATTGCATTTTATTACTCATAATTGCATAAAATAAGAAGCTAAAAATCTTAGCCTAATTGACCTTTCAAATAGCCTAACTTCCCTGAGATTTAATTAATTCATACTAACTCCAAATGACCTGAAACCACCTTCATTGTGTACATATTACTAATAAGAATAAATGAAAAATACAAAAAAAGCACTAACATAAATAAATGGACCAGAAACTCAAAACCTAATTCCAGGATTTTTGAACTAAAACGCTAATATCTTCCTTATACAGTGTCTGATATGATCCTACTTACTTTTGAACTAATGTACATTCAAATACTTTCAAAACAAGAACAAGTTCAAGTGAATCAAAGCTCCTATGTAAAAGTTGGGTTTTGGACCTCTTTTGTACATTTTGTATTTTAGCGATTTTTGACCTATTATTTTATGTACATAATTAACTCTTCTTATTTTATTTCTTTTCGTTGACTTTCTTTGATAAAAGTTTTATTAGAATGCATAAAAATCCAAATCCAAAACGAGATTGAAATCAAAGAAACTAACTGAGTCTGAGTCTTCACTAACTGACTGTACAAAAGTCCCCTTTCTCGTATTTTATTTTATTTCTTCATTTTTCTAATTAATAAAAATCCAAAAAATAAAATAATGTATAAATATTTATCTTTGATTTCATCATATTTTTGCCTCATTTTTATCTTACTTAAAAGAAACAAAAAAATAATACCTAAAAATCAAGGTTTTCTATGTAGATAGATACCCCAAAAATATCATTTTGTGCAATTGACCGATTTTGGTTTTGGTCTCTTCATGAATGTTGTAGACCTCATCGAGACGAGAAACTTTTATGAAGAATTTTTTTTTATTTAAGGTCGGTTGCTATTTATCTTGAAATTTTATTTTATTTTTATTTCTGAATTTTCTGGAGCTGACATGTGGCATCTCCTGGAGATGCCACGTATCACTCAATTTACATATTTATTTTTTATTTATTTTACTAAAAGATTAATTATAAAATAATAAAAAATAAAAAAATTGAATCGCCACGTGGCATCATCTGGGTTATCCGATCTCGACCGATGGGATGGCCCAAGATGCTTCTCCTTCCTCCGCATCTCTCTCTCCAACTTTCCTAATTTGGACAGCGGCGTCGCCGCACACAGCCAACAAATCACCCTAGTCACCTTCGTAATCAACTTCCACTGTCCCCCTTGATTCTCGCCACCATATCCCATCTCCCCAACTCACACGCGCCTCATCTTTCCCCCTTTCCCAATTTGCACGGTTGCATCCTCCATCTCCGATTTGTTGTCAATCTTGTCCATTCACTAGATTTGCATCCTTGGCAATTTCATCGCCGCCTCTTCTATATAAAGTTCCTTGCCGCCATGACATCATTCTTCCACCATTAGCCCTACAAGCAGAAGGTGTGGCGGTGACATCATTGCCTCTTCCCCACCTACATGGGTGAGATCTGAGCCCCACTGGTCTCGTTGCAACGCGACCAAGTTCCGTCGGCTGCTCATTTTCTCCAGCATACTATTGTTGAGCCCCACCAACTTATCCCTCGATTTCACCCAACCACCTCCGACCGCCTACCTTTCACTTCCTTTCCTCCACCGTATTCATCACTGCCTTCGAGTTGATCACCACATCTAACCCTCGACCGCAACCCTCCTCTGCATCACAGCGGCCAAGAGCAGTATTGCCTTCGACATCCGAGACAAACCCTCCTTAGTCAGCCAGAGAGCCAACTCCAGCCAACTCAACTCCCTTAGCCGCCAGCAGCGACCGCACTCTGACTGCACCGACCAGAGCTTCACTAAGCTCCAACACCTCGACATGATGCTGGCCATTTTCATCATCCTCGACTACATCTTCGGTGCCCCGTCGCTCCACCTCGCATGGAGCACCGCCTGTAGAAGCCCCTCCCCTGTCATCAGAGGTCGAAGCCCCAACCACCAATGCAAAGGGACCCTACACCGCCCACTCCGTCGGGCGCTTCATCCAAGGAAGGCACACATGGATAGCAACCCCCCCCCCCCCCCGCTTGAGGTTAATTGCGGACGATGACCCCCCTCCCCTCACGTGATTTGCATGCATGGGAGACAGAAGTTTATGTATCCGCCATTGCCAGAACCCCATATTGCATAAAGACCCCAACCAACACGTGCCCCTTGGGATATTTGCAGATAACTGCCTCAGGGTATCGGTAATTACACTTAAATCCTTTGCATTTTACTTAAGTAATTTTAGTTTGTAATTTTACGGAGAGACCCCTCTATTCTATTGTAACTTTGAACATCAATATTGTGTCTTTTCATTATTTAAAAATTTGCATGATGTTTATCAACTAATTCTCTACATTATGGCTTGCTTGTGATATGTTTATTCTCTGTGGTTAATTAATATTTAATATTGTGTCGAACATTTCATACTTTACCCAATTTGCGATCAGAAATTCATAATTAATTAACCATAGCTCCAAAAATTGTCAAAATTCACGGATAATAGAATTAATTGATATTTACATTGTGCCGAAAAAGAATTGCATTTGCAGAATATTTTCCTCTATGAAAATCTTGTTGTGTATTACATAAATTAATTTTTAATAGGTATTAAATTCAACATTATTACGATTTTTCTAAGATTGATCACTTAGTGATACATCTTGGATAATTTTATTTCCTAAAACTAAATAGATTTGATATTTATTTTACTTAATTATTGAAAATAATATGTTTGCATTCATAAATTCATAAAATATTCATCTTGCATTAGAAAATTCCAAATTCCCAAAAAAGTACAGTGCATTTATTTCATCATTATTAACATCTCGGTCAAGTTTCATAATTTTTGGACTCCGTTTGATAAATATCAATTTTTCTAGTTCTTATAACCGGTCGCATTTGCATTTGCATTCCAAAATTACATTAAAAATACCAAAAAGTATTCCTCCTTGAAAACCACACATAAAATTCAGTAGACATAATCTGAGGTTGTTCCTTTGTCTCCCTGTGTTCGACCTTGGGACTTGCCCACGAAAAATAAACATAAAACCACTCCGGTTAAAATTGAATAAATTAACTGTGATTATTTTCTTGATTGATTTAAATTACCTTCCTACAACGAAATGACAAATTCATCATATTTTTAATGCTTAATTATTCACATCAAATTAAAAAGCATAATCTGTGGTTAATCAGATGACTTCGTTGCCAGGCATTTTTTTATAAATCATCGGCAACCCTCACTCATGCCCCATCGGTCTCCTTGTAAATCTTCTTCTTATACTTAGGCCAATGCCTAAGAATGAGGGGGACCGATGCCATCTATATATACCACTCTAAAAAATTCTCTCAATCGCCACATTTCATCTTCTTACTATCATTACGATCTCCCACCACAGGCTCACAAAAATATCTGCCAAAAACCTCCTTAATCATCGGCAACCCTCCCTCCCGACGCCATCGGTCTCCTTGTAAATATTCTTCCTCTACTTAGGCCAAGGTCTAAGGACCGATGTCATCTGTATATACCACTCTCTCTCCTTCTCTCGATCGCCCCATTTCACACCCTTCTTCCGTAGGGCTAGATTTCCACTATATGTACTCTCCTCATTAAAATTTCACATCCTTACCCACCTCATTTTCTTCCCTTCTTCTATACTTAGACTGTTCTCAGCCTAAGTATAAGGGAGCAGACCAACTTCTGTTTGTATTTTTTCACTCTCTTACGTTTAGTCGGAGCTATGTCTTCTTTGCGTTTCTTGTGCTCCGAGGACATAACACTCGCTAAGTTTGGGTATATAAGTGTATATATTTTACCCATAGATTGTACTTTCACTTAAGTCTATATGTGTTTACAAGATGGGTATCTAACTTGTAAGAAAAGAATTTTGCAACTAACACTGATTGTGCCCAATTGTGTGTGTAACGAAAATTTTGAAAAAAATATGGCTTCTTATTCATTTTTGCATTAAAATGAAAAAATAAAAATTTCTTGCATAAAAATAATATTTTTATAAAATAAGAAAGAAGTCACAAAAAAATCTGTCTCCATTTCACGTATCTGCACTTCATCCAGCATTTCATGCATTAGTAAAAAGACCTTGGGTTCTGAATCGAGTTATGAGCAGAAACTGAGAGTACTATAGACTTGACCTTAATGTACCTAATTTTCAGAGGAACTTCATTGTGAAATAGGATTTTAGAAGCTTCAGGTCTTGGACTTAATTCTTCTAAATCTGCATGACAATATGCATGAGTTTTACTCTTAGTGTCTAACCTGGTTGCCTCATTCTGGGTATGACTCTTGAATAGGGAATTAATTTGTACTCTCGTACTATGCACTTAGATTAACCCAAATGGGGTATTGGAATACTATGTGAGTTTCTTTTTTGGTAGCATGGACATCTAAAGACCAATGTACGAGTTGAAATAAAGCTTCGGAAAAGGGATGGATGGATGAGCACAATTTTTTTCTAAGACCCAAAAACATGTATGGAAAAAAGATTCCATATCTATAGGGGCACAACAAGATCCATGCAGAGCTACCAAAAATCCAAACAAAAAGAAGCCAACTACCAAATAAATATTTGACCAAAAAGGTCCAAGCTTCAAGAAAAACTGCAGATCTTGGTGGAGACGGCTAAACTAGCTGGCTTCACAAGGAGAGGTGACTACACTGGCCACCCTCCAGTTCATTTCCTCTTCTTCTAATTTCTCCCTCTTTTCGATTGTGAACACAACACGATAGACCTTAGAAGGAAATACATGACACCCTGATGATGAGTTATTGGAGGAGAGGTTTGCATGGTAGTCTGGCATTCTAGATGGGAAGAGCTAAAACCTTTCACACACATGAGTCGATTGTTCAATGTTCATGGGGTATGCTTTGGGAAGAGGATTGATCTAAGATGACTTCTGATCTGAAACTGTGACAATGATGTGTAGAACTTGGAGGTTGTTGATTTTAAAACCCTAAGTCTCACAGAAGTTTCTCCAAACTAATAATAGAAATATTGGGACTAGCTTTATTTTCATCTTTTTCCATGGTCTTGGTATGGAACCCAATCTCATTTCACCTCATTACATTTCTTTAGATGCTCGGGGACGAGCATGGTTTAAGTATAGGGGGATGATGAATCTCAGATTCATCACTCTAAAAGATAATAATTAAGCTCAATTACCTAAAATTCATCCACAATTTACCCATTATATTGCATTCATGCATGTATAAATAATAATTACATTTTATCACTCATAATCGCATAAAATAAGAAGCCAAAAATCTTAACCCACTTGACTTCTAAAATAGCCTAACTTCCCTTATTTTTAGTTAATTAATACTAAATCCAAATGACCTGAAACCACCTCCATTGTGTACATATTACTTACAAGAATAAATGATAAATACAAAAAAATCACTAACAAAAATAAGTGGACCAGAAATTCAAAACCTAAATCCAAGATTTTCGGATTAAAATGCTAATATCATCCTCATACAGTGTCTGATTTGATCCTACTCACTTTTGAACTAATGTACATTCAAATACCTTCAAAAAAAGACCAAGTTCAAGTGAATCGGAGCTCATATGTGAAAGTTGGATTTTGGACCTCTTTTGTACATTTTGTATTTTAGCGGTTTTTAAACTATTAATTTTGTATGTAATTAACACTTTTTATTTTATTTATTTGTCATTGATTTCATTGATAATTGTTTTACTAAAATGACTAAAATCCAAATGCAAAATAATCTTAAATAAAAGAAACTAATTTAGTTTGAGTCTTCACTAACTGATTGTACAAAAAGTCCCCTTTCTCATTTTTTATTTTATTCTTCATTTTTTAATTAATAAAAATCCAAAAAATATTAGTATGTAAATATTTATCTTTTATTTTATCATATTTGTTTGCATTTTTATCTTAGTTAAAAATAACAAAAAATTACGATACCCAAAAAATCAAGGTCTTATGTGTAAATAGAATACCCAAAAATATCACATTATGCAATTGACCGATTTTGGTTTTAGTCTCTTCATGAAAGTTGTAGATCTCGTCAAGACGAGTAAATTTTGTGAAGAAAAAATTTCAATTCAAGATTGTCTTCTAGTTATTCCTGAATTTTCTTTTCTTTTTATTTTTTAATTTTCTGGAGCTGACACATGGTAGCTCCTGGAGACGCCACCTGTCACTCGTTTCTCACATTTATTTTTTACTTATTACATTAAAAAATGTTAATTTAAAAAATACCAAAAAAAATTAAATCGTCACGTTTCATCATCTGGGCCATCCAATCTAGGCTGATCGGACGGCCTAGGATGCTTCTCCATCCTCCACCCCTCTCTCTCCCACTTTCCAAATTTGGGTGGCGACGCCACCACACAGCCACCCAATCATCTCGATCTCCTTCCTAATCAACCTCCACCAACCCCCTTGATTCTCGCCGCCAAATCCCATCTCCTCGAGTCACACGTGCCTCATCTTTTCCCCCTTTCCCAATTTGTACAGTCGCCTCCTCCATCTCTGATTCACTGTCAATCTCGGCCATTCACCATATTTGCATCCTTGTAAATTTCATCGATGCCTCTCCTATATAAAGTTCCTCGCTACCCCAACATCATTCATCTGTTGTTAGCCCTACAAGTAGAAGGTGTGGCGGTGGCAGCACCACCCTTTTCCCACCTACGCTAGCGAGATCCGAGCCCTGCTAGCCTCGTTGCAACGTGACCAAGTTCTGCAGCTGCTCATTTGCTCCATCATCTTGCTGTTGACCCCCACCACCCTATCCCTCGATTTCACCCAACTACCTCTGACCGCCTACTGACGAGTCTAGAAAATCCGCGTTAAGAAGTTGTTTTTATTGTGAAGTGCTTAGAATGATTATTAGTGAAAATAATGAAAGTCGTTCGTTGTAAGCGGCGATCGGAAACAGTCAAGAAACAACCACAATTTTTAATCAAATTTAATCAAGTGGTTTTTATGTTTATTTTACTTGGGCAAGTCCCAAGGTCGATCACAAGGAGGCAAAGGAACAACCTAGAGTTGTGTCTATCCAATTCTGAGTTCAGTTTTCTAGGCGGTCTTTTTTTTGGAATTTTTCAATGCAATAGAGGGTGCAACATGCAAATCCGGCCTACTTTATGGACTAAAATGTAAATTACGTTCAAATGATGTCCGAAAAAATACGAAACTTGGCCGAGATGTAAAATATGATGAAATAAGTGCACTGTAATTTTTTTGGAATTTTTTGACGCAATATGAATTTTTTATGAATTTTTAAATGCAAACAGAATGATTTTCAATATTTAATTATAATAAATATGAAACCTACTTATTTTCGAGAGATTTAATTATCTAAGATCTATCACTAGGTGATGGATTTCAGAAAAATCTTAGACCTCGAAAATGTGGAGTTTAATACTTATTAAAAATTAAATAGTGAAATATGCCAAATGATTTTTACAGGACAAAATATGCGTGCAAATGCAAAGATTTTTGGGCACAATGTTAACCACAATAAACCCTATACTATGTGATTTTTCGGGGATTTTTAGAGCCACGGTTAATTAAGTAAAATTTGAAAAGCACAGACTAGGCAAAATATGGTAAATTCCACAGAATAATTAATTATTAATCAACCGATAATCACAAAAATACCACAGTATCTCAAAATGTAGAGAGTTAAGCGATGAACAAAGTGTTATTTTTGTATAAATAAAATGATGTCTAGAAGATGTTCAAAACAGAGGGAGAACGCAGGGGGGTAAATGCAATAAATATAAATAAAATAAATAAAAATAAAAGTGCAGACAGGGACCTAAATGCAATTACCAGGAGTTTAGGGAGGAAGTCTGCAATTTTCCAAGGGGTCACGTGCAGATAGTGGGCTATAGTGCGAATCGAGGAAGCTCCTGGGGAGATTCTGCAAATTACCCACAAGGTCACGTGCTGTGCACGTGACCCGTGGGGTCGCTGACCTCGAGCTGACGTCCCCCCACACGCACGTGCTTCGCACGTGGGGGGTCTCGGGCTTCGAGCCCGGCCTGCGGCTGCAGGCGGTGGTGCGATGGCCGCCTGGTGGGTTGCTGCTGGCGGCGTTGTAGCGGCGGAGGCGAAACCGGCGAGGGGCGGTCAAGGGCCGACACACGGCCGAGGCAGAGGAGCGACGTAGCGGAGGCAGCGGAGGAGAAACCGGCGAGGGGCGATCAAGGGCCGACACACGGCCGAGGCTGAGGAGCTCCAGGCGAAGGCGTGGCGGTGACTGGTGTGGCCGTCCTCTGGCCGACACACGGCCAGGGGGACGATGGCTTTGAATCCTGGCGAGGCGATGAAGGTCGGCGGAGCTCGAGTCGAGGGTGGCATAGCAGTTGGTCGAGGAAGATGATGGCGGTTTGGTGGTGTTGTCGAAGGCGAAGTTGAAGCAGCGTCGTGGAGCGAGGCCGGCGAGGGGGGGCTGCTCCTGGCTGCTGACGACGGAGTTGGAGCGAGGTTGATAGGCGGAGGAGAGCGGCGAGGCGTTGTCGGTGGTTGGAGGTGAAGTGGAGCAGTGGTGGCGAGGTTGAAGAAGGCGAAGGATGGTGGAGTTGCGACGAGGCGTGCCCGGCGAAGGAGAAGGCGGAGAGAGAGAAATAGAGAGAGAGAAAGAGAGAAAGCGGGAGAGAGAGAGAGAGTACCTGGAAATAAGGCTCGACGGCCTGTCGCCGGAGCGGAGCAGCGGCGATGGAGGCTTGCTGCGACGAAGCACGTGGAGGCTTCGGATCACGCCGGCGAGGGGGGGGGGGGGTTGCTCACGGGCTGTCACCACCGGAGAAAGGGGTCTCGACGAGGATCGACGGATGGGTTGGACTGGGGGTGGTCGGGGTTCTTTTATGGAGAGAAGGGTTGAGCGGGTGTGAGGATAGCGGAGATGGAGGGCGGAGGACTCGGGAGGGCGTTGGCCGTTGAGGGTGGTTGGGAGGATAAGGGCGGCGCGGCGGTTGGAGAAGAGGTTTGGCCGGCGGAGGTTTCGGGGGAGTGGGGAGGATGACGACGGGTCCTAGGCCGTTCGATCGGCCGAGCTCGAACGGCCCGGTATGAGCTACGTGGCGCTTAGTGAGAAAGGGGACGGATGGGGCGAGGCACGTGCGGAGCACATGCCTTGAAGGCACGTGCGACGCACGTGCGTCGTTTATTAATTTTTTTTATTAAAAAAGGATAAAACAAAGGCCAAAAATGACTGACACGTGGCGGCCTCTGAGGCTGCCACGTGTCAGCTCCAGATAAATCGAAAAATAAATCATTAGTAAAATCAAAAAGAAATAGTAAATGACCTCGGATCGAAAAAGTATCTTCACGAAAAATGCTCGTCTCGATGAGATCTAAAACTTTCATGAAGACATCAAAGCCAAATTCGGTCAAATGTAAAAAGTGAATTTTTTGGGTATCCCATGTATATAGAATACCTTGATGTTTGGGTTTTATAATTTTTTTGTCATTTTTAAACAAGGTGAAAATCCGGAAAAATATGGAAAAATTAAAGATAAATAAAAGACACCTAATTCTATTTTTTGGATTTTTAATGATAAAGAAAATATTTACATAAAATACAGGTCAAAAGCCGCGAAAATATACAATATACAAAAGAGGCCCAAAACCCAAATTTCACATACGAGCTCCGATTCACTTGAACTTGGCCTCGTTTTGAAGGTAATTGAATGTACATTAGTTCAAAAGTGAGTAGGATCAAATCGGACACTGGATGGGGAAGATATGGGGCTTTTAGTTCGAAAATCCTGAAACTAGGGTTTGGGTTTTTGGTCCACTTAACAGGGTTAGAGATTTTTTTTGTATTTTTCATTTATTCTTATTAGTGGTGTGTACACAGTGGAGGTGGTTTTGGGTTATGCGGTGTTAGCATGAAGGAGTTAAAAATAGGGGAAGTTAGGCTATTTACAGGTCATTTTTGGCTTGGATTTTTGGCTTCTTATTGTATGCAGAAATTAATGCTAAAATGCAATTCTTATGAAATCATGCCTGAATGCTAATTATGCGAAATAAATGCAGAAATGCAGTTGATTTTGAGGGACTTTGAGCTTAATTAGTGAGACTTAGAGTGATGAATCCGAGATTCATCATCCCCCTATACTTAAACCATGCTCGTCCCTGAGCATCAAAAAGAAATGCCATGAAGGGAAATGAAACTAGGTTCCATACCAAGACCATGAACTGAAGGTGAAAGTGAAACTAAACTCGACCTTTGGATTAATAATGTGGCGGAACTTCTGTGAGACTTAGAATTTTAAAATCAACAGTCCTCAAGTTCTATACATCATTTACACAGTTTCGGCTCAGAAGTCATCTTAGATCAATCCTCTTCCCAATGTATACCCTATGAACATTGAATCACCGACTCTTCTGTGTGAAGGGTTTTAGCTCTTCCCATTCAGAAGTCGGACTACCATGCTCCTCTCCTCTCCAGTAACTCGTCCTCGGGGAGTCAGGTATTTCCTTCTAAGGTCTGTCGTGCTGTGTTCACAATCGAATGAGGGAGAAGATAGACGAAAGAGAAAAGAATTGGAGGGTGGCCAGTGTAGTCACCTCTCCTTGTGAAGATGGCCAGTGTAGCCGAGTCTTCACCAATATCTGCAGGTTTCTTGAAGCTTGGACCTTTTTGGTCGGATTTTTATTTGGTGGAATGCTTCTTTGTATTTGGAATTTTTGGTGGTTTTGCTTGGATCTTGTTGTGCCCCTACGGATATAGAATCTTTTTGTTCCGTACATTTTTTTGGGGTCTTAGAAAAAATTGTGCCCAGTCGTCCATCCCTTTTCCGAAGCTTTATTTCAACCCGTACTCCGGTCTTTAGATTTCCACGCTACCAGAAAAGAGACTCACATAGTCTTCCAACATCCCGTCTGGGTTGAGCTAAGTGCATAGTGCGAGAGTGCGAATTAATTCCCTATTCCAAAGTTGTACCCAGAATGAAGAGACCAGGTTAGACACTAAGAGTCAAACGCTATACATTATCATGTGGAACTTAAGGAATTAAGTCACAAAGACCTGAAGCTCTTAAAATCCTATTTCTTGGTGAAGTTCCTCTGAAAATTAGGTGGATTAAGGTCAAGTCAAGACCACTCTCGGTTTCGGCTCATAACTCGGTTCAGAACCCAATGACTTTTCACAGATGCAAATGCATGTAATGTTGGATGAAGTGTAGGTGTGTGCAATGCAGACACATTTTTTTGAATTTTTTTTTGACATTTTATGCAAGGGATTTTTTTATGCAGAAAATGGAATAAGAAGCTTCTTTTTTTTTTCAAGTTAGTACCCACCCCGTAAATACATATAGACTTACGCACAAGTACGAGATATGGGTAAAATATGTACAAAGTATATATACAGACCCCCCTATACTTAGCGAGTGCTGTGTCCTCAGAGCACAAGAAGCGTAAAGAAGACATAGCTCGGGCTAAGCGTAAGGGAGTGAAAAAATGAAAAGAAAAATTGAAGCGGTCTGGATATGTAAATGAAGAGAGTATATACAGGTGGATGTTGGTTCCCCCTATACTTAGGCTCTGGACAACCTAAGTATGGAAGAAGGGTGGAAATGGAGCGATTAGGAGTCAGGAGAAGAATGATATATACAGATGGCATCGGTCCCCCCTATACTTAGGTCTTGGCCTAAGTAAAGGAAGAAGCTGTACAAGGAGGCCGATGTGGTCGGGAGGGAGGGTGGGAATGATCAGATAGATTTTCAATGTCCTCGCTCTGCGTGAAATAGATGACCTTGACTTGAATTGTCTGTTCTTTGGGTGATTCAATATAAGGCTTCAACATTTGTCCATTTACTGAGAAAGGTTGTGCATTATCTTTGAGTTCGGACATATCCACGCTTCCATTGGTATGTACATCGATGACAATGTAGGGACCCGTCCATTTTGATTTTAGTTTCCCATGAAAAATCTTTAACCAAGCATTAAACAACCACACTTTCTGTCTAGGGACAAAGGTTTTCTCTCGAATGTGTCTATCATGCCAACTCTTGACCTTGTCCTTATAAATCACACTGTTGTCATATGCCCGATTTCGGATTTCAATTAGCTCATTCAGATTTAAGTCTCGACATAGTTTCCCAAGGTGACAACTCCAATTCAACTTTTTGATCGCCCATTCAGATTTGTGAATCAATTCTGCAGGAAGATGGCATGGCTTGCCATAGATGATCCTAAAAGGTGAAGTACCGAGTGGAGTCTTTTAGGCTGTCCTATAGGCCCATAGAACTTGGTCCAACAGTTTCGACCAATTCTTCTTATCGGGACGAACCAACTTCTGAAGAATGCCCTTCACCTCTCTATTAGAAACCTCTGCCATGCCATTAGATTGTGGATGGTATGGGTTGGCTATTCTATGCTCAAATTTGTACTCCTTAGCTAAAGATCTCATTTCTCTGTTCACAAAGTGGCTACCTCCATCAGAAATCAAAACTTTTGGTATCTCGAACCTTGCAATGATGTTATCTTTGATAAACTTACAGACGACTTTTCTATCTGCGGTTCGGGTTGGAATAGCCTCTACCCATCTTGATAAATAGTCAACCGCTAACAAGATGTACTCAAATCCATTGCTGTTGGGAAAAGGACCCATAAAATCAATCCCCCATGCATCAAAAACATCACAGAAAATCATTGGTTGCATGGGCATTTCATCTCTATATCCCATAGTCCCTCCCATTCTTTGACAAATCGGGCATGACCGTACAAATTCATTCGCATTTTGAAATAAGGTCCGCCAGTAAAATCCACATTGGAGTACCTTGTGCGTGGTTCTCTTTCCCGAATGGTGTCCTCTGGCCTCCAGAGAATGACAGTGTGTGAGGACACTCTGATATTCCTCCTGAGGAATACATCTTCTCCAGACACAATCCGGTCCTTCATAGAAAAGGAAAGGATCGTCCCAATGGTGTTTTCTCGAATCTGACATTAATCGATCAATCATTTTTTTGGTTCAACCATAGAGAACCTTCTTGGAGACAAGATAGTTCACTATGTCGGAATACCATGGGGTTGAATCAATGACGCAAACTGATTCGTCTGGAAAAGTCTCCTTGATTGGTCCGATATTAGGATGATCGTTTTGCTCGATTCGGGAAAGGTGATCAGCAACAACATTCTTTATTCCAGGTTTATCCTTGATCTCCAAATTAAACTCCAGGATTAACAAGATCCATCTCAAAAGTCGTGCCTTAGCATCCTTCTTATCCATGAGATATCTAATTGATGTGTGATCTGTGAAAATTGTCACCTTGGAGCCCAATATGTATCATCTGAATTTTTCCAGGGCCCAAACAACCGCGAGCATTTCCTTTTCAGTCACTGTATAGTTTCTTTGTGCAGGGTCCAACACTTTGCTCGCGTAGTGAATCGCATAAGGAATTCCATCTCTTCTTTGTCTGAGTACCGCTCCGACAGCAAAATCCGATGCATCAGTCATGATCTCGAAGGGAAGAGACCCGTCGGGAGCTTGTAAGATCGGCGATTCATATATTTTCTTTTTCAGGAGCTCGAAGGCCTCTAGACATCTGTGATTCACAATAAACTCGGTGTCTTTTCCTAAGAGCTCTGTCAGTGGGCGGGCGATCTTTGAGAAATCTGGAATAAACCGTCGATAGAATCCAACATGTCCTAAGAACGACCTCACTGATTTGACGTTGGTTGGTGGCTCAAGTTTCTTGATCACATCCACCTTGGCAGGGTCCACCTCCATTCCCTTTTTGGAGATGACGTGCCCCAGCACGATACCCTCAGTCACCATAAAGTGACTCTTCTCCCAGGAGAGTACCAAATTAACCTCCCTGCATCTCTGAAGGACTCGGTCCAAGTGTGCTAAGCATGTATCAAATGAATCACCATGAACCGAGAAGTCGTCCATGAAGACTTCCAGGAAATCACCAACCATTTCGGCAAATACGACAATCATGCACCGCTGAAATGTGCCTGGGGCATTGCAAAGCCCGAATGGCATGCGCTTGAATGCGTAAGTACCGAAGGGACATGTGAACGTGGTCTTTTCCTGGTCCTCGAGAGCGATAGCTACTTGATTGTAGCCGGAGTACCCATCAAGAAAACAGAAGAATGCTTTCCCTGCAAGTCTCTCCAATATTTGATCAATGAATGGCAGTGGGAAGTAGTCTTTCTTGGTCGCAGCATTCAGGTGCCGATAATCGACACAGACGCGCCACGACGTGAGTACACGGGTCGCGATCTCTACCCCCTCCTCGTTGGTAACCATCTGGATTCCCGACTTCTTCGGGACGATATGAAGGGGGGCTACCCACTTGGAGTCAGAAATGGGGTAAATAAATCCTGCTTTGCACCATTTCTCTATTTCTTTCTTCACCACTTCCCGAAGATTGGGGTTTAATCTTCTCTGAAATTCACGGGAAGGCCTTGCATTATCCTCAACATAAATTTGGTGCGAGCAGAGAGCGGGGTTTATTCCTATGAGATCCGACACAGTCCAACCTATGGCTTTTCAATTTCGCTCAAGGACTTCGATCAGTCTGGATTCTTGGTCCACGGTTAATGATGAGTTAATGATCACAGGGAATTTTTCTTTGGGTCCATTGAGGAATGCATACTTCAGTGTGGGAGGAAGTGGCTTCAGCTCTGGCAGTTCTAAATCGTCGATCAAGTCTGGATGAATGACTTTTGCTTCTGGCTCAGTATCGGTTGGCGGTGAATCACTGTGTGAGATGTTGGCTACCAATTCCGAAGAAAAGTGAGTCAGATCGCTAGAATAGAATGGTAATTCGGCCAGAGCCATGTCCGACTCATCATCGATTGACTGTCCCAAAGGTGATGGGATTGACAAATCCAAGAGGGTTTCTGTGTTGTCAAGTGTGTGATAATCTGGGGGTCTAGAAATCTTAGAGACTGCATTGTGTATTATTTCTTCTTCCGAGGATGTGCCTTCTATCTGTATGGCTGGCAGTTGGTCCCATGGCCCAGTGGTTCTGAGGAGATTGCATTCTGATGTTTCGGCATCTTCAGTTGTGGATTCGGAGTCTGGCCTTTGCCACTTTGTTTGTTTCATCTCCAAGTCTACTTCTCTGCCTGGAGAACAGAATTTCATCATGCCAGATCCGTAATCGAATATAGCCTTAGCGGTTCTTAAGAATGGTCTTCCGAGAATGATTTGTGATTCCTTCCAATGGTTCGGGGTCTCCATATCCAGGACGGTGAAGTCCACTTTGTATTATGTACCCTCGATAATGATGATGACATTCTTCACTTTTCCCTTAGGTCTTTTAGTCGATTTATCAGCAAATTGGAGTAACGATGATGATTTCTTTAGAGGGCCCAACTCCAATCGATAATATAACGCTAAGGGTAGAAGATTTATGGAAGATCCATTGTCGAGAAGTGTGCATGTGAACACTATGCCGCCAATGCGACTCTCCACATAATGGGCGCCCAGATCCCTTTTCTTTCTTGGCAGATGCTGGTTTCTGACGCATTTGGTGGTGGCAATTGTCAAGATATGAGTCTCCACAAATTGACTTGTTCTCTTTATACGGGTCCTGGTGGGAGTGCATTTTGCCTTCAAGTATTTCTGAAAGGCTGGATTACCTGCCACGTACTGATCAAAGGGTACTTTGACTGTGATGTTTTGTTGGCAGAATTTTTCCATGACTGGGTCATCTTTGATGTTTTTCTTTTGTTTTCCTTTCTTTAGGGCATGGGGGAAAGGAATGGAAGCATTTGAGATAGGAGATAGAGGGTCAGAATCATAAATAAGAGCATCTTTATTCGATTTGGAGTTTTTATTACAATCATAATAATCAAAATCAGGTTGCTGAAAAGGTGACAAAGGTATTTTTGCAGCAACTAGAGGTTCAAGGTCCTCTACAGACTCCATAGATGCTTTCCCTTTATCTATTACTGGGATCTTCGGGCGTCCTTCATCTTCCTCTTCGGAAACATCCTCCGGTTGATCTTCCGAGTCTTCATGGTCCGATTCCCTTGCCCGATCCGGTACGTCCACAGTCCTTCCGCTCCTGAGTGACATGGCATTGATTTTGTCAAACGAAAGGATCTCATGTTCAGATGTGGAAAAGTCTGAATAGTATACCTGGTTATTGTGTTGAGATGAGTGGAATTTGTTCAAGCTATTGGGGTTAGCTTGAACCTGGGCGGGAATGGTTGTGGATGGAGCTGTCTGCTCATCCTTCCAACAGGACAAGCGGTTGACATCAACCCGTAGATATTGCAGCTCATTTCGGAAGTGACGAAACTCTTGAAGTATTTGTCTCTGGATGTCGATCGGTTCTTCTGGAGGTTTGGACGACTGAGCTGATTGTCTGGGGGCTTGAGATTGCTGATGGTATAGCTGAGGTTGGTTCTGGCGATTGTAGGGTTGCTGCTACTTCGGCTGTTGGAACGATGTAGTGTGCTGTGGAGGAAATGCGGCATTATAGAAGGTGGGTGGACGTTGATAAGTCTGACGATCTCCCATATTACCTGGTCGGGTAGTGTCCTGGGTGTACCAAATGCCATTCACTTCAAATTCAGAGGCGGGGCTTCCTTGACTGTCTCAGTCGGTGGGGGCAGTTGTTGGGAAAAGTGGGCATAGGATTGATCCTGAGCCCATGTTTGTTGTTGCTCTGCTCTTGGCTGCTCCTGGACATGATGCACATGATAGATCGGGACAGTAGGTGCACTAGTCATCCCCATCTTGGACACCTTCTCGGTGAGCTCCTCCATCTGCTTTGGGAATTGTGAAATCCTACTGTCGATATCGTTCATTCTCTTGTCCACTATTGTCAATTTATCAGAAATAAAGTGCATGTTTGGAATTAGGTCCTCAGCTATTTCTGCAACCGTCTGCTTCCCGCCTTTGGCTTGAAGGGTGTTCAGGGAATCAGTGTATGCTCTATTGGCAATTTGAGACCGGCTTGTTTCCGCCATTTGCTCCAGTATTTTCCATACAGCCTCAGCGCCACGCGTTGTGCAATTCCCTCCGCAGGCAGCACTAACTAACCCTTGAGTCTCGTGGTTTAGGCCAGAGTAGAGTGACTGGACTAGGATGTTGTTGTCCAGATCATGGCAGGGACATTTTTGTAATAGGTCCTTAAATCTATCCCATGCCTCACAGAGTGGTTCATTGGGCATCTGAGAGAAACTGGTGATGTGGGTCCTCATTTGATTGGTCCGGCTCAAGGGGTAGACTTTTTTTAGAAAGAGGTTTTTGAACCTCTCATAAGTTGTCACAATCACCCCCAAGTTCTTTACCCAGTAGTCTGCTTTCCCTTTCAAGGCGAAAGGTAGTGCAGTGAGACGAATGTAGTCTTGGCTGACTTGTGGGTGCCTCAGATTAGAACATACCAGCTCCAGGTCCCGCAAGAATTCATATGGCTCCTCAGTCGTATTACCATGGAATTGAGGTAATTGACTGTCAAAATGTGGCTTTAGTTCATAGTGGATCTCTGGATGTGGTGGCTGCAAATAGTTCCACACTCTGTACTGTCCAGGGTTGTATGCGGCTTCCATTGGCACTTCTCCCCCATCATTCATTTGTTCGAGCTGCTCCCTCAGTAACTGTTGTTGCTGCTCAGATGCAGCCAGTCTTGCGAGAATCATCTTCATTGGATCTTCATTATGTTCATCTTCGGGGTCTTTCTTGGAAGACATCTTGGGTGGCATCTCTTTTTCTTTATCTGGAGAATATAAAGGGTTTTAGTTAATATATTGGAAAGAATTGATGTAACCGTTATCCTCGATCTTTGGTGGTGAGAAATAGACAGGGTGAGTCTGTCCTCCTTCTAGGAGGAAGAAGGAATAGGGTTCTTGGGAAGGGTTTCCCGGAGGCCAAGCAGGTCCAGAGTAAGAGTCTCTCTGGGCTTTTGAGGTTGGGGAGTTTGTGGTAGAGAGAGACGAGCCTGAACAAGAATTACCACAGTCCTCCATTCTCGGGGTCAACAAGATGTTTTATGATGTAGACACAATTGTGCGATATTCGTTGATGAACTATTTTCTACGCACAATCCAAACACAATACACGGGTTGTTTCACCAACTCAACTCAAAGTGAAGACCGTAAGGGTCCGGTCAATTATCTTGTTAGTTTTAATTGGTGAGAATTCAAGTCTTGCAAGCCGTTTAAACGAGCTGTTAGGTTTAGAGCTAGGCTCTATCCTAGTGTGCGTTTCTCTCCTCGCTGCAAGATAAAATCAAACAATGTCGGGATTGCTCTCCTGCAGAAATTCTTGATTTTATGGGTTTTTAAAATCGGCTATATTTAGTAGTCCCAATTTTAATGAGGCGATCACTGAAGAAATTAGATGAACACAAATACACGTCTACCGTCCAGTCCCAATTTCCTTTAGATTTATGTGATAAAACAAGAGAGAGGAATTCAGGAAAAGCTGATGCACGCGGAAAACTATGATGAATGCTCAGTTAGAAGACTTACAGTGCCTCCTCGCAATCTCCATGTGGGATGCAATACATAATTGAAAAATTTATACTAAATACGTGCAAGCCGATGAAAACTGTACCTAAGCAGAAAGTTCTATTAGCGGGAAGAATTGAGTTAAATTTGGCTAAGTTGAACGATCTAATGTGCGTCTCAGTTAAAGTGCAGTGTGGCCTTAGATCCTACGAGCACAATAAAAAATGAAAAATGCTCTGAGAGCCGTATGTGCAGGTCTATCCTAATCGCCACTCAAGTCGGGCCCCACCCTTTCCGGAGAGTGAAACAGGCCACGACACACCACAAATAAAGTTCAAGGTCTTTTTACACACGCAAGAGTCCAAACGGACACCGCTACAAATGAGCAGAAATTAAAAGTGCAGAAATTAAAAGCCTAGACTCTACTCTCTCTCACGACTCGACTCGATCTTAATTTAATTGTGGTTTCTTCGGGTGTCGGTGAAGATGCGTCGGCTCCTTGAAAAACCGCTCCACGTGCGCCGGATACCTCGCAAGAAAAATAAGAGAGAGAATGTAAGAGAGTGACTCAGAAAATAATCAAAAATAAAATAAATGAAATAAATTCTTGAAAAAAATAAATACAAGAAATAAAATGGGATTTACAGTGAAAGATTCGGGGGTCAGACTACCCGAATTTGGAAAACCGAACGGAAATTTTCAAAACAAAAATCTAAGTCGTTTGCCTCCCCGGCAACGACGCCATCTGACGAGTCCGGAAAAGCCACGTTAAGAAGTTATTTTTATCGTGAAGTGCTTAGAATTATTATTCGTGAAAATAATGAAAGTCATTCGTTGTAGACGACGATCGGAAACAGTCAAGAAACAACCACAATTTTTAATCAAATTTAATCAAGTGGTTTTTATGTTTATTTTACTTGGGCAAGTCCCAAGGTCGATCACAAGGAGGCAAAGGAACAACCTAGTGTTGGGCTTATCCAATTCTGAGTTCGGTTTTCTAGGCGATCTTTTTTTTTGGAATTTTTCAATGCAATAGAGGGTGCAACATGCAAATCCGGCCTACTTTATGGACTAAAATGTAAATTACGTTCAAATGATGTCCGAAAAAATACGAAACTTGGTCGAGATGTAAAATATGATGAAATAAGTGCACTGTAATTTTTTTGGAATTTTCTGATGCAATATGAATTTTTTTATGAATTTTGAAATGCAAACAGAATGATTTTTAATATTTAATTATAATAAATATTAAACCTACTTATTTTCGAGAGATAAATATATCTAAGATCTATCACTAGGTGATGGATCTCAGAAAAATCCTAGACCTCGAAAATGTGGAGTTTAATACTTATTAAAAATTAAATAATGAAATATGCAAAATAATTTTTACAGGACAAAATATGCGTGCAAATGCAAAGATTTTTGGGCACAATGTTAACCACAATAAACCCTATACTATGTGATTTTTCGGGGATTTTTAGAGCCACGGTTAATTATGTAAAATTTGAAAAGCACAGACTGGGCAAAATATGGTAAATTCAACATAATAATTAGTTATTAATCAACCGATAATCACAAAAATACCCACAGTATCTCAAAATGTAGAGAGTTAAGCGATGAACAAAGTGCTATTTTTGTATAAATAAAATGATGTCTAGAAGATGTTCAAAACAGAGGGAGAACACAGGGGGGTAAATGCAATAAATATAAATAAAATAAATAAAAATAAAAGTGCAGACGGGGACCTAAATGCAATTACCAGGAGTTTAGGGAGGAAGTCTACAATTTTCCCAGGGGGTCACGTGCTCTGCACGTGACCTCTGGCTAGTGGACTATAGTGCGAATCGAGGAAGCTCCCGGGGAGATTCTGCAAATTACCCACAAGGTCACGTGCTGTGCACGTGACCCGTGGGGTCGTTGACCTAGTGCTGACGTCCCCCCACACGCACGTGCTTCGCACGTGGGGGGTCTCGGGATTCGAGCCCGGCCTGCGGCTGGAGGCGGTGGTGCGATGGCCGCCTGGTGGGTTGCTGCTGGCGGCGTTGTAGCGGCGGAGGCGAAACCGGCGAGGGGCGGTCAAGGGCCGACACACGGCCGAGGCGGAGGAGCGGCGTAGCGGAGGCAGCGGAGGAGAAACCGGCGAGGGGCGGTCAAGGGCCGACACACGGCCGAGGCGGAGGAGCTCCAGGCGAAGGCGTGGCGGTGACTGGTGTGGCCGTCCTCTGGCCGACACACGGCCAGGGGGACGGTGGCTTCGAATCCCGGCGAGGCGATGAAGGTCGGCGGAGCTCGAGTCGAGGGTGGCGTAGCAGTTGGCCGAGGAAGATGACGGCGGTTTGGTGGTGTTGTCGAAGGCGAAGTTGAAGCAGCGTCGTGGAGCGAGGCCGGCGAGGGGGTGGCTGCTCCTGGCTGCTGACGACGGAGTCGGAGTGAGGTTGATAGGCGCAGGAGAGCGGCGAGGCGTTGTCGATGGATGGAGGTGAAGTGGAGCAGTAGTGGCGAGGTTGAAGAAGGCGAAGGATGTTGGAGTTGCGACGAGGCGTGTCCGGCGAAGGAGAAGGCGGAGAGAGAGAGAGATAGAGAGAGAGAGAGAAAGCGGGAGAGAGAGAGTACCTGGAAATAAGGCTCGACGGCCTGTCGCCGGAGCGGAGCAGTGGCGATGGAGGCTTGCTGCGACGAAGCACGGGGAGGCTTCGGATCACGCCGACGAGGGGTGGGGGTTGCTCACGGGCTGTCACCACCGGAGAAAGGGGTCTCGACGAGGATCAGCGGATGGGTTGGACTGGGGGCGGCCGGGGTTCTTTTATGGAGAGAAGGGTTGAGCGGGTGCGAGGATAGCGGAGATGGAGGGCGGAGGACTCGGGAGGGCGTTGGCCGTTGAGGGTGGTTGCGAGGATAAGGGCGGCGCGGCGGTTGGGGAAGAGGTTTGGCCGGCGGAGGTTTCGGGGGAGTTGGGAGGATGACGATGGGTCCCAGGCCGTTCGATCGGCCGAGATCGAACGGCCCGGTATGAGCCATGTGGCGCTTAGTGAGAAAGGGGACGGATGGGGTGAGGCACGTGCGGAGCACGTGCCTTGAAGGCACGTGCAACGCAAGTGCGTTGTTTATTAATTTTTTTTATTAATTTTTTATTAAAAAAGGATAAAATAAAGGCCAAAAACGACTGACACGTGGCGGCCTCTGAGGCTGCCACGTGTCAGCTCCAGATAAATCGAAAAATAAATCATTTGTAAAATCAAGAAGAAATAGTAAATGACCCCGGATCGAAAAAGTTTTCACAAAAAATGCTCGTCTCGATGAGATCTACAACTTTCATGAAGACATCAAAGCCAAATTCGGTCAAATGTAAAAAGTGAATTTTTTGGGTATCCCATGTATATAGAATACCTTGATGTTTGGGTTTTATAATTTTTTTGTCATTTTTAAACAAGATGAAAATCCGGAAAAATATGAAAAAATTAAAGATAAATAAAAGACA
The DNA here is from genome assembly GCA_037367405.1 of Ottelia alismoides. Lineage (NCBI taxonomy): Eukaryota > Viridiplantae > Streptophyta > Magnoliopsida > Alismatales > Hydrocharitaceae > Ottelia > Ottelia alismoides. The sequence continues at coordinate 256,068 of JAZKJV010011308.1, forward strand.
CCTAATTCTAATTTTTTTGGATTTTTAATGATAAAGAAAATATTTACATAAAATACAGGTCAAAAGCCGCGAAAATATACAATGTACAAAAAAGGCCCAAAACCCAAATTTCACATACGAGCTCCGATTCACTTGAACTTGGTCTCATTTTGAAGGTAATTGAATGTACATTAGTTCAAAAGTGAGTAGGATCAAATCAGACACTAGATGTGGAAGATATGGGGCTTTTAGTCCGAAAATCCTGAAACTAGGGTTTGGGTTTTTGGTCCACTTAACAGGGTTATAGATTTTTTTGTATTTTTCATTTATTCTTGTTAGTGGTGTGTACACAGTGGAGGTGGTTTTGGGTTATGCGGTGTTAGCATGAAGGAGTTAAAAATAGGGGAAGTTAGGCTATTTACAGGTCATTTTTGGCTTGGATTTTTGGCTTCTTATTGTATGCAGAAATTAATGCTAAAATGCAATTCTTATGAAATCATGCCTGAATGCTAATTATGCGAAATAAATGCAGAAATGCAGTTGATTTTGAGGGACTTTGAGCTTAATTAATGAGACTTAGAGTGATGAATCCGAGATTCATCACATACCTTCCAGTTCCTTTCCTCCATTCATCACTGCCTTCGAGTTGATAACCACAACTACCCCTCTACTGCCACCCTCCTCCGCATCGCAGCGGCTAAGAGCAGTATCGCCTTCAACTTAGTCAGTCGGAGAACCAACTCCAGCCACCACGACTCCCTTAACCTCCAGCAACCACCATGCTCCGACTACATCGACCAAAGCTTCACTAAGTTCCAACACCTCGATACGACGCTGACCATCTTCATCTTCCTCAACTACATCTCTGGGACTCCGCCTCTCCACCTCCACCTTGCGAGGAGCACTGCCTGCAGTAGCCTCTCCACCGTCATCAGAGGCTGGAGCCCCAGTCGCCTGCGCAAAGGGCCCCTACATAGGCCACTCCGTCGAGTGCTTCTTCCAAGGAGGGTGCACATGGACAACCCCCCCCGTATGAGGTTAATTCCATAGTGCCCTTGGGATATTTGCAAATAACCGCCTTGAGGTATCGGTAATTACACTTAAGTCCTTCTTTACATTTTATTTAAGTAATGTTAGTTTGTAATTTTGTGAACACACCCCTCTAATCTATTGTAATTTTGAACATCAATGTTGAATCTTTTTATTATTTAAAAAATTGCATGATGTTTATCAACTAATTGTCTACATTATGGTTGCTTGTGATATTTTTATTCTCTTGGTTAATTAATAATTAATATTCTGGCAGAACATTGCATACTTTACCTAATTTACGATCAGAAATTCATAATTAATTGATCTTAGCTCTAAAAATTATCGAAAATTCATAGATAGTAGAATTGACTGATATTTACATTGTGCACAAAAAGAATTGCATTTGCATACATATTTTTCTCTATAAAATACCATGTTTTGTATTTCATTAATAAATTTTGAATAGGTATTAAATTCAATATTTTTAAGGTTTAGGATTTTTTGAGATCGATCCCTTAGTGATACATCTTTTATACTTTTATTTCCTGAAAATAAATAGATTTAATAGTTATTATAATTAATTATTGAAAATCACATTGTTTTCATTCATAAATTCATAAAATATTCATCTTGTATCAGAAAATTCCAAAAAACTTACAGTGCATTTATTTCGTCATTATTAACATCTCGACGTTTAATAATTTTTTGATATTTATTGATAAATATCATTTTTTCTAGTCCTTAAAATCGATCGCATTTGCATTCCAAAATTGCATTAAAAATACCAAAAAAATATTCCACCTTGAAAACCGCACATGAAATTCAATAGACATAATCCTAGGTTGTTCCTTTGCCTCCTTGAGTTCGACCTTGGCACTTATCCAAGGAAGATAAACATATAACCACTCCAATTAAAATTGAATAAATTAATTGTGGTTATTTTCTTGATTGATTTGGATTACCTGCTCATAATAGAATGATAAATTCATCATATTTTTAACGCTTGATTATTCACATCAAATTAAAGAGGGTAATCTGTGGTTAATCACACTCCAACATTAGATAGTGTTGGTTTTTATTTTTGAATATTTTTGTTTTTTCAAATCATCTAGAAAAGGAACAGAATCAAAATCAACCATCTTTTTATTTGCATCAGAATCAACATATATATATGGACAACCAGGCTCAGACTGTACAGTATTGATAACCAGAGTTTTCCTCGTGGTTAAAAATAAAATATAATTGCTTGTTGTCGAAAAACACTCCAAGCAAAACACTAATTGATCAAACAAAACTAACACTAATTAAGAAAATTGGTGTTACACTCTTTATTTATCAAAGTAAGTGCCAGGGTCGAACACAAGGAGGCAGAAAATCACGCTCGAGATTTTCGAGGGATAAAAGTATTTTGTGATAATTTTCTTTATTTTCTTTCCTTCTTCAATGATAAAAATGTTTTTGAATTTTTATATTTTATTCCTTTTATTTGATTTTATTTTTTTCCATTTTTTATTTAACTTTAAAAAGGGATATTTTTCAATAAAAATATCTAGAATATAGTGTGTGAAATAACATGAGGATAAAAGTGATACTATATAGTAGATAATACGCTCGATCAGTGAGCTCAAGAAAGACCATGAAAAGAAATCAAAACGACTCTATATTTAAAGAAGAAATTCCAAACAAGGGCGAGAAGAAATCATCAAAAATTAAGCAAAATACAATGTAAAACAATACAATAATGATATATTAATTTCTATGAGTCCACAATGTCAAAAATAGTCCAATGAGTCTAAGAAGTACTAATTAATAGAAATACAACAAAATAATGAAGGGTTCTTACCATTAGGTCCTTGGTCAGGGTCTTAATTGCAAGAGAAAATCTGAAATCCTTGCACTTAGATCCCTGGTCAGAGACCAAAATGTAATTCTGGAAAACTCTGGAGGTGGGCTTCAATTTCTGATAGTTGTGAGGGCTTCTTTGCAAAAGTTCCACCAGTTCAGAAATGTACAGCTAAGATTAGATGGCATCCGAGCGTTCTCGACCCTACGATGAGGATATGTGTCGGCCAACTGCTGCTTGAGTGTTCTTGGGGAGTTCTTTAAATAATATGGGAAAATCCTTAAGCGTATCATGGAAGCGTGAAGATCGCATCATACGCGATCGGGAGTGACCAGTTGTACTAGTTGCTCACGGCAACGGAATTTAAAAATTTAAATCGATGAAACCACATGATGCGAGAACACATCTCGGATCATTTCATCTAAACCACATATAGGTATTAAGGTTACCTCTTGAAGCATGGTTGCAATAGAGTCTCTAAAGGAAGAGACCTCCTATCTCAAGTCTTATCTGACGGAGGAGACGCTTGCAAGCTCATTGATGAAACGTGTGTTCCTCGCAATCCATGTTGATGATCCAAGCAGTGAATCTCCTAATATCATCTCATGAGATCCGACATCTTCTTCATGAGCAAGGCACACCAAAGGAGACGGAGATCCACAAGTGATCGAAGCGGTGGCACAACGATGTGGTGGTGATGGTGACCCTTTCTAGGATTTGGAGTGGACAACCACTCCAGAACAAGAGAGAGGCTTGGCATGTAGAGAGAGAGAGGGAGTGAGCATATTTCAATTGCCTAAAGAAGAGCTAGGGTTGCCTCTTCTTATATAATATTTTGGGAGTCCATGAATTTCAATCCACGGACAACACAAATCCAATAGTGGTGATTGATTTGTGTTTCTTTCAATGGCCATGACTTTGTTGTTAAAAACACAACAACAAATAATTTAATTAAATTAATTATATTTAACAATAATCTATATAAATTAATTTTTATTAAATCAATTTATCTTGGAGAAATAGGAATTAGGCAAGCCTCCTTCCATAAGAAGAGTGGACGACCAGCAATTTCCATGAGGAGTTGTGGTCGTCCACCCTCTCCATATGGAAGGGTGGCTCCTTCATTCCTATTACATGGCATTTTTAATCCTGAATATCTCCAAAATTTACGACAACATTTGTTGTAAATAATTCAACAAAAAAATAATTCGTAATTATTTTGATAACACTGCAATCAAGCAACGAAAAAATTGTGAATCAAATTCACAAACCAAAATAAAATGTAAATTACATTTTCAATTAATTGTCCAATGTGAATCCAATTCACATCAACATTTAAATTGTAAATGTTATTTACCAATATATCTCTCTTATATATTATAAATCACATTGATAATATATATAACTAATGTTGATAGCGTTATCCACATTATTCATATCCATGATAATTAAATCACATTAATCATCTTGGATCTCTATTCTCATGTACCCAAATAATTTGAATCACACTCACATTATTCACAGCATTGATAATTAAATCACATTATTTATCTTAGATAACTCTTCTTATATGGACAAAAAATATGAATCTAATTCATATTATTCATGATAATTAAATCACATTTAACTATCAATTTTCTCCAATGCTCAGACACATTATCAACAAGATAATGCGCTTTTTCCTTGGATACTTGGAAATAAGGATAGGGTGATTGTACGTTCCACATATAGTGACTTGGATTTTGAGATCAAATCTCAAATCTAGATCTCTAGGGCTTCCCATAGATGTTTGATTAAATCAAAGTTGTAGATCTAATCTTCTCATTGTATCTGAATCACATTCAGATCAATATCCAATATTTGGACTAAGATCGGATCACTTCTCTACGAGAGGAGTCACTAAAATCCAGACCAGTTTTGTCACTCCCTAGGAATGGAAATGTCATGGTTATACAATCATTTATGATCACATCACCCTCAGGTATTCCTAATACAAGTACATCATGCATACTGGAAAACCTATAATAAACCAGATATTTTAGATCTTATTTAGACTATCTCCTTCAGAGTTTTATCATTATGTTTCTCGTTTAATCATTGGGGGTGGTATCGATCATATACTTTCCAAAAGCATATATTATACCTAGGTGATAACATGGCTATTTCCAGGGGTTGCACGATCTCACAAGGCGAGACCGCAATCGATGCATTGACCACTCAAGAAATCGAAGTCAATCAATAATTAACACACAATGAATATAGAGCAAAGAATAGAAAAAATATGGAATTAAAATTTATTATAACTCTATAACAAAGGTGTATAGTGTGCATGTGTAGAGGTCGAACTCAGGGAGCAAATGGTAGATTGGGCAATGAAACTTAAAAATTGTCCTTTTCTCTAGTGCAATTATTTTTGTGGTTTTTTTAATTTTCTATATTTTTTGTATTTTAATTTATATATATTTTTTATTTTTTAATTTAATAATTATTTTCTTTTTATATAATTTTCTGATTTTATATTTTCTTTTTCTTTTAACTATATAATATAGAAAATATAAAAGGATATTTTTACAATACAAGATATAATAATTATAAATACGAATAAAAATGAACAAAATTTAGTAAACAAATATTTTTGGGTTTTATATTTTTTATAATGTTTTTGTGATTTTCTATAATTCTTGCATATTTTTATGTATTTTAAAGTCAAAAATATCCCAAATCAGGGATTTAACAAATAGGTTGAATTGATTAGAAAAAGAAAAGTAGCAAATAAAGTCCAAAATTCCCCAACTCATTTTTATACATAGTTAATAGTATAGAGAATATTCAAAAATAGAAATAAATCTTTTAAGTTTTTTTGATGATTTTTAAATTTTTTGTTGGATTTTGGAGCTTTTTAATTTTTATGCCTTTTCTTTTTCTTTTTTGTTTTTGCATTTTTGGTCTAGAGATAAAATATACAAATATAAAAATATATATTTTGGAATTTTTGAAAATATTTTTCAATTTTTTTGATATTTTCTAAGACAGATTAGAACAAAATTGTGTGCATTTAATTGTTAATAAATAGTATAAAATACCTAAATGTCAAAATAAATAAATACATGAAAATACATGCTAGCAGGCATCTAACCCTATTTTTGCATAATTTTTGGAGCAGGGGTGCTATTTTAAAAAATGAAATTCAAGCACCAAAATAAATGAACTAGGAAGGGTAAATTTGCAAATAAAATTAAATATAGGGATGGATATGAAAGTTTCCCAAAAATATAAAATGTTTATTTAAATTTATTGGACTAAAATTAAATATCGGAACCTGTGAGGGCTTACATGCAATTTACCTAGCGCACATGGGACAACACATGAGCTGAGTTGGAAAGGATCAAGATACAATATTAAATAAATCCACGGTCCTCTTTGCAAGAATTCTAATTTTATTTGGACTACACATTTTATTTACAAGACTATTAAATAAATACAAAAAGGTAGGGGTAGAATTTGCAATTTACCCCCGAAGTACGCGCAATCCAACAATCGAATGAGATTCACTTGTCCACATGGTGAATGCTAGTGTGACAATGACATTTCGCATAGAGACGATTAAGATTAGATCCTAGGATAGGATCCAATGGTGCTGGGCGCTTCGAATCGAGTGTCAGCTGCTGCGTGGGAAGAACTACCCTTGATTCGACGATGGAGGAGGGAGCTAGAGTAACTGGATATGAACTCTCCTCTGACGAGTTTTGATAAGTTGTTGTGTGTTGCTCCAGCGACCAAACACTACGCAGATGGGCGCTTTTCACTTCTGCAGCTCCCGCAAAGCTCCAAGGTGCATCAAAATGCTTCGAAACCTGTTAAGAAGGGCTCTAGAGCTCGATGGCATTCAGGCGACTGGAGCTAGTACTCCATGTCTTATCGTCATCCCAGAAAGGATCCCCCATGCATTTACCTGTCCAAATCAAAGAGGGTGGCAGAGGGCAAACTGCCATGTCCCGATCAGGAGGAATGAGTCGGAATGAAAGGGGGCAGAAGTGCTCTGGTGATGGGAGGAGGTGGAGCACCCATCTCCAGATCCATGAAGGATATGTATGAGAAAAGTGTGATGAGGCATAGGATAAACATCGATAGGGAATATAGTGAGGAGGAAAGGATCGTCAGCATAGTTGGGAATGGTCATAGACAAATGTCGGAGCTTGAGAGCTCCGGTGAAGGAACCAACTTAACCTACACTTAAACCAAAGCATTAAACTACAAATCAAAAGCAGAATTAAAATAAATGATGGAAAATTACCAGAAAATGGAAATTACGTAACTCTTATACCTTCCTGCAAAGGAAGGGAACAGGGCGACCAGAGGTCCGTCATGGGTCACCTCTCCTACTCCTCCAACTGTGCCTACACCATAGGTGTGCTCCATCTGTGGAGACTCGCTTGACCGAGGCCAGAGGGTTGTAGGGATAAAAAAGGAACCAAAGAGGAGAAAGAATAAGAGGTATTTATTTATAAAAATGGTGGGGGACCCTTATTGGTCAGCGATGAGGGACGAATGCAAGCTATGTACAGGAGATCTATGGAGTCGGTGAGAATTAAGGAGGATGGATGTTTATCGTGGCATGAAGATTCGACAAAAACAATCGATGGGCCAAATAGGAAAATTGGCAAAAAAGAAGGACTCGACATTTCAAACAAGGCAGAATTGCCTAAAGGCTGAGTAAACCAGGGGTCAACAAAAGCAGCCACGCGATTGGGCCACGTCAGCCCAAGTCGTGATAAAATAGATATATTATTAAACAAATAAATGAATTAAAAATATGCAAATGATTTTTGTAATTTTTTGGTATAAAATAATAAATATTAATTATTTTATGTAGTATTTTAATATGATTTTTATTTATTTTGTGGGTTTATTTATTATAAGTTAATTTTTAAGATTATATTTATAAGTATATTCATCTATGTTTTTGTGTATATTATTTTTATTTTGTATTTTTATTTTATTATTTTATTTTATCAATTTATATATTTATAACTTTTTTTTAGATATACAAATATATTTTTATTGTATTTTTCTGATCTATTATGAATACTTAAATAAATAGGGCTATATATTATATAGATATAAGTATAGATATTTCATCTATGTATTTTCATAGACTTATTTTATTTTGTGTTTTGTTTATGGTTATATTCTATTCTAAGTACGTATATGTAATATAAATAAAATTTAAAAAATTATAAAATATAAAATTGTAAAAATAATAAAGAATAAATTAAACGAATATTTTATATACATATATGGTACAATGGAGGTCCAAAACCTAACTTTCACACCTTAACTCCAAAATATATGAAACCACCTTCATTAAATAGCTTATTAAAAGTTATATACGATTAAAGGTGATTTTGATATATTTTGAGTTCTTACTTAAGATATATGGGTATGAGAAGTTTGGGTTTTGGCTTTTTATTTTGAGTATAAAATGTGAACTGTTTATTACTTTTGTGTAAACTCAATTTTGTATTTTCCTACATATTATTATCTACAACTTTCATGTACAAGGTTTCTTTTTTTTGAGATATAAATAATAAAGAATAGAATAGATCCCAAAATGTATTATTAGTGAAATAAAAGAATAGGATTTTAATAGGTTTGTTGGCCCTTATCTCCCCCTACTTTATTTCTTGTAGACCCAATCATCAAGATGCCTAGGTCTTGGGGTTTAGGGTCATAAAATACCTTTGACATTTTATTCTTTTTCTTTTATTTCTCTATTCTATTATTTAGGCATTAAAAACTGTATTTGATACACAAAAGATGGAACAAATAATAAATGTTAATATGTACACAATAATACTATTTACATGCATTAGCTAGGGTTTTTAAGGACAAAATGATAGAATAAAGGTGATGAAATATATATTCATCACCCCCTTCATATATTTGCATTTGCTAGTCCCTAGTAAACACTTATGCAATGAGTGCAGAAAAAGATGAAGGACATGGAATAGACCTCAAGCGCATCCCGGAAGCATGAGCATCGTATCGAATAAGATGAAGAACGATTAGTTGGACTAGTTGTTCTATGCAGCGGAATTTAAAAAAATCATGCGATGAAACCACATGATCCAAGAATGATTCTCGCATCGTTTCATCCAGAACCACATTAAGTATAAAGGAATACATCTTGTAGTGTGATTGATCGAGTCTCTACGAAAAGAGACCTCTTGTCTCGAGTCCGATCTCCAGAGAAGACGCTTGCGAGTGCGGGGATGAGTTGTGTCATCCTCACAATCCAAGTAGTTGTCCAAGCAAGGGAACTCCTGACCTCTTTTACATGAGATCGTGTATCTTCTTCACGAGCAAGAAGCACCAAAGAAGATGGAGCACCGAGAGTCGTCGAAGCAACACAAGTTGACGATGAGGGCCTTCTTCCTTCTGGAGTAGGGTGGACGGCCACCCAAGAGAGAAGGAGAAGAGGGCACGCGAGAATGAGAGAGAGAGAAGAGAGACTTTGTCAAGTCAGTGTTTTTTTCGAAGAGCAAGGCGTGCCTCTTCTTATATAGGGTTTTAGGAGGCCATGGACCCCAATCCATGACAACACACAATCAACGGATGAGATTGATTTGTGTTCCTTTCAATGGCTAGGATGTTGTTGGTAAAACACAACAACAAATGATTTAATTCAAATTAATTAATATTGATAAATAAATATAATTAATCTCAAATTAAATCACATTTGACTAGATATAGGATAATGAGAAGACCATGGTCCACTCCTAAATAAGGGGTGATGGCTACTCTTCTCCTCATGGAGAGTTGTAGCCGTCCTCTCTTGTTAGATAGGACTTGGTCAATCTCCTAATATATCATGAGATCTCATTATCTCATGATATCTCTATAACTCTTGTCGGAAATAATTTTAACAAAAAACTAATTCCAAATTATCTTTCGGAAAATATAAATCAAGCCATTGAAAAAATTGTGAATCTCATTCACAACCTAAAACTAAATGTAATTATATTTTCAATTAATTATTCAATGTCAATCCCATCCACATTAACAATTAACCAACAAATATAAATCACACAAGTCTCTCTCTAATGTATATTATAAATCGTATTTATAATATACATGGATAATTAGATTGTGCTATCCACATTATCCATATCCACATTAATTTAATCACATTTAATTACATTGGATTCTCATTCTCATGCATTCAGATAATGTGAATAGAAAACACATTATTCATGATAATTAAATCACATTTAATTATCTATTTCTCAATGCTCAGATATAATTCAACCTTTGGAATTATTCTTGAACTCTTTCAAGAATAATGCGCTTTCTCCGCAGATACTTGGAGATAAAGATAGGGCGATTGTATTGTTCCATGTATAGTGACTTGGATATTGAGATCACATCTTAAATCCAGATCTCAAGGACCTCCTAGAGATGCTTGATTTAATCAAGGCTGCAAATCTAATCTTCTCATTGCATCTGAATCTCATTCAGATCAATGTCCAACACTTGAACTAAGATCAGATTGCTTCTCTGTTGAGAGGAGTCACTAAAATCCAGACCTATTTCATCACTCCCTCGAAATGGAAGCATCATGGTTATACAATCAATTATTGATCACAACACCCTCACATATTCCTAATACTTGTACATCCTGTGTGCTGGAAGACCTTCTAATAAACCCAAAGTTATAGATCTCTTTTAGACTGTCACCTTCAGGGTTTTATCATTAAGGTTCTCATTTGATAATTGGGATTTGATATTGATCATATGCTTTCCAAAAGCATATATCATACCTACAAATTCTGTCAGGCTTCATAAGCGAGACTACCATGCATGGAATTTATCGATCCCAATATATCATGAGTGAGCTCATGTATTCCGGTTCAGAAGTGAACATGTATGATGCCTTTGAGAGATCGTATTACTCATATGTCCTTATATGCACACCACCTCGCTAGTGTATAGACCTTGGTTAGGTCATCAACCTATTGGCCTGCCAAATGTACATACTCAGACATATAGCAATACATCTGTCTCCTATCAGAGGATGTGTGCCTATATCACCACATCACATGATGTAGTACTTTGGTTATATCGATCTAGTTAAGTCAACCCTTTGACTTAACTAATTTGACACCTCCGTATCTCTATTCCTATGCAGAGGACTTGCATTAAGAGGTCGGTCAGATATCAACCTATATGAGAAAGGATTGCCATCTCTTACTCAGGATGGAAATCATCTCTTAACAATCATTTGACGATGTTTAACGAGTCCTCAATCAAACTCCTTAGATATTCATCTAAACACCAGCTTTTATGATTCAATTATTGAATCAACAATTGTATGATTATTAAGATGGCCAAGGTACATAACCCTAATTGTACTGAAGGACCTATTATGTAAATTAGTTATTCTTCAGTTCAAATCAGGGAATGATATCCACAATAACATTTATTGCATAATGGCTTGTCGTGGGCTTGCATGTCCAACAATCTCCCACTAGACTAAAGAGCCATTAATGGGCTAATGATTTATACCCACACTCATGTGACAATCATAGGCTATTTAGAAAAATAGCTAGGTAAGCTGATCAATCAATCTGTTCCTAAGAGAGTATGCCAAGTCCTTTTACGGCACTTGCATATCCCCTAGTAACAGTGCTCACATCCAATGTGAATGTTGCATCTTATGCAACCAATACTCAATTTTGTCAGTTATAGTGTCCTTGACACTACAACTTAATAGGTATTGTAACAAGTATTTCCATAATCCTTATCAGAATACGCTTATTCTTGGAGATCTCTATCTCCTAAGGTATCCATAGTTAAGACCTTTTAGATCAGTATCTATAAAGTCTTAAGTTCTTGAAGATAAGACTTTGAGATTACTATCTCAAAAATCTTTTCATCTTTGAAGATATGGTTATCACTGCAATCAAGTGTTCTATCTCCTTAGTAGGATTAGTAACATTTACTACTCCCACTGCATGGCAGATATCTAACTTTTGTACACATCTAGCATAAACTCAGCTTCTCGTAACTTATGCACCAGGGCAGGCAGTCCCAGCATTCACTTCCCCAACTCTTTGAGGTGTTATCCCTTTAGATAGGTCAGTACCATATCTTAAGGGAAGAAAGCCTTTCTTGAAATTTTCCAGAAAATGGAACATGTCCAAGGTGTACTACTAATGTAACGGTCCCAATACCCTCTTCTCTTCACTTCTGAACATCTTCAGAACTAAGATCTAAGAGGTATCCTTAAGATCATATCTCAAGGTATAAAATAGCCAGTCTATAAAACACTTATTATTATCCTTATATCATTCCAAATGATAAGGATATCATCTACATTTAGTATGGTGAACAGAATGGCACTCCCACTAAGCTTCATATGGTTCATCAAGATTCTATCTGAAATCATAACATTTAAGATTTCATCAAAAATGTTGTTCAAACTACAAGAAGCTTATTTGAGTCCACATATGGAGTTATTCAGCTTGCACAGCTTGCTTTCCTCAACTATGAAGCCATGGGGCTACTTCATGTGAATATCCTCAGAGAGATATTCGTGGAGGAATGTAATCTTGACTTCCATCTTGAATATGTCAAAGTCAAGTTGTGTAGCTATAGTTAGCAATAATCTGATGGGTTTAAGCAAGGTTACTGAAGAACAAGTTTCATTTCAAGCAATGTCTTCTCTTTGGTGTGTATCTTGTGGATACGAACTGTGTTTTGAAGGTCTCTACCTTCTCATCGGGTTCTCTCTTTATCTTGAAGATCCATTTACACTTTAACGGGTCTTACCCATATAGGTAGATCCTCGAGGGTCCATATACAACACTTGTATATGAAGTCTATTTTAGACTCAATTTCTAACTTCCATCTTTCCATGATCTTCAGAAGCTTCATCGTATGAAGTTCTATCATTGTTAGATTTCTCTGACACATGGAATTCATCCTCAAACTCATTTGAAGAGGTATTAGGGTTTCACAATTAATTGTCCTTTTAGTTTCCGATTTTAGGAGCCGCATTATCTTCTCAAGATTCAATGAGTTCCTTCACTTCATTTTCATATTGATTCTCAAGAGAGTCATTCTCTAAGAATCATATCCTTAGAGGAGAGATCTTTTAAGAATCTTAAGGTCATAAAGTAGGTATCCAATACCATCCTTTATTTTCCTAATGAAGTAGCACTCTTTAGTGCTAGATTCGATCTTACTAGCATTGAACCTTATAAGGATATATAATGTAGTCTCTACCACATATATATACCTGGAAACTAAGAGATAATTATGCTAAGATTAATCATTGATCAAATCATGCCACACATGATCAATTGTATCTCCCTATAACTCTATCGAGTTTAGGTGCATTAGGAGGATTGAGATAGGAATGGCATTCATATATCCATAAGGTATTCCTTTGAATTCATCTAATAGGTACAAGCTACCTAGATTAGATCAAATTCATTTCATCTTCCTTCAAACTTTGGTTCTAAACCAAAAATTATGAAATCTTTGAACATTTCAAAGCTTTCTTAGGTGAAGGGAAGAAATCTCATATCACAATTAATCATCAAATGATATCACATATCACTGTTGTTTATTATGATACAGATGTTCTACATACATCAATATGTATGAGATCTTGAATACCTTGACATCTTACACCATTCCTGAAGAAAGGTGCATTGGATATTTTTTTTAAAAGTATGTAAGCTTTGAGATTTTAGACATTATAAAGTTCATCTCTTACTAGTCTATTGATCTCATCAATAGACATATGTCCAAGGTTTGATGCCAGATCATTGTCAAATGATCTTCATCGTCCTATTGATCTTTTAAGGTTTAATTTTCACTATTAGAAATGCTAATGAACCATTCATTAATTTCTAATTTTGTAGAGTCCTCTAGATATCAAAATACTATCTGAAATATATCCATCAAAACTCTTTATGATAGGTCTATTCCAAAAATCATGTCTATTTCCAACATTTAGAAATAAACTATGAATGTTGTCTAATATCTATGTAGTACAGATATTCTCTAAGACTAAGGTCTCTCCCACGGAAGATATGAAGTCCATCTATCCAATAGAGATTATTGCAACAATTGCATCAATATCCATGTGGATGACTATTAAACCTTAAGATCAAATTCCAATCTTCTAAAACATATGCAACCAATTGCAAGTGTTAGTAGAAGAATGAGATACAATTATTAGACTTTCATCTTATCAAATAAGAAAGTCAATTTCAATGATTATATGTAGATGTAAATTATTTCGATGCACTATCTGTGTCCTTCTCTAAGCATCTAGGAAGACTCGATAGTCATACTATCAACACATCAACTCATTGCAGTATTGGTATTCATCCAAGTCTTTGGATGTCATATGTGTGGAAACCATAGAAGTACAATCAACTCTTTGACTTTTCTTTTAACTTGGGTCCGACCCATGCTTCCACTATGCTCCTTTCATCTCTAAACAACCATTGCTTAAGACAAAGGATCTCTTATGTTGAATTCAAAAGATTTCAATATAAGAGTATATCGACACTTATATATGCTTCATTTAATTCATACAATATAAACATTATGAAGCTTCATGAATGACTAGAGTATATATAGTAGGATGAAGACACTCATCATATCTACATACATCTTAACCCTTAAAGACTTAGGTTCAGGTAAGTATTCAAACATTTTGAATACATCATATCTTGTAGAGCCACCATTCTGCATAATGCAGTGAATCATTTCATTCATGATTAAATGTCAATAGCACATATGTATGCCAGAACATCTTCTTAGAATTTTTATAAGGATTATTTGATAATTGCGATCACCATCGACATGTCACTTCCAAAGTACATTCGATGAGAGATCAAGACTATAGAGACTTACAAACACTAGGTTGTTGTCTTATTGTCTATTTAATTGTCATTCCTCATTATTATGAGGAAACTTGTACATTGCAACCACATACAATATGTGTCCAACTGCAAGTACTATATTTTGATCAGGGATCCAATCCACGATATTTTACTTGTTATTACTGAGTATAGTACTGAGTGGGTTTTAATGAGGATTATCTGAAATAATAAATTTGCATAAATATATATAAATATATATACACATTTTACTTTGATTTAGGAATTTTTATAACAAAGTTGTCTTGCCTTGTCAACACTGAAAGTTCATTCCCTTAATCACTTTCAATGTAAGAGATATACTTACTGCTATATCTCTAGCAAGATCTGGGATCTCCTTTTTACCTTTGTCACATCCCAATAATATGAGAACTTGTAACTTGGATAAAAAGAAGCGGAACATATTTCACCTTGCAAGTCCAACTTGCATTCCCAATTCGGTCTTTACCACTCGGGCCCTCCACCCCTAAGGTGATGTTGACCCGTTGTTAATTGAACCAACCATCAACAGGAATAGTACTAGCTATACGCAATCCAATATCACCCCAATATGAGGATTTGATATTGGGGTCACTACGCATACAACCTTACTCTTTCGAGAAGCAAAGAGGCCAATCCAGATGTGCTTGTATGCAGGAGCTGTCACTATGGACAGGCATCTCCTACATACAATCCCTGGCGACGGAAACCCTTCGCCTTGATGGGAGACCATGGACGCCACTTATGTGATCCTCCACCTCTTATTCAAATTTAATTAATTATCATGAATCACATTCATGCAATTAATTCTTCCTAGGGAAATACACATCTATTCGTAATAGAGTGTTTCAATTGGATGTATTTAATCTAATCTCATTAAGTCAATTATCAATCCAATTCAATCATCAAACTTGATTATTACTTGAATTAGTGGTATTATCTCAAAGTACATATTATTCAAATTTCAATAGCTATAAAATACATCATGATCTCTCATGCATCATTCATTCCCTACCCGCTGTCATGGCCAGTACCGGCGAGAGTGGGAAAGACCACACACGGTGCAACCTGCTACCCCAACGCTCCCCGACTAGACACCATATCCGCCTCGGGAAAACATAATGCCGAGCCAATCACTTTGTACTTGAGATGATCATCGATCTTTCAACCGAAGTTATACCATATAGTAATAATCAAAACCATTTTTATTATGAGGAAATTTTCTAGACAAATTCCCAAAACCTATTTAAGCAACAAGTTTGTTGAAAGTGTATCAAGTAACCAGATGGTGATCTAGATCTAATCTAATCATTCATTGGTTGAGGCAATGCCATTTAAGGGAATAATTATTGTTCTAATATTTCCCAAATACTATCATAATTATTCCAAGAAATTAACCATTAATTTCACAATATTTTTAAATGAAAATCACAAGGTTTCAAATAAACATGCAATTTCTGCAGTGACCCTCACTGACTAAAATTAGAATATCTCATTCATTTTAAATCCAAATTAAGCAAAATTAATTTCAGAAATTGATAATTTGATTTAGAATAGAAACCATGTGATAAACACACATTTTCATGTGTTTTCAAACAGTAATTAACATCTTAATTATGTCTCTAACCGCTATCCCCGAAATAGTGGACATATGGTCATTAAAACGATCATATCTAGAGCAAACGGAGTCTACATTACGCAAACCCAAATTCCACATTTTCCTTATTTAATGGGGAACATTATATAAGTGATAAATAATTTTTGTTTAAACATTTTAAACATGGTCGAAAAAATATCACAAGACAGGGCTGCGAAAATTGAAATGCTAAAATCTTCATGAACCCAAACGAGCCCAAATCTTCGTAGGTTCATGGATCATATCCAAGACCTCTGTAAACATGGCTCTGATACCACTTGAAGGAGATGGGTGGATCCTTAAGCGCATCACGGAAGGGTGAGCATCGTATCGAATACGACGAAGAACGACTAGTTGGACTAGTTGTTCTATGCAACGGAATTTACAAAAAATTCATGTGATGAAACCGCATGATCCAAGAATGATTCACGGATCGTTTCATCTAGAACCACATTAAGTATAAAGGAATACCTCTTATAGTGTGGTTGATAGAGTCTCTACGAAATGATACCTCCTGTCTCATGTCCGATCTTCAGAGAAGACGCTAGCGAGTGCGGGGATGAGTCGCATGATCCTCGCAATCCAAGTAGTTGTCTAAGCAAGGGAACTCCTGACCTCGTCACACGAGATTGTGTATATTCTTCACAAGCAAGAAGAACCAAAGAAGATGGAGCACCGAGAGTCATCAAAGCAACGCAAGCTGATGATGAGGGCCTTCTTCCTTCTGGAGTAGGGTGGACGGCCACCCAAGAGAGAAGGAGAAGAGGGCACATGAGAATGAGAGAGAGAGAGAAGAGAGACTTGTCAAGTCGGTGTTTTTTTTCGAAGAGTAAGGCATGCCTCTTCTTATATAGGGTTTTGGGAGTCCATGGATCCCAATCCATGGACAACACACAATCAACAGTTGAGATTGATTTGTGTTACTTTCAATGGCTAGGATGTTGTTGATAAAACACAACAACATGATTTAATTCAAATTAATTAATATTAATAAATCAATATAATTAATATCAAATTAAATCACATTTGACTAGCTATAGGATAATGAGAAGACCTTGGTCCACTCCTAAATAAGGGGGGACGGCTACTCTTCTCCTCATGGAGAGTTGTAGCCGTCCTCTCTTGTTAGATAGGACTTGGTCAATCTCCTAATATATCATGAGATCTCATTATCTCATGATATCTCCAATAACTCTTGTCAAAAATAATTTCACAAAAAATAATTCCAAATTATCTTTCGGAAAATATCAATCAAGCCATTAAAAAATTGTGAATCTCGTTCACAACCCAAAATTAAATGTAATTATATTTTCAATTAAATATTCAATGTGAATCCCATCCACATTAACAATTAATCAACAAATATAAATCACACAAGTCTCTCTCTAATGTATATTATAATTCATATTTATAATATACATGGATAATTGGATAGTGCTATCTACATTATCCATATCCACATTAGTTAAATCACATTTAATGAAATTGGATACTCATTGTCATGCATTCAGATAATGTGAATCAAATTCACATTATTCATGGTAATTAAATTACATTTAATTATCCATTTCTCAATGCTCAGATATAGTTCAACCTTTAGAATTATTCTTGAACTCTTTCAAGAATAATGCGCTTTCTCCGCAGATACTTGGAGATAAGGATAGAGCGATTGTATTGTTCCACGTATAGTGACTTGGATATTGAGATCACTTCTCAAATCCAGATCTCACTGACCTCCTAGTGATGCTTGATTTAATCAAGGCCACAAATCTAATCTTCTCATTGCATGTGAATCTCATTCAGATTAATGTCCAACACTTGGACCAAGATCAGATTACTTCTCTGCTGAGAGGAGTCACTAAAATCCAGACATGTTTCATCACTCCCTCAAAATGGAAGCGTCATGGGTATACAATCGATTATTGATCACATCACCCTCAGGTATTTCTAATACCTGTACATCCTGCGTGCTGGAATACCTTCTAATAAACCCGAAGTTATAGATCTCCTTAAGACTATCACCTTCAGGATTTTATCATTAAGGTTCTCATTTGATCATTGGGATTGGGTATTGATCATATGCTTTCCAAAAGCATATATCATACCTACAAATTTTGTTAGGCTTCATAAGAGAGACGACCATGCATGGAATTTATCGATCCCAATATCTCATGAGTGAGATTATGTCATCCGGTTCAGAAGTTAACCTGTATGATACCTTTGAGAGAACATATTACTCATATGTCCTTATTTGCACACCAGCTCGCCGGTGTATAGACCTTTGTTAGGTCATCAATCTATTGGTCTGCCAAATGTACATACTCAAACATATAGCAATACATCTGTCTCCGGTTAGAGGATGTGTGATTATATCGCGACAGCATACGATGTAGGACTTTGGTTATCTCGATCTCGTTAAGTCAACACTTTGACTTAACTAATCTAACACCTCCGAATGTCTATTCCTATGCAGAGGACCTGTATCGAGAGGTCGGTCAGATATCAACCTATATGAGAAAGGATTGCCATCTCCTACTCAGGCTGGAGATCATCTCTTAACAATCAGTTGACGGTGTTTGATTAGTCCTCAATCTAACTCCTTAGATATTCATCCAAATACCAGCCTTTATGATTCAATTATTGAATCAATAGATGTATGATTATTAGGATGGCCAAGGTACATAACCCTATTTGTACTGAGGGACCTATTATGTAAACTAGTTATTCTTCATTTCAGATCAGGGAATGATATTTGCAATAACATTTTTTGCATAATGGTTCGTCGTGGGCTCGCATGTCCAACAAAAGAAAGAAATTAGATTGATTTTAATTCTCAAACTTATCTTCACAAAATCAAAATTTGGAGCTCAGGTCTGACCTTGGTACGAGAATGTGTGTGGAACCTGGTCAGGAACTTGATTTAAAACACAACAGCCTTCGAGAGTCACAAAACTACTTTCAAACCACCTCAATAGCCATGTCAGAACTAGTCTACATTATATGCAAACCCTTATGACTATGAAGCTGACATGTACAGTGTAAGTGATAATGGCTCTTCCTGACTGAAATGACAAAAGGATTGACTTATCCAGCATGACAACCCAATGATTCCCCAATCCATTAACTCTTTCCTCGAGGAGCGGGGTATTACTTCTAAGTTCAAGTGCATCCAACTCTAAAGGAGGGGGTGAAGAGAAGAATCGATGGTAGCCAGTGTAGCTACCTATCCAAGGATGCATGATCAGTGTAGTCAAGTCATCCAGCATCAGGCTCACATGATAAGACTTTGAAGCTCAAGCTTGCTTATTTCAAATATATACATACTACGACAGGAATTTTATTTTCAATTAGGCATGTCCACATTATGGAGTATTTATTTAAACACTTTTTCTTGAAATACTATATACAACAGCATGAACATAAGGAGGTTTTCCTCTTGAGTCATAAGAATATCCCTCTTTTGAAGCATTATTGCAACCCATGCTCTCATGTCTTTAGACCTCATGGCCACTAGATGGGTTGGGGTGCAATTCCCTCCCTAGAAGAGGACGAATATTTCCACTCATGTTCATCTCATATCGACAAATCCAATCCCTCACCACTCCTACTAAGTTGAGCCAAGTGAAAGGTGCAATTTCCCATGTTAGGTCATGGCCAACAAGAGTTATGCGTCTGTTTCGAAAAGTTCTAGTTAGGCAGATGAGGTGTCTTGAACCCAACCCTATGTCTTAAAGAATTAAGTCTGAATTGAACTGAAGTACCTCAAATCTAGTTCCAATAACTTTTTAGTGAAGTTAGGTGCATTAAGGTCCAACCAAGATCTAATCTTCAACTTTACTCAAACTTGTTCAATTATCAAAGTCAATCCAAAAAATGTGAATGCTATGCAAATGTTATGTACATTGCAAGAAGGAATTTTCGTGATGCAATTTTCAAAGTTTTGATATTTTTATGGGTTTTGAAAAAGGTTTTTGCAAATTTCTATGGGATTTTTCAAAACAAAAAACTTTTTTTAACAAAAAGGAAGTATATGCACATATTTACACGGGAGTGCTTCTATTATTTACAGGAATTAAGGTTGGAGGATTTACAAATTGAATGCTTGTTAATTTTATAGGTATGTGTATATAATTTGTAAAACAATTATTTGAATTATGTATATATTCCTCAAACTTATTTGAAAACATTTTACAAACAATTTTGAAAACTGTAGTCCAAAATAATTGTTACAAATAGATTTTACAAACATTTGAAAATTATTTTGCAAAGGGTTTTTCAAGCAGTATGTATATATTTTTCAAAATATTTTTCAAACCATTTTGAAAACCATTTGAAAATCGGTCTTCAAATCATTTTATTTCACACAAAGAAAAGAAATTTTTACTAATACAAATATTTTTGCAAAGGTTGATAATATTTTACAAAATATTTTTCAAATAATTTTTAAAAGATTTTTCAAATAGATTTTAAAAATATTTTCCAAACATTTTGCAAAACATTTTACCTAATTTATTAATCTGTATATACAAAAAGAATTTGAGAAATAATATGCATCTTTTTATGAACTTAATATGTTATATATAGTATTTTAGCCATATTATTGAGAAATATGAAAGTACGAGTTATGGCTAAAAGATATACAAAGTATATACGACCACCCTATACTTAGCTTGAGCTATGTCCTCATAGATCGAAAAGAAAAAGAGAAGACATAACTCTACTGAGTATAGAAAAGCCTATACTACAACGATGAATGAAGAAGGAAATAGGAAGAAATAAATGAATTCGATGTCGACCGTCCCCCCTATACTTAGATTCAAATAATCCTTAGTATAACAGACTGTATCTACATGCATGGAGAGTCGAGGGTGGGAATATACAGATCACAGCTCGGTTTGTCTCCCCCTATACTTAGGGTAAAATATCAATAAGTATAGAAGAGAAATCAATAAGAGAGGAGACAAGCTAAGGGATCAATAAAAAGAAACTGATAACAAATGACAAAATACATTGGGTGAATATATATATCACCCCCCTATACTTAGGGTAAAAGAGCCCTAACATAGGCACAAACAGAAGTGATGAAACAGAATAGAGAAAGGACAACATAGATAGGTGTACCCCTTTATACTTATGACAAAGAACGTCCTAAGTATAGACACGCATATATGGCAAATGATCTAGGGTACACATAACATATAGAGGAAGGAAGGAATAAAAAGACAGAACACATATATACAAATAATGAAGAATGACGAAGTGCAGGATGGTATCTGACAGTCGAATAATGTGCTCTCATCATCGTCTCCCTACGAGAATGGTGACACATCCAGAAAGAGAAAGACACCCTAAAATACAATAAAGTGGGTGTCTGCTACCGGGGAAAAGAGATCGAGAAACTAAGCCACAAGATCTGATAGTGGGAAGCAGATTATCGGCTAATAAAAAGGAGTGAAAGATCAAAGACAACATCGTAAGACATTGAGGAGAAAGGATCAGTACAGAATCCTCCAAGTCAATCATAGTCTTAGGAACATACAAAAAGTGAAGAACAAGAGACTTTGTATGTAGCTCGGTATCCGGTGGATATAAGGACGTAAGATCAAGAACATATCGAATATTGCAAAACACGGCTCAACCCTCTGAGGGTCATCACGGTGAGAAGACCCAAATGGGTCAGAGATTTCAAAATAATCAGAAGACTCGATCTCGTGCTCCACCCAATAGGAGACATAACTAGAGATGAGACCAAGTACACAAACCAGAAGACACGTCTTCGTGCTCCATCAGATCAGAGATAACAGAAGTGAAGTTGAGTACCTACAAAATGGTGTATCCTCCCATAGATAACCCTTGGGGAGTAATATATACTAAACAACGAGTCAGCATAACAACACTCATACTTGCATGGGTCGTCAAGGAGAGCGGACTCAGAGGAGTTGTATCCATCAAACGGATCATCAGAGGCAGTCTCGGTGGGCGATAGATCGGCTACCCCACAGAAGAGACCAGAAGATCTAGAAAAATTTATAGTCTCTCACAGATAACCCTCGGAGACTCCTTTGAAGGAGGTAGGGAATAATTAGAAGAAACAGACATCCTTGCGAGGATCGTCAAGGAGAAAAGACCTAAAGGAGTCCAGACGAATGGTCTCGTGCTCCGATAGATCAGAGACACAATCAGACAGTGAGACGGACAACTCATCTCAGACGACTCAGTTTTGCACCCCACCAAGATGGATACACTAGTAGTTAGTAAACCGATTGTAAAGAAAATGTTGCATTCTCCTGCAAATATTCCTTGGTGAGTAATGCAAACTAAGTCATGAAATCAGGGAAATGCTGGCATCAAGTCATAGGTCCTTAAAAATCATCAATCAATCATCATCAGGAAGGCATAAAGCTATTGGAGGGAGAAGAGATCCTCAGGGCAATCACAATGTAGTCCCTCAAATCAATCAAGTCAACTGAGATGGGTCAAGATGTCGAACATAGATCCTTTAGGTGCTAAATGGGGATAGGAGAGTCAGGAGATGGAGGATGGATTAGGTAAGAATATGAGCGAAATCATTTTGATTCCAGGCATCATCGCTTTGAAGCACATATAGAGATAGTACATCAAACGTCTGAACCAAGACGAGCGTAACTGCATAAGAGATCGTACAGTTATAGCTCATGGAATCATCATCAAATCATGGGGAGTCAAAGACATCCTCAATCCGGTGTGCGAGATCAAAATCCTTAATAAAGAATCACACATGTAATAGTGCCACAATCATAATCCTCGATAAAGAATCTATGCACATATCAATGTCAGATCCACCAAAAATAGCACATCAATCTTAGTATCCTCCAGCCTGTCCGGCTTACTCAATTAATTCATGAAATCACAACCTCGATGCGGGTCTCATCAAGAAGCATAGCAATCCCATGTGAAAGAAGGTATAACACTAAAGGGAATAAGGAGTGTGTGTGAGAATGGCTAAACGAAGACAAAATTGTGGTCCAGAAAGAGAATCTTCTTGAACCGAACCAGAGATAGGGTGCTATGGGCAAGGAGATAGCCGCAAAATCCGTCTACAAAAGTGGAGATCAAGACCTGATATCATGACTTAATGAAGAAGATAAATAATATGGACAAAGAAAGAGAAGGACTCAATAAAAAGAACTCAAACGCTCAAGGGTCTACTAAATCAAAGAATGAATGAACGTAAACTGGCCCAAAATCATAACCAATGTACAAAACAAACCTCAAGTTCACCTACTCAACATAGAGAAGACCAAGATGGTGATCCTCTATCTTTTCTATTTTAGAGTTAGGTGAGTATATAAAAAAAGTTGCACAAACACGTAGGTGGGCTTGGGATTTGAGCACTAATCCTTAGTGTCTAATTGAGAATATGATGCACTTACAATGACGGGGTTGCTCTCCCCATGTTAATGAATCCATTATGTTTATTTTTAGAAGTACAATAGAGTTAGCAGTCCTGATTTTATTTGTTATCACTTTTTTTGTTATTTTTCAATGCAATCGTCTAACGAGCTTCTAATTCCATTAACATCCTAGGTGATCAAAATTAGAGGGAGAAGGTTGGGAAAACCATGCAAGTTAGAAATCGATGATGCATGCAAAGTCAGAAGACTTACAGTGCTTCCCAGCTCTCTCCATGCGGTATGAATAACAGAATTGAAAGCTATACTACGTGAGATGCAAGTCGATGAAATCTCCCTAGAATAGTAATTGCTATTAACGTAAAGCACTAGATGCTAACTATCAAGATATGAGACCTAAGTACGATCTTCGATGCCACTCGATGCCTGCTACAATAGGTGCTGCCAAAGATGTATGTGGGCATGCGGTCTCAAGTCTAAATAACCAACAATTACAATTTTACTAAGTCCAAAATCGAATATACATATACATGAATATATATAAGGGATTTGGACCTTAATCTATCAATCATGCAATTTCTATACTAAGGCTCATTCACACAAAATAAAATAATAAAAGCGAAAAACAAACAAAAAGAAAGTGATTAAAACGTGGTGAAACCGATGAGTCCCCCAAGGGAACAATCCCTCGGGCAGTGGAACCTCATGAAATGTGAAGTGTCCATGAGAGCCCCAATTATTACAACTTAATTTCTCTCACTCTTAATTACAAAATTACATAAAAATAAAAATAGTAAAAAGAGATTGTCTTCAAAATCCCTCCAAGTCTTCATTTGGTGCTCTCTCCTACCAGCTAAGTCAGAAAGCCAGCTCCGCCTTTCTTGGGAGCATAGGTCCTCCGAAGAAGTCCTCACTCGCCTAGTGGTCCCTCGCATCAAATTCAAACAACGAGAGCTATTAGAGAAGTCATAAATAATATCATATAAGATAAAAATAAATAAATGATAAAAATAGACAGGAGAGAAGGAACAAATAAATAATCACAATCTATGCAGTGTTGCTCCCCGGTAATAGTGCCATATGATGACATGGCTTTTTCGAGGAGTCGCACGATCTCATAAGGCAAGACGAAGTCGATGCATTGACCACACAAGAAACCCAAGTCAATCAACAATTAATCCACAATGAATATAATGCAATGAATAGCAAAATTGTGGAGTTAAACTTTATTATAACTCTACAACGGTGTATAACATTGATGAACTCGAAATTCAGCCCTTTAATAGTGTGGAATTAATACTTCTAATGTTATTGTAGTCGGAATAAATTGGATCTATCAAAGACCGTTTAATTAAATTAACAATTAAATAAACAGTCAAAATTATATTTTTCTTGGGCAAGCCCAAGGTTGAACTCAGGGACATGAGACTCTTACACATTATGACTCTTATTATTTGAACTAAGTGTTGGATTAAGGATTCGTAGGTCAATGAATGCATGAAGACACGATGCACAAATAAACATGAACAATGCAATTTTTATTTGATTTTTTTAACATGCAGGAAACAAGATGCAAAGAAATGTAATGTTAGAGTAATGCAAATATGCCCTAATTATCAAATAGTCGAGCCATTCAATCAGGAGTCAATCTCGAGTTTAAATCATGAAGTTAGTTCAATTAACTAAGTGATATAAGGCATACGAGGAATTATATGAGAGACACTTTGTTTAAAATAATGCATCGAAAATCAGAGTGTCAAAATAGGAAATGAATTATGCCATAAAAATGAGAATAAACCATCTTCAAAATGAGAATAAAATCAACTCAAACGGAGTTACGAAGCTCAAGATATCCACAAATGAATACAGGGGCATAAATGCAAGAAAACATAAAAGATAACTAGGAAACATGTCCCTGGGAGGGACAAAATGTAAATAAAATTAACGTTGACCCTTTCCTGTAAATTACCAACATGTGCAGGGGTATTTTTACAATTATTGAAACTTGCAAGGGCTTGCATGCAAAATACCCGACAAACGTAGATGTATGTGATGGAAGGACCTCTTTGCAATTTGGAGAAGTTTCAGGGGCATTCCTGCAAATTACCCAACCAGTCATGTGACTCAGATGTGACAGCGAGGTTCGGGTGGCTTGCAGGTTCGGAAGATGCTCGGCTAGGCTTGGCGTGTGTCTCGGGATAAGACGAGGCTGGGATGCTGGCTCAGACAAGGCTTGGATGCTGGCTCAGCCTCAGAGGATGGCTCGTGAAGCACGGAGGAGGCTCGGGTGCTCCGATCCTGACAGGTTGGCGTAGAGGTTTGGAATCGACATGTGGACGCCTGAGGTCCATCCGATCACGAAGATCGAATGGCGGCTACAGCTTACGGAGAAGGTGAAGTGGCTGGATTCAGACTGCTCGGTCTTTAAATATCCAACGGTAGCTGTGCCTTGAGCTCTTCGTCCCGACCACCTTCTACGGTGGCAATGGTTGTGCTCCGGCGACACTCTCTGTGCTCCGCCACTCCTCCCAAGCATTGATAGAGCTCCATGGAGCATCCTGGAAGCTTGGCGGGGTAGCGGGGTTCCTGGGAAGAGTGCTGCAAGGCCTAGAGGTCGGTGTCGCAGCACCTTTGTCGTAGGCTAAGCCCTTGTAGATGACTCTGGTGAAACTCCGGCCATTGAGCCATGTATTACCTGAAATAGTTAGGAAAACCGAAGCTTCGTATTGGGATGAACGTGAGTGGAATGAGGGCCGAGCGGGGTGAAGAAGTGGGACGGCCCAGTGGTCTTCTCCGGCGAGCTCAGAGGAGGGTGAGGCGGAGTGATCTGAGATTATGGAGGAAGAGAGAGGGTATTTGAAGAGGAACACATGAATGATTGGTGTGGGGCGAAACTTAATCGATGGTCAATGGAGGATGATCATGCAAGGAGGGACATAATAAAATCAGAGAAATTTCAAAGAAGACACAAGAAGAGATCAGAGAAGCTTACCTGCAGGTTGGCGGAGGAAGGGCCTGTGTGCGGGCTTTTTGATGAACTCTCCCGGTTACGGGGAGCAGCTTGAGCGGGGCGGAGCCACCGCAGACCTGGCCTTGAAAGGCCAGTGGTCAACACCGGGGTCGTCGGCAATCATCATGCCCCTTTGCATTGCCTCTCTATCACAGAGGGACGGAGGGAGGCTAGGCTATGACCCACGTATAGGTGGACCATCGTGGAGTGGCGCGATGACGGCGAATTTAAGGAGGCGAGGTGGCGGTTCTGATGGCGGAGGCTGTGACTTTAGTAGAGGATGTGGAGCGCGAGGGGAGGTGTCGTGGTAGATGTGGGCTCGCGTAAGGATGGTGGAGTGATGGTCTCCGTCGTAGGATAGTTGACGAGTGGAGAGAGTGGCAGAGATGATGTGGGAAATGGAAAGGGGGAAGAGGTAGCGCAATGTAGGCGACGTGGGCGAGGGAGCAACGGGAGGTGGACGAAGGGTCCTCGGCCGTTGGATCTTACAATCCAACAACTGAGATATAAGTGCTAACGAGTGACTACGATCAGATCTAAGGCGGCCTGATCGAGTGGTGAAGGGAATAGACACATGGAGAAAGGAGATGTGGGCGGAGATGAGCGACCACGATGAAAGGTGGGTGTCGATCGGGCGGCTGAGAAATAGGCACTTAAGTGCGGTTTAGATTTGATTCGGGGTTTGTGAGCTCAAGCGCTAGGATAGCGCCACGTGGT
Organism: Ottelia alismoides; assembly: GCA_037367405.1. Lineage (NCBI taxonomy): Eukaryota > Viridiplantae > Streptophyta > Magnoliopsida > Alismatales > Hydrocharitaceae > Ottelia > Ottelia alismoides. Next base: position 283,615 of record JAZKJV010011308.1, read on the forward strand.
GTGCTGAGAGTGAAGCACTAGCTGATGGATGTGATTCGATCTGGGATTGATCAGATGGTCGATGATCTAGAGGGAACTAAAGGCGAGGATTTGAGGGTCCTGGAGAAGATCGGGCGGTGGAAAATGCGACGTGTGGCGAGCTAAGAGCGAGGTGCTAGCGGACGACTGTGATGGAGTTCTGATCTTGATCGAAGGGTGGCCGTTGGTTGCGGGAAGTGACGGCTGAGATGGAAGCATCAAGAAGACCATCAATGGTTGTTGGCGCTTGCGTGCGGCAAGAGGCGATGCAGCCACGTGGCTCAACCTGAAGGAGCCACGTGGCCCAATCAGATTATTCAGAGAAGAAAATTAAAATAAGAGGTAGAAAGAGGCTGATTTTGGAAAAAACTCAAAACATGAAAGTTGTATATCTCAATGAGTTCTACAAGTTTCATGTTGATTAAAAACAGAGATAAGATCAAACAAAGGTAGAGATATTTTTAAGAGTGTTTTTAAAGGTTTAAAAACACTACGAATTTTGTTTTGCTATTTTTTGTATTTTTAATTTATTCTAGGACTCTAATATGAACAAGGATTTGTCTGCTTTTTATTGACACTTACCCTAATAAAGGGGTTAATAACTGCAAATTAATAGCATGAAACTGGGTTTCATCAACCCCCTATACTTAAACTATGCTCATCCCCAAGCTTCTCAAAAAAATGAATGAGCTTGTTTAGCCTCCTTGTGCATGTGCATATAAGTTCTGATCTTTTCAAGTCCTCTCAATTTTAGATATCCAAAATCTCAGAGTTCAACCCATCCTTAATCAAGAGGCATCCAATTCCTCTAATTTTCCAGACTCTCTCTTCGATACATATAAACTAAGGATATGAACTTAAGTGTTGATTGTGTTCACGAGAGTAGAGTCAAAACATTACCCAAGGTCCCGGTCCAAGAAACTCTCCTAAGGACCCAATCCTCAACACTAGGGAATAAATCATATATTGCATCCAATCCACGGTCTCTTTAGTTGTCAGACTTAGAAGTGTTGGTGGCAGGACAGTTTATGGAGGGTTTAGGATTGTATCATTTCTTCTCTCCCTCTCATTGGAACAAGGATCCTCTCAAGTGCCTTATTAGTCAATGCAATTTTTTTGTGTTGATCAGTGCATCCGTCAAAAGAAATTGTAGACGTCTGCATTTGTTTCCTGGGAATACACCAGGGTATGCCTTTTTTGAGTACCTATCGTACCTTCTACACCCATACTTGTAGCATTTACGATGCAAAACCCTTTTTTTGGTGCAAGCCCGACTCCTGGTCCTAATAGCGGTGGTCCAAGTGGACACTTTGAAATGATTGGGAGCGCTCGCCTTTTGGTGGAAGCTCTTTGATGATTGACTTTGTTGAATGAGAGCTTTTCTTTAACATTTCATTGCTTTGTAATATTTTAGCTAGCTCCACTGCTTTTACCAAGAGTTGGCGCACACTGATCAACAATTTTTTATTTATTTCACCCCCTGGAACTTAGATCAATATCAAGAGATAAGAATAAGAACCAAGTTCTCATACTGGCTAAAATGCTGGCACTCAGGTCTCATGAAGCCTTCAATGATTTTATCCCATCCTCGAGCATCATTAGATCAAGTCCAGACTTGAATCCCCCATCCCAGTCCCTCAAGTGAAATTTCAACTCATCTCATCGAGACCACAGTCCTGCATGTGATGTGCTGATCATATTCTTAAGTTAGAAGACTAAGCATGCAATATAGCATGCAAATCTAGAAACCTAGGGAAATGTGGATGATTAAGTCTAAGACCCTGATGGCTAAGGCTGGTTAACCTAAAATCTCAAGACCTCATAAATCGAGTATTCTCGAACATTTTTTATCCTGTGTGAGAGTGAAAGTGTAGGGGATTTAATCCAACTCCTTCATCAAATATTTTTTAAACAATTTAAAAGAGTTAAGGACTGCCTAAACTCAAATGAGTATATGCATCTGCATTCAGCTACTATAGGTGCAAGTGCAGGCCTAAAGTCGTTGCTTGAGAACGGAGTCTTACGCGATGTCCTCTAAACCACCTACTCTGCTAAGGGAAATCCATCACTGAACGCGGCTATTTATTTGGGTTTAGTAGTTATTTTTGACTTTTAAAGATTTTTTTTTGAATTTTTCATTTAAATGGATTTTTTTATTAAAGTTGGAATAAAAGTTAGACTCACTTTCCTTGAAGTCGAGAAAATAATTTTCAACACCATGTCACACAAATAAAGATTTTCCAAACATTTTTCAAATGATTTTTCAAAATAAGTGAAAAACCCATTTTTCAAATCTTTTTCAAAATAGTGTTCTTGAAAATAGTGTTACATAGTATAGAAAATCCTTGAAAACATTTTATCCACTTAGTTTAAAAGATTAAAGTTTAGCCAAAAAGTTTTAAATTTTTCAAAAATTTTCAAAATATAGCTAAATATAAATATTGTATATACGGTATACCCCCCTATACTTAAACTTTGCTATGTCCTCATAGCCCTAGATGATACAAGTCCATAGGTCCATTAAAGAATACAAAAATATACGGAAACTATATGTGGGCTCCCCCTATACTTAGGTTAGAAATAACCTGAGTATCAGGGCAAGGAAAGATGAGTAAGAAAATCATGGGGATTAAGGTCCCCCCGATACTTAGTCTGAGAGTAGCCTAAGTATAAAGATGGAAAATTAATGTTGGGGGAGACTTGAGGTGAACGAAGAAGTAGGATGGTTGTACACATGAGCAGATGAATCTTCGAAGATGAATGGAGTACCTAAGGTCTAGGGGAGGGTGTCGGAGCAATCAAGGCTCAAACAAGCAAGAAATACCCTTAAATTTACCAACTCACACATGAAACCAACAAGTGTCGATTAATTATCTTGTTGTTTTTATTGATGTTTAAAACATTCTACTTTACGCAGGAATCAAGAAAAAGTCAAATAAAATCATCCTACGTAAACAAGGGTGTTGCTCTCCCAAAATAAGATTTTACTCCATTTTAGGTTGACTTGCAATTATCAATTCCAATTTATTTGCTTAAGGTTATCACTAATTAAGGGGGAGCATAAATCAAGCAACCATCGTCTACCACTCATTCCCATTTTCCATTAATAGGTGATAAATCCAGGAAGGGAGGTCGAGAAAAAGCCATGCAGTCGACAAAAATCATGACCTATGCTAAGAGGTAAACCATGCAGTGCCTTGAGCAAAAATTCGTGAAAACTCGGACTGAATTTAAAACCAAATCCAAATATATGCAAGTTGATGAAAACCGTACCTAACATGCTTCTATTAGCAGGGAAGAACATCTTTTAATTTGGCTAAGTGAAGCGATGTTTACGTGCATCTTCAATTATGTGTGTCCTACCTACGATCAAACACGTAAAATAAAAATGTAAAAATAGCTTAGAGAGTCGCGTGACTAGTCTCAGGTCAAAACTCAAGTGGGGCGATCCCCACACAGTCACTTATATCTCTTTCTTTTACAGGCGTGAGTCTTCGATCAAAGACCGGTGTAAAAACGATTATTATAATAGGAAAAAATGCGAGACAACATTTTTTCTCTTCTTCGATATTTCTCCAATGATGTTTCTGCATCTCCTCGCAGCAGGGAACTCAGGCTCCTTGCCTCCTTGACTCCAAGGGCCCTACCACAAAAACAAGCATTAGATAACCATCAAAGAAATTTTAATGATGCATGACAACAACATGACCTATGAACTAAAAATGAACACTTAGTTAAATAAAATAAAAATACAAATAAAACAAAAGATGAGCCGTGTTCCCGGCAACGAAACCATTTGATGAACCTGAAATTCATCCCTTTAATAGTGTAGAATTAACACTTCTAATGTCATTGTAGTTGGACTAATTGGATCTATCAAAGACCATTTAATTAAATTAACAATTAAATCAAATGGTTAAATTTATATTTTGCTTGGGCAAGCCCAAGGTCGAACTCCGGGACACGAGCCTCTTACATGCTATTTAGACTCTTATTATTTGAACTATGGATTAAGGATCCGTAGGTCAATAAATGCATGAAGACACGATGCACGAATAAACATGAACAATTCATTTTTTTATTTGATTTTTTTAACATGCATGAAATAACATGAAAAGAAATGCAATGTTAGATTAATGAAAATATGCCCTAATTATTAGAATAATCAAGCCATTCAATCAGGAGTCAATCTCGGGTTTAAATCATGAAGCTAGATCAATTACCTAAGTGATACAAGGCACATGAGGAATTATATGAGAGACACTTGGTTTAAAATAATGCATCAAAAATAAAAGTGTCAAAACAAGAAAAGAATTAAGCCAAAAAATATAATTAAACCAGCTTTAAAATGAGACCAAAATCAACTCAAACAGAGTTACGAAGCTTAAGATATTTAGAAATAAAACCAGGGGCATAAATGTAAGAAAACATGAAATATAGCTAGCAAATAGGTCCCTGTGAGGGACTAAAATGTAAATAAAAATAACGTGGATACTTCCCTATAAATTACCCACATGCACGGGGGTATTTTTGCTATTATTGAAACTTACGAGGGCTTACATGCAAAATTCCCCAAGCGTACATGAACGCACGTGACGACATGACCTTTTTGTAATTTGGAGAAGTTCTAGGGGCATCCCTGCAAATTACTCGACCAGTCACGTGACTCACATGTGACGGCGAGGTTCGGGTGGCTTTCAGGTTCGGAAGAGGCTCGGCTAGGCTTGGCGTGCGGCTCGGGCTCGGACGAGGCTCGGATGTTGGCTCAGCCTCAGAGGATGCCTCGTAAAGCACAGAGGAGGCTCAGGTGCTCCAAGCCTGATGGGTTGGCACAGAGGTTCGAAACCGACACGTGGACGCTTGAGGTCCACCCGATCACAAAGATTGAACGATGGTTGCAGCTTGCGGAGAAGGTGACATGGTTGGATTTGAACTGCTCGATCTTTGAAGATTGGACGGTAGTTGTGCCTTGAGATCTTCATCTGGTCGCCTTCTGCGGTGACGATAGTTGTGCTTCGGCGACGTTCTCTGTGCCCCGACACTCCTCCCAAACTTTGATAGAGCTCCATGTAGCATCCTAGAAGCTTGTCGAGGTAGCGAGGTTCCTGGGAAGAGTGCTACAAGGCCTGGAGGTCGGTGTCACATCACCTTCGTCAGAGGTGAAGCCCAAGAAGATGAATCTGGTGAAACTCCAGCCATTGAGCCATGTATTACCTGAAATAGTTAGGAAATAGCAGAAGCTTCGTGTTGGGATGAACATGAGTGGAATGAGGGCTGAGCGGGGCGAAGATGTGGGATGGCCCGGTGGTCTTCTCCGACGAACTCGGAGGAGGGTGAAGCAGAGTAGTCTGAGATTATGGAGGAAGAGAGTGGGTTTGTGAAGAGGAACGTGTGAATAATAGGTGTGTGGAAAAACTTAATCGGTGGTCAATGGAAGATGATAATGCGAGGAGGGACTTAATAAAATTAGAGAAATTTCAAAGACGATACAAGAAGAGATCAGAGAAGCTTACCTGAAGGCTGGGAGAGGAAGGGCCAGTGCGCGGGCTTCTTGATGAAGCCCAGATCTTCGCTGAACTCCCCCGGCTATGAGGAGTATCTCGAGCGGGGCGGAGCCATCGTAGACCTGGCCTTGAACGACCAGGGGTCAATACTGGGGTCGTCGACGATCATCGCACCCCTTTGCGTCACCTCTCTGTCACAGAGGGACAGAGGAAGGCTGGGCCGTGACCCACGTATAGGTTGACCATCGTGGAGTGGCGCGACAAATTTAAGGAGGTGAGGTAGCGATTCTGATGGCGGAGGATGTGGAGCGTGAGGGGAGGTGTCGTGGTGGTCGTGGGCTCGCGCGAGGATGGTGGAGTGATGGTCTCCATCGTAGGATAGTTGGCGAGTAGAGAGAGTGGCAGAGACGACGAGGGAAATAGAAAGGGGGGGAGGTAGCGTGATGTAGGCGACGTGAGTGAGGGACAGCGGGAAGTTGACGAAGGGTCCTTGACCGTTGGATCTTACGATCCAGTGGCTAAGATATAAGTGATAACGAGTGGCTACGATCAGATCCAAGGTGGCATCATCGAGTGGTGAACGGAATAGCCACATGGTGAAAGGAGATGTGGGCGGAGACGAGCGGCCGCGATGAAAGGTGGGTGTCGATCGGGAGGCTGAGAAATAGGTGCTTAAGTGCGGTTGAGATTAGATCCGGGTTAGGAGAGATCAAGCGGTAGGATAGCACCACGTGGTGTGCTGAGAGTGAAGCGCTAGCGGATGGATGCGATTTGATCTGGGATTGATCGGATGGTCGATGATCGAGAGGGAACTGATGCCAGGGATTTAAGGGATGTGGAGAAGATCGGGTGGTGGAGAATGTGACGCGTGGCGAGCTAAGAGTGAGGCGCTAGCGGATGGCCATGATGGAGTTCTAATCTTGATCGAAGGGTGGTCGTTGATTGCAAGAAGTGATGGATGAGATGGAAGCATCCAGAAGACAATCAATGGTTGCTGCCGCCTGCGCGTGGCAAGAGGCGATGTGACCACGTGGCTCAACCAGAATGAGCCACGTGACCCAATCAGATTATTCATAGAGGAAAAGTTAAATAAGAGGGAGAAAGAGGCTGATTTTGGAAAAACTCAAAACATGAAAGTTGTAGATCTTGATGAGATCTACGAGTTTTATGTTGACCAAAAATGGAGATGAGGTCAAACAAAGGTAGAAATATTTTTGAGAGCATTTTTAAAGGCTTAAAAACACTACGATTTTTGTTTTGCTATTTTTTGTATTTTTAATTTATTCTAGGACTCTGATATGAACAAGGATTTGTCTAGTTTTTATTGACACTTAGCCTAAGCTAGGGGTTAATAACTGTAAATTAATAGCATGAAACTGGGACTCATCAAGCATGCAAGTATGTGTAGATGTTAAAGCCACAGAAAAACGGTAGAGTGGGCAATGAAGCTCAAAAACTAATATTTTCTCTTATCCATTTATTATTGGGTTTTCATTAGTTGTTCCCTCTGAGATATCGCAATATCAGTTTTGCCCCTATCTTTTTGGTAATATCAGTTGTGCCCCAACTTCGTGCCGTTCTATTAGTTGTGCCCCTTAGGTTAGTTGATGTCCATCCACAATGCAAACGGACGTTAACTTTGAGGACACAAGCGGAATTAATTTTAAAAAAAAGGTTTAATGGTCATTGGACACCCTCTTCCTCATCCTCTTCTTCTTCCTCCTATTCCCCCATCCTCTTCCTCCTCCTCCAACCTCCTCCTCCTCCCTCTCCGCCCGGAACTCCTCCCCTACCCCCGACCTGCCCTCTTCCTCTGCCCTAGCCTGCCACCTCCTCTGCCCTAGCCTCCCTCCACCCCAACCTCCCCCTCCCCCTGCCCCGACCTCCCCCCACCTCCTGCCACCCCTGCGCCAAGCCCGCAGCTCCACCCCCGGCCTCATTTTCTCCTGCTTTGCCCGCAGCTCCTCGCCCGGCCTCAGCTTCTCCTACTTCACCCGCAGCCCCTCGCCTACCCCTCCCCCGGCCTGTGTCGCCCCCTCGCCTAACCTCCCCCATCCTGTGTCGTCCCCTCGCCTCCCTCTCCCCCAGCCTCTGCCTCCCCCTCCCTCTAAATGTGCCGCCCCCTCGCTTCCCCCTCCCCTGGCCCGTGTTGTCCCCTCACCTTCCCCTCCCCCAGCCTCGCCGCCCTTGTGCCTCCTCCTTCCCCCGCCGCCTCCCATGCCTAGGTCACTCCCTGGAAGCCTTCGTCGAGAACATGGAGAGGAAGGGCTGAAACATGAGGGTTTTCATTATTTTTTATGTTAAGATATTTTTTTTACTAATTGATTCTTAAAAATTCATCCAAAAATTCAATAAAATTCACTGTTTGATCCGTAATGAGTGATATATCTGTGAAAATGCAAAAATTTTAGAGATTCGATGGATGCATGAAGGTGTCACTAAGAGAGAGAAATTATGAAGAGAAAGGAAGAAGAATAAATGGAGGACGAAGAAGATGAAGAAGAAGTCTGACAATAATACCCCTCTTTACTGCACCAAGGTTTGAAAAAACCATGGTTAAGTCAACTCATTGACGGTCAATCTAACAGAAGGGAACAATTGATAACGGATAAAGAAGTGAGGGGCACAACTAATATTACCAAGAAGATAGGGGCATAACTAAAATTGTGATATCTCAAAGGGGTACAAGTGATAAAAACCCTTTATAATTTTTGTGGGTTTTTTAATTTTATATAATTTTATATTTAATTTTATATAAAATTAAAAATAATTAATATATATATATATTATTTTTTAACTTATAATAATTGTTCTCTTTTTATAATTTTTCTGATTTTTATATTTTTTATTTTAATTACGTAATATATAATATAAAAGGATATATTTGCAATATAAGATATAATAATATAAATACAAATAAAATAAACAAAATTCAGTAAACAAAATATTTTTGGGTTTTATATATCTTTCTATTGTTTTTAAGTTTTTTATAATTTTTGCAATTTGTATGTATTTTTAAAGTCAAAAATATGCCAAATCAGGGATTTAATAAGTAGGTCGAATTAATTTGAAGGAGAAAAATAACAAATAAAGTCCAAAATTTCCTACAATTTTTATACATAGATAAAAATATAGAGAAAATTTAGAAATAGAAATAAGTCTTTTGGGGATTTTTAACAATTTTTAACATTTTTTATTGGATTTTGGAGGTTTTTAATTTTTATACTTTTCTTTTGCTATTTTTGGGATTTTTCGTCTGGAGATGAAATACGCTAAAATAAAAAACATTTAATTTTTATGAATTTCTGAAAATGTTTTCTATTTTTTGGTATTTTCAAAGTTAGATAGGAACGAAATCGTGCTCATTTTATTTTGAATAAATAGTCAAAATGCCTAAAATGACAAAATAAATATGGAGCATGAAAACACATGCTAGCAGTCATCTAACCCTATTTTTGCATAATTTTTGGAGCAAGGGTGCCTATTTTACTAAATGAAATTTAAGCACAAAAAATACATGAAGTCGGAAGGGCATATTTGCAAATAAAATTAAAGACAGGGGTGGATGTGCAATTTTCCAAGAAATTTTAAATTTATAAGACTAAAAAGAAATATAGGCACCCGTGAGGGCTTACATGCAATTTATCCAGCTCACGTCAGACGACACATGAGCTGAGCTAGACATGACCAAAGTACAATATTAAATAAATCATGGGTCCTCTTCGCAAAAAGTATAATTTTATTTACACCATATTTTATTTACAAGATTATTAAATAAATACAAAAAGGAAGGGGTGAGATTTGCAAAATTTACCGCTAAAGTAGGCTCAACCCAATGATCGAATGAGATTCACATGTCCATGTGGTGAACATTAGTGCGACGATGGCATTTCACGCAGTAATTGTTGGGATTAGATCATAGGATAGGATCCAACGATGTTGGTCTCTTTGAATCGGACGATAGCTACTGCTCAGGAAGAACTACCCTTGATCCAACGACAGAGGAGGGTGCTGGAGGAACTGGAGATGAACTCGCCTCGAGCAAGTTTCAATCGGCTATTGTGTGCTGCTATGGCGACCAAACACTCCACCCACAGCCGCTTTTCACTCCTACAGCTCCCACGAAGCTCCAAGGTGCATCAAAATGATTTGGAGCCTGCTGAGAAGGGCTATGGAGCTCGATGGTGTTTAGGAACCTAGAGCTAGTACTCCTGGTCTGATCATCATCCCAGAAGGGCTCATACGTGCATTGACCTATCCAAAACAAAAAGGGGACCGAAGGCAAACTGCCTTAGCCCGATTAGGGGGGAATGGAGTCGAAATGAAAGGGGGCGGAGGTGCTCTAACGACGGGAGGAGGTGGACCACCCAACTCTAGATACACGAAAGATCTAGATGAGCAAAGTGCGGTGAGGCATAGGAGAAACGTGGGTAGTTAAGATAGTCAGGTGGAAAGGATGGTCAAAATGGTCGAGAATGGTTGTGAACAGACGTTGGAGCTTGAGAGATCTGACAAAGGAACCAACTTAACCTACACTTAAACTAAAGCATTAAAATACTAATTAAAAGCAGAATTAAAATACAGGATGGAAAATTACGTAGAAAATCGAAATTGTGCATCTCGTATACCTTCCTGCGAAGGAAGGGAGCAAGGCGGTCGAAGGTCTACCGTGGGTTGCCTCTCCTCCTCCTCCAACCGCGCAGATACCTCAAGGGTGCTCCATCTGTCACCTGGAGACTCACGGGATCAAGGCTAGGGGGTTGAGGGATCAAAAAGGGATTAAAGAGGAGAAGGAAGAAGAGGGGTTTAATTATAAACATAGTGGGGGACCCTTATTGGCCAGTGATTAGAGATGAATGCAAGATATGCACACGAGATCTATGGAGTCAGGAAGAATCAAGGATGAATGTTAATCGTGGTGTGAAGATTTGACGAAATTAATTGACGGATCAAGCGGGAAAAATGGCGAAAAAGCAGGACTCGACATCTCTGATAAGTCAGAGACGCCTGTAGGTTGAGTTGACCAGGGGTCAACAAAAGTAGCCACGCGATTGGGCCACGTCAACCCAAGTCACGATAAAACAACTATATTATTCAAAAATAAATGATTTAGAAATAGCAAATGATTTTGTAATTTTAGGGTATAAAATAAAAAATATTTATTATTTTATGTAGTATTTTAATATGATTTTTATTTTTTTGATTTATTTATTGCAAGTTAATTTTTAAGGGTATATTTATAGGTATATTCATCTATGTTTTTGTGTAATTTATTTTTATTTTGTATTTTTTAATAATTTTATTTTATCAACTTATATATTTACAAATTATTTTTAGATACACAAACATATTTTTATTTAATTTTTCTGATCTATTATGTGTTCTTAAAAATTAGGGCTATATAGTATATAGATATAGATATAGGTATTTCATCTATGTATTTTCATAGACTTATTTTATTATATCTTTTAATGGTTTTATTATATTCGAAGTATGTATATGTATTATAAATAATATTTACAAAATTATAAAAATGTTAAATTGCAAAAAATAATAAAGAATAAATATAATGAATATTTTATATAAGTATATGGTACATTTGGGTCTAAAACCAAACTTTCACACCTTAACTCCAAAAAATATGAAAGCATCTTCATTAAATAGCTTATTAAATTTATATATAAAATAAAAGAGATTTGATATATTTTAAGTTTTTATTTAAGAGATATGGGTCCTGGAAAATTAGTTTTTGGCTTTTAATTTTGAGCATAAAAAGTGCATTGTATATTATTTTTGTGTAAACTCAATTTTATATTTTCTATATATTATTATGTACAATTTTCATGTACAAAGTTTCTTTGTTTGATATATAAATAATAAAGAATAAAATAGGTCCCAAAAATGGACTATTGATGAATAAAAGAATAGGATTTTAATGGGTTTATTGGTCGTTATCTCCCCCTACTTTATTCCTTATCGACCCAATCATTAAGATGCCTAGGTCTCGGGGTTTAGGGTTATAAAATACCTTTGGTATTTTATTCTTTTTCTTTTCTTTCTTTATTCTATAGTATTTGCATTAAAATTAGTATTTGATATACAATAAATACAACACATAATAAATGTTAATATGCAGAAAATAATGTTATTTACATGCATTAGCAAGGGTTTTTAAGGACAAAATAATATAATAAAGGTGATGAAATGGAGATTCATCACTAGGTATTGATCATATACTTTCCAATAGTATATATCAAACCTACAAATTCAGTCAAGTTTTCAAAATGAGACGACCGTGCACGGAATTTGATCCCAATATCTCATGAGTGAGCTAATGTCTTCCAGTTCAGTAAATGAACCCGTATGATCCCTTTGAGAGATCACATTACTCATATGCCCTCATATGCATACCAGCATGTCAGTGTATTAATCTTGATTAGATCATCAACCTATTGGTCTGCCAAATGTACATACTCAAACATATAGTAACACATCTATCTCCGGTAGAGGATGCCGATCTATATCATGACAGCATACGATATAGGTCTTCGGTTATATCGATCTTGTTAAGTCAACTCTTTGACCTAACTTATCTGACACCTTCGAATCTCCATTCCTATGCAGAGGATCAACATCAAGAGGTCAGTTAGATATAAACCATTAGAGAAAGGATTGTAATCTCCTACTCAGGCTGGAGATCATCTTTTAATAATCATTTGACAGTGCTTGATGAGTACTCAATCTAACTCTTTAGATATTCATCCAAGCACCGGCCTCTATGATTCAACAATTGAATCAATAGTTGTATGATCATCAAGATGGCCATGGTACGTAACCCCAACTGTACTAAGGGATCTATTATGCAAATTAGTTATTCTTCTTTGTAGATCTGGGAAAGATATTTACAATAACATTTATTGCATAATGGCTCATCGTGGGCTCACATGTCCAACAGTCTCCCACTAGTCGAAAGAGTCATTATTGGGCTAATGTTTAAACCATACTCATGAGCTTGTCATAGGCTATTTATAAAAATAGCTAAGTAAGCTGACTAGCCATTCTTTTCTCGAGAGACTATGCCAAGTCCTTTTTACGAGACTTGCATATCTCCTAGTAAAAGTGCTCGCATCCAACACGAATATTGCATCTTATGCAACCAATACTCAATTTTAAGGCAGTTATAGTGTTTCTGGCACTAAAACTCATTAATTATTATAACCAATATGTAATTTATATTATCCTTATCAGAATGCCCTTATTCCAGGAGATCTCTATTTCCCAAGACTAAGATCCAGTCTTATGTCTTATAAGGCATCTGCAGTTAAGAACTTTTTAGATCACTATCTATAAAGTCTTAAGCTCTTGAAGATAAGACTTTGATATCACTATCTCAAAATTCTTGTCTTCTTTGAAGATATTGTTATTAATGTAATCAAGTGTTTTATCTCCATATTAGGATTAGTAACAATTTGTTACTCCCACAGCATGACAGACATCTGGCTTTTGTACACATCTAACATACACTGAGCTTCCCAAAGCCGATTCACTAGGGCCTATAGCATTCGTATTCACATCCTATACTCTTTGAGGTGTTATCCCTTCAGATAGACCAGTACCATATCTTAAGGTAAAGAAGCTTCCCTTGGAGTTCTTCCAAACGGAACATGTCCAAAGTGTAAAACTAATGTGATGGTCCCAATGCCCTATTTTCTTTGCTTCAAAACAACTTATGAACTAAGATCTAAGAGGTATCCTTGAGATCATATCTCAAGGTATGGAATAGCCAGATTTAAAAAACTTATTATCATCCTTATATCATTCCAAATGATTAGGATATCATCTACATTTAGCATGATGAACACAATGGCACTCCTACTAATCTTCACATGGTTCATCAAGATTCTATTTGAAATCATAACATTTATAATTTCATCAAATCTGATGTTCCAACTACAAGAAGCTTATTTGAGTCCATGGATGAAGGTATTCAGCTTGCACACCTTGTTTTCCTCAACTATTAAGCCTGGGGATACTTCATATGAATATCCTCGGAGAGATATTCATAGAGGAATGCAATGGCTTCCATATTGTAGATGTCATGCTCAAGTTGTGTAGCTATAGTTAGCAATATTCTAATGGGTTTAAGCATAATCATTGAAGAGCAAGTCTCGCTGCAAGTGATGTGTTCTCTTCGTGTGTATCTTGTGGATACGAGTTGTTCTTTGAAGGTCTCTACCTTCTCAGAGGGTTCCCTCTTTCTCTTAAAGATCCATTTACACCAATTGGGTCATACCCATATAGGTGAATCCTCGAAGGTCGATACAACATTTTACATGAAGTCTACTTTAGACTTTATTGCTAACATCCATCTTTCCATGTCATGATCCTCAAAAGCTTCATCATATGAAGTTAGATCATTGTTAGACTTAACTAACATATGGAATCCATCCTCAAACCAATTTGAAGAGGTATGAGTGTTTCATCTTCAATTGTCCCTTTAGTTTCTGATTTTAGGAGCCTCATTATCTTCTCGAGATTAAATGAGTTCCCTCAATTCATTTTCATCATGATTCTCAAGAAAGTCATCCTATAAGAATCATATACTTTGAGATGAGATATTTTAAGAATCTCAAGGTCATAAAGTAGGTATCTAATACCATCCTTTTTTTCCTAATGAAGTAGCAGTCTCTAGTGCTAGATTCCAGCTTACTTGCATCAATGATATGGTCATGGACAAAGTAACCCTTGATCCTCGAGTGTCCAACACTAAGCAAGGTTCCAAACCATAGCTTATGAGAGTTTTCGGGTTTAGATTTGCATGGATCCTTATTAAGGATATATATTGTAGTCTCTATTACATATATACTTAGAAACTAACAGGTAATTATGCTAATATTCATCATTGATCAAATCATGTCACACATGATCCAATTGCATCTCCCTACAACTCTATTGAGTTTAGGTGCATTAAGAGGATTAAGATAGGAATGATATTCCTTTCTTCAAAGGTATTGCATGAATTCATCGAATAGGTACATGCGACCTAGGTTACATCAAATTCATTTCATCTTCCTTCATACTTTGGTTCTAAACCAAAATTATGAAATCTTTGAACATTTCAAAGGTTTCTAAGGTGAAGGAAATAAATCTCATATCACAAATAATCATCAAATGATATCACATATCAGCAGTGTTTGTTATGATACAGATGACCCACATACATCAATATGTATGAGATCTTGAATACCTTGAAATCTTACACCATTCCAAAAGAAGGGTGAATTCGACATTTTTACTTTGAATACAATATTCACAAGTATGTAAGATTTGAAATTTCATACATTCTAAAGTTTCATCTCTTAGTAGTCTATTGATCTCATCAACAGACATGTCCAAGGCTTGATGCCAGATCATTGTCAAATGATCTCCATCCTCCTATTGATCATAAAAGGTTTATTTTATAGTATTAGAAATGTTAGTGAAACATTCATTAATTTTCTAATTTGGTAGAGTTTTATAGATGTTTGATTACTATCTGAAATATATCCATCATAACTCTTTATGATAGGTTTATTCCAGAATTCATGTTTATTTCCAACATTTAGAAATAAATAACAAGTGTATTCTAATATCTAGGTCATAGAGACATTCTCTAAGACTAAGGGCTCTCCCACTGAAAATATGAAGTCTATCTATCGAATAGAGATTGTTGAAACAATTACATCAATATCTATATGGACAACTATTAAACCTTATGATCATATTTTCTAGTCTTCTAAAAACATATACAACCAATTGCAAGTGTTATTAGAAGAATGAGATACAATTGTTAGACTTTGATCTTATTTAATAGGTAAGTTGATTTCAATGATAATATGTAGATGTATATTATTCTGATGAACTATCTGAGTCCTTCTCTAAGGATCTTGGATAGTCCAGATAGCCATTCTATCAATATATCTACTTATTATAGTATTGGCATTAATCCAACTCTTTGGATGTCATATGGAAGTCATAGAAGTACAGTTAACTCTTTGATTTCCCTACTTACTTGGGTCTGACCCATGCTTCCACTATGCTCCCTTCATCTATAAGCAACCATTTCATAAGACAAAGGATCTCTTATATTGAACACAAAATATTTCAATATAAGAGTATTTCAACATTTATATATGCTTCATACAATATGAATATTATGAAGCTTAATGAATGACTAGAGTATACATAGTATAATAATGACACTCACCATATCTACATACATCTTAACTCAAAGACTTTGTTCCAGGTAGGTACTCAAACATTTTGAGCACATCATCTCTTATTGAGCCACCATTCGGTATAATGCAGTGAACCATGTCATTCATGATTAAATGTCAAGAGCACATATGTATAGCAAAACATCTTCTTCGATTTTATAAGTATTATTTGACCATTATGATCATCATCGACATGATACTTCCAAAGGACACTCGATGAGAAATTAAGACTATAGAGACACACAAACCATGGGTTGTTGTCCTATTGTCTATTTAATTGCCATTCCTTTTTATTATGAGGAAACTTGCACATTGGGACCACATACATTGTGTATCCAATTGCAAGTATAATATCTTGATCAAGAATCCAATTCCTAAGAATTTACTAGTTATTATTGAGTATAGTATTGAGTGGGTTTAGTGAGTATTATATGAAATAAGATATTTACATAAATACATATATTTACTTTGATTTAGCAATTTATATCATTGTTGTCTTTCCTTGTACACTCTGAAAGTTCATTTCAAGGCAACCGCCTTGCCGTAGTTCCCCCTCCAAGGACTGCTCCTCGCTTCAGCTTCCTCGTCGTCAAGCTCCTTCCAATTACCCCCTTCCCTCGCTCACCTTCGCCTTCGATCGCTCATCCCCCTCTGCTTCTCCTCTGCTTCTTCATCTCCTCTACCCTCTCTCTCACACCCCTCCACCTTCGCTTCCATCACCTCAGCTCGATCATAATCAACCTCCATCTCCTTGTATGCCCGCTTTTGCACTAGCTCTCTAGTAGCATCGGCCTCCGCCTCGCCCCTTCGCAAATCCTTATCACTTCAGAAGCCAACTTCTGCACGTCCAACCGATGATCGCCGAACTGCCCTTCACCAGGTCGCTCCTCCACCATTCAGTCATCAACCGAGTACGTCCCTCTGCCTTCGTTGTCTCGCTAATGACCTGCAGCACCTTCGCATCTAGTAGCCTTCATCTCTAGTCATGTGTCGACGGAGGTGGAGTCGGCCCTCTTTTCCACATCGAATATCAACCGCAAGCCTCTGCCTTGACAACCGCCCTCGACGTGACTTCCACTACGCATGAAATTCACCGCACACCGTCGTCCACCTCAGCCACAAACTCCCCATTCATGTGCAAGGCACGTGGGGTAGGGAGTATTGCACGGACACCCGCCACATTCCAGCATATCCAGTAGAAGTCCTTGCCAACCAGGGGCATGTGCCACACATGTGATCCCTAGTAATTTTTGCAGAAACACCTTAAGGGTTTAGGTAACTTCATTTAAGCTCTTGTTCTTCATTTTATATTTATTTATTAATTTTAAATTTCATTCAGAACCATACCTTCTTTCTGTATTTTGAACATCATTTTTACATCACTTTATTATTTAAAAATTCATGTATGGTAGAACAACTATTTCTATACATTATGGCATGTGATTAATAATTTTGTGATATGTGGTTATTTAATAATAATTATTTCTATGGAATCTTGCATAATTTACCAACTATCTATTCTTAAATTTGCCAATAACTAATCATTGCTTTGAAAATCGCCAATAGTTCACATTTAATAGATTTAGTTGAGTTCTATTTTATGCCCAAATTCATGGCATGTGCATGCATATTTTGTCATGCATAAATCACTTTGTGATCTAAGTAATTAATTTTTAATTGGTTGAAAACTTTATATTTTGGGGGTTTAGGATTTTTCTAAGATAGATTACATAGTGGTATATCTTAGGTAATTTTATTCCTTAAAAATAAGAAGGCTTATTGTTTATTACAATTAATTATTACGATTCATATTGTTTGTACCATTTAATTCATTAAATATTCATATTACGTCAGAAAATTCCAAAAAAATACAGTGCATTCATTTCATCATTTAGGCTAAGTTTTATAATTTTTGGACTCTGTTTTATTGAAAATCATATTTCAGTCCTTAAACTTGGTCACATTTCCATATGAATCCACTAATTGCAAAAAAAACCAAAAAATCCACCATGAAAATGCGCATTAAATTTGTTAGAAATTTACTTAGGTTGTTCCTGTGCCTCTTTAAGTTTGACCCTGGGACTTATCTAGGTTAAATAAACATAAAAACCTCCTCGTCTTAATTTAAGTCATCGAATTGTATGGCTATTTTTTATTGATTCCTAAGTGCTCGAATACAACATAAAATCGATAAATAAATAGGGTAATTGTAGATTCATTAAATGACATCATTGTCAGGGAAGAAAATGGCCTAGGTTTTATTTTTTCTAGAAAATTGTGTTATTCTTTCCATACACTTGGGTAGTCAGACTCCTAAGCCTTCACTGTAATTTTTCCAGTTTTAATTTTCCAGCATTTATTTCTTTTTCATCATTTATTTTCTGTCTTTTATTTTTTTTATTTTTATCTCAACTCACTTACATTTTCTATCTTATTTTTGTGCCAGGTAGCTGATGTACTTGGAGCGGTTTTCTAAAAACCGATGCATCTCTACAACCCCTAAAAGGCCACATAAAAACTAAGATTGAGCTGAGTTCTGAGGGATCATAGAGTCTAGGATGTATTTTCAGCATTTTTCATTTTTATTATTTGTAATTATTTTCCTTCTTATAGTGATTTCCATTTGGAATCTCGCGTATGTAAACAAAACTTAAACTTTTTCTCGGTAGTATGTCGGACCTATTTTACTCTCTGGTCATGGTGGGGCTCGACTTGAGTGGCTCTTAGGTTAGACCTGCACTGCGGTAATTAGAGCTACTAGGATTATTTTACTTATGCTCGTAGAACCTAGGACCACACTACACATTAATTGAGACATACCTTAGATCGTTCGACTTAGTTTAAACTCAAATCCATTTCTACTCGACTA
Source organism: Ottelia alismoides (assembly GCA_037367405.1). Taxonomy (NCBI): domain Eukaryota; kingdom Viridiplantae; phylum Streptophyta; class Magnoliopsida; order Alismatales; family Hydrocharitaceae; genus Ottelia; species Ottelia alismoides. Next base: position 302,262 of record JAZKJV010011308.1, read on the forward strand.
ATAGAACTTTCTGATAGGTATAATTTTTGTCGGCTTGCATCTCATACAAAATAATTTTAATTCTTATATTGCATCTCATATGGAGATTGCGAGGAATCATTGTATGTCTTCTAACTGAGCATACGTCATTGTTTCTCACGTGCATCGGCTTTTCTCGATTTCTCCCTCTTGTTTTGTCGCTTAAGATCTAAAGGAAATTGGGACTGGATGGTAGACATGTATTTGTGTTCACCTACTTTTTAAGTGACCACCTAATTAAAATTGGAACTACTAAACAAGGTCGACTTTAATTAACCTATAAAATCAAAAATCTTTTTGGGATAATAACCCCATCCTTGGACTTATTTAATTTTTGGAGTGAATGAGGGACGAAGACTTAGGATAGAGGCAAGCTCCAGGATCTTCATTCAGACTACTGATTCGAAAAATGACTAGACACTTCTCAGGGAGGTAACTACGGTCTCCCTTAAGAGAGTGGATAGTTAAAGGACAACACGATTGGCACCATATAAAGTAACACGGGTAGTCATTTTACGGTCCGTACTTACACCCATACTTGCAATAAGCTGTACGATACAAGACAGTTTTTAGGAAAATATTCGGCACCTAACAACTCGCTTGTGAATACAAGATTGGAGTTATCACCAAGTAAAATTAAAAAGATAATTGGTCAGACTCTTGTGGCCTTCACTGTAAGAGTTGGTGAATCTAGGGTTTCAATTGTGGTTGCATTGGTGTGTGTAGATCAAGATCAATCATTAAATACCACACACTTGTGCCTTCAAACTCCTGATTGGATTCATGAATCATAGTCCTCTTCTGAACTGCTTGAAATAAAAAATGGAGGTGAATTTTGTTCCAACTCCATGAACCTTCCACTAACCACCACAATCCTATCATCCTCAAGAGCTCAAAGACACTCTTACTATGGGCCACCTTGGGTTCATGGACACCCTTCCCATGAATCCTTAGGTGGCGGTTCGGATAGTGATGGGTGTGGGTTTCGTGGAGAACGTGGGACGAAGGAGATAGAAGTATGGAGCGATTAGGTGGCCGCGAGGATGATGGAAGAATAGGCTACATCGTGGGGTTGGTGGCGAGTGGAGATGGTGGACGAGGACTCAGAGGAAAAAGGTAGGGGCAGGTAGCTGTGCGAGCTGGTGATCGTGGGTGTGAGATAGAGATGGAGGAAGACGATAGGTTCTTGGCCGTTGGATCTAGTGATCAAATGGCCAATATCAAGGCACTAACGACTAGCCAGGATTAGATTGGCCCGATCAGATCAAAGGGCATCGAGTGATGCCACGTGGCGAGATAGGAAAGAGGTGCGGACAGATGGCCTTGATGTAGTACAGGCTTTGATCAAAGAGTGGAGATAAGCTGAGATAATGAGAGGTGAGGATAAGCAGTGAAGATGAAGAAAGGAAGGCCATCGGATGGTGGGGACGCAGCGCGCGTGGCGCGAAATGAAGCGGGCAGCGTGGCACAACTAGAAGGCGCCACGTGGCCCAATCATTTTATTGCGATGAAGAATTGAAAAAATGAAGGTAAAATGGCGGAATTTGAAAAAACTCAAATCATGAAAGTTGTAGATTTTGATGAGATTTACAAGTTTCATGTTGACCAAAAATGGATATGAGATCAAACAAAGATAGAAAATATTTTTGAAGGCATTTTAAGGCTAAAAACACCACGAATTTCAATTTTGCTATTTTTTGAATTTTTAATTTATTCAATGACTCTGATATTTACATAGGTTTGTCTTGTTTTTATTGACACTTAGTCTAAGATAGGGGGTTAATTTCAGTGAACTAGAAGCATGAAACAAGGTTTCATCGCCCATCACAACCCATGTAAGTCGAGCTATGCGTAAAGTGCATGTGTAAAAAATTGGTCCATTGTTGAAGAGTTAAAGATGACACCATGTGTTCTGCTAAGTTAAGTTTAAGTTGAAGTCGGAACAAGGTCTCATTTAACATAAAGATTTAAGACAAAGACATGAAGAGTCTAAATGCCTATTCCTAACTTGGCTCCTTACAATGAAAGTCAAAGTCTATAACCAAGCTCTATCATTTAAATTATTCCCAATTTTTAATTCAAGAAATGAAACTTATTCTGAAAAATGCAAATGCAAATGCAAAAATGTTTTTGTAAGGTATATTTTTTTGAATTTTACTCAATTTTATGGGTTTTAAAGATTTTGTAATTTTTATGGATTTTAGGACTTTGTATTTTTATTATGTCCTTTTGAATTTCCACAAACATGCATATTTACTAGAATTTACACAATAAATTACAAATATTTTATTTTAGATTAAATAATTAATATGTTTTACAAAATTTATTTACAAAAAATTTAAATATTAAGTTGTTTAGAAATCTTTTAATAAAATTGGATTTTACATAAGTATTTTACTATTAAATAAACATTTTTAATATAAAATATTAAATAAGAAATTACATAAATATTGAGGACACTCCTGTAAGGCCAGATGGCTGTCTACAACCACCATTCGAGCTTGCCTATAGTGGGAGGACGGTGGTGGAGATGGATCGAAACTCTGCCAGGATTTGTCTCCGGAAATGGTCAACGATGTGTCAGGTTCTTGGTCAAATAATGACAAAGAAGAAGTTCTAGTCGATGGATCCATATGAAAGGATGAGCTGCAAGAAATATCTGTTGCTCGATTCATGGAGAATCTACCAAAGGATATGATTCTTGCAACAGAAATAGTGGGTTCTAGAAGAAGACTTGCATATCGAGATTGAGTGTAAGGTGAGTCAGATTTGGAATGGATTTCCATGGAATTCTAATGAAAGATGATTGATGGATGATCAATGGACCTAATTAAATGCTTAACTTCAATAATCAGACACAAAGATAGAGGAAATAAAAGGGGGTAAAGGTATTCACCTGGGAAATGGAAGGTCTATAACTTCCTAGTCTTTGCTCAACGAGGCGACATTCCCAAAGCTGGACACGGCCGATGGTGGTTATACAAGGTGATTGGAGGCCTTGGAACATTCCTCCTTACGCCCCTCCTACACATGGTCCTTCCCTTGGGTGCTGTCACCACTGAAGTTGGGTAGAGTAGGGCGAGAAATGTGGGTGGTCAATTAATTATGAACTGGAACTGAAGAGTTCTTGATGAGTTTTCATGAATGATGAAGTTCATGCGATTATATTGGTGAGATGGTGTAGGGTAGGTTAGATCCATGGGTCAGCATTGATGTAGGATGTTAGGAGAAGATATTAAAGATATTAGATTTGATTTAGGTCGAAAGATGGCACGAGAAAAATTAGTAGAAGATGGGATGTTAGAACAACTAACACTCTGGTTCTTGGGAGGAAGATGAAGTGCAGTGCTCACACATGTCAGCACCACATAGGTTAGAAAATAAATAAAATATAAAGTATATTATAAAAAATAAATAGCATTATTTTAAATAGTTATAAAAACATAAAATAGAATAATTTACCTTGCTTATTTATGGTATATTTTATTTCTATAAGTAGTATAGATTTTTGAGATATAAATATAATATTAATAGAAATACATATAATACTTAATAAATATCTTATAAATTTTTTAATAAATATTTTAAAAAATATATTTTTTTTATATTTTACTATTTAATATAATAATAAAAACCACTTTTTTGATTTTTTATGGATTTTAATAAATTTATTTATATATAGTAATAAATATGTAAAACTTGTCTATAGTTCAATTTCATCTACTTTTAGAATTCTTGATTTATTTAAAATATAAACAAAGGTTATAATTTTGGAAATCTTTTATAGAGAAAATGCAGAATCACGAAAATAATTAAAATTGTAAAGTAAAGTGTTCTATAAATATTACGTACATAATAAAATAAATAGTCTAGAAACCCAGTTGTCATTAGGTCCCAGAATTGTATTTTTGCAATAAACTCTGATTTTAATGAAACTACCTTCATTAATTAGATAATATTATTTAGTGAACTTTAAAGGTGAGTAGCATGAAGGTAGAGTTTTGTATGAAGAAGTTATGAGGTTCAGAAGTTGGAAAATTGATAATTTGAAAACTAGATTTCTCGGCATATTTACATGTTGGAATTTTTTATAATTTTTATTGTTTATATACATTTTTATGAACACATGACAAAAGAATTTGGTGAAAAATTTTTAAAAATGAATTAATTAAAAATAGTTGATATTTTTGTAAATAATGAATACATGAGATTATTGTATGATGTAAAGTATTAATTATTTTTAGTCCTTTCTTCCTTGTCTCACCCTACTTTGTTGTTTTTCGACCTAGTCCTATTGACTTGGTCTTAGGGTTAGCTTATACAAATATATCTTGCAGCTATATTTATATTTATTTGTCAGACTTCATAATATAAACATATTTATATTCTGTCTTCTTTTATTTTCATTTTTATTCTTTTATTTATTTACTTGATTTTAATGCATAAAAATGTATTTTTTTATGAATGACATTTTTATAAAAGATGTGAATTAATGCATATTTATATGTATTTTCCAGGAATTTTAAGACAAAGTACAACCGAAGTGTTAATGGATCATCAATTCATCACAATGTGTCCATCCAAGCAAAACTGATGCGATGGAAGTGATAAGCATATTTTGACCATGACCACAGTTCATGCCATTAGCACCCTCCTACCCCAAAAAAAGGATAAGGGAGCACCTCACTTCGCATGTCACATTTTTTATCAACTTTGTTCTTCCTTGATGGAGGATAGACCTAGACCTTATCTCTCTTCTCTCACCACATAGAGGAAGAATCTCACCTTGATGATTCTCTTTCTAATTCTTTCAACTATATTAGTTCGAATCTTTATATTGTGAAGGTGAAGAAGAAGAGAACCAAAAGAAGATGCCTCCAAAGAAAAGAGATAATAAAGAAGAACAGAATGAAGACGCAATGCAAATGATATTAGCAAGATTAGATGCATCTGAGAAACAACAACCTTTAATGTGGGAACAAATTAACCAGCTAATTGTTTGAGGTGAACCACCAATGGAGGTAGCATACAACCCGAAATAGTATAGTGAGAAATTATCTGAATCCTCACGAGCCAGAAAGTGATTTTGATATAAAGTAACCTTTCTTGAACATGTTGCCATAATTCCATGGAAATGCTACTGAGGAACCCTACACATTCCTAAGGTACTTGGAGGTCGTATGCTCTAATCTGAGACTCCCTAGGGTCAGACAGGACTACATTCGTCTCACTGCACTTCCATTCACCTTGAAAGGCAAAGCTGACTTTTAGGTGAAGAATCTAGGAGTGATGGTTACCACTTACAATCAATTCAAGGACCTATTCTTAAAGAAGTTATACCCTTTGAGTAGGACTATTCAGATGAGGATACACATCACCAGCTTCTCTAAGATGCCTCCTGAACCATTCTATGATGCATGGGATGGATTTCAAGATATATTACAAATCTGTTTGTGTCATGATTTAGACGATAATATCTTGGTCAAGTCACTCTATTCTGGTCTCAGCTATGAGACATAAGATTTAGTGAGTGGTGCCTATGGACGCAACTATACATCACAAGGCGTGGATACCATCTGGAAGGTATTCAAGCAAATGGTTGAGACAGGTTGCTCACAAATCTCTAGTAGGGCATATAGTGACTCCCTCAACACACTCCAATCTAACGGAGGTAAGCAAACTGTTGCTAAAATAACAGAGTATCTAATTCCAAACATGGGCATCATCGCTGACAAGTTCGTCCTAGTTGAATCAGATTTACAAGAGGATGAAAAACATCGATAACATGATATACAATTTTTGAAGCAGATGGAGGAGCTGACTGATAAGGTGTCCAATATCTGGATACCTGTTGCGACCCGCATCTGTTGGTCCTATTTACCAAGTGCATCATGTCCAGCAGCAGTCGATGTTAGGGCCACCTCAGTCTTGGGTTCAGGATGAATCCTTCACCCAATCATTCCAACAGTCTCACCCACCACTAGTCGAGATCTTCGAGGAAGTGCCTCCTCCCATGGTTGATGTAAACGATATATGGTACACTCAGACCCTGTCAGAATGGGAAATATAGGGGACTGTCAGTTCTACCAACGTCCCCCAACCTTCTACAATGCCACATTCCCACTCGTCCCGCATCACAGTCATAACACTATGCCATCCCAACAACAGAGATCGCATCCATCATACGGCCGACAGTGTCAATACCAAGCGAACCAGCAAGATTCACAATACCAGCAGGCAACCCAGTAGTACCGACAATAGTACCAAGCTCCACAGGGCCAATCTTCAAAGCAACCTGCATAGCCATCCAGCTCTCAAATCAAACCTGTTGATATCCAGTAGCAAATGCTTGAGGAGATCCGCTCTTTTTGGAATAAAGTTCAGGATCTATGGGTTGACGTAAATCACTTATCTTGTTGGAGAGATGAATAAATGACTCCTGCTACAACTATTCCTGCCCAAGTTCAAGCAAACCCTAACAACTTGAACACGTCTCAATCTCATCAATATGGTAGTCAGGTATACTATTCAGACTCATCTAGATCTAAACATGAGATCCTTTCATTTGACAATATGAATGCTATGTCACTTAGAGAGGTAGGACCAAGGTCGTGCCTGACCGGGCGAGGGAAATGGAGCAAAATGACTCTGGAATTCAACCAGATGATACTTCTAAAGATGAAGAAGAAAGAAATCTAGATTCACCATCATAAAGAAACCGAGGATTCCCGCTCATGTTAATGAAAACGCACGAACGGATTATACAGAGGACCTTGCACCTCCAATTGCGGTCGATTCACCTTTGTCATCTATTCCGTAACCTGATGTAAACAACTTTGATTTTTATGATAAGTTGAAGAATAAAGATCATTGTAATAAGAACTTCGTTTCTAATAAATCAAGGGACAATGTTCTTGTTTATGATTCCGGTTCTTTATCTCCTGTCTCGACAGCTTCCATTCCTTTCTTTCATGCTCTTACATAAGGAAAGCGCAAATTGAAAAAGACCATTCAAGATGACTTGGAAATGGCAAGGTTTTATCAAGAGAAATCACAGTTAAGTTGCCATTTGACCAATATGTGGCCAACAATCCTGTGTTTCATAACTACTTGAAAATGAGATGTACTCTTACCAGGACTCGTAAGAAGAAATCGAACCAGTATGTGAATACTCACATCTCATCAATAGCCACCGCTCACTATGTTAGGAATCAGCAACTATCGAAAAAAAGAGACTTGGGTGCTCATTATGTGGAGAGTCATATCAATGACATTACATTTTCATGCACTCTTATAGATAATGGTTATTCAATTAACCTTCTTCCCTTACCACTATATTACAACTTGGAGTTAGCTCCACTCAGAAAATCACCGGCTCTACTCCAATTTGTGGATTGATCAATGAAGAAACCTAAGGGAGAGGAGAAGAATGTTGTTATCTTGGTTGAGGAGCAAGAGTACAAAATGGATTTCACTGTCCTTGATATCGAGTCCCCTAATCATTGGAGAGAATCGCATATAATTCTTGGATGGGCATTCTTGAGGACAACAGGGGCAGTTCTTGATTACAACACAGGAATGATGAAGTTCTGTTCTCCAATGGAGAAGTGGAGTAAGAGATGAAGCTGAAAAATGGTAAAGACCCAACTCCGAATCTAGTACCGAGTATGCAGAATCTTCAGAGGCAGAGTGCAAGTTGATTAGCACAACTGGACTTTGGCAAAAGACGCCAGCAGGATAGAGGAAGACCCTATCATCTGGAGGGAACGTAGTGCACAGTGCAGTTTGCCAGATGTTGCTTGATTTACTTAGATATACATATGCCTATACCCTTGACGACATAGAGATCCCATTGGATTTGTCAGCCCCGTCTTCTTCAGGACAATCAAGGGACATAGATGACGAGTCGAACGCAGCTTTGGTTGAACTACTGCACTACTTTTGCGATTAGAATCACCTTTCATCAGAGTTGGTATCCAGCAAATTACATATCGATCCACCATCAACCAACAGCCGAACTCAGATGCCATTCAACCATAACTACTTGATGATTTAGATTTACTTGAGCTGAAACTGCTTCCTCCTACGTTCAAGTATGTGTTTCTTGTGGGAACCATAGAGATTTCATGTGATCATTAGCTCGACATTAACTGTAGAACAGAAGTCCAAGTTACATGATGTTCTTGAGCAGAACCGTAATGCCTTTAGTTGGATAGTGTCAGATCTCGTAGGGATCAACTCCGCTCTCTGCTCACACCAAATAGGTCGATAATAACACGAGACCTTCCCATGAATTTCATATAATACTAAACCCTAATCTTCAGGAAGTAGTTAATAAAGAGATTGAGAAATGGTGCAAAGAAGCATTTGTATACCCTATTCTGACTCCAAGTGGGTGGTCCCGCTTCATGTTGTCCTGAAGAAGTCGGGAATCTAGATGGTCACCAAAGAGGAGGGGGTAGAGATCGTGACATGAATACCAATGTCGTGGTGTGTCTGTGTCGACTACATGCGCCAAAATGTCACGACCAAGAAATATCACTTTCCTCTGCCATTCATTGATCATATTTTGGAGAGACTTGCAGGGAAAGCATTCTTCTATATTCTTGATGGGTACACAGGCTACAATCAGGTAGCCATCAATACTGAGGAACAGGACAAGACCGTATTTAATGTCCATTCGACACTTACGCATTTATGCACATGCCATTCAGGCTCTGCGATGCCCCAGGCATATTTTAGTGGTGCATGAGCATCGTATTTGCCAAGATGGTGAGTGACTTCCTGGAAGTCTTCATGGATGACTTATCGGCTCATGGTGATTCTTTGATACATGTTTAGCGCACTTGGACCGAGTACTCAAGAGGTGTAGGGAGGTCAATTTTGTACTCTCCTGGAAGAAAAGTCACTTCATGGTGATAGTGGGTATCGTGTTAGGGCATGCCATCTCCAAAAAGGGAATGAAGGTTGACCCTGCCAAGGTGGATGTGATCATGAAACTTGAGCCACCATCCAACGTTAAGTCAGTGCGATCATTCTTAGGCATGTCCGATTTTATCGAATATTTATTCATGATTTTTCTAAGATCGCATGCCCACTGACTGAGATCTTAGGGAAAGACACCGAGTTCATTGTCAATAACAATTGTCTCGAGGACTTTGAGCTCCTGAAAAAGAAAATCTATGAATCATCGATTTTACAAGCTCTCAACTGGTCTAATCCCTTTGAGATCATGACTGATGCATTGGATTTTGTTGTCGGGATGTGCTTCGACAAAGGCGTGATGGAATACCGTATGTGATTCACTACGTTAGAAAAATTTTGGATCCTACACAAAGAAATTATGCGGTGACTAAAAAGGAAATGCCAATGGTAGTTTGGGCCTAGAGAAATTCAAATCATATATATTGGGCTCCAAGGTGACGATTTTTACTAATCACATAGCAATCTGGTACCTAATGGAAAATAACGACGCAAAGGCGTGTCTCCTAAGATGGATCTTACTAATCTAGGAATTTGATATGGAAACTAAGAATAAACTTCGAATAAAGAATGTTGTGGATGATCACGTTTCTCGAATTGAGCAGAATGATAATCCTGATATTGAACCGATTCGAGAAACCTTCCCAAATGAGTCAATTTGTGCTACTGACTCACTCCCGTGGTACGCCAACATGGTGAAGTATATTATCTCCAAGAAAGTTGTCCAGGGTTGGAATAGGAATAGTATTGATCGACTAAAGTCAAATTCAAGAAGATACTATTGGGGTGATCTGATCCTTTTCTTTGAAGGGTCGTATTGCATTTGGAGAAAGTATATTCCTTAGGAGGAATACTAGAGTGTCCTCACACATTCTCATACACTTGAGGTTGGAGGACACCATTTGAGAAAGAGAACCACGATAAAGGTACTCCAATGCGGATTTTACTGGCCAGCCTTGTTTAGAGATGCCAAAGATTTTGTATGATCGTGCTTGATTTGTCAGAGAATAGGAGAGACTGTTGGATATAGATATGAAATGCCTATGCAACCAATAAATTTCTGTGATGTTTTTGATGCATGTGGAATTGATTTTATGGGTCCCTTTCCCAACAGCAATGGACATAAGTACATCTTGTTAGCGGTTGATTATTTGTCAAGGTGGGTGGAGGCTATACCGACCAAAATCACAGATAGTAAGCTTGTCTGTAAGTTTATAAAGGATCATATCGTTGCGAGGTTCGGGGTTTTGAAGGTTTTGATTTTTTATGGGGGTATCCATTTTCTGAACAGAGAAATGATATCATTGGCTAAGGACTATAAATTTGAGCATAAAGTATCCAATCCTTACCCCCTACAGTCTAATGGCATGGCAGAGGTTTCTAATAGAGAGGTGAAGAATATTCTTCAGAAGTTGATTCGTCTTGATAGGAAGAACTGGTCTCAGCTTTTGGATCAGGTTCTATGGGGCCTAGAGGACAATCTACAAGAATCCACTCGGTACTTCACCTTTTAGGATAATCTATGGCAAGCCATGTCATTTGCCCGTAAAGATAATTCACAAATCAGAGTAGGAAATAAAGAAGATTAATTGGATTTGTCACCTTGGGAAGTTGTGCCATGATTTGAATCTGAATGAGATAATAAAAATATGAAATCGGGTGTATGACAACAGTGTGATCTATAAGGATAAGAACAAGAGATGGCATGATAGACACATTAGTCATAAGACCTTTGTCCCTGGACAGAAAGTGTGGTTTTTCAATGCCTAGTTGAAGATTTTTAATGGGAAACTCAAATCAAAATGAATGGGTCCCTGCATTTTCATAGATGTGCACAATAATGGAAGTGTTGATATAGTTGAGCTTAAAGACGGTGCACGTCCTTTTCAGTGAATGGGCAACTGTTGAAGCCATTTGTAGATTCTAAAGAACAGTTAGCCCAAGTTGAGGTCATTAACTTCATGCAGAGAGAGCACATTATAGACTCATCAGACCACCCTACAAGAAGAGAAGTAGTCAGACACAAGTTATACGGATCATCTTTATTCTTCACACCTTTCAAATGTACATTCTCCTTGTTTATTCTCCAGATCTCATCGAACCCCTCCCCCTTCTCCAATACTTAGGCTGATCAGAACCTAAGTACAGGGGGACCCGATGACCGTTGTATATACCATTCTCACATCCTCGACCACCTCATTTTCGCTCTTTATCTATACTTAGACTGTTCACAGCCTAAGTATAGGGGGCGGGCCGACTTCTATTTTTCTTTTTCTTTTCACTCTCTTATGCTTAACCAGAGTTATGTCTTCTCTATGCTTCTTGTGCTCTTAGGACATAACACCCGTTAAGTTTTTGAGGTATGTATATACTTTGTATATATTTTACCCAAAGCTCGTACTTTTGCGTAAGTCTATATTTTATTTATGGGGTAGGTAACCTACTTCTAAAAAAGATAAAAAAGTTTTGAAACTAACACTGTATGTATCCTATTGTTTGTGCAATCAAAGTTTTGAAAATTGGCTACTTATTCATTTTTGCAAAAAAATAAAACATTTTGCACACTTGCATTTCATTCAGGATTCCATTCATCCATGCATTCTTTAGTTGGATGTATCCCTGACATTTACACTCTCACACAAGACTTGTGAAGTTCAAGAACACTTGGTTTATGAGGTTTTATAATTGAGAGTTAACTAGCCTTAATCATTAGGGTCTACGACTTAATTATTCACACTTCCCTAGTTCGCAAGATGTGAGTATTATATTGCATACTTAGTCTCTTCCTTAAAAGAATATAATCATCACCTCACATGCATGACTGCAGTTATGATGAGAGGAGTTGGGATTTCACTTGATGAACTAAGATGAGGGACTTGAGTTTGGAGCTGATTTTATGATGCTCGACGATGGGATAAAATCGATGAAGGCTTCATGAAACTTGAGAGTAGAACATTCAGCATGTTTGAGAACAAGGTTATTGTACTAATTTCTTGATAAAAACCTATGTGCCAGAATGTGATGAAACATAAATAATTATTGATCAGTGTGCACCAACTTGGTAAAAGCAGTGTAGCTTGAAGGATACGGGAAATCCTTAGGCGCATCATGGAAGTGTTATGATCGCATCCAATGCAATCGGAGCAACTAGTCGCACTAGTTGCTCGTTGCAGCGGAATTCAAACAAAAATTCTACGATGAAACCACATGATCCAAGAACATTTCTCGGATCGTTTCATCTAACCACAAACAAGATATAGGATTACCTCTTGGAGTGTGGTTGCGATCGAGCCACTAAGCGAAGAGACCTCCTGTCTCAAGTCCGATCTGTCGGAGGAGGTGCTTGTGAGCGCAGGGATGAGTCGCATGCTTCTCGTAATCCAAGTCGTTAATCCAAGCGATGGATCTCATTATCTCATCTCACGAGATCAAATGCCTTCTTCACGAGCACTATGCACCAAAGAAGACGGAGATTCACGAGTCATCGAAGCGGGTACGACGATGAAGATGATCTTCTCCTATACAATAGTGGATGACCACATAAAGAGAGAAGACAGAGTATGCGTGAGAATGAGAGGAAGAGAGAAAGACTTCGTCAAGTCGGTGTTAGTCGAAGATCAAGGCATGTCTCTTCTTATATAGGGTTTTGGGAGTCCATGTATCCCAATCCATGGACAATACACAATCAACGGATGAGATTGATTTGTGTTCCTTTCAACGACTAGGATGTTGTTGGTAAAACACAACAACAAGTGATTTAATTTAAAGTAACTAATATTTATAAATTAATATAATTAACCTCAAATTAAATCACATTTGACTAGATATAGGATAATGAGAAGACCATGGTCCATCCCTAAATTAGAGGGGACGGCTACTCCTCTCCTCATGGAGAGTTGTAGTCATCCTCTCTACTTAGAGATGACTTGGTCAATCTCTCTAAATATCATGAGATCTCATTATCTTATGATATCTCCTATAACTCTTGTCGAAAATAATTTTCACAAAAATAATTCCAAATTATTTTGTGGAAAATATCAACCAAGCCATTGAGACAATGTGAATCTCATTCACAACCCCAAATTACATGTAATTATATTTTCAATTAATTATTCAATGGGAATCCAATTCACATTAATAATTATTCAACAAATATAAATCATATAAGTCTCTCTCTTGTATATATTATAAATTGTATTTATAATATACATGGATAATTGGATAATGTTATCCACATCATCCATATCCACATTAACTAAATCACATTTAATTACATTGGATATTCATTCTCATGCATTCAGATAATGTGAATCAAATTCACATCATTCATGATAATTAAATCACATTTAATTATCTATTTCTCAATGCTCAGATATAATTCATCCTTGGAATTATTCTTGAACTCTTTCAAGAATAATGTGCTTTCTCTGCAGATACTTGGAGATAAGGACAGGTCGATTGTATTTTTCCACGTATAGTGACTTGGATATTGAGATCACATCTCAAATCCAGTTCTCACGTACATCTCAGAGATGATTGATTTAATCAAGGCCACAAATCTAATCTTCTCATTGCATCGGAATCTCATTTGGATCAATGTCCAACATTTGGACCAAGATCAGATTGCTTCTCTACTGATAGGAGTCACTAAAGTCCAGACTCGTTTCATCACTCCCTCGTAATGAAAGCATCATGGTTATACAATTGATTATTGATCACATCACCCTCAGGTATTCCTAATACCTATACATCCTACATACTGGAAGACATGTGATCAACTCGAAGATATAGATCAATTTTATACTTTCATCTTCAGGGTTTCCTCAACAAGTTTCTCAATCTTGGTCATTGGGATTTGGTATTGATCATATGCTTTCCAAAAGCATATATCATACCTTCAAATTCATGTCATGCTTCTAAAGCACGACGACCATGCATGGAATTTGATTGGTCCCAATACCCCATGAGTCATCTCATGTCTTCCAGTTCAGAAGTGAACCTATATGATCCCTTCAAGAGATTGTAATACTCATATGCCCTTATATGCATACCAGCTTGTCAGTGTATAGACCTTTGTTAGGTCATCAACCTATTAGTCTGCCAAATGTACATACTCAGACATATAGCAATGCATCTATCTCCGAGTAGAGGATGCGTGCCTATATCGTGACAGTATTCGACATAGGACTTTGGTTATCTCGATCTCGTTAATTCAACCCTTTGACTTAACTAATCTGACACCTCTGAATCTCTATTCCTATGTAGAGGACCTGTATCAAGAGGTCGGTCAGATATCATCCTAAATGAGAAAGGAATGCCATCTCCTACTCAGGCTGGAGATAATCTCTTAACAATCATTTGACGGTGTTTGATGAGTCCTCAATCTAACTCCTTAGATATTCATCCAAACACCAACCTCTATGATTCAATTATTGAATCAACAGCTGTATGATTATTAAGATGGCCATGGTACATAACCCTAATTGTATAGAGGGACATTATAGTGCATTCATTCACTTAATTTCTGACAGGAAGTGAAATAAACCAATAACTTTTATTGATATATCAAACATTACAATAACATTTATTGTAGAAATGGTTCGCCCTGGGCTCACATGGCTAACAATCTCCCACTAGCTCTCAAAACCATTCAGGTACAATCCTTAAATCCATACTAATTAAATGTTGGTCGAAAACCTTCTGTGTCAGAGGTTTGGTAAGTGGATCAGCAACATTGTCGGCAGAGGCCACCTGGGTCATGACGATGTCACCACACTTTTGAATCTCTCGAATGCTGTGGTATTTCCTTTCCACGTGTTTGCTCTTTTGATGCCACCTGGGTTCCTTCGCCTCAGCAATGGTTCATGTGTTATCACAGAGCAATGGGATGGGAGTATTAAAGGAAACTACGCCAAGTTCTAGTATGAACTTGCGCAACCACACCGCCTCCTTCGCAGCATCTGATGCGGCTATGTATTCAGCTTCTGTTGTTGAATCTGTCGTAGTGTCCTGCTTCTTGCTTCTCCAGCTCACATCACCACCGTTTAATAAAAACACAAACCCTGATGTCGACTTTTGATCATCAATATCAGACTGAAAGTCAGAATCTGTATCCCAATACCTGGAGATCGCCATCTCCATAGACCAAGATATAATCTTGCGTCCATCTTAGATATTTAAATATGTTCTTTACTACATTCCAGTGTTGTTCTCTATAGCAGTACTGGTAACGACTTACCACTCCCACAGCATGACAGATATCTGGCCTAGTACACATCATGACGTACTTTAAGCTTCCTACGGTTGATGCATAAGGGCATCCAACCATGGCCTTCTTTTCCTCAACAATTTGAGGAGCCATCCCTTTAGATAGGTGAATACCATGAATTAAGGGGAGGAAACCTTTCTTAGAACTATCCATACGGAAACGTTCAAGAATCTTCTTAATGTACCCATGTTGTGATAATCCTAACATCCTCTTTTCTCGGTCTCTGAATAGCTTCAGGCCTAAGATGTAATAGGCTTCTCCAAGATCTTTCATCTTGAAGGTATGGGATAGCCAAATCTTAACACTGATCATTATTCCTGTATCATTCCCAGTGATAAGGATATCATTTACGCAAAGTACGATGAACACAATGGCACTCCCACTAAGTTTCTTATACACACAAGGCTCATCAGGATTCCGAATAAAATCATAACTCTTTATGGTTTCATCAAATCTGATGTTCCAGCTACGAGAAGCTTGTTTGAGCCCATATATGGATTTCTTTAGCTTGCATATTTTTCCTTCCTCTGTTATGAAGCCCTGGGTTGCTCCATATAGATATCCTTCTCGAGGTATCCATTGAGGAAAGCCATCTTGACGTCCATCTGCCAGATGTCGTATTCAACATACACAGTTATAGACATCAGTGCTCTGATGGACTTAAACATAGCTACAAGAGAGAACATCTCATCGTAATCGATGCCTTCTCTCTGTGTGTAACCCTTGGCTACCAGTCGTGCTTTAAAGGTCTCTACCTTCCCATCAGGTCCCCTTTTTCTCTTGAAGATCCATTTCAGCCAATGGGTTTTACCCCTTTAGGTGGATCCTCTAGGTTCCATACACCATTCTTATGCATGGAGTCAATCTCTGGCTTCATTGCTAGAATCCATCTATCCATGTCTTGATTCGCAAGTGCTTCATCAAATGAAGCACTATCGTTGTCAGTTTCAGCTGACACATGGAATTCGTACCTTTCAGGTGGTACAACCACCCTCGAACTCCTTCGAAGAGGTACGGGTGTTTCATCTTTATTTACTTCTTCAGTTTCTGGTTCAGGAAGCTCAGTATCCTGAGGGGATTCAATGAGTTCCTTTACTTCATTTTTATCTTGACTCTTAAGGAAGTAATCTTCCAAAAATTTTACATCTCTAAAGATAAATACCTTTTGAGCCTCATGGTCATAGAGCCGGTATCCAATACCATCTCTAACATACCCAATGAAGTAGCACTCTCTAGTGTGAGATTATAGTTTACTTGTGTCCATGTTCTTCGCATCGACCAAGCAACCCCAAATCCTTGAGTGTATTACACTAGGTTTAGTACCATACCAAAGCTCGTAAAGAGTTTTAGGTATAAACTTTCTAGGAATCTTATTCAGGATATATATTGCAGTCTCTACTGCATATCCTCAGAAACTAAGAGGTGTATCCATGATAGTCCTGTTGCGTCTTTCAGCAACACCATTAAGTTGGGGAGTTCCAGGAGGAGTGAGATTGGAGACAATTCCATTCTCTCTGAGGTATTCCTTGAATTCATCTGAGAGGTACTCACAACTTCGGTCAGATCAAATCCGTTTAATCTTCCTATCTGTTTGGTTCTCAACTAAATCCTTGAACTCTTTGAACTTTTCAAAGGTTTCAGATTTGTGATGCAATAGGAAGATAAACCCATATCGCGAATGGTCATCGATAAACATCAAATAATATCGAAATCCATTTCGTGTTGTGGTATTGAAGGGACCACATACATTAGTATGTATTAGGTCCAACACCCTTGCATCTTGTAACCTTATTGCGGAAAGGCATCCTGGTCATTTTACGTCGAATACAATGTTCGCAGGTAGGTAAAGATTGGACCGGTAGAAAATCTAAGGGTCCATCCTTTATCAGTCTATTGATCCTGTCAACAGATTAATGACCAAGTCTTTGATGCCAAATCACGGTAGAATCATCCTCCCTGGTCCTTTTAGGGTTTTTATTAGTGGTAGTAACATTCATGATAGATTCATCAATGCACAATTCATAGAGTTCACCAGAAGTCAGAACACCATCTGCAATATATTTATTATAACGACTTATGACAAGTTTATTACAGAATAGGAACGAATATCCATTTCTAACAAGCTTAGGTACAGATATAAGGTTCTTTCTAACATCTGGAACATAAAGACACTCTTTAAGTACGAGGACTCTCCCGCTAGATAATGATAGTCCGTAGGTCCCGACGATGATTGCTGCAACAGCTGCATCAGATCCCATCTGGATGACTATCTCCCTTTCATCAAGATTCCTAGTTTCCTGAAATAGATACAACAAATTGCATACATGAACAGAAGCACCAGAATCTACTACCCAACTACCTTCTTGTCCAATGAGAAAACTAGTTTCAATTATGAAAGTAGATTTCATACCTGTTGGGGCTTTACCTTTGTCGATTGACTTCATGTAGTCTGGACAGTTATGCTTCTAGTGCCCCGACTTCTTGCAGTGGTGACAGACATTGGTCTTTTTCGATGTAACCAGTGTGGAAGCACTATAAGATGAGCCAACTCCTTGATTCTTCTTCTTTCTCTTCTCGGTTGGCCTCTTCCGAGAACCATGCTTCCGACCACGCTTTCCTTTGAACTGTGCAGCCATTGCACTGCCAGAAGGACCATCCTTCTTCATTACGTCTTTCGCGGACTTTAATGCAGCAAGAAGTCCTGCGTTAGTCAAGTCCAACTTGTTCATGTGGAATGAAACCACAAAATTATTGAAAGAATTTGGCAAAGACAGCAGAATGAAGTCAGCTTGCATGTCTGCATCCATATTTTCCCCAAGGGTCTCCAGCTCAGAGAAGTTTCCAAACATTTTGAGTACAAGTTCTCGGACTGGAGTAACTTCCTGCATCCTACAGCGAACGAGTTCTTTCATAATGTTATAACTCTGGATGTGGTTTATGTCACCAAACATATCTTTCAGATTCTGCATTACCTCTTGGCATGTGCTCATCTCCACATGTTGCTTCTGAAGAACATTGGAGAGTGAACCCAGGATGTAACATCTAGCCAAGACATGATATTCATCATACTTGTCATTGTATTGCTTTTCTTCCTTCTTCTTAGGGATTTCATGCTTGTCCTCTGTGATTACATAACTTATGCGCTCAGCCGAGAGAACAAGTTCCGAATTACGGATCCAATCCGAATAATTTGGTCCGATCACTTGGTTGACCTCCAGAAACCTGTTGAGAGGGTTCATGGACTTCATTATCTGAAATTAAGAATGCACTATATTAGAGTATATAGAGAATTATATATACGAATTAAATCTTTGATTAAGGAATTTTTAATCAAATTATTCTTGCCTTGTTGTATTTGAAAGTTCATTCCCTTAATCACTTTCAAAGTAAGAGATATATTTACCGCTATATCTCTAGCAAGAACTGGGATCTCCTTTCTTATCCTTGTTACATCCCAATAATATGAGAAACTGTAACTTAGATAAAAAGAAGTGGGAACTCATTCCACCATGCAAGTGCAACTTGCATTTCCCAATTCGATCAACACCCGAGCCGACCACCCCTAAGATGATGTTGACTTATTGCTAATTGAACCAACCGTCAAAAGGAATAGTACTCGCTATGCACAATCCAATATTGCCCCAATAATATGAGGAACCGATTCCGAGGTCACTACGCATACGCCATTCTCTTTCAAGAAGCAAAGAGCCCGACCTAGATGCGCTTGTATGCAGGAGTTGTCACTACGGACAAGCATCTCCTACATACAATCCCTGGCGACGGAACCCTTTGCCTTGACGGGAGACCATGGATGTCACTTATGTGATCCTCCACTTCTTATTCAAATTCAATAAATAATTATCATGAATCACATTCATGTAATTAATTCTTTCAAGTGAAATACACATCTATTCATAATAGAGTGTTTCAATTGGAGAAAATTAATTTAATCTCATTAAATCAATTATCAATCCAATTCAATTATCAAACTTGATTGTTACTTGTAGTTGTGGTATTATCTCACAATACATATTATTTAAATTTTAATAATTAGAAAATACATCATGATCTCTCAGGCATCAGTCATTCCCAACCCGTTGTCATGGTCAGTATCGGCGGGAGTGGGATAGACAACACACGGTGCAACCTGCTATCCCAACGCTCCCGGACTAGACACCATATCCACCTCAGGAAAAAATAATGCCGAGCGAATCACTTTGTACTTGAGATGATAATCGGTTTTTCAACCGAAATTATACCATATAGTAATAATCAAAACTATTTTGATTATAAGGAAATTTGCTAGACAAATTCCCAAAACCTATTCAAGTAACAAGTTTGATGAAAGTATATTAAGTAACCAATTGGTGATCTAGATCTAATCTAATCATTCATTGGTTGAGGCAATGTCATTTAAAGGAACAATTATTATTCTAATATTTCCCAAATATTATACATAATTATTCCAGGAAATTAACTAATAATTTCACAAGTTTCTTAAATGACAATCACAAGGTATTGGATAAACATGCAATTTCCAGCAGTGATCCTCACTGACAAAAAATAGCATATCTCTTTCAATTTAAATCTAAATTAAGCAAAATAAATTTCTAGAGATTGATAATTTGATTTAAAACAGAAAACATGTGATAAACACACATTTCTGAGCATTTTAGAACAGTAATTAACCCCTTAATTACGTCATTATTTTCTATCCCCGAAACTATGGATATATGGTTATGAAAATGATAATAACTCGAGCAAACGGAATCCAAATTACGCAAACTCAAGTTCCATGATTTCCTTATTTAGTAGGGAACATTATACAAGTGATAGTTTTATGTTTAAAGATTTTAAACAGGGCCAAAAGTTATCACAAAACAGGATTATGAAAATTGAAATGCGATAAAATTTTCACGAACCCGTACGAGCTCAAATCTTCTTAGGTTTATGGATTGAATCCAAAACCTACAACCTGGCTCTGATACCACTTGAAAGATATGAGAAATCCTTAAATGTATCATGGAAGCGTGATGATCACATCCAATGCGATCGGAGCGACTAGTCGTACTAGTTGCTCGGTGCAGCGAAATTCAAAAAACATTTCTACGATGAAACCACATGATCCAAGAACGTTTCTCGGATCGTTTCATCTAACCACAAATAAGATATAGGATTACCTCTTGGAGCATGGTTGTGATCGAGCCTCTAAGCGAGAGACCTCCTGTCTCAAGTCCGATCCGTCGGAGGAGACTCTTGCGAGCACGGGGATGAGTCGTGTGCTTCTTGCAATCCAAGTAGTTGATCCAAGAGATGGATCTCCTGATCTCATCTCACGATATCGAACACCTTCTTCACGAGCACCACAAACCAAAGAAGACGAAGATCGACGAGTCGTCGAAGCGGGTACGACGATGGAGATGATCTTCTCTTATACAAGAGTGGATGACCAGTAAAAGAGAGAAGACTTATAGTATGTGTGAGAATGAGAGGAAGAGAGAGAGGCTTCATCAAGTCGGTGTTAATCGAAGAGCAAGGCATGCCTCTTCTTATATAGGGTTTTGGGAGTCCATGGATCCCAATCCATGGACAACACACAATCAACGGATGAGATTGATTTGTGTTCCTTTCAACGGCTAGGATGTTGTTGGTAAAACACAACAACAAGTGATTTAATTTAAATTAACTAATATTGATAAATCAATATAATTAATCTCAAATTTAATCACATTTGACTAGAGATAGGATAATGGGAAGACCATGATCCATCCCAAAATTAGAGGGGACGACTACTCCTCTCCTCATGGAGAGTTGTAGTTGTCCTCTCTTCTTAGAGAGGACTTGGTCAATCTCTCTAAATATCATGAGATCTCATTATCTCATGATATCTCCTATAACTCTTGTCGAAAATAATTTTCACAAAAATAATTCCAAATTATTTTGTGGAAAATATCAACCAAGCCATTGAAACATTGTGAATCTCATTCACAACCCAAAACTAAATGTAATTATAATTTCAATTATTTTTTCAATGTGAATCCAATTCACATTAACTTTTAATCAACAAATATAAATCATATAAGTCTCTCTCTAATATATATTATAAATTGTATTTATAATATACATGGATAAGTGGAGAGTGCTATCTACATTATCCATATCCACATTAATTAAATCACATTTAATTACATTGGTTATTCATTCTCATGCATTCAGATAAAGTGAATCAAATTCACAGCATTCGTGATAATTAAATCACATTTAATTATCCATTTCTCAATGCTCTAATTCAACCTCCGAATTATTCTTCAACTCTTTCAAGAATAATGCGCTTTCTCCGCAGATACTTGAAGATAAGGTCAGGGCGATTGTATTGTTCCACGTATAGTGACTTCGATATAGAGATCACATATCAAATCCAGATCTCGCGTACATCTCAAAGATGCTTGATATAATGAAGGCCGCAAATTTAATCCTCTCATTGCATCTGAATCTCATTCAGATCAATGTCCAACACTTGGACCAAGATCAGATTGGTGAGAGGAGTCACTAAAATTCAGACTTGTTTCATTACTCCCTCGGAATGGAAGCGTCATGGTAATATAATCGATTACTGATTACATCATCCTCGGGTATTCCTAATAATTGTACATCCTGCATACTGGAAGACTTGTGATCAACCCGAAGATATAGATCAATTTTACATTGTCATCTTCTGGGTCTCGTTATCAAGTTTCTCAATCTTGGTCATTGGGATTCAGTATTTTGATCATATGCTCCAATATAATATATCATACCTTCAAATTCGTGTAATGCTTCTAAAGCATGGCGACCATGCATGAAAGTTGATAGGTCCCAATACCTCATGAGTGAGCTCATGTCTTCTGGTTCAGAAGTGAACCTGTATGATCCCTTTGAGAGATCGTATTACTCATATGCCCATATATGCACACTAGCTCGCCGATGTATAGACCTTAGTTAGGTCATCAACCTATTCGTCTGCCAAATGTACATACTCAGACATATAGCAATACATTTGTCTCCGATCAGAGGATGTGTGCCTATATCATGACAGTATTTGACATAGGACTTTGGTTATCTCGATCTCGTTAAGTCAACCCTTTGACTTAACTAATCTGACACCTCCGAAGCTCTATTCCTATGTAGAGGACCTGCATCAAGAGGTCGATCAGATATCAGCCTATGTGAGAAAGGATTGCCATCTCCTACTCAGGTTGGAGATCATCTCTTAACAATCATTTGACGGTGTTTGATGAGTCCTTAATCTAATTCCTTAGATATTCATCCAAACACCAGCCTCTATGATTCAATTATTGAATCAATAGATGTATGATTATTAAGATGGCCATGGTACATAACCCTAGTTGTACAGAGGGTCCTTATAGTGCATTCAATCACTTAATTTCAGACAGGGAGTGAAATAAACCAATAACTTTTATTGATATATCAAATATTACAATAACATTTATTGTAGGAATGGTTCACCTTGGGCTCACATGGCTAACAGAGTTAGCCAACCATCAATAAAATAAATTTCGGGAGAAGTTCACTCATTCAAATAAAAAGAAAAGCTCTCTCATTACAAATACAAACTCAAAGAGCTTTCATCAAAGGTGAACGCTCCCAACTTTTTCAAAGTATCTACTTGGACCAAAGCTATATGACCAGGAGTCGGTTTAGCACCCGAAAACGGATTTGCACTGTATAGTGATACAAATCTAGGTGTCGAAGGTACGACAGGTACTCAAAAAAGACACACGTTGGTGTATTCCCAGGAAAACAAGTGCAGACGACTCTAAACTCTCTTGACAGACCCACTGGTCAACAACCTAAAATACATGTGTTTTGCTAATAAGGTACTCGAGTGGATCCATGTTCCAATGAAAGGGAGAGAAGAAATTACACAATCATATTCCGTACATCAACTGGTCGTCCATCCACATTTTTTAAGATTGACAAATAAAGAGATGGTGGACTGTATGCAAGAACTGATTTCTATGTGTTGAGGATTGGGTCCTTATGAAAGTCTCTTAGAGTGGGACCTTAGGTGACATGTTAACTCTACTCTTGTGAATTGGTCCACACTAAATGGCATACCCATACAATATATGTAAATAAAGAAAGTCTCAGATCTAGAAATGTCAAATACCTTTTGACTAACGCTTGGCTCTGCTGGAAGTTTGGGATCGCTAAAATCGAGAGTTCTTCAACGGATCGGGTCTTGTATTTCACATGCACAGTCAGGGGTTCATCCGACTAAATCATTCATTCCCTAGTTGCCTGGGGATGAGCATGGTTTATATGTAGGGGGTTGATGAATATGTGATTCATCGCTCTAAAAGATTAATTAAGCTCTGATTCCAACAATTCATTGGTGTTTCATCATCTATATTGCATTATTAACATTCACGCATGTATAAATAATGATTATATATTATCATGCATTATTGCATCAAATAAGAAGCCAAGAATCCAAGGAGAAATTAAACTCTAAAATAGCTAACTCCCCAACTTTTAATTAATTAATTTTAACTCCAAATCACTTGAAACAATCTCGATTTTGTACGTATCACTAATAAGAATAAATAAAAAATACAAAAAAAAATCACAAACATAAATAAGTGGCTCACAAACAGAAATCCTAATTTCAGAATTTCCAGACTAAAATGTTGATATCTTCTTCATACAGTTTCTTATTTGATCCTACTCACTTTTGAACTAGTGTACATTCAACTACCTTCAAAACAAGACCTATTCAAGTGAATTAGAGCTCATATGTGAAAGCTGGGTTTTGGCCTCTTTTGTACATTGTGTATTTTAGCCAATTTTGACCTGATATTTTATGTCTATAATTAACTCTTTTTGTTTTATTACTTTTTCATTTATGTTCTTTGCCAAAAGTTTTATTAAAATGCGTAAAAATCGAAATCCAAAATGAGCTTGAAGTCAAAGAAACTAATAGAGTCTGAGTCCTCATTAACGGTTTGTAAAATACGTCCTCCATATTTTATTTTCCTATTTTCCTAATTATTAAAAATACAAAAAATATATTATTATGTAAATATTTGGCATTGATTTTATCATTTTTCCTTGATTTTTAACTTTAAAAAATGACAAAGAAATTGCAAAACCAAAAAATCATGTATTTTATACACATAAAAAACCACCAAAATACAACTTTCTGCAAATGATTAGTTTTTATTTGGTTTGTCATGAAAGTTGTAGATATCATCGAGACAAGTAACTTTCATGAAGAAAATTTTTCGATCCGAGGTCGTTTGCTATTTCTTTTCTATTTATCTTTGTATTTTATTTTTTTATTTTTCTTGGAGTGGCACATGGAAACTCCTGGAGCTGCCACATGTCACAAATTTTTTGTCACATACATTTCATTTATTTTTCATAAAAAATATAAAATAATTAATAATAATACAAATAAAATAAAAAAATCTCCACCACGTGGCACGATCATGGCTGCCCGATCTCAGTTGATCGGATGGCCCTGGGTCGTCTCCTATCTCTGCACCTTTCTCCCACTTTCCTCTTCGAGCTTCACGTTGTCATCCCTCTTTCTTAATCGTCACGTCGCCTCTCACCCGATCTCCTTCCAGATCCAACCACTCCAATCAGATCATTGTCGTCCCCTTTCCTTCCCGATTCATCGTTCCAATCTCCCTCCAACCAATCAAATCTCCATCTGATCTTGTCAACCCCGTCAAACTCCCATCTCAAATATGACCTTCCCTCCATAGTCGTCGCATCCGTCTCCCAATTTAACCCTCTCCATCGCCCCTCTACAAATGCATCCACTAATTTACAGCAACGAAAACGAGTGTACTCTGCTGCCGGAGGTGACAGCTCCGCCAGATTTGAGTCGTGTCTGCTCGAAAGCTCCGCCTCCATGCTTCATGAGATCCAAGGCACAACCACCTTGTCGTAATTTCCTCTCCAAGGATTGCCCCTCGCTTCGTCTCCATCGCTGTTAAGCTCCTTACATGTACCCTCTTCCTTTGTTCACCTTCTCCTTCGATTGCTCCTTCCCCTCCGCTTCTCTGCCTCCTCATCTCCTCCTCCCTCTCTCACACACCCCACTCCACCTTCGCATCAATCACTTCCATCAATCGTCATCAATCTCCATCTCCTCGCATGCCCACTTCCGCACCAACTCTCCAGTAGCGTCGACCTCCACCTCACCCCTTCGCAGATCATCGTCACTTCTAGAAGCCGACCTCTGCACATCTAGTCAACGATCACCCAGTCGCCCATCACCACATCACACCTCCACACCATAGCCATCGACCGAGTGCATCCTTCCTCCTTTGTCGTCTTGCTAACGACCTGTAGCACCTTCACATCTAGCAACCTTCACCTCTATTCGTGTGTCGATGGAGGTGGAGTTGTCCCTTTGTTCCGTATCGGAGCTCAACTGTGAGACTTCGCCTTGACAACCACCCTCGACGCAACCTCCGCCTTCCCATGAAAGTCACTGCACACTATCAGCCGCATCAACCACCAAGCCCCCCTTCACGTGCATGTCACGTGGGGTAGGGAATATTGCATAGATGCTCTCTGCCTTCCAACATATCCCGCAGAAGTCCTCGTCAACCAGGGTCATGTGCCACACATGTGATCCCTGGTAATTTTTGCAGAAACCCCTTGAGGATTTAGGTAATTTCACTTAATCCCTTGATCTGCATTTTCTATTTATTTAATTATTGTAATTTACATTCATAACCATATCTTCTATGTGTAATTTGAAAATAATTTTTGCATCACTTTATTATTTAAAATTTTGCATATTCTAAAACAACTATTTCTTGACATTATGGCATGTGATTATTAATTTTATGATCAGTAGCTATTTCATAATAATTATTTCTGTGGAATCTAGCATAATTTACCCCTTGTCCGTTCTTAAATTCGCCATTAATGAACCATTGCTTTGAAAATTGCCAAAAAAATGTATTCACTGGAATTAGTTGAGTTATTTTTTATTCCCAAAATTCCTATAATTTGTATGCATTTGTCCTCATAAATCATTTTTTGATCTAAGTAATTAATTTTTAATAGGTTGACAACTTTACTTTTTTAGGGTTTAAGATTTTTCTAAGATAGATCACATAGTGATATATCATAGATAGTTTTATTACTTGAAAATAAGTAGGTTTAGTATTTATTATAATTAATTATTGATTCACATTGTTTGCACCATTTAAATTATTAAATATTCATATTGCATCAAAAATTCCAAAAAAAATTACAGTGCATTCATTTCATCATTTTGGTCAAGTTTTGTAATTTTTGGTCTCCATTTAATTGAAAATCATATTTTAGTCTTTAAAATTGGCCACATTTGCATGTGTATCCTTTAATTGCATAAAAAATAACAAAAATCTGCCTTGGATATCGCGTATTAAATTTGATAGACATAAATTTAGGTTGTTCCTTTGCCTCCTTGAGGTCGACCCTGGGACTTGCTCAGGTTAAATAAACATAAAAACCACCTCATCTTAATCCAAGTCATCGAATTGTGTTGTTATTTTTGATTGATTCTTATGTGCCCGATTACAACATAAAACTGACAAACCAAATGTTGTAATTTCAGATTCGTTAAATGGCACTGTTACCGGGAAGGCAAATGACTTAGGTTTTTTATGTCTGGAAAATTTAGTGTTAGGCTTTCCATACACTTGGGTAGTCTGACAACCAAGTATTCACTATAATTTTTCCACTTTTTATTTTCCATAATTTATCTCTTTTTCATCATTTATTTTCTGGCTAATATTTTTGATTTATTTTTGTGTCAACTCACTAATATTTTCTCTATTATTTTTATATGATGTACCCGACGTACTTGGAGTTGTTTTCCAGAAACTGATGCATCTATAAAGCCCCTAAAAAGTTGCATAAAAATTAAAATCGAGTCGAGTCATGAGAGAGCGTGGAGTCTAGGATTTATTTTCTACATTTTTCATTTTTATTATTTGTAATTAATTGCCTATTTATAGCGGTTTTTATTTAGAATCTCACATGTGTAAACAAGACTTTAACTTTTTCTCTGTGGTGTGTCGAACCCCTTTCACTCTCTGGTGAGGGTGGAGCCCGACCTAAGTGGCTCGTAGATTAGATCTGCATTGCAGCTATTAGAGCTACTAGGATTATTTTGCTTGTGCTCGTAGAACTTAGGAGCACACTACACATTAATTGAGATGCACCTTAGACTGTTCAACTTAGTCTAAATTCAAATCCATTTCTTCTCGTTAACAAAACTTTCAGCTAGGTACTATTTTTGCCGGCTTGCATCTCATATAAAATAATTTTCAATTCTTTTATTGCATCCCACATGGAGATTGCGAGGAATCATTGTAAGTCTTCTAACTGAGCACACATCATTGTTTCTCATGTGCATCAACTTTTCTCGAGTTATCCCTCTTATTTTGTCACTTAAGATCTAAAGGAAATTGTAACTGTATGATAGACATGAATTTGTGCTCATCTAATTTTTTAGTGATCACCTAATTAAAACTAGGACTGCTAAACAAGGTCGACCTTAATTAACCCATAAAATCAGGAATTGTTTCAGGAGAATAACCCTATCCTTAGACTTTATTTTTTTTCAGAGTGAGTGAGGGACGAACACTTAGGATAGAGACAAGCTCCAGAATCTTCATTTAGATTAACAATTCAAAAAAAGACTAGCTACTTCTATGTGAGGGATTTGTGGTCTCCCTTAGCAGAGTGGGTAGTTAAAGGACAACGCGATTGGCACCGTCCTAAAGTAAAATGGGTAGTTGTTTTATAGTCCATACTTACACCCATACTAGATGAAAGCTGATGCAACTTGCCATACAAATTTAGGATAGTATTTAGGAAAATTTCGACACCTAACAACTCGCTTACGCATACAAGATTGTAATTATCACCAATTAATATTGAATAGATAATTGGTCGGACACTTGCGGCCTTCATTGTATGAGTTGGTGAACCTAGGGTTTGAATTATGTTTGCATTGGTGTGTGTGGATCGAGATCAATCATCAAATACCGCATACTTATGCCTTCACACTCTTGATTTGATTCATGAATCGTAATCCTCTTCAGATCCGCTTGAAATCAAAATGGAGGATTGTGGTGAATTTTGTTCGGACTTCGCAAACCTTCCACTGACCACCACAAGCATGTCTTCCTCAAGAGCTTGGATACACTCTTACTTCGGGAAACCTTGGGTTCATAGACACCCTTCCCATGAATCCTTGTCCTATGATTCTTTCTTATTCCTTGAAGGAGGATAGACCCAGACCTTATCTCTCTTCTCTCACCACATCGTGGAAGAATCTCACCTTGATGATTCTTGTTCTAATTCTTTCCATTATATTAATTTGAATCCTTTATATTCTAAAGGTGAAGAAGAAGAAGAGAACCTAAAGAAGATGCATCTAAAGAAAAGAGATAATAAAGAAGAATATAATGAAAGACACGATGCAAATGATATTAGCAAGTTTAGCTGCATCTGAGAAGTAACAACTTTTACTGAGGAAATAAATTAAACATCTAAATGTTGGAGTGAACCACCAATGGAGGCAGCATACAACCCGGGACAGTATAGAGTGAGAATGCTATCGAGGAACCCTACGCACTACTAAGGGACTTGGAGGTCGTATGCTCTAATCTGAGACACCCTAGGGTCAGCAAGGAGTACATTCGTCTCACTGCACTTCCATTTTGCATGAAATGCAAAGCTGACTACTAGGTGAAGAATATAGGATGACGGTTACCACAAACAATCAATTCAAGGACATGTTCTTAAAGAAGATCTACCCTTTGAGTATGACTAATCAGATGGGTTAACACATCATCAGCTTCTCTTAGATGCCTCATGAACCATTTTGTGATGCATGGGATAGATTCAAAGATTTTACAGAAGTGTCTGCATCATGTTTTGGATGACAATATCTTGGTACAGTCACTCTATCCTAGTCTCAGCTATGAGACATAAGGTTTAGTGAGCATTGCCTGTGTAGGCAAATATACATCACGAGGTGTAGATACCGTCTGGAAGGTATTCGAGCATATGGTTGTTGGACATGTGAGCCCACGACGAGCCATTATGCAATAATATTATTGTAAATATCATTCACTGATCTAAAATGAAGAATAACTAATTTGCATAATAGGTCTCTTAGTACAATTAGGGTTATGCACCATGGCCATCTTGATGATCATACAGTTGTTGATTCAATTGTTGAATCATAGATGCTGGTGCTTGGATGAATATCTGAAGAGATAGATTGAGGACTCATTATGAACCGTTAAATAATTATTGAGAGATGATCTCCAACCTAAGAAGGAGATGGCAATCCTTTCTTTACAGGTTGATGTCTAACTGACCTGTTGATGCATGTCCTCTACATAGGAACAAAGACCTATGTCGTATGTTTCCACGATTAGGCATGCATCCTCTGATCGTATGTCTGAGTATGTACATTTGCCAGACCACTATGTTAATGACCTAATCAAGGTCTATACACTGGCGTGCAGGTGTGCATACAATGGCATATGAGTAATACGATCTCTCAAAGGGATCATACAGGTTCAATTACTGAACCGAAAGACATGAGCTCACTCATGCGATATTGGGAAGAATCAAAGTACGTGAACAGTCGTCTCGCTTTGGAAGCTTGACCAAATTTGTAGGTGTGATCTATGTTTTTGGAAAGTATATGATCAACACCTGGGTATGATATATGCTTTTGGAAAGTATATGATCGATACCAACTCCCAATAGTCAAGTGAGAAACTTTATGATAAACCCCTGAAGTAGACAGTGAAAAATTGATCTAATACTTTGGTTTAGTCTGAGTCTTCCAGTATGCAGGATGTACATGTATTAGGAATACCTGAGGGTGATGTGATCATAAAAGATTACATAACTATGATGCTTCCATTCCTAAGGAGTGACGACACGGGTATGGATTTTAGTGACTCCTCTCAGTAGAGAAGTGATCTGATCCTGGTCCAAATGTTGGACATTGATCTGAATGAGATTCAAATGCAATGAGAAGATTAGATTTGCGGTCTTGATTTAATCAAGCATCTATGAGAGGTCCACAAAATCCGGATTTGAGTTGTGATCTCAATATCCAAGTCACTATACGTGGAGCAATACAATCTCCCTATCCTTATCTCCAAGTATACACGGAGAAAGCGCATTATCCTTGAAAGAGTTCTTGGATAATTTCATTGTTTATATATGTATTCGAGCATTGAGAAAATGGATAATTAAATGTGATTTAGTTATCATGAAAGATATAAATTTGATTCATATAATAAGGAGAGTTATGTAATATAATTAAATGTGATTTAGTTATCAAAGATGTGAATAATGTGAATGCGATTCATATTATTTGGGCACATGAGAATAGAGATCCAAGATGATTAAATGTGATTTAATTATCATGGACATGAATAATGTGGGTAGCACTATCCATATTAATCATATATATTGTAAGTGTGATTCATAATATATAAGAGAGAGCTATTTTTAAATAACATTTACAAATTAAATGTTGATGTAAATTGGATACACATTGGACAATTAATTGAAAATGTAATTTATATTTTATTTTGGATTGTGATGTGATTCACAATTTTCTAATGGCAAGACTGCAATATTTGTTGGACATGCGAGCCCACGACGAGCCATTATGCAATAAATGTTATTGCAATTCACTCCTTAATCTGAAATAAAGAGTACATAGTTTGCATAATAGGTCCCTTAGTGCAATTAGGGTTATGTACCATGGCCATCTTAATGATCATACAGCTGTTGATTCAATTATTGAATCATAGAGGCTGGTGCTTAGATGAATATCTAATGAGTTAGATTGAGGACTCATCAAGCACCGTCAAATGATTATTAAGAGATGATCTCCAGTCTGAGTAGGAGATGGCAATCCTTTCTCAGTTAGGCCGATATCTGACCGACTTCTTGATGCAGGTCCTCTACATAGGAATAGAGATTCGGAGTGTCAGATTAGTTAGGTCAAAGAGTTGACTTAATGAGATCGAGATAACCAAAGTCCTATATCATATGCTGTCATGATATAGGCACACATCCTCTGACCAGAGACAGATGTGTTACTATATGTCTGAGTATGTACATTTGGCAGACCAATAGGTTGATGGCCTAATCAAGGTCTATACACCGGCGCGCTGGTGTGCATATAAGGGCATATGAGTAATACGATCTCTCAAAGGGATCATACAGGTTCACTACTGAACTGGAAGACATGAGCTCACTCATGAGATATTGGGAAGAATCAAATTCCATGCGCACGGTCATCTCGCTTTGGAAGCTTGACTGAATTTGTTGGTTTGATATATACTTTTGGAAAGTATATGATCAAGACCTAGGTATGATATATGCTTTTGGAAAGTATATGATCAATACCGACTCCCAATGATCGAATGAGAAACTTACTGATAAAATCATGAAGTAGACAGTATAAAGTTGATCCAATACTTCGGGTTTAATCTGAGTCTTCCAGTATGCAGGATGTACAGGTATTAGGAATACCTGAGGGTGATGTGATCATAAACGATTGTATAACCATGTCGCTTCCATTCCTAGGGAGTGATGAAACGGGTCTGGATTTTAGTGACTCCTCTCAGTAGAGAAGTAATCTTATCTTAGTCCAATTATTGGACATTGATCTGAATATGATTCATATGCAATGAGAAGATTAGATTTGCGGTCTTGATTTAATCATGCATCTACGGGAGGCCCGCGATCTGGATTTGAGATATGATCTCAATATCCATGTCACTATACGTGGAACAATACAATCGCCCTGTCCTTATCTCCAAGTATCTGCGGAGAAAGCGCATTATCCTTGAAGGAGTTCATGGATAATTCTATTGTTGATTTATGTATCCGAGCATTGAAGAAATGGATAATTAAATGTGATTTAATTATCATGATTAATATGAATTCGATTCATATTGTAAAGAGAGTTGTCTTATATAATTAAATATGATTTGATTATCAAAGATGTAAATAATGTGAATATGATTCATGTTATTTGAGAACAAGAGAATAGAGATCCAAGATGATTAAATGTGATTTAATTATCATGGATATGAATAATGTGGATAGCAATATCCATATTAGTCATATATATTATAAATGTGATTTATAATATATAAGAGAGAGCAATTTGTAATTTACATTTGTTAATTAAATGTTAATGTGTATTGGATTCACATTGGACATT
Organism: Ottelia alismoides; assembly: GCA_037367405.1. NCBI lineage: Eukaryota > Viridiplantae > Streptophyta > Magnoliopsida > Alismatales > Hydrocharitaceae > Ottelia > Ottelia alismoides. Next base: position 334,823 of record JAZKJV010011308.1, read on the forward strand.
GAATGGAAAATGTAATTTACATTTTGTTTTGGGTTGTGAATATGATTCACAAATTTCAATGGCAAGATTGCAATGTCTACAAAATAATTGTGAATTATTTTTGTAGAATAATTTGCAACATAAGTTGTTGTAAATAATGGAGATTACAAAAAGGATGAAATAGCCACCTTCCTAATGGAGGAGGGTGGACGGCCACTTCTCCCATTAGGAAAGGGAGGCCATCCCCCCTCTCCACATGGAAGGAGGTTTTCTCTCCTTTCATTATCTCCATGTATTGATGATTTAATTTTGTGATTAAATTGTGATGATTTATCAACATATATTTAATTTAAATTAAATTAATTGTTGTTGGTTTTACTAACACAAATCTTAGCCATTAAAAGAAACACAATCAATGAGAGCCATTGGATTTGTGTTGGCCCATGGATTGAGATCCATGGATCCCAAAACCCTATAAATAGAGAGGCATACCCATGCTCTCTCTTTACTCAAAATGCTTGAGAAACATCTCTCTCTCTCTCTCTTTCTCTGTAGACATCAGCCCTCTCTATCCGTCTCATGGCCGTCCACCATGGATACCATCGAGAGGTTCTCCGTCGTCGCAGCATCGTCGTTATGCTGCCCGATCATTTGCTCGTGGATCTCCGACTCCTTCGGTGTGCCTCACTCGTGAAGAAGACGATGGATCTCGTGTGTCGAGATCAGGAGATCCGCCGCTTGGATCATCAACATGGATTGCGAGAAGCACGCGGTTCATCCCCGCGCTCGCAAGTGTCTCCTCCGTCGGATCGGACTTGAGACAGGAGTTCTCTTCGTTTAGAGACTCGACCGCAACCACGCTTCAAGAGGTAATCCTATTACTTGTTTTGGTTCAGACGAAACGATTCGAGAAGTGTTCTTGGATCATGTGGTTTCATCGTATAAAATTTTTAAATTCCGCTGCATCGAGCAACTAGTCTGACTAGTCGCTCCTCGTCGTATTCGATACGACGCTCACGCTTCCGTGATGCGCTTGAGGATAAAACCATATCCTTCAAGTGGTATCAGAGCCTTAGGTCGACGGTTTCGAATATGATTCGCTAACCGAGGACGATTTAGGTTCGTTATGGTCACGAAAGTTTTTATCGCATTTGATTTCGCAGATCTGTTTAGTAAATAATTTCGGCCATGTTTAAAATGTTTAAGCACGAATTATTTACTTGTATTTTTTTCCCCATTAAATAAGGAAACCATAGGATCTGAGTTTGCGTAAATCGGATTTCGTTTGCTCTAGATATGGTTGTTTTAATGAACATGTATTCACTGTTACGGGAACTGCGAATCTTAACGTAATTAAGGAGTTAATTACTGTTTAGAAACATCTCGAAATGCGTGCAAATCACATAAGTTCTGTTGTAAATCAAGTTAGCAAACTATGGAAACTTACTTTGCTTAATTTGGATTTAAATTGATTGAGATATGCTAATTTTAGTAAGTAGGGGTCACTGCTGAAATTACTTTCCTAATCAAGAACCATGTGATTGTCAATTAGTGAAATTAATTGTTAATTTCATGAAATAATTATGGAAAATATTTGAGAAATATTGGAATATGATTATTTCCTCAATTAACTTGACCTCAATCAATTAATTGATTAGATTTGATCTAGATCATAATTGGAAACACAATCATCAAACTCCTTGCTTGAATAGGATTGAGAATTTGTCTAGCAAATTTCCTTATAATCAAAATTGTTTTGATTACTATATGGTATAATTTCCGTTGAAGAACCGATGATCATCTCAAGTACATATTAATCAATTTGGCATTATCCTTTCCCGAGGCGGATATGGTGTCTAGTCGGGGATCGCTGGGGTAGCGGGTTGCAACGTATGCGGTCCATCCCACTCCCGTCGGTACTGGCCATGACAGCGGGTAGGGTCGGGATAATGTCCGAGGGATTAAGATGTATTTTTCTAATTATTAAAATACGAATTAATACGTACTTTGAGAATAATACTATATATATTCAAGTAAGATAATCAAGTTTGATTGATTGAATTGGATTGATAATTAATTTAATATGATTAAGTTAATTATGTCCAATAAAAAAATACTCTAATATGATTAGAGTTAATAATTCCCTTGAAAGAATTAATTATATGAATGTGATTCATAGAAATTAATTTAATTTGAATAAGATATGGAGGATCACACAAGTGACATCCATGGTCTCCCGTCAAGGCGAAGGGTTTCGTCGCCAGATATTACATATGGGAGACGCCTGTCCGAAGTGACAGCTCCTGCATATGATCCATTTGGATCGGGCTCGTCGCTTCTCGAAAGAGTAAGGACGTATGCGTAGTGACGCCAATATCGGGTCCTCATATTATTGGGGCGATATTGGATTGCGCATAGCGAGTTGTATTCCTGTTGACGGTTGGTTCAATTAATGACGGGTCAACATCACCTTAGGGGTGGTGGGCCCGGGTATTAAAGACCGAATTGGGAGATGCAAGTTGGACTTGCAAGGCGGAATGTGTTCCCGCTTCTTTTTATCCGAGTTGTAGGTTCTCATATTATTGGGATGCAACAAAGATAAGGAAGGAGATCCCAGATCTTGCTTGAGATATAATGGTAAGTATATCTCTTACATTGAAAGTGATTAAGGGAATGAACTTTCATTGTTGATATGGCAAGACAACTTTGATATAAAATTCCTAATTCAAAGTAAAACATGTATATATATAAATATATACCCTTATGCAAATTACTTATTTCAGATAATCCTTCATTAAACCCACTCAATGTTATACTCATTAATAACCAGTAGAATATCATGGATTGGACTCTTGATCTAGATATTGTACTTGCGATTGGACACATAATGTATGTGGTTGCAATGTGCAAGTTTCCTCATAATAATGAGAAGTGATAATTAAATAAGACAATAGGACTAAAACCCTAGGGTTTGTATGTCTCTATAAGTCTTGATCTTATCGAATGTACTTTTGAAGTGACATGTCGATGATGATCGTAATTATCAAATTAATCCTTGTAAATTCAATAAAGATATTCTGGCATACATATGTGCTCTTGACATTTAATCATGAGTGACATGGTTCTCTACATCATGTAGAATGGTAGCTCTATTAGAGATAATGTATTCAAATTGTTTGAGTACCTACCTGAACCTATGCTTTAAGAGCTTAGATGGATGTAGGTGATGAGTGTCATCATTCTACTATCTTTACTCTAGTCATTCATGAAGCTTCATAATATTCATATTGTATGAATTTAATGAAGTATGTATAAGTGTTGAAATACTCTTATATTGAAATTTTTGATTTTAAGATAAGAGATCTTTTAGTCTTGAGCAATGGTTTCTTAGAGATAAAGGGAGCACAGTGGAAGCATGGATTGAACTCAAGTAAGAAGTATAGTCAAAGAGTTGATTGTACTTCTGTTGCTTCCATCCAAAGAGTTGGATGAATGCCAATACTACAATAAGTTGATGTGTTGATAGTATGACTATCAAATCTATCTAGAATCCTTAGAAAAGGAATCGGATTGTACATCAGAAAAATCTACATATAATCATTGAAATTGACTTACTTATTTGATAATATAAAGTCTAATAATTATTTCTCAATCTTCTAATCACACTTGCAATTGGTTGCATATGTATTAGAAATTTGATCTTAAGGTTTATTGGTCATCCATGTTGAAAGTGATGCAAATGTTGCAACAATTTCCATGAGATCAATAGACTTCATATTTTCAGTGGGAGCCCTTAGTCTTAAAGAATGTCTCTATAACCTAGATATTAGAATACGCTCATTGTTTATTTCTAATTGTTGGATATAAACATGAATTCTGAAATTTATCTATCATAAAGAGTTATGATGGATATATATTTCAGATAGTAATCTTACATCTAGCGGACTCCACAAAATTAGAAATTAATGAATGGTTCATTAAGATTTCTAATACTGAAAATTAAAACCTTTAAAGATCAATAGGAGGATAAAGATCATTTGACAATGATCTGGCATCATGTTTTGGACATTTGTTTGTTGATGTGATCAATAGACTGATAAGAGGTGAACCTTTAGATTGTCTAAATGTTCAAATCTTACATACTTATGAATATTGTATTCAAGAGTAAAAATGTCCAATACACCCTTCTTTGGGAAAGGTGTAATATGTTAAGGTATTCAAGATCTCATACATATTGATGTATGTGAATCATCTATATCAGAATAAACATTATGGATATGTGATATCTATTAGTGATTATTTGTGATATGAGATTTCTTCTCTTCACTTAGAAAACTTTGAAATGTTCAAAGATTTCACATTTTGGTTTAGAATCAAAGTTTGAAGGAAGATGAAATGAATTTGATCTAATCAAGGTAGCTTGTACCTATTAGATGAATTCAAGGAATACCTTAAGGAGGATGTGAATATCATTTCTATCTCACCCCTCCTAATGAGCCTTAACTCAATAGAGTTGTAGGGAGATGCAATTGATCATGTGTGACATGATTTGATCAATGATTAATCTTAGCATAATTATCTCTAAGTTTCCAGGTATATGTGGTAGAGACTATATTATACACTTAATAAGGTCCCAAGCTGGTAAGCTGGAATCTAGCACCAGAGAGTGCTACTTCATTAGGAAAATAAAGGATGGTATTAGATACCTACTTTATGACCTTGAGATTCTTAAAAGATCTCATCTTTGAGAATATGATTCTTATAGGATGACTCTCTTGAGAATCAAGATGAAAATGAAGTAAAGGAACTCATTTAATCTTGAAAAGATAATGAGGCTCCTGAAATCAGAAACTAAAATGGATAATTAAAGATGAAACATTAATACCTCTTCAAATAAGTTTGAAGATGGATTCCATGTGTCAGTTAAATCTGAAAATGATCGGACTTCATGTGATGAAGCTCCTGAGGATCATGACATGGAAAGATGGATGTTAGCAATAGAAGTCTAATGTAGACTTCATATACAAGTGTTGTATATGGACCCTCGAGGATCCACCTATATGGGTCAGACCCATTAAGGTGTAAATGGATCTTCAAGAGAAAGAGGGAACCTGATGAGAAGGTATAGACCTTCAAAGCACGGTTCGTAGCCATGAGCTACACACCGAAGAGAAGGCATCACTTGCGATAAGACTTGCTCTCCAGTGACCTTGCTTTAACCCATCAGAATATTGCTAACTATAGCTACACAACTTGTCTATGACATCTTCATGGTGTGAGTCACGATTGCATTCCTCTATGAATACCTCTCTGAGGATATTCATATGAAGTAGCCCCAGGGCTTCATGGTTGAGGAAAGCAAGGTGTGCTAGCTAAAGAACTCCATCTTTGGACTCCAATAAGTTTCTTGTAGTTGGAACATAAGATTTGATGAAATTATAAATGTTGTGATTTCAGATAAAATCTTGATGAACATGTGAAGCTTAGTGGGAGTGCCATTGTTGTTCATCGTGCTTAATGTAGATATTATTCTAATCATTTAGAATGATATAAGAATAAATAATAAGTGTTTGATAGTTTGGTTGTTCCATACCTTGAGATACGATCTCAAGGATACCTCTTAGATCTTAGTTCTGAAGTAGCTCAGAAGCAAAGAGAAGAGGATATTGGGACCGTCACATTAGTAATACACCTTGGACTTATTCCATTTTCTGGAAATTTCCAAGAGAGGCTTCCTTCCCTTAAGATGTGGTAGTGACCTGTCTAAAGGGATAGCACCTCAAAGAGTTGAGGAAGTAAAAGCCAGAACTGCTTGCACTTGTGCATCAGTTACGCGAAGCTGAAGTGTATATTGGATGTGTACAAAAGCCATATGTTTGCCATGCAGTGGGAATAGTAAATTGTTACTAATCTTACTCTGGAAATAAAACACTAGGTTGCAGTAATAACAATATCTCCAAAGATGATGAAACCTAGAGATAGTGATCTCAAAGTCTTATCTCAAAGGTTTAAGACCTTGTAGATAGTGATCTATAAGGGTCTTAACTGTAGATACCTTAGGAGATAGAGATCTCCAGGAATGAAGGTATTCTAATAAGGATTATGGGAATACTGGTTATGATAATTAATAAGATGTAGTGTCAAGGACACTATAACCAACAAAATTAAGTATCGGTTGCATGAGATGCAACATTCGCATTGGATGCGAGCACTGTTACTAGGAGATATGCAAGTGCCGTAAAAGGACTTGGCGTAGTCTCTTGGGAACAGAGTGACTGATCAGCTTACCTAGCTATTTTCTAAATAGCCTATGATTGTCACATGAGTGTTGGTTTAAATGATTAGCCAATTAATGGCTCTTTGGGCTAGTGGGAGATTGTTGGAAATGCGAGCCCACGACGAGCCATTATGCAATAAATGTTATTGCAATTCACTCCTTAATCTGAAATAAAGAGTACATAGTTTGCATAATAGGTCCCTTAGTGCAATTAGGGTTATGTACCATGGCCATCTTAATGATCATACAGCTGTTGATTCAATTATTGAATCATAGAGGCTGGTGCTTAGATGAATATCTAATGAGTTAGATTGAGGACTCATCAAGCACCGTCAAATGATTATTAAGAGATGATCTCCAGCCTGAGTAGGAGATGGCAATCCTTTCTCAGTTAGGCTGATATCTGACCGACTTCTTGATGCAGGTCCTCTGCATAGGAATAGAGATTCGGAGGTGTCAGATTAGTTAGGTCAAAGAGTTGACTTAACGAGATCGAGATAACCAAAGTCCTATATCATATGCTGTCATGATATAGGCACACATCCTCTGACCAGAGACAGATGTGTTACTATATGTCTGAGTATGTACATTTGGCAGACCAATAGGTTGATGGCCTAATCAAGGTCTATACACCGGCGCGCTGGTGTGCATATAAGGGCATATGAGTAATACGATCTCTCAAAGGGATCATACGGGTTCACTACTGAACCGGAAGACATGAGCTCACTCATGAGATATTGGGAAGAATCAAATTCCGTACGCACGGTCGTCTCTCTTTGGAAGCTTGACTGAATTTGTTGGTTTGATATATACTTTTTGAAAGTATATGATCAAGACCTAGGTATGATATATACATTTGGAAAGTATATGATCAATACCGACTCCCAATGATCGAATGAGAAACTTACTGATAAAACCATGAAGTAGACAGTATAAAGTTGATCCTATACTTCGGGTTTAATCTGAGTCTTCCAGTATGCAGGATATACAGGTATTAGGAATACCTGAGGGTGATGTGATCATAAACGATTGTATAACCATGACGCTTCCATTCTTAGGGAGTGATGAAACGGGTCTGGATTTTAGTGACTCCTCTCAGTAGAGAAGTAATATTATCTTAGTCCAATTATTGGACATTGATCTGAATATGATTCAGATGCAATGAGAAGATTAGATTTGCGATCTTGATTTAATCAAGCATCTACGGGAGGCCTGCGATCTGGATTTGAGATATGATCTTAATATCCATGTCACTATATGTGGAATAATACAATCGCCCTGTCCTTATCTCCAAGTATCTACGGAGAAAGTGCATTATCCTTGAAGGAGTTCATGGATAATTCTATTGTTGATTTATGTATCCGACCATTGAGGAAATGGATAATTAAATGTGATTAAATTATCATGATTAATATGAATTCGATTCATATTATAAAGAGAGTTCTCTTAGATAATTAAATATGATTTGATTATCAAAGATGTAAATAATGTGAATATGATTCATGTTATTTGAGAACAAGAGAATAGAGATCCAAGATGATTAAATGCGATTTAATTATCATGGATATTAATAATGTGGATAGTAATATCCATATTAGTCATATATATTATAAATGTGATTTATAATATATAAGAGAGAGCTATTTGTAATTTACATTTGTTAATTAAATGTTAATGTGAATTGAATTCACATTGGACATTGAATTGAAAATGTAATTTACATTTTGTTTTGGGTTGTGAATATGATTCACAAATTTTTCAATGGCAAGATTGCAATGTCTACAAAATAATTGTGAATTATTTTTGTAGAATAATTTGCAACATAAGTTGTTGCAAATAATGGAGATTACAAAAAGGATGAAATAGCCACCTTCCTAATGGTGGAGGGTGGACGGCCACCACTCCCATTAGGAAAGGGAGGCCGTCCCCCCTCTCCACATGGAAGGAGGTTTTCTCTCCTTTCATTATCTTCATGTATTGATGATTTAATTTTGTGATTAAATTGTGTTGATTTATCAACATATATTTAAATTAAATTAAATTAATTGTTGTTGGTTTTACCAACACAAATCTTAGCCATTAAAAGAAACACAATCAATGAGAGCCATTGGATTTGTGTTGGCCCATGGATTGAGATCCGTGGATCCCAAAACCCTATAAATAGAGAGGCATACCCATGCTCTCTCTTTACACAAAATGCTTGAGAAGCATCTCTCTCTCTCTTTCTCTGTAGACATCATCCCTCTCTATCCGTCTCATGGCCGTCCACCATGGATACCATGGAGAGCTTCTCCGTCGCCGCAGCATCGTCGTTATGTTGCCCGATCGTCTGCTCGTGGATCTCCGTCTCCTTCGGTGTGCCTCGCTCGTGAAGAAGACGACGGATCTCGTGTGTCAAGATCAGGAGATCCGCCGCTTGGATCATCAACATGGATTGCGAGAAGCACGTGGTTCATCCCCGCGCTCGCAAGCGTCTCCTCCGTCGGATCGGACTTGAGACAGGAGGTCTCTTCGTTTAGAGACTCGACCGCAACCACGCTTCAAGAGGTAATCCTATTACTTGTTTTTGGTTTAGACAAAACTATTCGAGAAGTGTTCGTGGATCATGTGGTTTCGTCGTATAAAATTTTTAAATTCCGCTGCATCGAGAAACTAGTCCGACTAGTCGCTCCTCATCGTATTTGATACGACGCTCACGCTTCCGTGATGCGCTTGAGGATCAAACCATATCCTTCAATATTCACAAAAAAATTATGAATTAATTTTGTAGAATAATTTACAACAAGTGTTGTTGTAAACATTGGAGATTTCCATGAAATAATGTAATCTCATGGGATTACATGAGATTGCCTCATTTTTAGTTGGGAGGGTGGATGGCCACCAACTCCCATTAGGAAAGGGTGGTCGTCCACTCCTCTCTATGGAAGGAGGCAATCTCCATTCCACAATCTCCATGGTTGGTTGATTTAATTTTGATTAATTTATATTGATTTTTTAATATATATTTAATCTGAATTAAATTAATTATCATTGTATTTTTACAACAAAAATCATGCCCATTGAAAGAAACACAAATCAATCTCATCCATTGATTTTGTGTAGTCCATGGATAGTGATCCATGGATTCCCAAAATACTATATAAGAAGAGGCACCCCTTGCTCTTCGAAGTTACAACTACTACAACAACATATGCTCTCTCTCTCTATCTCTAATTTGCTACACGTCCTCTCTCTCCCATTGTGGTCGTCCACCATGGAGCCCTAGAGAGAGTCGACATCGCCGCATCACTATCGTTACGTTGCCGGATTGTTTGCTCGTGGATATTCGTATCCTTCAGTGCACCTCGCTCATGAAGAAGATGTCGGATCTCATGTGATGAGATGAGGATATTCGTCTCTTGGATCATCAACATGAATTGCGAGAAGCACGCGTTTCATCAACGTGCTCGCAAGTGTCTCCTCCGTCGGATCGGATTTGAGACAGGAGGTCTATTCATTTAGAGACTCGATCGCAACAACGCTTTAATAGGTAACCCTAATACTTGTTTGTGGTTTATATGAAACAATCTGAGAAGTTTTTTTAGATAATGTGGTTTCATCGTTGAAATTTTTTTAAATTCTGTTGCCTCGAGCAACTAGTACGACAAGTCGTTCCCGATAGAATACGATGTGATCTTCACACTTCTGTAATGCACTTAAGGATCTTACCATATATTTCAAGTGGTATCTGAGCCATAGGTTGGAGGTTTCGGATACGATTCATAAACCTAGGGCGACTTGGTTTCATTAGGGTTTGTGAAACATTATCTCATTTTGTTCATGCATCCCTATTTTTGTGATTTTTCTGTCCTATTTAAATTTTTTAAACACAAAAATATCACTTGTGTTATGTTTCTCATAAAATAAGGAAATCATGTGATTTGAGTTTACATGATTTGGAATCCAATTGCTCAAGATATGATCATTTTAAGGAACATGTCTCCACTGTTTCGGGGATGATGAATCTTGATGTAATTAAAGAGTTAATTATGGTTTTGAAACGCCTATAAATGAGTACAAATCATTTATATTCTGTTGTAAATCAAATAATCAAACTATAGAAACTTATTTTGCTTGATTTGGATTTAAATTAATTGAAATTTGCTAATTTTAGTAAGTGAGGGTCACTGCTGAAAATTACATTCCTAATCAAGAACCATGTGAGTGTCATTTCATCAATTAGTGAAACTAATAGTTAATTTCTTGAAATAATTTTTGATGAATATTTGTGAAATATTTGATGATGATTATTTCCTTAAATGACATGCCTATAATCAAATATGATAAGATAATTGATCTTTATCACAAATTGGTTACAATGATTCCAACAAACAAAGTTGCTTGAATAGGATTGGAAATTTGTTTAGCAATTTTCCTTATAATATTAATCAAAATGGTTTTGATAAATATTATATGGTATAACTTCGGTTGAAAGATCGATTATCATCTCAAGTACAAAATGATCAATTCACATTATCTTGACCGGAGGCAGATATGGTGTCTAGTCGGGGAGCATTTGGGTAGCAGGTTGCTCTGTGAGTGGTCTGTCCCACTCCCGTCGGTATTGGCCATGACAACGGGTAAGGAAGGGATAATGTTTGAAGGGATCATGGTGTATTTTTCTAATTATTAAGATTCGAATAAAATCTATTTGAGATAATACCATATTTCAAGTAACAATAATGAATGTTTGTTGGATAATAATTGGATCATTAATTTAATATGATTAGATTAGTTGGAACCCAATTAAAATTAAAACACTTTGTTATGAATAGAGTTGTAATTCCCTTGTAAGAATTAATCGTAATGAATATGATTCATAATTATTAATTAGTATTTGAACATTATATGGAGGATAACATAAGTAACGTCCATGGTCTCCTGTCAAGACGAAGGGTTCCGTCGCCAGGTATTGTACGAAGGAGACGCCTGATGAATCTCCATTTCATCACCTTTATTCTATCGTTTTGCCTTAAAAACCCCAGCAAATGCATTTAAATAGCATCATTTTATGCATAATAGCATTCATTATTTATTGCATTATTTGTATACAAAATAAGGTTTTTAAAGTCAAAATTATAGAATAAAGAGAAGAAAATAAAAAGGAACAAAATATTGAAAATATTTTATGACCCTAACCCGAGACCAAGTCCAGAATGGAGTTGGTCGACAAGGAATAAGTAGGGGGAGATATGGGACAAAAATACAATAAATACTTCATTTTATTCAATCATCAATTATGCATTTTTACACCTATTTATTCTTTATCATTTATTCATCAAATAAAGAAACTTTATACATGAAAGTTGCAAATAATAATGTAAATAAAAATACAAAATTGAGTTTGTGTTAAAGTAATATACAATGTTCATTTTATACCCAAAATAAAAAGCCAAAAACCATACTTCACAAACCCATATCTTTTCAATAAAAACTCAAAACATAGCAAAATCACCGCTAATTGTATATAACTTTTCACAAGCTATTTATGGTGGTGGTTTTATATTTGTTGGAGTTTCTATGTAAAAGTTAGGTTTTGGGCCCCTATTGTACATTTTACCGATTAAAATATTCAATTTATTAATTATTCATCATTTTTAAAAATTTATATTTTTATAATTTTGTAAATATTATTGATAACATATGTACATATTAAAATTAGAATAAAATATAAAAGAAAATGTAAACAAAAATAAGTCTATGAAAATGCATAGATAAAATACCTATGTTATTATATGTATATTAATAAAAGGGTAAACATATTCTTTAATTCTTTTATATTTTTATAATATTGTAGATATTATACATATTTTATTAAAAAACAAAACTAAAATAAAACTCAATAAAATACATTAAAATAAAATAGCATACATAAAACACAGATAAAATACCTATAAGTATTTCTATGCAATATACATACTTATTTATTTAAGTGTACAAATAATATCATAAAAATCAAATAAAAATATATTTATACTCACAAAAAAAATATAATTATATAAAATAAGATAATAAAATAATAAAATAAAATATAAAAAATAAAAATAAAAAGGTACATAATATAAGTAAAAATACCTATAAATAAGCCATTAAAAATAAACTTGTATAAAATATATAAAAAAAACAAAAATCACAATAAAATACTACATAAAATAATAAACATTTTTTATTTTATACAAAAAAATTAATAAAATCATTTATTATTTTTAAAAAAAATATTTTCAAATAAAATTGTTATTTTGTCCTATAGTGCGCCTACGTGGACTAATAGTAGGCCGAGGAAAGTTGACCGCGATCAACTATCCCATCCAATCTGTGACTCGTCAGAAGTGTATTTTCCCCCAACTTCTGCCATTTTTCCTACGTATCTATCCATCAATTGATTTCGATCTCTTCACGGGAATTACTCCCGTATCCATCATGATCCACGCTATATCATTAGATCCGTTGTACATAGCTTCATTTCTTCGATTCCTCCCGGTCAAATAAGGGTGCCCAGAATGTCTATAAATAAACTACCTCCGACCTCCATGCTTTTTTGATCGCTTTCCGACCCCTGAAGCCCCGTGACTCGGTCAAAGCGAGCATCCTCGTGACAGGAGGATATCCCCTGAGCTCGAAGCGGTCTGTGATGGGTGGAGGTGCACCCAAGCGGTCCACTTCAGCGACCACCTCTGCTCCTTGTCTCCGGCCAGGTAAGAGCTGCGTCTTTTACTTTCTTTAGATAGTTTTCGATTCCAGAAATTTATTCATGCCCTTAGTTTAATCATTAGCTCAGTAGATTAGCCTAATTAGGTCGATGCGAAGTCCGTCGGAGCTCCAGCGAACATTTCATTGTGATCTCGTCGTATTCCGACCCCCGTTTCCACCTAAGTTCACTCCCCTTTTGTTTCTCCACCTCCCAGCCACCTTGTACCAATCGGAGTCATCTTGATTCTGCGAACCGATGCTCCCCTCCGCCACTTCATCGGATAAGTCTCCGCCCACTTCGTTTTTTGTGCTAAACAGCTTTGTTTTTGGTCTAGGAGTTTCTCCTTGAGCCATATTGTCCTCCTGTGCAGGATAGGCACGCATACGAGCGCCAGGAGCCAGGTTCGAAGATCGTTAGAGGTTCATGGAGTGTCGCAACTTCTCCGACCTCGTGGAGGCGCTCTAGTGAAGCTCTGTCGATTTTAATGCCTCGACCAGTTAGGGTACCTCTTCAGGAACGTTTAGTGCCGCCTTGGAGCCACGAAGAATGCCGGAGAAGGGAGAACGGGGGTGGGGAAGCTCGACTTTATCGGCCTTCTTCCCTTTTCTTCCCTATCACTTTTCTGTCGTCGGATCAGATGCACTAGCCCAGATTGAACCGCAATCGCAGGATGGAGCCCAGCCATGGTCGTCCGATCACTCTAAGTGATCTAATCTTCACCGCCCATCTGTGAACCGTCATTGGCACACGAGAAGGTGCCATGTGGATAAGTGAGATAATCTAGATCGTTGGCCAGCACCTATTAAGGGGTAATTTACACATATACCATTGCCATTTTGTATTTAATCATTAGTGTTGTAAATAAAATATTAAGTTGTAAATAATTAGGGCATTTTGCACTCATGCCCTTAACCTTTTTATATTTGTACTTTGGTCTATGCCAGCGTCACGTGCAGTCCCCATGTGACGGTGGAAATTTTTCTTAGACAACCCTGGCATTTTTGTATATTATGAAATAGTATAGAAAAATTAAATAAATATTTTATTATGTTGGGAAAAATGCACCTGAGACCCTGATGTTTATTTTAATTGCATTTGTGCCCCTGCTAGGACTTGTACTTTTGTGACTTTTATCTAATTATTAAAAATAGCTACATAGCTCCTAAAAATCTCCAAAAATAAGATTAAATGCTCCATGCACTCTACATACATGCCACGTGCCCACCTTGCATTTTTTGCATTTAATCTTTTTATTAAAATTAAAAAGGATCCTAAATAATCCCTTTCCAAATTATAAAATACCAAAAAATATAAAAACTTTTTGAAAATTTCCAAAAAATATATTCTATATTTTGATATTTATTTAGTCCAGGAAACAAAAACCAATAAAAATAAGAAATGAAAATGAAAAAAATCAGAAAGCTCCAAAATCCAACAAAAAATATAAAATTCTACAAAAATACCAAAAATATATTTTATATTTTATGGTTTTCAATATATTACTATTTATGTATTTAAAATTAATTTGGGTAATTTTGGAGCCTATTTGTTATTTTAAAACCCAAATCAATTTTGACATATTTGTTAATCCCATAATTGGGATATTGTTTACTTTAGAAATACATAAAAATCAGCAAACAATTCTAGAAAAATACAAAAACATTAGAAAATATTAAAAACCCAAAAATAAATTATTTTCTGAATTTTGTTTATATTTAGTAGTATTTATAAATATATTTCTATGTATTGTGTAAATAAAGCCTTATATAGGCTATATTTTTTTATAAAAGAAAAAGGAAATATGAAAAGGTAAAAACATAAAAAGAAAATACAAATTCAGAAAATTAAAAATCAAGATATAAAAATAAAAATTAAAAAATTAAAAATTAAAAAAATTAAAAACACACAAAAACAATAACATGGACAAGAAAAGAATTGAATAATTTTGTGCGCATTGTTTGCCCCCAACCGTTTGCTACCAGTGTTCGACACTCTACACATGCTTACATGCTATACACATTTCCTTGTAGAGTTATAATAAATTTTAACTCCACATTTTTTATATTCATTGCTTGATTTATTATTGTGGGTTAATTGTGGATTAATAGGGATTTATTAAGCGGTCAATGCATCGACTATTGATCTGCCTTGTGGATCAATACGACCCTCGATAATCTTTCCATGTTATCAAATGACGCCGTTGCTAGGGAGCAACATCATTCAGGATATTTATTATTTATTTGAATCTTCACTCTAATCCATATGTATTTATTTATTTGCATTATTTATTGATATTATTGTTACTATTCTGACCTCTTCTCTGTTTGTCATTGATGCGAGGGACCGCTACGCGACGGAGGATCTCCTAGGAGGACTTGTGCACCCAAGCAAGGAGGAGCCAACTTCCGGACTAAGTTGACAGGAGAGAGCATCCAAGACAGACGGAGAAGAAATTTTTGAGAAAGTTAATTAGCTTTATTTTATTTCATATTTTAAAAAAAAAGAAAAAGAAGGACGAAATATATATATTTATATATATTTAATTTATGTGAGAGAGCGACACTTGGCATGTAATAATACAGGACTCTATACACTCCGACCTCTCGAGATCGATTGCCTGAGGGATTGTTCCCTCGGGGTCCTCGATGTCATTTTTCTTTTCCCTTTTATTTTATATTTATCATTTTGTGTGAATGAGCCCTAGCTTAGGATTGCTTGACGATAGACTAAGGTCCAAACACCTAATATCTTCTTGTACTATAGATATGATTTGGACTTAGTCAATTTTGTAATATGTGCTTCACGATAATAGAAACCTGTATCTAGGGCGATTTCCTCGGATTACATCTCATGTAGCATTTACATCTCGCATGGAGAGAGCTAGGAAGCTCTGTAAGTCTTCTTACTGGGCATGCTTCATGGATTTCTGACTTGCATGGCTTTTTTGACCTCTCCCTCTGATTTTGACCACTTAGGATGCTTAATGGAAATTGGAACCTCGTTAGGCACGTGCATTGAAAATAACAAAAAAAAGTGATAACCAAAATAAAATAGGGATCTCTAACTCTATTGGACCTAAAATAAAATGTAATGGATCCCTTGTCTTGAAAAGAGCAACCCCCTCATTGTCTGAGCATTTTATTCATACGTACGTGCTAAGGATTAGTGCCCCAATCCCAAAGCCTAATTCCGGTGTGTACGACTTTTTATGATCACTTAACTCTAAACTCGACAAGATAAAAGGACCACATCTCGGTCTTCACTGTGTTGAGTAGGTGAATCGGGGGTTTTGCTTTGTGTATTGATTGTGACTTGGAGTCCATTTGCATTTTCTCTTTGAGTTATCAGTCATGTCTGTGTGAGTCATCTATTTTTCATCTTTGAGTCTCTCTACCCCTTTTATACATACATTTCCTCATTTGCATTGAGTCGTGATATTAGCGCTTGAGCTCAATCATCTTCGCCAGATCTTTCGTCTCGCTCCTTGCCCACCCTCCTCGTGTCCCCCTTATCATCTCTTCTATTACCCGAGATTGTTGTGCTGGTAGGTATCTCCCGCATAGAGGATTTTTGACGTACAATTGATTGTTGGTGTAAGTCGAGCACACTGTCTAGGTTGCTGAGATTGATACCTTACTCTTGGTAGATTTGATTTTCGATACGTACATAGGAGCTTATTGAAGATCTTGATGATGCACAATGATGAGGTGTGATTCTTTATTGAGGATTTAGATCCCGCATACTGGATCGAGGATGTGACCTATTTTGATGATTCGGTGATGATTTCATGATCATTCAGTGATCTCTCTCTTTTGAGGTTCCAACCATCTTGATTTTAAGGGTTGACTGACTATCTTGATTTATGTATGATAGCGATGGTATGCGGAACCCGCATGATCTCTCTCCTTCTTGACTGATCCATCCTTGATTTCCTGATTCTATTATCCACTTGTGGCACTTTAAGGTTTCTAATTATCTTTTGTGCCATCTCAGCTAGACTAGATTGACTGAGGGATGTTCGACGGTTGATCTGATTATATATCCCTCGTATGATTTTATGCCCTCCGAATGATTGAATGATTGATTGCGTTTGAGGACCTGAGATTTGATGCCAGCAATCCCCAGACTTGATTAACCTAGTTCGTGTTACTCCCCGAGGACTATATGTGGGAGGATGTGACACATTCTTTACGATCATTTTCATACACTGACTCTGTCTCCACCTTGTTGGAGCCTGGAACCGAGTTGTCTGATTTGACTATTCAGTCTCCCTATTGATTGTGCGCCCGATCTGTAGGTGCACGAGACCAATGTCCTCGATTCCTATGAGTTTTCTCTCCTTGACGGTCCTCGCAAGGATGAGCTTCATTTTTCTAATTATTCCTTTCCTAGGTCATAGTGCTCTCCGAGGGTTATCTGCGAGAGACAATAACATCTTGCTATATATGTGGTCTCTTCTGCTGGTGGATGATCTCTCGTCTACCGAGGCCATTTTTATTGACTCCTTTGAGTCCTCTCTCCTTGATGACCCTCGCAAGGATGAGATCTGATCTGAATATTCCCTGATTAGCTTGCATTATTCCCCGAGGTCTATCTGTGGGAAAATGCAACACTTTCTTTATGCTCAGTTCCCCTTGCTGACTGGGTCTCCCATCTGTGGAACATGGAACCGAGTCGTCTGACATTCTTTCGGTCCCCGCTACTTTGATGTTTACTCGATCTGTTGGATCTTGGGACCCATCTGACTTGACTCCTTCGAGTCTGCTCTCCTTGATGGTCCTCGCAAGGACGAACCATCTTCTCTGATTAATCGAGGCTTAGTTGGTTGTATGTTCCCCGAGGGCTGTCTGCGAGATGCTACCACACTTTCTTGATTTGTTGGTCTCTTTTGCTGATAATCGATCTGTCACCTACCAAGACCGCTCTTATGATCCATCTGACGGATCAGGCTCCTTAAGCCTGCTCACCTTGTCGACCCTTGCAAGGTAAGATTTTGTCTGATTATTCATTGACTAGCATGTTCTACTCCCCGAGGGTTACCTGCGGGAGGGTACATCATATTTTAGATACTCGGCTTCACTTTTGGTGTTTCCTTTCTGGAGGGGCACGAAGCCGAGTCTTCAGATTTTGGCACTCGGTCTCCTCCCTAGTTGTGTCTCCTCTTTGTTGGAGCACGGAGACGAGTCCTTTGATTATTCTGAGATATTTGAGTCTGCTCGCCTTGAGGATCCTCGTAGGGTTGAGCCTTGTCTCGTGATATTTCAGTGTGTCCCTGTGATCTTTAGACCTCTATGACCACCGGATATCACACTGCTTCATTAGGAAAGTCTCATGTCTTCTCGTTCATATCTTTTGAGACAATGATTAACTTGGAGGAGTCTATCCTGTTCTTTTTTTCCTTCCAAGTCTTACAACATCGGCTATGATCTCACATTCCTTCCTTATGATCCAATGTTCTGCTTTCGTTACCACACCTTCCTTTAGTTTTCGATCTCTTATCCCCAGTAGCTGACACCCACTTGATTGCCCATCAGGATGTCTTTTCACCTTCTGACTGTGTCCTCGTTCTCACAGGGAGACAATGACGAGAGCACAGTACTGGCTTACCAGATACCGCCCTGCACTTCCCCAGTCTACCTTTGTTGTATATATGTGTTTCATCTTATATTCGTTCTTTCTTCCGTATGTTTCGTGTGCCCCAGATCTTTCACCATATCTTTATGACTATACTTAGGACGTACCTTGTCCTAAGTATAGGTGGCCCACACCATGTTGTTCTTCCTTTATTTTGTTTTATCACTCCTGTCGTTGCTTATACTTAGGGATATTTCACCCTAAGTATAGGGGGGAGTGATGCGTACATTCTCTACGATCCTTTTCATCTGTGTGTATATATATATATATATATGTGTGTGTGTGTGTGTGTGTGTGTGTGTGTGTGTGTGTGTGTCTTTTCATCTTTTCTTCTTTTATTCTTTTCCTTTTCATTCTTCTTTTTCTACATAAAAGATCTCACCCCTTTGTGTCAGTTTTCTATACTTAGGACGTACTTTGTCCTAAGTATAGGGGGGTGTGCAACCCTATTCGTTCATTCTTTGATCCCCTCTACTGTCTCCTCTCTTTTTAATTTTCTATGCTATACTTAGGGATATCTCACCCTAGGTATAGGGGGATAATAGCCCGAGCTGTAATCTGTTTATCTTTATTTTTCTATTTATTCCCACCCTTGGCCCTCCCTACATTGTGTACAGTTTGTTATACTTAGGATTATTTGATCCTAAGTATGGGGGGTGGTCACCTTCTTATTCATTTATATCTTCATTCTTTCATTCTTTATTCAGTCGTTGTAGTAAAGGCTTTTCTATACTCGGTACGAGTTATGTCTTCTCTCTTTCTCTTCTATCTATGAGGACATAGCTCATGATACGTATAGGGGGGTCGTATATACTCTGTATGTACTTTAGCCATAAATCATACTTTCCTATTTATTATTAATAAATATGGCTAAATATACTATATACATACATATATAATTCATTAAATTCAATTAATAACATCACTCGTTCCTCAAATTATTTTTGTATTTACTGGATAAAAAATCTAGTTAAAAATATTTTTGCAAAATGATTTGAAAAATGGTGTGAACCGTTTGGAAAACTTTTTGTGAAATGTTTTCAACTTTTGTAAAAATATTTTTGAATTGCAAAAAATTATTTCTTTTTGTGAAATAAAAGATTTGAAAACCCATTTGCAAATGATTTTCAAAATATTTGTAAAAATATGTTGAAAAATGTATATATATTGTGTGAAAAATCTTTGCAAAATGTATTTCAAATGTTTGTAAATATTTGTAAAAATTAGTTTGAACTATAGTTTTGAAAATTGTTTTCAAACAAAATTTGAGGAATGAATGTATCATTAAAATAGGAATAAAATGTGTACATAAATCAAAATTAAAATTCATTATCAATTGTATAAATGTACCTGCAATAATAACTTTGTTTAAATCTGAAAATTCTTTAAAATTCTTAACTCTTGTAAAATAAAGAAGCACACCCATGTAAATAGCTGTAAATATTTTATACGTTGTGTATCAAAAAAATTTTTATTTTCCAAAATTCTTTTTGTAAAAAGATTCTTTCATTTTTGAATTCTTTGTGAAAAATTGCATCATTTTTCTGCATTGTGCATAGCATTTGCATATTATTCTTTGATTAAGCTTGATGATTGAACTAGTCCAATAAAGTCGAAGATTCAAGCTTTGTTGGACATTACTGCACCTAACTGCACTGGAACCTTATGGGAACTAGGTTTAGCGTACTTCAGGTCCAATAGGACTTAATTCTTTGAGACTCAGGGTTGGGTTCAAGTCACATCAACTGACTAACTAGAACTTTTCGAGACGCACGCATGACTCTTGTCGATCGTGACCTAACATGGACACTTGCACCTTTCACTTGGCTCAACTCAGTTGGAGTGGTGAGGGGGTTGGATTTGCCAGTCTAAGACGCACAACAATGGAAATATTCATCCTCGTCTAGGGAGGGAAGTGCACCCCAACCTTGTCCAGTTTCAATGAAGTCTAAAGACAGGAGAGTGTGGGTTGCAATAAAGCTTCAAAAGAGGGATAGTCTTCTGGATCAAGAGGAAAAACTCCTTATGTAAATGATGTTGTAAAAAGTGTGTTGAAAAATAAACTCCAAAAAAGTGGTCAAGCTTGTAAATAAAAATAAAATGCATGCCGGAGTATGTATATATGTTGTATAGAAAATAATCAAGCTTGAGCATCAATGTTATACCATGTGAGCCTACAGCTGGATGACTTGACTACAGTGGTCAGGCATCCTAGGATAGGTAGCTACACCAGCTACCATCCGTTCTTTTCTTCACCTCCTCCTCTTGAGTTGGATGACACTTGAACTTACAAGGGAATACCCCGCTCCTCGAGGACAGAATGCTGGATTGGGGAATCATTGGGTTGTCATTCTGGAGAAGTCAACTCCTTTGTCATTTCAGTTGTGGAGAGACACTATCACTTACGATGTACAAGTCATCTTCATAGTCATAAGGGTTTGCATATGATGTAGGCTAGTTCTGACATGACTATTGAGGTGGTTTGAACTGAGTTTTGTGATTCTCGAAGGCCGTTGTATTTTAAATTTGGTTCCCGATAAGTCTCCACACACATTCTCACACTAGGTCTGACCTGAGCTCCAAACTTTGACTTTGTACACATAAGTTTAATAATCATGATCAATTCCATTTATTCTTTGATTCTTTCTTTTTCTTTTCTTCATATTCTTTTTTCTTTTTGTACTTATTGCATAAGTATTTTCTAGGGACTAGCAAGGGCAAGTATAGGGGGTGATGAATCTCCATTTCATCACCTTTATTCTATCATTTTGGCCTTAAAAACCCTAGTAAATGCATGTAAATAGCATCAATTTGTGCATAATAGCATTCATTATTTATTGCGTTATTTGTGTACAAAATAAGGTTTTTAATGCCAAAATTATAGAATAAAGAGAAGAAAAGAAAAAGGAATAAAATATTGAAAATATTTTATGATCCTAACCTCGAGACCAAGTCCAGAATGGAGTTGGTCGATAAGGAATAAAGTAGGGGGAGATAAGGGTCAAAAATACAATAAATACCTCATTTTATTTATTTATTAATTATGCATTTTTACACCTATTTTATTCTTTATCATTTATTCATCAAATAAAGAAACTTTATACATGAAGGTTGCAGATAATAATGTAAATAAAAATACAACATTGAGTTTGTGCCAAAATAATAAACATTGTTCATTTTATACCCAAAATAAAAAGCCAAAAACCAAGCTTCACAGACCCATATCTTTTCAATAGAAACTCAAAACATAGCAAAATCACACTCTAATTGTATAAAACTTTTCACAAGCTATTTTATGATTGTGGTTTTATATTTTTTGGAGTTGCGGGTGTAAAAGTTAGGTTTTGAGCCCCTGTTGTACATTCTACAAATTAAAATATTCAATTTATTCATTACTCATCATTTTTACAAATTTATATTTGTATAATTTTGTAAATATTATTGATAACACATGTACATATTGAAATTAGAATAAAATATAAAGGAAAATGTAAACTAAAATAAGTCAATGAAAATGCATAGAAAAAATACATGTGTTATTATATGTATATAAATAGAAGGGGAAATGTATTCTTTAATTCTTTTATATTTTTATAATACTTTAGATATTATAAATATTTTATTAAAAATACAAACTAAAATAAATTTCAATAAAATACATAAAAATAAAATAGTATACATAAAACACATATAAAATACCTATAAATATACCTACACAATACACATACTTATTTATTTAAGTGTACAAATAACATCATAAGAATCAAATAAAAATATATTTATACTCAAATATATATATATAATAAAAGAATAAAATAATAAAATAACATATACAAAATAAAAATAAAAATGTGCAAAATATAGGTAAAAATACATATAAATAAGCCATTAAAAATAAACTTGCAATAAAATGCATCATAAAATAAATAAAAATCATAATAAAATGCTACATAAAATAATAAACATTTTTTATTTTATACACAAAAATTAATAAAATCATTTATTATTTTAAAATAATTATTTTCGAATAAAACTGCCATTTTGTCCTGTAGCGCGCCTACGTGGACCACTGGCAGGCCGAGGAAAATTGACCACAGTCAACTATCCCATCCAATCTCTGACTCGTCAGAAGTGTATTTTCCCCCAACTTCCGCTATTTTTTCTGGCCTATCTATCCATCAATTGATTTCGATCTCTTCACGCGAATTACTCCTAGATCCATCAAGAGTCACGCCATATCATTAGATCCGTTGTACATAGCTTCATTTCTTCGATTCTTGCCGGTCAAACAAGGGTGCCCAGAATGTTTATAAATAAACTACGTCCGACCTCCATGCTTTTTTGGTCACTTTCCAACCCCTAAAGACCCGTGACTCGGCCAAAGCGAGCATCCTCGTGACAGGAGGAGATCCCCTGAGCTCACGACAGTCTATGGTGGGCGGAGGTGCACCCAGGCGGTCTGCTCCGGTGACCACCTCTGCTCCTTGGCTCCGACCAGGTAAGAGCTGCGTCTTTTACTTTCTTTAGATAGTTTTCGATTCCAGAAATTTATTCATGAACTTAGTTTAATCATTAGCTTAGTAGATTATCCTAATTAGGTCGATTCGAAGCACACCAAAGCTCTGCTCCGGCGAACATTTCACTATGATCCCGCCGTATTCCGACCCCCATTTCCATCTCAGTTCACTCCCCTTCCGTTTCTCCTACCAACCGGAATCCTCTCGATTCTGCGAACCGATGCTCCCCTCCACCACTTCGTCGGATGCATCTCTGCCCACTTCATTTTTTGTGCTAAACAGCTTTATTTTTGGTCGAGGAGTTTCTCCTCATGCCGTATTGTCCTCTTGTGCAGGATAGGCATGCATACAAGCGCCAGGAGCTGGGTTCGAAGATCGTCGGAGGTTCCTGGAGCATCTCAACTTCTCCGACCTCATGGAGGTGCTCCAGTGAAGCTCCATTGATTCTGATGCCTCCAGCAGTTAGGGTACCTCTCCAGGAATGTTTAGCGTTGCCTTGGAGCCACGATGAATGTTGGAGAAGGGAGATCGGGGGCGGGGAAGCTCAGCTTTGCCGGCCTTCTTCCATATTCTTCCCTACCACTTTTCTACCGTCGGATCAGATGCAGTGGCCCAGATTGAACCTCAGCCGCTGGATGTAGCCCAGCCATGACCGTTCGATCACTCTAAGTAATCTAATCTTCGTCTCCCATCTGCGAACCGTCATTGGCGCACGAGAAGCTGCCATGTGGATAAGTGAGATGATCTAGACCATTGGCCAGCGCTTATAAAGGGGTAATTTGCACATATACCTCTTTTTTTGTATTTAATCATTAGTGTTGTAAAAAATAATAAGTTATAAATAATTAGGGCATTTTGTACATAGTTCCTTGACCTTTTTATATTTGCACTTTGGTCCCTGCCAGCGTCACGTGTAGTCCCCACATGACGGTGGGAATTTTTCATAGACAACCCTAGCATTTTTGTAAATTGTAAAATAGTCTAGAAAAATTAAATAAATATTTTATTATGTTAAGAAAATTGCACCTGATTCCTTGAAGTTTAATTTAATTGTAATTATGCCCCTGCTAGGACTTGTATTTTTGTGACTTTTATCTAATTATTAAAAAAAGCTACATAGCTCCTAAAAAGC
Source organism: Ottelia alismoides (assembly GCA_037367405.1). Taxonomy (NCBI): domain Eukaryota; kingdom Viridiplantae; phylum Streptophyta; class Magnoliopsida; order Alismatales; family Hydrocharitaceae; genus Ottelia; species Ottelia alismoides. Next base: position 359,092 of record JAZKJV010011308.1, read on the forward strand.
CCCAAAAATAAGATTAAATGCTCCATGCATTGTACTTACACGCCACATGTCCACCTTGCATTTTTTGCATTTAGTCTATTTATTAAAATTAAAAAGTAGCCTAAATAATCCCAGTCTAAATTATAAAATACCAAAAAAATATAAAAACTTTTTGAAAATCTCCAAAAAATTATATATGTTATATTTTGATATTTATTGAGTCCAGAAAACAAATATCACTAAAAATAAGAAAATGAAAATGCAAAAAATCAGAAAGTTCCAAAATCCAATAAAAATATAAAAATTCTACAAACATACCAAAAATATGTTTTTTTGTTTTATAATTATATATATATGTATTAAAACTATTTTGGGTAATTTTGGAACCAATTTGTTATTTTTAAAACCCAAATCAATTTCGACATGTTTATTAATCCCATAATTGGGATATTTTTGACTTTAAAAATACATAAAAATTAGTAAAAAAAGTTCTGGAAAAATACAAAAAACATTAGAAAAGTATTAAAAACCCAAAAATAAATTATTTTCTGAATTTTATTTATATTTAGTAGTAGTTATAAATATATTTCTATGTATTGTGTAAATAAAGCCTTATATAGGCTATATTGTTTTTTATAAAAGAAAAAGAAAATATGAAAAGGCAAAAACATAAAAAGAAAATACAAAATCAGTAAAAATATAAAATTACAAATAAAAAATATAAAATTAAAAACCCAAAAAAATAATAACATGGACAAGAAAAGAATTGAATAATTTTGTGCGCATATTTTTGCCCCCAACCGTTTGCTCCCAGTGTTCGACACTCTACACATGCTTACACGCTATACACATTTGCTTGTAGAGTTATAATAAAATTTAGCTCCACATTTTTTATATTCATTGTTTGATTTAGTATTGTGTGTTAATTGTTGATTAATAGGGATTTTCTAAGCGGTCAACGCATCGACTATTGATCAGCCTTATGGATCAATACGACCCTCGATAATCTTTCCCTCTTATCAACACCTATCTGAAGTGACAGCTCCTATGTACAAGCGCATCTAGATCGGGCTCTTTGCTTCTTAAAAGAGTAAGGTCGTATGCGTAGTGACCCCAATATCGAGTCCTCATATTATTAGGGCAATATTGGATTGCGCATAGCCAGTACTATTCATGACGATGGTTGGTTCAATTAATGACGGGTTAACATCACCTTAGGGGTGGTGGGCCCGGGTGTTAAAGATGGAATTAGGATATGCAAGTTGGACTTGCAAGGCTGAATGAGTTCCCGCTTCTTTTTATTAGAGTTGCAAGTTCTCATATTATTGGGATGTAACATAGGTAAGAAGGAGATCCCAGATCTTGTTGAGATATAATGGTAAGTATATCTCTTGTATTAAAAGTGATTAAGGGAATGGACTTTCAGTGTTGAAAAGACAAGACAACTTTGACATAAAAATTCCTAAATCAAAGTAATATATATTATGCAAATATCTTATCTCAGATAATCCTCATTAAATCCACTTAATGCTATACTCAATAATGACCAATAAAATGTCATGGATTGGATCCATGATCAAGATATTGTACTTGCAGTTGAACACATAATGTATGTGGTTGCGATGTGCAAATTTCCTCATAATAATGAGGAATGACAATTAAATAGACAATAGGACAACAACCCTAGGGTTTGTATGTCTCTATGATCTTGATCTCTCATCGAATGTACTTTGGAAGTGACAACTCGATGATGATCATTTTGTTAAATAATCCTTATAAAAATCTAAGAAGATGTTTTGGCATACAAATGTGCTCTCAACATGTATCATGAGAGATATGGTTAACTGCATCATGCAGAACGGTGGCTCTCTAAGAGATGATGTATTCAAAATGTTTGAGAACCTACCTGAAACTAAGTCTTTAAGAGTTAAGATGTATGTAGATATGATGAGTGCCATCATTCTACTGTCTATACTAAAGTCATTCATGAAGCTTCCTAATACTCATATTGTATGAATTGAATAAAGCATGTATAAATGTTCAAATACTCTTATATTGAAATCTTTTGAATTCAGCATAAGAGATCCTTTGTCTTAAGCAATGGTTGTTATTAGATGAAGGGAACACAATTGAAGCATGGGTCTGACCCGAGCAAGAAGGAAAGTCAAGGTGTTGACTGTACTTCTATAATTTACATATGACATGCAAAGAGTGGGATGAATGCCGACTGCAACAAGCCAATGTATTGATAGTATGACTATTAAGTCTATCTAGGATCCTTGGAGAAGGACTCGGATAATGCATCAGAATAATCATAATTGAAACCAACTTTCTTATTTGATAAGATCAAATTTTGATAATTATATCTCAATCTTCTAATAACACTTGCAATTTGTGGCATATGTTTTAGAAGATTAGAAAATTTGATCAGAAGGCTTAATATTCATCCACATGAATATTGATGCAATTGTTGCAACAATCTCTATTGGATAGATAGACTTCATATTTTCAGTGGGAGTGTCCTTCATCTTAGAGAATGTCTCTATAACCTAGATATTAGAATACACTCTTTGTTTATTTCTAAATGTTGGAAATGAATATGTATTCTGGAATAGACCTATCATAAGGAGTTATGATGTATATATTTCACATAGTAATTTAACATCTAGTGGGCTCTACCAAATTAGAAAATTAATGAATGGTTCATTAACATTTTTAATACTAAAAACTAAACCTTTAAAGATCAATAGGAGGATGAAGATCATTTGATAATGATCTGGCATCAGGCCTTGGACATTTATCTATTGATGAGATCAATAGACTAATAAGCGATGAAACTTTAGAATGTCTGAATTCAAATCTTACATACTTGTGAATATTGTATTCAAAGTAAAATTTCCAACACACTCTTCTCTAGGAATGGTGTAAGATGTCAAGGTATTCAATATCGCATACCTATTGATGTATGTGAATCTTTTATATCATAATTAACATTGATGATATGTGATGTCATTCGATGATTATTTGTGATATGAGATTTCTTTTCTTCACCTTAAAAACCTTTGAAATTCTCAAAGATTACACAATTTTGGTTTAGAATCAAAGATTGAAGGAAGATGAAAATAAATTTAATCTAACCTAGGTAGCAAGTACCTATTAGATGAATTCAAGGAATACCTTATGGAGAAAGGAATATCATAACTATCTCAATCCTCCTAATTCACCTTATCTCAATAGAATTGTAGGGAGATACAATTGGATCATGTGTGACATGATTTGATCAATGAGAAATCTTAGCATAATTATCTCTTAGTTTCCTGGTATATATGTAGTAGAGACTACAATATATATCCTCAATAAGATTCCATGCAAATCTAAACCTGAACATCCTCATAATCTATGGTTTCGAATCTAGCCTAGTGTTGGACACTTGAAGATTAAGGGTTGCTTGGTCCATAACTTTGTCATGGATGCAAGCTAGAATCTAGCACCAGAGAGTGTTGCTTCATTAGGAAAATAAAGGAGAGTATTGGATACTACTTTATGACCTTGAGATTCTTAAAAGATTTCATCTCTAAGGATGTGATTCTTTGAGGATGAGACTCTTGAGAATCAAGATGAAAATGAAGTGAAGGAACCAATTTTATCATGAGAAGATAATGAGGCTCTTGAAATCGGAAACTAAAAGGACAATTAAAGATGAAACTCTAATACCTATTCAAATGAGTTTGATGATGGATTCCATGTATCAATTAAGCCTGACATTAATCAGACTTCATATGATAAAGTTTCTGAAGATCATGACTCGGAAAGATGGATGTTAGCAATGAAGGCTAAAGTAGATTTCATATACAAATGTTGTATATGGACCCTCGAGGATCCACCTATATGGGTAAGACCTGTGAAGGTGTAATGGATCTTTATGAGAAAGAGGGAACCTGATGAGAAGGTAAAAACCTTCAAAGCACAGCTCATAGCCATGAACTACACACTGAAGAGAAGGCATCTCTTGTGATGAGACTTGCTTTTAAGTGGCCATGCTTAAACCCATTGGAATGTTGCTAACTATAGCTACATAACTTGACTTTGGCATTTTCAAGACGGAAGTCAAGATTGCATTCCTCTATGAATACCTATCCAAGGATATTCATATGAAGTAGCCCCGGGGTTCATGGATTGAGGAAAGCAAGGTGTGCAAGTTGAAGAACTCCATCTATGGACTCAAATAAGCTTATTGTAGTTGGAACATGAGATTTGATGAAATTATAACGATTATGTTTTCAGATAGAATCTTGATGAACTCTGTGAAGCTTAGTGGGAGTGCTATTGTGTTCATCATGTTAAATTTAGATGATATACTTATCATTTAGAATGATATAAGGATAATAATAAGTGTTTTATAGACTGGCTATTCCATACCTTGAGATATGATCTCAAGGATACCTCTTAGATCTTAGTTCTGAAGTTGTTCAGAAGCAAACAAAAAAGGTATTGGGACCGTCACATTAGTGGTACGCCTTGGACATTTTCATTTTCTGGAAAAAAAATCCAAGAAAGGCTTCTTTCCCTTATAATATTGTATTGACCTTTCTAAATGGATATCACCTCAAAGAGTTGGGGATGTGAATACCAAAGCTACATGCCGTGCATCTGCTTTGGGAAGAACAGTGTATGCTAGAAATGTACAAAAGCCAGATGTCTGCCAAGCAGTGGGAGTAGTAAACTGTTACTAATCGTATTATGAAGATGAAATTCTTGATTGCAGTAATAACAATATCTTCAAAGATGACATGACTTAGAGATAGTGATCTCAAAGTATTATCTTCAAGAAATTAAGACATTATAGATAGAGATCTAAAAGGTCTTAAATGTGCATACCTTAAGAGATAGAGATCTCTAGGAATAAAGGTATTCTTATACGGATAATGGAAATATTGGTTATAATAATTATTGAGTTGTAGTGTCAAGGACACACTAACAATATTGTGTATTGGTTGCATAAGATGCAACATTCACATTGGATGCGAGCACTGTTACTAGGACATATGTGTCGTAAAAGGACTAGGCATAGTCTCTTGGGAACAGAGTGACCGATCAGCTCGCCTAGTTATTTTTCTAAATAGCATATATTGTCACATGAGGTTGGGTTTAAAGATTAGCCCATTAATGGCTCTTTGGGCTAGTGGGAGATTGTTGGACATGCGAGCCAAGGCGAGCCATTATGCAATAAATGTTATTGTAAATATCATGCCTTAATCTGAAATGAAGAATAACTAATTTTCATAATAGGTCCCTTAGTACAATTAGGGTTATGTACCATGGCCATCTTGATGATCATATAGTTGTTGATTCAATTGTTGAATTATAGTGGCTGGTTCTTGGATGAATATCTAAAGAGATAGATTGAGGACTCATCAAGCACCGTCAAATGATTATTAAGAGAGGATCTCCAGCCTGAGAAGGAGATGGCAATCCTTTCTCTAAAGGTTGATATCTAACTGGCCTCTTGATGCAGGTCCTCTGCACAGGAATAGAGATTCGGAGGTGTTAGATAAGTTAGGCCAAAGAGTTGACTTAACAAGATCAAGATAATCAAAGACCTATGTCGTATGCTTTCACGATATAGGCACACATCCTCTGACCAGAGACAGATGTGTTACAATATGTCTGATTATGTACATTTGGCAGACTAGTAGGTTGATGATCTAATCAAGGTCTATACATCAGCGCGCTAGTTTGCATACAAGGGCATATGAGTAGTATGATCTCTCAAAGGGATCATACAAGGACATGAACTCACTCATGAGATATTGGGAAGAATCAAATACCATGCACAGTCATCTTGCTTTGGAAGCTTGACTGAATTTGTAGGTTTGATATATGTGTTTAAAAGTATATGATCAACACTTGGGTATGATATATGCTTTTGGAAAGTATATGATCGATACCAACTCCCAATAGTCAAATGAGAAACTTTATCATAAAACCCTAAAATAGACAATGTAAAATTGATCTAATACTTCGGTTTAATCGGGGTCTTCCAGTATGCAGGATGTACAGGTATTAGGAATTCCTGAGGGTGATGTGATCATAAACGATCATATAACCATGACGCTTCCATTCCTAGGGAGTGATGAAACGGGTCTAGATTTTAGTGACTCCTCTCAGTAGAGAAGTGATCTGATCTTGGTCCAAATGTTGGACATTGATCTGAATGTTATTCAGATGCAATGATAAGACTAGATTTGTGGTCTTGATTTAATCAAGCATCTATGAGAAGTCTGCAAGATCTGGATTTGAGATGTGATCTCAATATCCATGTCACTATACGTAGAACAATACAATCACCATGTCCTTATCTCCAAGTATCCGCAGAGAAAGTGCATTATCTTTGAAAGAGTTCATGGATAATTTCATTGTTGATATATGTATACGAGAATTGAGAAAATGTATAATTACATGTGATTTAATTATCATGGATAATATGGATTTGATTCATATTATAAGGAGAATTATCTAAGATAATTAAATGTGATTTAATTATCAAAGATGTGAATAATGTGAATGTGATTCAGATTATTTGGACGCGTGAGAATAGAGATACAAGATGATTAAATGTGATTCAATTATCATGGACATGAATAATGTGGATAGCACTATCCATATTGGTCATATAAATTATAAGTGTGATTTATAATATACAATAGAGAGCTATTTGTAAATAACATTTACAAATTAAATGTTGAAGTGAATTGGATTCACATTGGAAAATTAATTGAAAATATAATTTACATTTTATTTTGGGTTGTGAATGTGATTTACAATGTTCCAATGGCAAGCTTGCAATATTCACAAAATAATTATGAGTTATTTTTGTATAATAATTTACAACAAGTGTTGTTGTAAAAATTGGAGTTTTCCATGGAATAAATGTAATATCATGAGATTACATTAAATTACCTCCTTCCTAGTTGGGAGGGCGGGTGGACACTAACTCCCATTAGAGAAGGGTGGTCGTTAACTCCTCTCTATTGAAAGGAGGCAATCTCCATTCCATAATCTCCATGGTTAATTGATTTAATTTGGGACAAACTTATATTGCTTTTTTAATATATATTTAATCTAAATCAAATTAATTATTGTTGTGTTTTTACAACAAAATCTTGGCTATTGAAAGAATCACAAATCAATCTCATGCATTGATTTTGTGTAGTCCATGGATTGTGATCCATGGACTCCCAAAATACTATATAAGAAGGGGCATCCCTTGCTCTTCAAAGTTACAACTACAACAACTTATGCTCTCTCTCTCTCTCATTATCTACACATCCTCTCTCTCTCTCATTTTTGCTTTCCACCATGGAGCCCTAGAGTGTCGCCATCGTTGCAGCATCGTCGTTATGCTGTTAGATTGTTTGCTCATGGATCTCCATCTCCTTCGGTGCACCTCGCTCATTAAGAAGATGCCGGATCTCGTTTGTTGAGATCAGGAGATTTGTTGCTTGGATCATCAACATGGATTGCGAGAAGCATGCGTTTCATCAATGCTCTCGCAAGTGTATCCTCCGTCAGAGGACTTGAGACAGGAGGTCTCTTCGTTTAGAGACTCGATCGCAACCACGCTTCAATTGGTAACCCTAATACTTGTTTATGGTTTAGATGAAATGACCCGAGAAGTGTTCTTGGATCATGTGGTTTCATCATTGAAAAGTTTTTAAATTCTGTTTCCTCAAGCAACTAGTATGACTAGTCGCTCCCTATAGCATACGATCCAATCCTCACACTTCGGTGATGCGCTTAAGGATATTACCATATCCTTCAATGTCTTAGATAAGCTGCTTACAAATTGCTAGTAGGGTGTATATTGACTTCCTCAGCACACTCCAATCCAAAGGAGGGAAGCAAGTTGTTGCTAAAATAATTGAAGATCTGATTTTGAACATGGGAAACATCATTGCAAGCTTGTATTAGTGGATCAGATTCACAAGAGGGTTAATGACATCGACAATAGAATCTACCAGTTTCCGAAGAAAATGGAGGGGACGACTGATAAGGTGTCCAAGATCAGGATATTTGCTGCGATTACATCTGCTCGTCTTATTTACCAAGTACATCATGTCTAGGAGTAATCGATGTCAGGGTCACCCCAACCTTGGGTTCAGGACCAGTCTTACACCTAATCATTCCAGCAGTCTCACCCTCCTCCAGCCGAGATCGTCCAGGAAGTGCCTCCTCCCATGGTTGAAGTAAATGGCATATGATACGGTCAGGACCCTGCAAGACAGGGTAATATGGGGGACTGTCAGTTCTACCAACGTCCCCCAACCTTCTACAATGTCGCATTCCCACCGGCCCCACCGCCTAGTCAGAACATTGCCCCGTCCCATCAATAGAGGCCGCCGTAGTCATACGATCGATAGGGCCAACACCAAACACACCAATATGGTTCTCAATAGAAGTAGGAATCCCAACAATACCAACAACAGTACTAGGCCCCACAGGGCCAATCTTCGAATCAACCCTCACAGCCATCCAGCTCTTAGACCGAACCCGTTGATCTCCAGTAGCATATATTCAAGAATATCCGCTCTTTTCGAAATGAACTTCATGATCTACGGGTTGACGTAAATCGCTTATCCCATTGGAGAGATAAACAGATGGCTCCTGCTACAACCATTCTCGCCCTAGTTCAATCAAACCCTAGCAACTTGAAGATATCTCAATCTCATCAATATGGTGGTCAAGTATATTATTCAGACCATCTAGATCTAAACAAGAGATCCTTCTGTTTGGCAATATCAATGCTATGTCACTTAGGAGCGGAAGGACCGTGGCCATGCCTGATCGTGCGAGGGAAATGGAGAGAAATGACTCAGGAGTTTAATTGAATGATACTTCCGAATATGAAGAAGAAAGAAATCTAGATTCCCTACCATATCCAAGGAGACCGGGGATTCCTGATCAGGAGAAGGGAAAAGCACTAATGAAGTCTACAGAGAACCATGCACCTCCAGTCGCGGTTGATTCACCTTTGTCATATATTCTGCAACCTGATGTAGACAACTTTGATTTTTATGATCAATTGAAAAATAAAGAGCATTGTAATAAGAACTTTGTTACTAATAATCAAAGTACAATGTTCCTGTTTATGACTCGGGTTCTTTATCTCGTCTCGACTGCTTACATTCCTTTCCCACATGCTCTTATGTGAGGAAAGAGCAAACCAAAAAAGACCATTCAAGATGACTCAGAAATGGCAAGGTTTTGTCAAGAAAACATCATAGTTACGCTACCACTTGGCCAATATGTGGCCAACAATCCTGCATTTCAGAACTACTTGAAAATGAGATGCACTCTTACTAGGACTCGCGGGAAAAAACTGGACTAGTATGTGAAGACTCACATATTATCAGTAGCCCACCACTCACTATCTTAGGAATCAACAACTACAAGGAAAAAAAGAGACTTGGGTGATCATTATGTGGAGAGTCATATCATCGACATTGCGTTTGCACGCACTCTTCTAGATAATGGTTCTTCAATCAACCTTCTTACCTTGGCAATATATTACAAATTGGAGTTAGGTCCGCTTATAAAATCATCAGCTCTACTCCAATTTGTGGATTGATCAATGAAGAAACCTAAGGGAGAGGAGAAGAATGTTGTTATCTTCGTTGAGGGGCAAGAGTACAAAATGGTTTTGATTCTGCTCACTTTTGAACTAGTATACATTCAATTGCCTTCAAAACAAGATCAAGATTCAAGTGAATCAGAGCTCATATATGAAAATTGGGTTTTGGGCCACTTTTGTACATTGTGTATTTTAGCCAATTTTGACCTGATATTTTATGTGCAACATTAACTCTTTTTATTTTATTTCTTTTTTATTTATGTTCTTTGACAAAAGTTTTATTAAAATGTGCAAAAATCCAAATCCAAAATGAGCTTGAAGTCAAAGAAACTAACTGAGTATGAGTCATCACTAACGGTTTGTATAATAAGTCCTCTATATTTTATTTTCATATTTTCCTTATTATAAAAAATCCATAAAAATTAGAGTAATGTGTAAATATTTGTCTTTGATTTTATCTTATTTTTCTCGATTTCTAACTTATTTAAAAAATGACAAAAAAATGTAAAACCAAAAATCTGGTATTTTATACACAAAATAACACCAATAATACCACTTTATGCAAATGACCTTTTGAACTCTTCACGAAAGCTATAGATCTCATCGAGACGAGCAACTTTTATGAAGAATTTTTTTTTGATCCGAGGTCATTTGCTATTTTTTCTAATTATCTTTGTATTTTATTTTTTTTATTTTTCTGGGAGTGACATGTGGCAGCTCCTGGAGCTGCCACATGTCACCCATTTTTCGGCACATATATTTCGTTTTTTTCATAAAAATATAGATAATAATAATATAATAAAATAAAGAAATCTCGGTCATGTGGCACGATCATGGTCACTCGATATCGATCGATCGGACGACCCTAGGTCATCTCCCACCTACGCACCTTTTGCCCACTTTCCCCTTCGAGCTTCGCCACTGCCATCCCTATTTACTAATCGATCGACGATGCCTCTCACCTGATCTCCTTCCTAGTCCGACCACTCCAATTAGATCGCTGCCACCCCTTTTCTTTCTTAATTTGCCGCTCTGATATCCCTCCAACCAATCAAATCTCCTTTGATCTTGTCAACCCCATCAGATCCCCATCTTAGATTCGACCTTCCCTCCATAGCTGTCGCGTCCATCTCCCTATATAACCCTCATTGTCGCCCCTCTCCGAACGCATCCATTGATTTACAGCAAAGAAGAGGAGTGTACTCTGTTGTCGGAGGTGACAGCTCTGCCAGCTTTGAGTCATGTTTGCTCGACATCTCTACCTTCGTGCTTGGTGAGATCCAATGCGCAACCACCTTGTTGCAGTTCCCCCCTTTAGGGAGTGCTCCTCGCTCTGACTCCATCGTTGTCGAGCTCCTTCCAGGTACCTCGTTCCCCTATTCACTTTCTCCTTCAATCGCTCCTCCCCCTCCGCTTCTCCTCCGCAGCTTCATCCCCTCTACCCTTTCTCGCACACCACGCTCCACCTTCGTATCGATTACCTTAGCCCGATAATCATAAACCTCCATCTCCTCACGTGCCCGCTTCTGCACCAGCTCTTCAGTAGCGTCGGCCTCTGCCTAACCCCTTCGTAGATCCTCATCACTTCCAATAGTCGCCCTTCACCAGTTCACTCCTCCACAGCTCAGCCATCGTCCGAGTGCATCCCTTCGCCTTCGTCATCTCACCAACGACCTGCAGTACCTTCGCATCCAGCAACCTTCACCTATAGTCGTGTGTCGACATAGGTGAATTCGGCATTATGTTCCACATTAAAGGTCAACCACGAGCTGTCGCCTTGGCAACAGCCTTCAACGCGACCTCCTCCAACCTGTGAAAGTTACCACACACCGCTGGCCGCCTTAACCACCAACCCACCCTTCACGTGCAAGGCAAGTGGGGCAGGGAGTATTGCGCGGATGCCTTCCGCCTTCCAGCATATCCCACAGAAGTCCTTGCCAACCAGGGTCACGTGCCACGCATGTGATCCCTGGTAATTTTTGCAAAAACCCTATAAGGGTTTAGGTAGTTTCATTTAAGCCCTTGTTCTACATTTTCTATTTGTTTAATTATTGTAATTTGCAATCAAAACCCTATCTTCTGATTGTAATTTGGAACACCACTTTTGCATCACTTTATTATTTAAAAATTCGTATATTGTAGAATAATTATTTCTTGACAGTATAACATGTGATTATTAATTTTATGATCTGTGGTTATTTAATAATTATTATTTCTATGGAATATTGGATAATTTACCCACTTTTTGTTCCTAAATTCACCATTAATTAATCACTACTCTGAAAATACCAAAAAAATCATGTTTAATAGATTTAGTTGAGTTCTATTTTATGCCCAAAAATCATGTCATTTGCATCTATAGTTTGTCCAGCATAAATATTTTTATTATCTATGTAATTAAATTTTAATAGGTTGAAAACTTTACATTTTAGGGGTTTAGGATTTTTTAAGATAGATCACATAGTGATATATGTTAGATACTTTTATTCCTTGAAAATAAGCAGGTTTAATATTTATTATAATTAATTATTATGATTCACACTGTTTGCACCATTTAATTCATTAAATATTGACACCACATCAGAAAATTTCAAAAAAAATATAGTACATTCATTTCATCATTTCGGCCAACTTTTGTAGTTTTTGACATTGTTTAATTGAAAATCACATTTTAGTCCTTAAAATTGGCCACATTTGCATATACATCCATTAATTGCATAAAAAATACCAAAAAAGTTCCGCCTCAAAAACCGCACATTAAATTTGATAGACATTAACTTAAGTTGTTCCTTTTCCTCCTTAACTTCGACCTTGGGACTTCTCCAGCTTAATAAACATAAAATCCACCTTGTCTTTATATGTCATAAAATTGTGTGGTTATTTTTGATTGATTCCTAAGTGCCCGAATACAATATAAAAACGGCAAATTAAATAGGGAAATTTCAGATTTGTCAATGGTCAGGAGGAGGTCGTCTTCCTCCTCTGAGCTCTCCTGCGGGTGAAGTCAAGGAAGGCGGTTGAGCACCAATCATCAGAACCTGGAAGAGGAATGGAGTTCTTGTGTTCAAACCCTAGAACTGGGATTCGATGAAGATCAATGATGACTTGCTCCAGATTGTGAATAATTACTCCATAAGGTTGTGTATTCTACAAGAAAGGCTATGATGCTAGATTTCTCATGAAATTGGCCAAAAAAAAGAATAATTTTACAGTTTTAAATGGGCTCTAGGTGGTTCAGAACAAAGAAGAGAAGCAAGTGGAGGAAATTGACGTTGCATTAAATTGAATAGGGTAATCCATTTAGAATGGAAGATGGATCATTAACTAACTCAAAGCATTGATTAATTGGATTAACTGGGGCATGTAAATTGAGGTAATGCGAGTAGAATGGAGGAATATACCTAGGATTTGAGGATATAGGATCCTCGGCCTTCACTTTACGGACGGCACTTGACCGAAGCTCCATGTTGTGATGGCGACGTTGTAAGGTCGACTTCAACCTTGGAATACTCCTCTATCATCTCCTCTTCCACGCAGGCTAACAACCATGCCCTATCATGGCCTACGATGGTTGGAATTGAAGGATATGGTTAGATCCTCAAGCGCATCACAGAAGCGTGAGCGTCGTATCGAATACGACGAAGAGCGACTAGTCGCACTAGTTGCTCGATGCAGCGGAATTTAAAAAATTTTCTTACGACGAAACCACATGATCCAAGAACACTTCTCGGATCGTTTCGTCTAAACCACAAACAAGTAATAGGATTACCTCTTGAAGCGTGGTTACGATCGAGTCTCTAAACGAAGAGACCTCCTGTCGAAAGTCCGATCCGACGGAGGAGACGCTTGCGAGCACGGGGATGAACCGCGTGCTTCTCGCAATCCATGTTGATGATCCAAGCGGCGGATCTCCTGATCTCGACACACGAGATCCGACGTCTTCTTCACGAGCGAGGCGCACCGAAGGAGATGGAGATCCACGAGCAGAAGAACGGGCAGCATAACGACAATGCTGTCGCGATGGAGAACCTCTCTTAGGTCATCCATGGTGGACGGCCACATGAGAGGGAGAGAGAGCTGTCGAGTAGAGAGAAAAGAGAGAGAGATGCTTCTCAAGCATTGTGTGTAAAATAGAGAGCATGGTATGCCTCTCTATTTATAGGGTTTTGGGATCCATGGATCTCAATCCATGTGACATATAAAATCAATGGATGAGATTGATTTATGTCAATCCAATGGTCAGGATTATTGTTGGTAAAAACCAACAACTTGTGATTTAATTTTGATAAAATATATTTGATAAATCAAATAAATATTAATACCAAATTAAATCAATCAAATAAGGAGAGAAAATACAAAGGAGATCAACCTTCCCCTTTAGAGGGCAATCTCATGGATTCCCAAGAGATTGCACATCTCCTTGATTTTCTCTCTACTTATTTTCCAACAACTATTTGTTGGGATTTTTATTCACCAAAATAATTCTCAATTAAATTTGGGAATATTGCAATCTTGACATTGGAATATTGTGAATCATATTCACAACCTAAAACAAAATGTAATTTACATTTTCAATTAATTAGACAATGTGTATCCAATACACATTAATAATTAATCTACTAATATAAATTATATTTAACTCTCTCTAATACATTATAAATCACATTTATAATATATTATGAATAATTGGATATTACTATCCACATTATTCTTATCCGTAATAATTAAATCACATTTAATTATATTGGATAACTTATTCTTATGTGCACAAATAATATGAATCACATTCATATTATTTACATCTTTGATAATCAAATCACATTTAATTATCTAAGATAACTCTCCTTATAATATGAATCAAATTCATATTATTAATAATAAATAAATCACATTTAATTATCCATTTTCTCAATGCTCGGATACATATATCAACAATAGAATTATCCATGAACTCTTTCAAGGATAATGCGCTTTCTCCGCGAATACTTGGAAATAAGGACAGGGCGATTGTATTGTTCCACGTATAGTGACATGGATATTGAGATCACATCTCAAATCCAGATCTCAGGCCTCCCATAAATTCTTGATTAAATCAAGACCGTAAATCTAATCTTCTCATTGAATCTGAATCACATTCAAATCAATGTCCAACATTTTGACTAAGATCAGATTACTTCTCTACTGAGAGGAGTCACTAAAATCCAAACCCGTTTCATCACTCCCTAGGAATGGAAGCGTCATGGTTATACAATCGTTTATGATCACATCACCGTCAGGTATTCCTAATACCTGTACATCCTGCATACTGGAAGACTCAGAATAAACCCGAAGTATTAGATCAACTTTATATTGTCTACTTCAGGGTTTTATCAGTAAGTTTCTCATTCGATCATTGGGAGTCGGTATCGATCATACACTTTCCAAAAGCATATATCATACCTAGGTCTTGATCATATACTTTCCAAAAGTATATATCAAACCTACAAATTCAGTCAAGCTTCCAAAGCAAGATGACCATGCGCATGGAATTTGATTCTTCCCAATATCTCATGAGTGAGCTCATGTCTTCCGGTTCAGTAACTAAACCTGTATGATCCCTTTGAGAGATCGTACTACTCATATGCCCTTATATGCACACCAGCGCGCCGGTGTATAGACCTTGATTAGGTCATCAACCTATTGGTCTGCCAAATGTACATACTCAAACATATAGTAACACATATGTCTCCGGTCAGAGGATGTGTGCCTATATCATGACAGCATATTATATAGGACTTTGGTTATCTCGATCTCGTTAAGTCAACTCTTTGACCCAACTCATCTGACACCTCCGAATCTCTATTCCTATGCATAATTAAGATCTAAGAGGTATCCTTGAGATCGTATCTCAAGGTATGGAACAATCAAATTTTAAAACACTTATTATTTATTCTTATATCATTATAAATGATTAGAATAATATGTACATTTAGCACGATGAACACAATGTCACTCCCACTAAGCTTTACATGGTTCATCAAGATTCTATCTGAAATCATAACATTTACAATTTCATCAAATCTTATGTTCCAAATACAAGAAGCTTATTTGAGTCCAAAGATGGAGTTCTTTTGCTTGCACACCTTGCTTTCCTCAACCATGAATCCCTGGGGCTACTTCATATGAATATCCTCAGAGAGGTATTCACAGAGGAATGCAATCTTGACTCACATCATGAAGATGTCATAGTCAAGTTGTGTAGCTATAGTTAGCAATATTCTGATGAGTTAAAGCAAGGTCACTGGAGAGCAAGTCTCATCGTAAGCGATGTCTTCTCTTCGGTGTGTAGCTCATGGCTACGAACCGTGCTTTGAAGGTCTCTACCTTCTCATCAGGTTCCCTCTTTCTCTTGAAGATCCATTTACACCTTAATGGGGCAGACCCATATAGGTGGATCCTCGAGGGTCCATATACAACACTTGTATATGAAGTCTACATTAGACTTTTATTGCTAACATCCATCTTTCCATGTCATTATCCTCTGGAGCTTCATCACATGAAGTCTGATCATTGTCAGATTTAACTGACACATGGAATCCATCCTCAAACTTATTTGAAGAGGTATTGATGTTTCGTCTTTAATTGTCTATTTAGTTTCCGATTTCAGGAGCCTCATTATCGTCTCAAGATTAAATGAGTTCCTTTTCTTCATTTTCATCTTGATTCTCAAGAAAGTCATCCTATAAGAATCATATTCTCAAAGATGAGATCTTTTAAGAATCTCAAGGTCATAAAGTAGGTATCCAATACCATCCTTTATTTTCCTAATGAAGTAGCACTCTCTGGTGCTAGATTCCAGCTTACTAGCTTGGAAACTTATTAAGTATATAATGTAGTCTCTACCACATATACATATACCTGGAAACTAAGAGATAATTATGCTAAGATTTAATCATTGATCAAATCATGTCACACATGATCAATTGCATCTCCCTACAACTCTATTGAGTTATGGTTCATTAGGAGGATTGAGATAGGTATGATATCCACATCTCCATATGGTATTCTTTGAATTCATCTAATAGGTACAAGCTACCTTGATTAGATCAAATTCATTTCATCTTCCTTCAAACTTCGATTCTAAACCAAAATTGTGAAATTTTTGAACATTTCAAAGTTTTCTTAGTGAAGAAAAGAAATCTCATATCACAAATAATCATCAATAGATATCACATATCCATAATGTTTACCATGATATAGATGATTCACATACATCAATATGTATGAGATCCTGAATACCTTGACATCTTACACCTTTCCCAAGGAAGGGTGTATTGGATATTTTACTTTGAATATAATATTCACAAGTATGTGAGATTTCAATCTTTAGACAATCTAAAGTTTCATGTATTACTAGTCCATTGATCTCATCAACAGACATATGTCCAAAACTTGATGCCAGATCATTGTCAAATGATCTTCATCCTCCTATTGATCTTTTAAAGGTTTAATTTTCAGTATTAGAAATCCTAATGAACCATTCATTAATTTTCTAATTTAATAGAGTCCACTAGATTTTAGATTACTATCTGAAATATCTCCATCATAACTCTTTATGACAGATTTATTACAGAATTCATGTTTATATCCAACAATTAGAAATAAACAATGAGTGTATTTTAATATCTAGGTCATAGAGACATTCTCTAAGACTAAGGGCTCCTACTGAAAATATGAAGTCTATTGATCCAATGGAAATTGTTGCAACACTTGCATCACTTTCAACATGGATGACAAATAAACCATAAGATCAAAATTTTTTTAATATTCTAATACATATGCAACCAATTGCAAGTGTTATTAGAAGAATGAGATACAATTATTAGACTTTACCTTATCAAATAAGTAAGTCAATTTCAATGATTATATGTAGGCTATTCTGATATATTATCCGATTCCTTCTCTAAGGATTCTAGATAGATTTGATAGTCATACTATCAACACATCAACATATTGCAGTATTGGCATTCATCCAACTCTTTGGATGTCATGTGGAAGTCACAGAAGTACAATCAACTCTTTGATTATACTTCTTGCTTGGGTCCAACCCATGCTTCCACTGCGCTTCCTTTATTTATAAACAACCATTGCTTAAGACTAAGGACCTCTTATGTTAAATTCAAAAGAATTTAATGTAAGAACATTTCGACATTTATACATGCTTCACCCAATTCATACAATATGAATATTATGAAGCTTCATGAATGACTAGAGTATAGAAAGTAGAATGTTGACACTCATCATCTACATCCATCTAAACTCTTAAAACATAGGTTCAGGTAGGTATTCAAATAATTTGAATACATCATCTCTTATAAAGCTACCATTCTCCATGATGCAGAGAACCATGTCATTCATGATTAAATGTCAAGAGCACATATGTATGCCAAAAAATCTTTATTGATTTTATAAGGATTATTTGATAATTACGATCATCATCGACATGTCACTTCCAAAGTACATTCAATGAGATCAAGACTTATAGAGACATACAAACCCTAGGGTTTTAGTCCTATTGTCTTATTTAATTATCACTTCTCATTATTATGAGGAAACATGCACATTACAACCACATACATTATGTGTTCAATTGCAAGTACAATATCTGGATCAAGGGTCCAATCCATGATATTCTACTGGTTATTATTGAGTATAACATTGAGAAGGTTTAATGAAGGATTATCTGAAATAAGAAATTAGCATAAGGGTATATATATATATATATATGTTTTACTTTGATTTAGGAATTTTTATATCAAAGTTGTCCTGCCATGTCAACAATGAAAGTTCATTCCCTTAATCACTTTCAATGTAAGAGATATACTTACCATTATATCTCAAGCAAGATCTGGGATCTCCTTTCTTATCTTTGTTGCATCCCAATAATATGAGAACCTACAACTCGGATAAAAAGAAGCGGGAACACATTCCGCCTTGCAAGTGCAAATTGCATCTCCCAATTCGGTCTTTAACACCCGGGCCCACCACCCCTAAGGTGATGTTGACCCGTCATTAAATGAACCAACCATCAACAGGAATACAACTCGCTATGCGCAATCCAATATCGCCCCAATATTATGAGGACCCGATATTGGGGTCACTACGCATACGTCCTTACTCTTTCGAGAAGCGACGAGCCCGATCCAAATGGATCATATGCAGGAGCTGTCACTTCGGACATGCGTCTCCCACATATAATATCTGGCGACGAAACCCTTCGCCTTGACGGGAGACCATGGATGTCACTTATGTGATCCTCCATCTCTTATTCAAATTTAATTAATTACTATGAATCACATTCATATAATTAATTCTTCCAAGGGAATTATTAACTCCGATCATATTAGAGTATTTTAATTGGACATAATTAACTTAATCATATTAAATTAATTATCAATCCAATTCAATCAATCAAACTTGATTATCTTACTTGAATATATATGGTATTATTCTCAAAGTACGTATTAATTTGTATTTTATTAATTAGAAAAATACATCTTAATCCCTCGGACATTATCCCGGCCCTACCCGCTGTCATGGCCAGTACCGGCGGGAGTGGGACGGACCGCATACGTTGCAACCCGCTACCCCAGCGATCCCCGACTAGACACCATATCAGCCTCGGGAAAGGATAATGCCAAATTGATTAATTTGTACTTGAGATAATCATTGGTTCTTCAAGCGAAATTATACCATATAGTAATCAAAACAATTTTGATTATAAGGAAATTTGCTAGACAAATTCCCAATCCTATTCAAGTAAGGAGTTTGATGATTGTGTTTCCAATTATGATCTAGATCAAATCTAATAAATTAATTGGTTGAGGTCAAGTAAATTATAGAAATAATCATATTCCAATATTTCTCAAATATTTTCCATAATTATTTCATGAAATTAACAATTAATTTCACTAATTGACAATCACATGGTTCTTGATTAGGAAAGTAATTTCAGCAGTGACCCCTACTTACTAAACTTAGCATATTTCAATCAATTTAAATCCAAATTAAGCAAAGTAAGTTTCCATAGTTTGCTAACTTGATTTACAACAGAACCTATGTGATTTACACGCATTTCTAGGCGTCTCTAAACAGTAATTAACTCCTTAATTACGTTAAGATTCGCAGTTCCCGTAACAGTGAATACATGTTCATTAAAACAACCATATCTAGAGCAAACGAAATCCGATTTACGCAAACTCAGATCCTATGGTTTCCTTATTTAATGGGGAACAAAATTCAAGTAAATAATCGTGCTTAAACATTTTAAACATGGCCGAAATTATTTACTAAACAGATCTGTGAAATCAAATGCGATAAAAACTTTCGCAACCATAACGAACCCAAGTCGTCCTCGGTTAGCGAATCATATTCGAAACCGTAGACCTAAGGCTCTGATACCACTTGAAGGATATGGTTAGATCCTCAAGCGCATCATGGAAGCGTGAGCGTCGTATCGAATACGACGAAGAGCGACTAGTCGCACTAGTTGCTCGATGCAGCGGAATTTAAAAAATTTTCTTACGACGAAACCACATGATCCAAGAACACTTCTCGGATCGTTTCATCTAAATCACAAACAAGTAATAGGATTACCTCTTGAAGCGTGGTTGCGATCGACTCTCTAAAAGAAGAGACCTCCTGTCTCAAGTCCGATCCGACGGAGGAGACGCTTGCGAGCGCGGGGATGAACCGCGTGCTTCTCGCAATCCATGTTGATGATCCTAGCGACGGATCTCATGATCTCGACACATGAGATCCGACGTCTTCTTCACGAGCGAGGCGCACCGATGGAGATGGAGATCCACGAGCAGAAGAACGGGCAGCATAACGACAATGCTGCCGCGATGGAGAACCTCTCTTAGGTCATCCATGGTGGATGGCCACATGAGAGAGAGAGAGAGAGCTGTCGAGTAGAGAGAAAAGAGAGAGAGATGCTTCTCAAGCATTGTGTGTAAAATAGAGAGCATGGTATGCCTCTCTATTTATAGGGTTTTGGGATCCATGGATCTCAATCCATGTGACATATAAAATCAATGGATGAGATTGATTTATGTCAATCCAATGGTCACGATTATTGTTGGTAAAAACCAACAACTTGTGATTTAATTTTGATAAAATATATTTGATAAATCAAATAAATATTAATACCAAATTAAATCAATCAAATAAGGAGAGAAAATACAAAGGAGATCAACCTTCCCCTTTAGAGGGCAATCTCATGGATTCACATGAGATTGCACATCTCCTTGATTTTCTCTCTACTTATTTTCCAACAACTATTTGTTGGGATTTTTATTCCCCAAAATAATTCTCAATTAAATTTGGGAATATTGCAATCTTGACATTGGAATATTGTGAATCATATTCACAACCTAAAATAAAATGTAATTTACATTTTCAATTAATTAGACAATGTGTATCCAATACACATTAATAATTAATCTACTAATATAAATTATATTTAACTCTCTCTAATACATTATAAATCACATTTATAATATATTATGAATAATTGGATATTACTATCCTCATTATTCTTATCTGTAATAATTAAATCACATTTAGTTATATTGGATAACTTATTCTTATGTGCTCAAATAATATGAATCACATTCATATTATTTACATCTTTGATAATCAAATCACATTTAATTATCTAAGATAACTCTCCTTATAATATGAATCAAATTCATATTATTAATGATAATTAAATCACATTTAATTATCCATTTTATCAATGCTCAGATACATATATCAACAATAGAATTATCCATGAACTCTTTCAAGGATAATGCGCTTTCTCCGCGAATACTTGGAGATAAGGACAGGGTGATTGTATTGTTCCACGTATAGTGACATGGATATTGAGATCACATCTCAAATCCAGATCTCAGGCCTCTCATAGATGCTTGATTAAATCAAGACCGTAAATCTAATCTTCTCATTGAATCTGAATCACATTCAAATCAATGTCCAACATTTTGACTAAGATCAGATTACTTCTCTACTGAGAGGAGTCACTAAAATCCAAACCTGTTTCATCAATCCCTAGGAATGGAAGCGTCATGGTTATACAATCGTTTATGACCACATCACCCTCAGGTATTCCTAATACCTGTACATCCTGCATACTGGAAGACTCAGAATAAACCCGAAGTATTAGATCAACTTTATACTGTCTACTTCAGGGTTTTATCAGTAAGTTTCTCATTCGATCATTGGGAGTCGGTATCGATCATAGACTTTCCAAAAGCATATATCATACCTAGGTCTTGATCATATACTTTCCAAAAGTATATATCAAACCTACAAATTCAGTCAAGCTTCCAAAGCAAGATGACCATGCGCATGGAATTTGATTCTTCCCAATATCTCATGAGTGAGCTCATGTCTTCCGGTTCAGTAACTAAACCTGTATGATCCCTTTGAGAGATCGTACTACTCATATGCCCTTATATGCACACCAGCGCGCCGGTGTATAGACCTTGATTAGGTCATCAACCTATTGGTCTGCCAAATGTACATACTCAAACATATAGTAACACATCTGTCTCCGGTCAGAGGATGCATGCCTATATCATGACAGCATATTATATAGGACTTCGGTTATCTCGATCTCGTTAAGTCAACTCTTTGACCCAACTCATCTGACACCTCTGAATCTCTATTCCTATGCAGAGGACCTGCATCAAGAGGTCGGTCAGATATCAGCCTAAATGAGATAGGATTGCCATCTCCTACTCAGGCTGGAGATCATCTCTTAACAATCATTTGATGGTGCTCGATGAGTCCTCAATCTAACTCATTAGATATTCATCTAAGCATCAGCCTCTATGATTAAATAATTGAATCAACAGCTGTATGATCATTAAGATGGCCATGGTACATAACCCTAATTGTACTAAGGGACCTATTATGCAAATTATGTACTCTTTATTTCAGATTAAGGAGTGAATTGCAATAACATTTATTGCATAATGGCTCGCCGTGGGCTCGCATGTCCAACAGGAATTTGGTGGAGGAAGTAGGGAGATGACCAGTTGAAGCAGGAACTGGAAGTAGTTAGGGGAAGTTAGTTGTAGTAGGCCAACTTTGATCAAATTTATAGATCAAGTGAAGAAGAATTAGGTATGGATCAAAGGTGGGCATGAATAAGGGTTGTTAGGGCAATAGGATCAACATATGAGATGGAAGATCGGGTAAAGAATGGATGTGGGATAAATAGGCGAAGTGGAATGGTTGAAACAGAAGACTGCCCAGCAACTTCTTGGAGAAGAAGCTACGTGTGCTGACATGTGTCAGCACCTAGTTAGCTGAAATATATAAATAACATTTAAAAAAGTTAAAAAAATACCAATTAATGTTATTTTAAAAAGGTATAAAAAACAAAAGGTATGTATAATTAAATTAACTAATTTATTTTATAATTTATTTTTATGTAATAAATATTTAATGAAACACAAATATAATATTAATAAATATGTATACAGTATACATAATAAATTAGGTTTTTATTTTAATTTAAGAAATTAATAAATAACATGTTATTTTTATATTTTATTAATTATTAGGATAATAAATAAGAGATGTTTGAATTTTTATGGATTTTAATGATTTCATTTAGATATATAAATAAATACATATATATGTTATATAGTTTAAATTCATCTATAAATTCGGGTATTTTATTTAAAAATATTAAATAGTATCTAAAAATTCTGAAATAATTTATACATCATCTACAAGATCAAAAAAATAGTTAAAAAATATAAAATCAATAAAACTATAAATAATATGTTTTGAATAGAAAAAATAGCCCAAAAACCCAGTTGTCATTAGGTCCCAAAATCAACTTTTTGCAAATAGACTCCAATTTAAGTGAAATCACCTTCATTAATTAGAAAATATTATTTTATAAACTTTAAAAGGGAGTAGAGTGAAATTGGAGTTCATATGAAGAAGTTATGATGCTCGGAAGTTGAGAAATTGACAATTTAAAAAGATGGATTTTTTGGCATATATACATGCTATGATTTTTATAGTATTTTTATATTTTTATACACATTTTTAGAAATAAATAGGAGAAGAGTTTAATGAAAAATATACAAACTAATTAATTAAAAATCATTGAAGTTTTGATAATTATTGGATAAATAAAGAATGATATGTGCAGTGTATAACTTTTTTGTGGTTTTCTTCCTTATCTCCCCCTATTTTATTATTTGTTGACCAATCCATGCTGACTTGGTCACGGGGATTAGGTTATATAAATATATGTTTTAGGTATATTTATATTTTATAATCATATTTTACATAGATACATGTTTATAGTCTGCCTTCTTTTTATTTTCTATCTCTTTATTCATTTATTTATTTACATGTTTTTAATACATAAAAATGCAATTTTATTCACGAGTGATGTTTTGGTAAGAAATACAAATTAATGAACATTTGCATGTGTTTGTTAAGGATTTTAAAACAAAATGTGACAGAAGTGTTAATGAATCATGGATTCATCAAGTGTCATTTATAAAAGGTAAAGAAAAAGAAACAGAATGTCAGGTTGCTCTGTCTATTGCTAAAGATGAAGAATCCATCGCAGGTGTGTTCTCCTTAGATTCTAGGAGTGGATGTTCGATTAAATTAGCTCCAAAGCCCTAATATATTTCGTGTATCTATAGTCTCATGATTTGATCTAGTCAAATTGAACAAGTTCTTCATGATAATAGAATCTCATGTCTTAGGGCAATTTCCCCATTGCATTGCATATAGTATAGATTTAAAATTTTGGTCTTGCATCCCACATGGAGAGAGTTGGGAAGCACTGTAAGTATTCTAACTAAGCATCGCATCATCATTTTCTGAATTGCATTGCTTTTCGTCTTCTCCCTCTGATTTTTCTCATATATGCTAAGTAAAAAATTGATAAAATTGTTAGGCCTCTTGCATGAACAATATTGAAAAGAAACAAAAACCAGACAAATTTAAAAAGGGATTGTTAAGAAAACCTTAAATTCATTAAAACTGATTGATTAAACTTTATTGTATTGGATTCACAATAGCCTCGTTGTATTCAGGTACCTTCCATACTGAGGAAGGCACGATCCTTAAGGAATAGATCCCAAATCCTAGCATGGGTATTGCATCACGAAGTACTGATGCTTTTATCGTACTTTGGTGAGTAGGGCTTTGTCTGCTTGTAGATCTAGTCTGAAGTATTGAACTTAGGTCATCCCTTCACGGGGTCTGTCTCATCCTTCCATGTCCGAGTACGACCTTGTCTGCTTATGAACTCGATTCCAAAGTATTTGTTTCGCCTATCAGCTGCCTCCTCTACTTCTTTAACTGGGTAGTAGTCTAGATCCATAACAAGGACCTTTAAAAAGTACAGAATACTAGTTAAAAAGGTAGTGGAAAGTACACGATGATGGTCGGGTCAGTACTCACTCGCATATAGGATTAGCCGCCAAGGACTAAATTTGATAAGATTACCTTATATAACAAATAAAATTGACAAGGTAAAATCATCGAACTCTTACAGGTCATTGTGTTGCGTTGGTGAATCCACCCTTATTTTGAGGTTTGGTTGATTAGTTTAAAGCATGTCAAGATCAAAAATATTGTACCTTTGCGCCGTTTTCTCACACCTCTTTTCTCACTTCTATGTATTCCGTGCTCAATTTTGAGCTTTCTCGTCTCAATTCCTCTTGATTTCTTCATCTCCCTCTACTCCTTCATCATCAACTCTCTTGTCTCCTAATATATCACATCCATGATGGTTTTTTTCATATTTTGTGAACACAACATCAAATCCCGGGTGTTAACATCTTCAATAATACGGGGTGAACTCCAAAAGCTAAGTTCATACTTTGCAGACTTCTCTTTGGAATCCCCAGTTTTTTCCCAATTAAACTGTCGAGACAACTCGTGTCCCAATCTTTTTCCTTTCACCACTTTCCTTTCACCAATAAATCCATTATTCGATATAGACTCTCATCTTGAACTTGCTCCTTCTTTTTAAAGGATTGATCTTGTTTTATTTCCCAATGCAGATTTTACACTCGATTAGGAGCCCGAGTTACATTTGGATTTTGAGATGGATCCCCAAAGATGTGATGAAGGACCGAGTTCGGATGACACGGTAGATCAGAATGAAGTCAATACATAGGTGTTAGACTCAATTCAAGCCATCCGGTAACATTTGACGGATCAAGGTCTTGCACAAGTTGCCTTCAAGGAAATGCTTAATGAGCTAAGGAGGGACAGAGAAAATCGAGGAGGAGGGGATGCGAAACACCATGGTTAGAATGAGGATGAGTAGCCTACAGGAACCATGGAGGAGGAGATGAGAGAGGAGGACCGCCCAAGCCAACTCTAAAATAAACTTACAACCCATATGGTGGCCAGGTGACAGAGTGGATCGGAATCCCAATGATCCATGGATGCTTTGTGTTGAAGTCATCATTGCTCCCTCTTTTGTCGATCTTCCATGGCAAAAACAATGAGGATACCTACGTACACCAGCAGTAATTCAATAGGATTTGTAGCCCCATGCACTACCCCAACACCTCGTTGAAGGTAGTAAAAATGATTGCCTTCCCTTTCTGCCTTCAAGATAAGGCATTGTACTGGATTACTCACTTGGGCAAGGGGGTAACACCTGAGAGGATCTCAAATAGGCCTTCGTGCAAAAATATTATCCCCTGGATCATATGAATCAGATGCAAACATTGATCTCAAACTTCTCTCAGATGTCCCACAAACCATTTCATGCGGCATGGGAATGATTCAAAGATCTTATGGAGAAGTTCCCACATCATGATCTACCAAAGACAAGCCTAATCCAAAACTTCTTTGAGGGCTTGCACAAAGAAATCCAACAGCTCGTGGATGACGTGTGTGGTGGATCGCATTTTAAGAAGGATGAAGATGTTGTATGGAAGATTTTCAGGGAGATGGCTGAGGGCTCAGCCGCTCTATCTTCATCCCAGGTACTCCAGAAAGTTTTGTCAATCCTGCACAAGTTTGTGAATGTGGTATCGTATCATGAAGAAGAGAGAGACATGAGTTACAACCTCAGTACTATCAGGAACCATCATTCTAAAGTTGATATCATTGAAATACGATCACAAGGCCTTGATAAACTACATATGATCGATAAAAAAACAAGTCGTTGGACAAGCTCGATCAAATTTTAAAGCAGCTTGAGCTCCTGGTGAGCACAAATAAATGCATGCCATTCTTTGAAGGAAACCACTAAGCATTTTGCGGAACCGAAGGAACATCCCCATCAAAAGAATTAAGGCTTCCCTAGTCAGTTTAACACGTGTACTACATGCATACACCCCACCAGAGATCATCGATCACAGCAGCAGATGGTTTTGTACCATCAAGAACCCCAGGCTTATACCGAGCCTTTCTTTCCACCACATCCACAAATTCAAGAGGTAAATGCCGCATGGGGCAACGAACAAGCTCTAACTGATCCTGGAGGACAACCTCAGGGTAAGAGTACAACAATCCTACCATTCAACCAACAATAGGGTGGACAGAATTTCCATCAATACCAATCCCACTAGTCTCCCCATCAACAACACTTAGCGACCGCAATACCAGCAGTCGCCGCATATAGACAACAGTATCACCAGCAACAGTCGGCTGCTCAATATCAGAATCAATTTCCTCCTCCACGATACTAACATCAGCAGTATTCTCCTCATCCTTATCACCCCTACCAACAACAGCCTCAACTCTCGCAGATCATCGAATCTTCATATGTCACTTTTGTGCATTCTGCTATGGATTGCTTGGCTCAGATGATCAATAATGTGAATGAGATGAGCTAGAAGCTAGATGACCTTACTACCACAAATATAGTCATTTTGGCGCAGGTTGAGAAGAACCCTAACAACTTCCGAAGAAAGGAGAAGGTAGACCGTAGTGCCACACCACCTCCCGAGTCAAGTATAAATCCTTTTATGTAATCTAATCTTGTTAATCTAAGGAGCGATAAGTCACTACAGTTGATTGTTACACAAAAGGGAAAGAATAAAGCTTCTATTGGTGAGTCTTCATCACCACCAGTTGATGTCATACTGAGTTCTAGATCCGATGAGGAAGGAGAAGAAGTAGCGCACCCCTAGAAAAAAATAAAAAACGAAGAAAATAAAAAAGAATCAAGTAATAACAGCTAGGACCAAGTCAATGCAGCCAAGTCAATGCTAGTACCAGTAGCCGACCCCGTGCAAGCAAACACGAATGAATTTCCTACTTTTATTTCCCATATGTTGTGGATGATTGTACCATGCTTAATCATGTACTTGTACGACAGAGCACTTTTTTGAATGAAAATGATATTTTTAATGACATTCGCAATCCATTTCCTATCGCACTGAAATCAAAAACAGTAAAAAATTGAAAATAGCCTTGTTTGATCCCAGCATTGTGGAGTTATTGCAAAACATAATGCTGAAAATATTGTTTCTCAAAACCATGGAGTACATGCCTGTGATGAAGAAAGGACTAAAGGAGGCATGTACAATAATGTTTCGCAAGAGAGGATGCGAGAAACCTGTCAAGCACATCCTGACCATGGTAACTCTCAAAGCTATCAGCAACCTCCCAAGCAAGAAGAAGGATATGGGAGCACCTCTCATCAGATGCGAAATGTTCAACCAAAAGTTTGAAAGAACACTCCTTGACAGTAGATCATCTATTAGTTCGATGCCTACATCATTGCTCAAAGAATTTGGGTTGGGACTTCTGAATCAACAAGGATGATTTTGTAATTCACATACACATCAGTGAAGCGGCCAAGGGGCATTTTGGAGGATGTCATTGTGACAAGTCAAGGTATGAAGTTCCATGTAGACTCCATTGTTCGAGATATGGACACCTCGATACCCTTACTTCATATCGTGATAATATTAGGATGGTCGTTCCTTCGAACAACCAAAGCAGTAATTGACTATGGCATCGAAAAGATCACCTTTCACTCGAGCAGTGATAAGGTCCTGATTGAAACGATCCAAGTATCGATGCTCGCAGAATCTGTGTCAGATGAGAGTGAGTAGATTCAGAAAGATACAAAAGAATAAGATTTTCTAGCAGAAATTAGAGATACGTCATTATTCTTAGACCATAATGAAATCCATGAATTCCTCTCCAAGGTGGAGCTAGAAACCACAGTTGAATTTTCCCCTACCCTTGAAGATGCGGTCCTTGCTTATGAGGTCACATAACTATTTGTAATCAATATATTCCTATCAGAGCAAGATGAATTCCATGCAGATCTTTCTAATGTCTTATGTTCTGAGCCAGTAATATTCAAGGTGGACAGGATACAATCGACAGATCTAACATCAGCCACAGTTGTTGAAGCCACCACAGAGTCGATTTAGACCCCTCTAGAGTTGAAACAATTACCCTCATCGATGAAGTACACCTTCTTTGCGGATGAGCAGAACATGTTCATGGTCAACATCAATTCCGAACTGACCAAGGGCCAAGAATCATGCTTACTCGAGGTTCTAGAAAGAAACCACAAGGCAATTGGTTGGAAAGTTATGGATCTCCATTGAATAAATTCTTCATTGTCCTCGCACCACATTTACTTATTATAAGACTGCAAGCCCCGTGAATTTCAGCGTCGAGTAAACTCAAACCTCCGGGAGATCGTGATGAAAGAAATTACAAAGTGGTGTGACATAGGTTTTATATATCCCATCTCAAACTCAAAATGGATAAGTTTGTTATATGTGGTTCCTATGAAATCAGTAATCACTATTGTAATGAACGTCAAAGGAGAGGTGATTCCGACTAGAGTACCTACTTCTTGGTGCATCTGTATGGATTAGAGAAGTCTGAACCTTACCACCAAGAAAGATCACTTACCTTTGCCCTTCATTGATTAGATAGTCGAAAGACTTGCTGTAAAGGAACATTTCTATTTCTTGGATGGGTACTTTGGATACAATTATATTGCAATAGCCCTTGAAAACCAATAGAAGATCAAATTCACATGTCCATTTCAGACATATGCTTTCAGATGAATGTTGTTCGAATTATGTAATACCCCTGCTACATTTCAGAGATGCGTGATGGTCGTACTTGTTAACATGGTGGGCAGTTTTCTTGAAGTATTCATGTATGATTTTTCGGTCTACAGAGATAACTTTGATCAATGTTTGACTTATCCAGACCGAGTACTTCAGCGATGTTGTGAGGTTAATTTGTTGTTGACATGGGAGAAGAGTTACTTTATCGTGAATGAAGGAACTATGTTGGGCTACGTCATCTCCAAGCGAGGCATGGAGGTTGATCCGTCCAAGATGGAAGTAATATCGAAACTTGAACCACCTACCACATTGAAGTAAATCAAGTCATTTCTGAGACATGTCGGTTTTTATCGAAGGTTCATCAAAGACTTTAGCAAGATTGCCATACCGTTGACAGAGCTTCTAGGCAAGGACACAGAATTTATTGTTGATGATAGAGTGCTCTATGCATTTGATCAGTTGAAAGAAATAATCACCCAGGCTCTTGTCCTACAACCACCAAATTGGTCTTTTCCATTTGAGATCATGACGGATGCTTTTGATTATACCACTGGGCTGTGTTGGGTCAACGACGGGATGGATAGATAAAACATTAACCTAATCGATCATTTGATGAATCCGAAAATTACCCTCTTAATTTAATGTGTCATTTTAGTTGTAGTCAGGCAATCAGGATCTATCAAAAATTAACCGCATGAATCGATGAATCAACGAATTAATGAATGCGTGGTTTTATGTATTTTTAACATGGCAAGCCCTACGGTCGACTCAAGGAGGCAAAGGAACAGCATCGGATCAACTTAGATGAATTAGCTCATGATTTTCCAAGAGAGATGTTTTTGTATTTTTTATGCCATAAAAATAAAAATGTACAAATGTGCTTTAAGTAGGTTACTAAGAAAACGAGCCACTAATCCAAAATTAATTTTATTGTGCAATTAATCCAAATTATCCAAGTTATATTTTTTCTATAAACCTAATCCAATGATGAATGCAAAATGTATTTTTTTGGATTTTTTTAGGATTAAAATGCAACAATGAAATATGCAAACTTTTTGGGGGTTCTTATGCATTTTTTGTGCAAATGACTGGAACTTAAACATGATGAAATGTATATACAGTATTGTTTTTGGAATTTTCTGACAATATATGATTTTTATATGAAGTGTTAAATGGAAAAAGAGTGACTGTGAGTATTTAGTTTCTAATAAATCCATGGAATCAAATTATCCATAGAAAGAATTATTTCAAATAGATATTTTAAAGACAAACATAAGAGACTTGAAATTTTGCAAAAATAATATCATGGATTTAAATAAAAATCAATTACATAAATCACTCAATAATTTATTTTAGGCAAAAGAGATATCCATTTTTGATGAAATTTGGATAGCAATTAAAGCACAACTAGAGGCATCAACTCGATTTTTGCAAAATTTTTGGAGCAATATTTAAGTACGTGTGAATTTCAGAGCATAAATGGGTAAAATATCATTGAATTTCAATATCTGATTTTAATAAATTATTCAATGCTCACAAAAATATAAATAAATAGCCACAATGTAAAGAATTAAGTTCTCAATAAATTGTTATTTTTGTATTAAAAAAATTATGAAAAATTGATGTCCAAGTTAAAACATAAGCATTGAGGTGTCTCTGTAATATAAAAATTAAAACTGAATAAACTGAAATTGTGTCTAAGTGCACTTTTACAAATATATGAAAAAACAGGGAAAATATGAAATAATCACAAAATAAAAAATTTAATAAAAGGAACCTTCTCTTCTCTGCTCTTTGTGGGAAACGTGGGTTCCATGAATAGAACCCACCTTCCCGCTAGGTTTCATGGCAGCGTGGGCTCCTGGTGTAGGGGCGCGGCAAGCATGTAGGCTGGAGGTGGAATCGCTGGAGGCGGAGAAGCGGTCAGGGGGCGCTGGCGGGAGCGGTGAGGCGCATGAGCGATGGCCGGTCGTGGTTGGGGAGAAGTTAACATGGCTGGAAGGGAGCGTGTGGGGATGCTTGTGGCCGAGTGCAGTGGTCGGTGTGGCGATGGAGGTGGGGTCTTCGCGTATGGGCCGTGCTTGCAGGAGTTTGGAGGGCAGGGGCGGTATGTCTGGAATAGAGGTCGAGGGTTTCTAGAGCAAGGCAGCCTCGCTCGCGGGTCACGGTCGTAGAGGGGGAGGGACGTGGCTGGCATGGCGAGGCACGCGGCGGCCAGCAGGCGGGACTAGAGCGACGCTGCGGCAAACGGGTTGTGGCGGCGACACGGAAGGAGAGGGGGAGAGCACGCAGCTGCTGGGGGTGGAGCACCGGCTAGTAGTGGAGGGTCGCAGCTTGGAGCGCAAGGGGCAGGGGCGGCACCGCCACTGGTGGGCTCCACTGGATGGAAAGGCAGAGGAGACACGACAGTGGGCGGTTGCGCTTGGTGTGGTTGTGGCTGCCCTTTCTTTGAATTTTTTTGTTGTAATATTTTTTGATATTTTTGTAAACAGGAAATATATGAAAGAAGAAGTGGTGTTGGTGATGTATGATGATGATAATGTGATTTATGGTGATGTAGAACAACAACAATAAAAATATTAGATAAAAAAGTGACAAGGAAAAGGAGAGGGATACTCTGTGGTGGTTTCGTTTGAAGGTGGGGCTGCGATGTGCAGCTCCTGTCATGGCCTCGATCCAACTAGGTGAAAAAATTGGAGAAGCTATGCAACTTGGATGCAGCTACGATGAGGTCGATCTCTCTACCTTGGATCTCGTCAAATACAATGGAAACCGTCGTCACGTCGAAGACTTACTCGGTCGTTGTCACTGTCGAGCAAGCTGAGTAGGTGGTTCCCTTTCTCTCTCGATTATGGCAGATGAAGATGAATGAAGGGGGTGAGGGGAATAAAAAGAGAAGGATGAGGAAGTTAGAAAAGAAATAGAGAAAATGGATGAGTGGTGGAGAAAATGGAGAAGTTGGGGAGACTTGGAGTGGGGAACAAGTAAAGAAGAAGTAAAAAGAAAAAAACTAAAATAAAATAAGTAAAGTAAAATAAGTATGCTACTAAAATTAATGGAGAGAAAGGAAATAAAAGTAGAAGAGAGAGAAAATAAAATAAATGAAAATAAATAAATGTGAATAAAAAATTAATTAAAACAAATAAATAATAAATAAATAAGATAAATAAAATTAAATTACAAAAATAATAGAATAATAAGTAATAATAATAAAATGAGGTTCCACGTGTCGCTCCAGGAGCTGCCACGTGTCGCTCCTAGGAAAATCAAAAATTAAATATAAATAAAAATAAAAAAGAAATAACAAAACGGTTTAAATCAAATAGTGGTCAACATGAAAGTTGCTTGTCTCTACGAGATCTAGAACTTTCATGAAGGATTGAAAATCAAAAGAAGTCATATGTAAAAAGTGTATTTTTGGGTGGTATCTTATAGATATAAAATACCGTATTTTTATCTTTTGCAATTTTGTTTGTCATTTTTAAATAAGAGTAAAATAAAAAAAGATAAAATATGAAAGAAATATTTACAATTTAACCATTTTTTTATTTTAATAATTAATAAAATGAAAGGATAAAATAAAGGGTGATTTAGTCAATATGTACAATATACAATAGGGGGCTCAAAACCCCAGTTTCACATACAATATCCGATTTTTATGAAATTAGTCTTGTTTTGAAGGTCTTTGAATGTATATTACTTTAAAAGTGAGCAGACCTAAATTGGAAACTGTATGAGGGAGATATCACATTTTAAGTTTCATAGTCTTAAACTTAGATTCGGGTTTTATTGGTCAAATTTACAAGTTAGTATTTTTTTGATATTTTTCATTTATTAGTTTTAGTAATATATACACTATAGAGTTGATTTTATTGGATTTAGAGTTAGTATAAAATAGATAGAAATAAGGGAAATATGGTGAATATGCATGTGATTTTTTACAAGGAATTTCAGGCTTCTTATTTATGCAATTTTGAATGCTAAAATGCAGATATTATTCACACATGCATGAAATCTAATTATGCAATATAAGTGATGAAATGTAGCTAATTACTCGGGAATAAAGCTCTATTTTCAACTTTTAGAGTGATGAATCACAGATTCATCAACCCCCTATACTTAAACCTTGCTCGTCCTTGAGCAACTAAAATGAAATGCAAGAGTGAAATGATTTTGGGTTCCATACCAAGGACATGAACAAAAGGTGATAATGGAGCCTGACTCAACCTTTGGATTAATAATGTGGCGGAACCTTATTGGGATCTAAATTTAAGACTAACAGCTTTAAAGTTCCACAAGTCTTCTATTCAAATCACCTCAACAGTCAGGTTAGAACAAATCTTCATACACAAATTCTGATGACTATGACTCTTACTTGTGCTGTGTAAGTGAAATATAGCTCTCCACATCAGAAATGGCAAAGAGACAACCTCTTCTAACAAGGTAACTCTAATTCCCCGATCTAGCAACTCTTTCCAAGAGGAGCGGGGTATTCCCTTCTAAGTTCAAGTGTGACCAGATCAAGAAGAGGGGGTGGAGAGAAGAATGGACGGTATCCAGCGTAGCTACCTGTCCTAGGATGCCTGACTAGTGTAGCCAAGTCATCCAGCTGCAAGCTTTGAAGCTCTTCTTACTTTTCTATACTTGTATATGCACTCTGGCAGGCATATTAATTTTCAATCACACTAAAAGATAAAAATAGAGCTTCGTTCTCGAGTAATTAGTTGCATTTCATCATTTATTCTGCATTTTTATCATCCATGCATGTAAAATTAATATTTGCATTTAGCACTCATAATTGCATGCAAAATCATTGTCACATGTTCGTCCAACTTCATGCATTTTTAACTAACTCATTCTAACTCTAATTGACTTCATACCACCATCATTGTGTACATATTACTAACAAGATCAAAGGGAAAATACAAAAAAATACTAACTCAAATAATTGGCACGGAAGATAAAACTCTAATTTCAAACTAGACGGACTAAAATGCTCATATCTTCCTCATATAGTGTCTGATTTAGGTCTACTCACATTTAAGGTAATACATATTCAAAGACCTTCAAAACAAGACCAATTTCATAAAAATCGGAGCTCATATGTGAAAGTTGGGTTTTGGGCTTCTTTTACGCATTTTATGTTCTACTTGTTTTCGACCTGATATTTTATGTACATAATTAACCTTTTTTCTTTTATTTCTTTTTCATTTATATTCTTTGGTGAAAGTTTTTCTAAAATGCACAAAAATCCAAATTCAAATTAAGACTGAAATCAAAGAAACTAGCTGAGTCTGAGTAACTTTTGCGAGTTTGTACGAATATCTCACTTTTTCCATTGTATTTTATTATCCTATTTTCATGTTTATTAAAAAAATCAAAAAAATAGATTATTATGTAAATATTTATCTTGGATTTTATCGTTATTTTTATCGATTTTTCTCTTGATTGAAAATCACAAAAAATACAAAACCCAAAAATAAAGGTATTTTATGTACATAGAGTACCTCAAAAATATCATTTTACATAGATGCCCTCTTTTGTTCTTGGTCTCTTCATGAAAGTTGTATATCTCTTCGAGACGAGCAATTTTTGTGGTGAGCACTTTTCGATCCGAGGTCGTTTGCTATTTCTTCTATATTATTTTCCTTTTCTATTGTTTTCTGAATTTTCTGGAGCTGACATGTGGCCGCTCCTGGAGTCGCCACGTGTAAGCTAGTTTTAACCCCCTTTTATTTAGTTTTTAATTAAAAATTAATAATAAAATAAAAAAATATGTAATAATAATCTATCCTCATGTGTCGCGATTGTGAGGACCCTTCTCCCTTTTCTCCGTTGACCTCGTTTTCCACCCACCTCTACTTTCTGCCCGCAACCACCGCGATCACCAGAGCTCTACCCCTCATCCCCTCGTCATGCAACCATCTTATCCTCTCCATCTCATCCTACAACCACACCCGAGACTCGCCAACTACCTTTCGGTCGCTGCTCCCTTATGCTCGCGTCACCGCCCCTTCGTTGCTCCGCAACCATCGATCCACACTCCTTCGTCTCCTATAAAAGCAACCCTCAACCCCTTGGACTGGGCATCCGCCATCTAAAAGAAGGAAAGCCATAGCATTGCTCCAGGATCAGTGGCAGCGCTCCTGGTGCTTGTAGGTGACAACCGACGTCCAGATCCTTGTCATGATCCATGGTTGCATGTGATCCTTGAAGCGGCTTCAACAACTTCCTCTACTACACGAGCTTCTGGAGCTCGTCAACTCCATTGAGACGACGATGGAGTTCCTTTGAGTTCTTCTTATTAGGTGAATAACCCCCAGGTATTCTCCTTCTCCCCTTCCTCTTCTCTCTTTCTCTCTCGCTATATTTGACATTCATCTTTATTCTCCCAATCCCTTGTTTCTACCATTTCCCATGTTCCCTAATCGCCAACCTCATTTCATCTCTCTTCCCGCCATCTCCACCATATATCAGCCACACTTTGGCCTTGCTCGGGCCACCCCACAGTTGACACACAGGTCGTCAACCCTTGCACCATAAGAACATCCATGCCAAAGACTTCATCCCCCACCTACACCCCTCCACTATTCTGCCTGCATCTCCATATCATTGCCACCAACTA
Source organism: Ottelia alismoides (assembly GCA_037367405.1). Classification (NCBI taxonomy): domain Eukaryota; kingdom Viridiplantae; phylum Streptophyta; class Magnoliopsida; order Alismatales; family Hydrocharitaceae; genus Ottelia; species Ottelia alismoides. The sequence continues at coordinate 395,426 of JAZKJV010011308.1, forward strand.
CCCCTTCTTCCACGACTCCTCTTGGTCGGAGTCAGGAGTGTTCTACTCCGACGCCCTCTACCTCGAAGACATCTCCTACAGGAGCTCCATCCGCAGTGAGCCTATATGCGACACCTTGCAAGTACAGTAGCTCCACACCACTGCCTCATGCCTCCCAGCAGTTCTCCTGCTACATGCTTCAACAATGACCGCCAGATGTGTGTCGGCCGCAGCGGAGCTTTCCCAACTGCGCATGCCTGCAGCCTCCTGTGCGTGCGTCTCCACTTGCAGCCGTGCCTCCACCATCAACAGCCACCACCCTCCATGCGCCACCTCCTCATGTCAATTATTTATACCGTTCATCTTCACTTGTTTAGGGACACCCTTCCCCTAAGTTCCCTTGGTTCATGGACACTCTTTCTGTGGGACAAAAGTCAATAATTCATTTTTTAATCCGAAGACTCATACCAACCCTTTCTTCTCTTACCACATCAAGGAAGACTCTCACCTCGATGCTTCTAGATCACCTTCTTGTCCAAATATTAATTCAAACCCTTCTCATTCTGAAAGTGAAGAAGACCAAGAAAGCAAGATGCCTCCCAGGAAGAGCACGGATGATGAGGGTGATCATGACACACTGAGGGGCATCCTAGCCATACTTGCACAAGCTGAGCAGAGAAATTAATTACTCAGAAAAGATATAGGACAGTTTAAAATTAGGGGGATCAATGAAAGATTCCTAGAATCCTAGTGCCGCATAGAACGAGAATTGGTTTAGGCCAGTAGTACCGCCAAATGCTGGAGAATTGAAGCCTCACTTCTTGACACTTTTACAAAAATTCTATGGCAATGCAGCAGAGGAGCCATATATGTTCCTGCAAGAATTTAAAACGATATGTGACAATCTAGGACGACCTGGTGTAGCACAAGATTACGTACATCTTAGAGCCTTCTCCCTTGCTATAGCAAACAAAACCGCCTATTGGCTAAAGAATTTGGGAAGGGCAGTCACCACTTGGGATGCATTAAAAGATATGTTCCTCAAGAAGTTCTACCCATTGAGTAGAACTAATCAGATGAGGTCCCAAATATCATGTTTTACGTAGATGTCCCATGAGACCTTCCACGAGGCATGGGAGAGATTCAAGGACCTGATTAAAAAATGCATGGGACATGATATTGACCAACCATTCTTGGTCCAGAACTTGTATAGTGGTCTGACTCCTAAGTTCTAAGGATTGTTGAATGCCCCCTGTGGAGGCAGTTATCTGAACAATGGAGCCGACGCGTTTGGATGGTTTTAGAGCAGATGGCAGAGACTAGCCATACTAGGTCATAAAGAAGGGCTTATGACAAACCACCTCCATCTCGCATATCTCAAGAGGTGGTGAAAACATATGCTATCGATTTAGAAATTGACTTACTCCCCAGCATGGGGATAATCCGTGATAAGTTAACTAAGGTTGACCAGATCGAGAAGAAGGTGAGCAAAATACACAAGCTCACCGAATGGGAGAACCTTGCCAAGCTTCCAAATCAGATGAGCAGTTAGCCCAAGTTGATGAGATCGCATTCGTGCTCATCCCAAAATCCCATGAACTTATCTTAGGAAACGCATGAATTCCCATCACTTTCATATCTATACCTTACCCACCCTTTCTCTTGTCCCCGTCAGTTTCCTTATACATTTTCTTGCTAGACTTATGCCAAGGCCTAAGTATAGGGTTAAACCTATGCCATTTGTATCTAGTCATCATTCTACACCCCATTTGCTTTGTATATTCTAGATCTCATCGGTTCTCATATTCACTCATGTCATATACTTAGGCTTACCAGAGCCTAATTATAAGGGTGATTGATGCCCACCCTGTAAATATTCAATCATTTCTCCTCATGACCTCAACCGCTCCATTTCTTCTTCTTCTTCTATACTTAGGTTGACCAGAGCCTAAGTATAGGGGCAGTTGACTTCTTATTCAATTTTTCTTTCTACGCTTAACACAAGCTATGTCTTCTTGTTGCTTTTTGTGCTCTGAGGATATAGCACACGCCAAGTATAGGGGGGCATGTATATATTACATATATAGTTTACACATAGCTCGTACTTTCACGTACTTTTGTATCTATTATGTAATAATTATGGGACGGGTAAAAGTAAAAAACAGAAGAAAAAAACAAACACAAAAAAAGAGAAAGAAATTCTCTTTACTCTTGCATATCATTCTTGCATTCATACAAAAAAATCTTGCACCTCATATGCATCTGCATTTCATTTTGCATATCTAGTATATGCAAAGTAAAAATTTATCGGATTCTAAAGCTTCGAAAAAGGGAAGGACGTTGGGTACATATTTTTCTAAGACCCCAAAACAAGTATAGAAAAAAAGATTCCATATCCGTAGAGGCATAAAAAGATCCATGTAGAGTTGCCAAAATTTATACCAAAAAGAATCCAAATTATCAAATAAATATCTGACCAAAAAGGTCCCAGCTTCAAGAAAACCTACAGATCTTGATGGAGACTTGGCTAAACTGGTCGGCTTCACAAGGAGAGATGACTGCACTGGTTACCCTCCAGTTCTTTTCCCCCTTTTTCTAATTTCTCCCCCCTTCGATTGTAAACACAGCGCGACATACCTTAGAAGGAAATACCTGGCTCCCCGAGGATAAGTTACTGGGAGGGGGTTTTGCATGTAGTCCAGCATTCTTGATGGGGAGAGCCAAAACCTTTCAAATACACGAGACAGTTGTTCAATGTTTGTGGGATATGCTTTGGAGAAGGATTGATCTAAGATGACTTCTGAGTCGAATTTGTTTCAATGATATGAATAACTTGAGGGTTGTTGATTTTAAAATCCTAAGTCTCACAAAAGTTCCACCACATTATTAATCAAAAGGTCGGGTCTAGCTCCATTTTCACCTTTTATTCTTGACTTTGATATGGAACCCAAAATCATTTCACTTTTGCATTTCATTTTAGTAGCTCCGAGACGAGCAAGGTTTAAGCATAGGGGGTTGATGAATATGTGATTCATCACAATAAAAGATGAAAATGGAGCTTCGTTCTCGAGTAATTAGTTGCATTTCATCATTTATTCTGCATTTTTATCATCCATGCATGTAAAATTAATATTTGCATTTTAGCACTCATAATTGCATGCAAAATCATTTTCACATGTTCATCCAACATCATGCATTTTTAACTAACTCATTCTAAATCCAATTGACTTCAAACCACCTTCATTGTGTACATATTACTAACAATATTAAAGGGAAAATACAAAAAAAATTACTAACTCAATTAATAGGCACGTAAGATAAAACTCCAATTTCAGACTAGACAGACTAAAATGCTCATATCTTCCTCATACAATGTCCGATTTAGGTCTACTCACTTTTAAGGCAATACATATTCAAATACCTTCAAAACAATACCAATTTCATAAAAATCGGAGCTCATCTGTGAAAGTTGGATTTTGGGCCTCTTTTGCGCGTTTTATGTTCTACCAATTTTCGACCTGATATTTTATGTACATAATTAACCCTTTTTCTTTTTTTCCTTATTCATTTATATTCTTTGATGAAAGTTTTATTAAAATGCACAAAAAACCTAATTCAAATTAAGACTCAAATGAAAGAAACTAGCCGAGTCTGAGTGTCTTTTGCGAGTCTGTACAGATATCTCACTTTTTCCATTGAATTTTATTATCCTATTTTCTTGTTTATTTAAAAATTCAAAAAAATAGATTATTGTGTAAATATTTATATTGGATTTTATCGTTATTTTTATCGCTTTTTCTCTTGATTAAAAATCATAAAAAAATACAAAACCCAAAAATCAAGGTATTTTATGTACATAGAGTACCTCAAAAATATCATTTTGCATAGATGTCCTCTTTTGTTCTTGATCTCTTCATGAAAGTTGTATATATCTTCGAGATGAGAAATTATTGTATTGAGTACTTTTCGATCTGAGGTCGTTTGCTATTCCTTCTATATTTTTTTGTTTTCCGAATTTTTCAGAGCGGACACGTGGCCGCTCCTGCAGCCGCCACGTGTAAGCTAGTTTTAACCCCCTTTTATTTTGTTTTTAATTAAAAATAATAAAAAAATAAAAAATATGTAATAATAATCTATCCTCATGTGTCGCGCATGTGAGGACCCTTCTCCGTTGACCTAGTTTTCCACCCACCTCTACTTTCTTCCCACAACCACCGCGATCACAAGAGCTCTACCCCTCATCCCCTCGTCATGCAACCATCTTATCCTCTTCATCTCATCCTGCAACCACACCCGAGACTCGCCAACTACCATTCGACCGCTGCTTCCTTATGCTCGCGTCGCCGCCCCTTCATTGTTCCGCAACCGTTGATCCATACTCCTTCGTCTCCAATAAAATCAACCCTCGACCCCCTGGACTGGCCATACACCATCTACAAGAAGGAGAGCCATAGCATCACTCTAGGATCGGTGGCAGCGCTCCTGGTGCTTGTAGGTGACAACCGACATCCAAATCCTTGGCATGATCCAAGGTTGCATGTGATCCTTGAAGCGGCTTCAACAACTTCCTATGCTACACAAGCTTCTGGAGCTCTCCAACTCCATTGAGACGACGATGGAGCTCCTTTGTGTTCATCTCATTTGGTAAAGAACCCCCTGGTATTCTCCTTCTCCCCTTCCTCTTCTCTCTTTCTCTCTTGCTATCTTTGACATTCATCCTCTTTCTCCCAATCCCCTGTTTCTATCCATTTCCCATGTTCCCTAATCGCCACCATCATTTCATCCCTCTTCCCGCCAATTCCACTATACATCAGCCACACTCCGGCCTTGCTCGGGCCACCTCCACAGTTGACACACGGGCCATCAACCCTCGCATCAGCAGAACGTCCATGCCAACGACTTCATCCCCCACCTACACCCCTCCTCTATTATGCTCGCATATCCAACTTACCGACACCGACTTCCCCTTCTTCACGACGCCTCCTGGTCAGAGTCAGGAGTGTTCTACTCCGAGGCCCTTCGCCTCGAAGACATCTCCTATAGGAGCTCCATCCGCAGCGAGCCTATCGGTGACGCCTTGCAAGCACAGCAGCTCCAGAGCACTACCTCATGCCTCCCAGCAGTTCTCCTACTACATGCTTCAAAAACGACCACCAGTTGTGTGTCCGTCGTAGCGGAGCTTTCCCAATCGTGCACGCCCGTAGCCTCCTGTGCGTGCATCTCCTGTTGCAGTCGCGCCTCCACCATCGACAGCCAACGCCCTCCATGCGCCACCTCCTCATGCCAATTATTCGTACCGATGAACTTCAGAAGTTCAGGGACACCCTTCCCTTGAGTTCACTTGTTTCATGGACACTCTTCCTGTGGGACTAAAGTCAATAATTCATTTTTTATTCCGAAAACTCATACCAATCGTTTCTTCTCTTACCACATCGAGGAAGACTCTCACCTCGATGATTCTAGATCACCTTCTTGCCCAAATATTAATTCAAACCCTTCTCATTTTGAAGGTGAAGAAGACCAAGAAAGCAAGATGCCTCCCAAGAAGAGCGTGGATGATGAGGGCGATCATGACACACTGAGGGACATCCTAGTCATACTTGCACAAGCTGAGTAGAGAAATTAATTAATCAGACAAGAGATTGGACATTTAAGAAATGAGGGGGATCAATGAGAGATTCCTACAATCCTAGTGCCGCATAGAACGAGAACTGGCTTAGGCCAGTAGTACCGCCAAATGCTGGAGAATTGAAGCCTCGCTTCTTTACACCTTTACCAAAATTCTATGGCAATGCAGTAGAGGAGCCATATATGTTCTTGCAAGAATTTGAAATGGTATGTGACAATCTAGGACGACCTGGTGTAGCACAGGATTACGTACATCTTAGAGCCTTCCCCCTTACTGTAGCAAACAAGACTGCCTATTGGCTAAAGAATTTGGGAAGGGCAGTCACCACTTGGGCTGCATTAAAAGGCATGTTCCTCAAGTAGTTCTACCCATTGATTAGAACTAATCAGATGAGGTCCCAAATATCAAGTTTCACGTAGATGTCCCATGAGCCCTTCCACGAGGCATGGGAGAGATTCAACGACCTGATTCAGAAATGCATGGGTCATGATATTGACCAACCATTCTTGGTCCAGAACTTGTACAGTGGTCTGACTCCTAAGGTCCAAGGATTGCTGAATGCCTCCTGTGGAGGCAATTATCTGAACAAAGGAGCCGACGTGATTTGGATGGTTTTAGAGCAGATGGCTGAGACTAGCCATACTAGGTTATCAAGCAGGGCTTATGACAAACCACCTCCATCTCGCGTATCTCAGGAGGTGGTGAGAACATCTCCTATAGATTTAGAAATTGACCCACTCCCTAGCATGGTGATAATCCGTGATAAGTTAACTAAGGTTGACCAGATCGAGAAGAAGGTGAGCGAAATACACAAGCTCACCGAATGGGAGAACCTCGCCAAGCTTCCAAATAAGATGAGCAGTTATCCCAAGTTGAGGAGATCCCATTCGTGCTTATCCCAGAATCACATGATGTTATCTTAGGGAACGCATGAATTCGCATCACTTTCATATCTATACCTTACCCACCCTTTCTCTTGTCCCCGTCGGTTTCCTTATACATTTTCTTGCTAGACTTAGGCCAAGGCCTATGTATAGGGGTAAACCTATGCCATTTGTATCTAGTCATCATTCTACGCCCCATTCGCTTTGTATATTCTAGATCTCATCGGTTCTCATACTCACTCATGTCCTATACTTAGGCTTACCAGAGCCTTAGAATAGGGGTGACCGATGGCCACCCTATAAATATTCAATCATTTCTCCTCTTGACCTCAATTGCTCCATTTCTTCTTCTTCTTCTTAACTTTGGCTGAGCAGAGCCTAAGTATAGGGGCAGTTGACTTCTTATTCAATTTTTCTTTCTACGCTTAACACAAGCTATGTCTTCTTGTTGCTTCTTGCGCTCTGAGGATATAGCACATGCAAAGTATAGGGGGGCTTGTATATATTACATATATAGCTTACACATAGTTTGTACTTTCACGTACTTTTGTATCTATTATGCAATAAGTATTGGATGAGTAAAAGTAAAAAACCAGAAGAAAAAACAACACAAAAAAGAGACGGATATTCTCTTTACTCTTGCATATCATTCTAGCATTCATATAAAAAAATCTTGCACCTCATATGCATCTGCATTTAATTTTGCATCTCTAGTATATGCAAAGTAAAAAGTTATCGGGTTCTAAATAGAGTTATGGGCAGAAGTGGAGATTGGTCTTGACTTGTCCTTAATTTACCTAATTTCCAGAGGAACTTCACCGAGAAAGAAGATTTTAGAAGCTTCGGGTATTTTGACTTAATTCTTTGAGTTCTACATGACAATGTGCAGCCTTTGACTCTTAGTGTCTAACATGATCTCCTAATTATGGGTATAGCTTTTGAGTAAGGAATTAGTCTGTTCTCTCACACTATACACTTAGCTCAACTCAGACGGGGTGTTGGAAGATAGTGTGGGTCTCTTTTCTGGTAGCATGGACATATAAAGACCGAATTATGGGTTGAAATAAGGCTTCGAAAAAGGGAAGGATGGCTGGGAACAATTTTTTCTATGACCCCAAAATATGTATAGAAAAAAAAGATTCCATATCCGTAGAGGAACAAAAGATCCATGCAGAGTTGCCAAAATCCATACCAAAAAGAAGCCAAATTACCAAATAAATATCTGACCAAAAAGGTCCAAACTTCAAGAAAACCTGCAGATCTTGGTGAAGACTTGGCTAAACTGACCGGCTTCACAAGGAGAGGTGACTGCACTGGTTGCCCTCTAGTTCTTTCCCCCTTTTTCTAATTTCTCCCCCTTTCGATAGTGAACACAGCACGACAGACCTTAGAAGGAAATACCTGACTCCCCGAGGATAAGTTACTGGGAGGGGGGTTTGCATGTAGTCCAACATTCTTTATGGGGAGAGCCAAAACCTTTCACATACATGAGACAGTTGTTCAATGTTCGTGGGATATGCTTTGGAGAAGGATTGATCTAAGATGACTTCTGAGTCGAATTTGTTTCGATGATATGAATAACTTGAGGTTTTTTTATTTTAAAATCCTAAGTATCATAGAAGTTCCATCACATTATTAATCCAAAGGTCGGGTCTAGCTCCATTTTCACCTTTTATTCATGACTTTGGTATGGAACCCAAAATCATTTCACTTTTGCATTTCATTTTAGTTGCTCCAAGACGAGCAAGGTTTAAGCATAGGGGGTTGATGAATATGTGATTCATCACACTAAAAGATAAAAATAGAGCTTCGTTCCCGAGTAATTAGTTGTATTTCATCATTTAATCTACATTTTTATCATTCATGCATGTAAAATTAATATTTCCATTTTAGCACTCATAGCTGCATGCAAAATCATTTTCACATGTTCATCCAACTTCAAGTATTTTTAACTAATTCATTATAATTTCAATTGACTTTAAACCACCTTCATTGTGTACATATTACTAACAATATTAATGGAAAAATACAAAAAAATTACTAACTCAAATAATTCGCTCATAAGACAAAACTAGAATTTTAGACTAGACAGACTAAAATGCTCATATCTTCCTCATACAATGTATGATTTAGGTCTACTCACTTTTAGAGTAATACATATTCAAAGACCTTCAAAACAAGACCAATTTCATAAAAATCCGAGCTCATATGTGAAAGTTGGATTTTGGGCCTCTTTTGCGCTTTTTTATGTTCTACCAGTTTTCGACCAGATATTTTATGTACATAATTAACCCTTTTTCTTTTTTCCATTTTCATTTATATTCTTTGATGAAAGTTTTATTAAAATGCACAAAAATCTAAATTCAAATTAAGACTGAAATCAAAGAAACTAGCCGAGTCTGAGTGTCTTTTGCGAGTCTGTACAGATATCTCACTTTTTCCATTGCATTTTATTATCCTATTTTCTTGTTTTTAAAAAAATTAAAAAAAATAGGTTATTGTGTAAATATTTATCTTGGATTTTATCCTTATTTTTATCGCTTTTTCTCTTGATTAAAAATCATAAAAAATACAAAACCCAAAAATCAAGGTATTTTATGTACATAGAGTACCTCAAAAATATCATTTTGCATAGATGTCCTCTTTTGTTCTTGGCCTCTTCATGAAAGTTGTATATCTCTTTGAGACGAGCAATTTTTGTATTGAGCACTTTTCGATCCGAGGTCGTTTGCTATTTCTTCTATATTTTTCTTTTTTTTTGTTTTCTGAATTTTCTAGAGCTGACACGTGGCCGCTCCTACACCGCCACGTGTAAGCTAGTTTTAACCCCCTTTTATTTAGTTTTTAATTAAAATAATAAAAAAATAAGAAAATATGTAATAATAATCTATCCTTATGTGTCGCGCATGTGAGGACCCTTCTCCCTCTTCTCCGTTGACCTCGTTTTCCACCCACCTCTACTTTCTGCCCACAACCACCACGATCACAAGAGCTCTACGCCTCATCCCCTCATCATGCAACCATCTTATCCTCTCCATCTCATCCTGCAACCACACCCGAGACTCGCCAACTACCATTCGGCCACTGCTTCCTTATGCTCGTGTCGCCGCCCCTTCGTTGCCCCGCAACTGTCGATACATACTCCTTCATCTCCTATAAAAGCAACCCTCAACCCCCTGGATTGGGCATCCACCATCTACAAGAAGGAGAGCCATAGCATTGCTCCAGGATCGGTGGCAGCTCTCCTGGTGCTTGTAGGTGACAACCGACGTCCAGATCCTCGGCATGATCCAAGGTTGCGTGTGATCCTTGGAGCGGATTCAACAACTTCCTCTGCTACACAAGCTTTTGGAGCTTGCCAATTCCATTGAGACGACGATGGAGCTCCTTTGTGTTCATCTTATTTGGTGAAGAACCCCCTGGTATTATCCTTCTCCCCTTCCTCCTCTCTCTTTCACTCTCGCTATCTTTGACATTCATCTTCTTTCTCCCAATCCCATGTTTCTATCCATTTCCCATGTTCCCTAATCACCACCATCATTTCATCCCTCTTCCTGCCAACTCCACTATACATCAGCCACACTCCAGCCTTGCTCGGGCCACTCCACAGTTGACACACGGGCCGTCAACCCTCACATCAGCAGAATGTCAATTCCAACGACTTCATCCCCCACCTACACCCCTCCTCTATTCTTCCCGCATCTCCATCTCATCGACACCGACTTCCCCTTTTTCCATGATGCCTCCTTGTTGGAGTCAGGAGTGTTCTACTCCGACGCCCTCCGCCTCGAAGACATCTCCTACTGGGAGCTCCATCCGCAGTGAGCCTATCTGTGACGCCTTGCAACCACAACAGCTCCACAGCACTGCCTCATGCCTCCCAGCAGTTCTCCTGCTACATGCTTCAAAAACGACCTCCAGTTGTGTGTCGGTCGTAGCGGAGCTTTCCCGACCGCGCACGCCCGCAGACTCCTGCGCGTGCGTCTCTAGTTGCAGCCGCACCTCCACCATCGACAGCCAAAGCCCTCCACGTGTCACCTCCTCATGTCAATTATTTGTACAGATGAACTTCAGAAGTTCAGGGACACCCTTCCCCTGAGTTCACTTGGTTCATGGACACTCTTTCTATGGGACTAAAGTCAATAATTCATTTTTTATTTCGAAGACTCATACCAACCCTTTCTTCTCTTACCATATCGAGGAAGAATCTCACCTCGATGCTTCTAGATCACCTTTTTTCCCAAATATTAATTCAAACCATTCGCATTCTGAAGGTGAAGAAGACCAAGAAAGCAAGATGCCTTCCAGGAAGAGCGCGGATGGTGAGGGAGATCATGGCACACTGTGGGACATCCTAGCCATACTTGCACAAGCTGAGCAGACAAATTAATTACTCAGACAAGAGATTGGACAGTTAAGAAATGAGGGGGGATCAATGAGAGATTCCTACAATCCTAGTGTCTTACAGAATGAGAACTGGCTTAGGTCAGTAGTACCGCCAAATGCTGGAGAATTGAAGCCTCACTTCTTTACACTTTTACCAAAATTCTATGGCAATGCAGTAGAGGAACCATATATGTTCCTGCAAGAATTTGAAATGGTATGTGACAATCTAGGACGACCTGGTGTAGCACAGTATTACGTACATCTTAGAGCCTTCCCTCTTGCTGTAGCAAACAAGACTGCCTATTGGCTAAAGAATTTGGGAAGGGCAGTCACCACTTGGGCTGCATTAAAAGACATGTTCCTCAAGAAGTTCTACCCATTGAGTAGAACTAATCAGATGAGGTCCCAAATATCAAGTTTCACGTAGATGTCCCATGAGCCCTTCCACGAGGCATGGGAAAGATTCAAGGACCTGATTCAGAAATGCATGGGTCTTGATATTGACCAACCATTCTTGGTCCAGACTTGTACCGTGCTCTGACTCCTAAGGTCCAAGGATTGCTGAATGCTTCCTGTGGAAGCAGTTATCTGAACAAAGGAGCTGACACGATTTGGATGGTTTTAGAGCAGATGGCAGAGACTATCCATACTAGGTCATCAAGCTGGGCTTATGACAAACCACCTCCATCTCGCGTATCTCAAGAGGTGGCGAGAACATCAGCTATCGATTTAGAAATTGACATACTCCACAGCATGGGGATAATCCGTGATAAGTTAACTAAGGTTGACCAGATCGAGAAGAAGGAGAGTGAAATACACAAGCTCGACAAAAGGGAGAACCTTGCCAAGCTTCCAAATCAGATGAGCAGTTAACCCAAGTTGAGGAGATCGCATTCGTGCTTATCCCAGAATCCCATGATCTTATCTTAGGGAACGCATGAATTTGCATCACTTTCATATCTATACCTTACCCACCCTTTCTCTTGTCCCCGTCGGTTTCCTTGTACATTTTTTCCTAGACATAGGCCAAGGCCTAAGTATAGGGGTAAACCTATGCCATTTGTATCTAGTCATCATTCTACGCCCCATTAGCTTTGTATAATCCAGATCTCATCAGTTCTCATACTCACTCATGTCCTATACTTAGGCTTACCAGAGCCTAAGTATAGGGATGACCGATGCCCACCCTATAAATATTCAATCATTTATCCTCTTGAACTCAACTGCTCCATTTCTTCTTCTTCTTCTTCTTCTTCTTCTATACTTAGGCTGAGCAGAGCCTAAGTATAGGGGCAGTTGACTTCTTATTCAATTTTTCTTTCTACGCTTAACACAAGCTATGTCTTCTTGTTTCTCCTTGCGCTCTGAGGATATAGCACATGCCAAGTATAGGAGGGCTTGTATATATTACATATATAGTTTACACATAGCTCGTACTTTCACGTACTTTTGTATCTATTATGCAATAATTACGGGTTGGGTAAAAGTAAAAAAACAGAAGAAAAAAACAAACACAAAAAAAGAGAAAGATATTCTCTTTACTCTTGCATATCATTCTAGCATTCATACAAAAAAATCTTGCACCTCATATGCATCTGCATTTCATTTTGCTTATCTAGTATATGAAAAGTATAAAGTTATCGGTTCTAAATGGAGTTATGGGTAGAAGTGGAGACTGGTCTTGACTTGTCCTTAATTTACCTAATTTCCAGAGGAACTTCACCGAGAAAGAAGATTTTAGAAGCTTCGGGTATTTTGACTTAATTCTTCAAGTTCTGCATGTCAATGTGCATCCTTTGACTTTTAGTGTCTAACATGATCTCCTAATTATGGGTATAGCTTTTGAGTAAGGAATTAGTCTATTCTCTCACACTATACACTTAGCTCAACTCAGACGTGGTGTTGGAAGACTGTGTGGGTCTCTTTTCTGGTAGAATGGACATATAAAGACCCGATTATGGGTTGAAATAAAGCTTCGAAAAAGAGACGGACGGCTGGGCACAATTTTTTCTAAGACCCCAAAACATGTATAGAAAAAATGATTCCATATCCGTAGAAGCACAAAAAGATCCATGCAGAGTTGCCAAAATCCATACCAAAAAGAAGCCAAATTACAAAATAAATATCTGACCAAAAAGGTCCAAGCTTCAAGAAAATATGCAGATCTTGGTGGAGACTTGGCTAAACTGACCGGCTTCACAAGGAGAGGTGACTGCACTGGTCACCCTCTAGTTCTTTCCCCCTTTTTCTAATTTCTCCCCCTTTCGATTGTGAACATAGCGCGACAGACCTTAAAAGGAAATACCTAACTCCAAGAGGATAAGTTACTGGGAGGGGGGTTTGCATGTAGTCCAGCATTCTTAATGGGGAGAGCCAAAACCTTTCACATACACGAAACAGTTGTTCAATGTTCGTGGGATATGCTTTGGAGAAGGATTGATCTAAGATGACTTCTGAGTCGAATTTGTTTCGATGATATAGATAACTTGAGGGTTGTTGATTTTAAAATCCTAAGTCTCATAGGAGTTCCACCACATTATTAATCCAAAGGTCGGGTCTAGCTCCATTTCACCTTTTATTCATGACTTTGGTATGGAACCCAAAATCATTTCACTTTTGCATTTCATTTTAGTTGCTCCGAGACGAGCAAGGTTTAAGCATAGGGGGTTGATGAATATGCGATTCATCACACTAAAATATGAAAATAGAGCTTCGTTCCTGAGTAATTAGTTCAATTTTATCATTTATTCTGCATTTTTATCATCCATGCATGTAAAAATAATATTTGCATTTTAGCACTCATAATTGCATGCAAATTCATTTTCACAAGTTCATCCAACTTCATGTATTTTTAACTAACTCATTCTAACTCCAATTGACTTCAAACCACCTTCATTATGTACATATTACTAACAAGATTAAAGGGAAAATACAAAAAAATTACTAGCTCAATTAATTGGCACGTAAGATAAAACTCCAATTTCAGACTACATAGACTAAAAAGCTCATATCTTCCTCATACAATGTATGATTTAGGTCTACTCACTTTTAAGGCAATACTATTCAAAGACCTTCAAAACAAAACCGATTTCATAAAAATCGGAGCTCATATGTGAAAGTTGGATTTTGGGCCTCTTTTGCGCGTTTTATGTTCTACTAGTTTTCGACCTTATATTTTATGTACATAATTAACCCTTTTTCTTTTTTTCCTTTTTCATTTATATTATTTGATGAAAGTTTTATAAAAATGCACAAAAATCCATATTCAAATTAAGACTGAAATCAAAGAAACTAGCCGAGTCTGAGTGTCTTTTGCGAGTCTGTACAGATATCTCACTTTTTCCATTGTATTTTATTATCCAATTTTCTTGTTTATTAAAAATTTCAAAAAAAATTATTGTGTAAAAATTTATCTTGGATTTTATCGTTAATTTTATCGCTTTTTCTCTTGATTAAAAATCATAAAAAAATACAGAACCAAAAAATCAAGGTATTTTATGTACATAGAGTACCTCAAAAATATCATTTTGCATAGATGTCATCTTTTGTTCTTGGTCTCTTCATGAAAGTTATATATCTCTTCGAGACGAGCAATTTTTATATTGAGCACTTTTCGATCCGAGGTTGTTTGCTATTTTTTTCTATATTTTTCTTTTTTTTCGTTTTCTGAATTTTCAAGAGTTGACACGTCGCCGCTCCTGCAGCCGCCATGTGTAAGCTAGTTTTAACCCCCTTTTATTTCATTTTTATTTAAAAATAATATAAAAATAAAAAATATGTAATAATAATCTATCCTCATGTGTCGTGCATGTGAGGACCCTTCTCCCTCTTCTTCGTTAACCTCGTTTTCCACCCACCTCTACTTTCTGCCCGCAACCACCGCGATCAGAAGAGCTCTACCCCTCATCCCCTCATCGTGCAACCATCTTATCCTCTCCATCTCATCCTGCAACCACTCCCAAGAGTCACCAACTACCAGTCGGCCACTGCTTCCTTATGCTTGCATTGCCGCCCTTTCGTTGCTCTGCAACCGTCGATCCATACTCCTTCGTCTCTTATAAAAGCAACCCTCGACCCCCTGGACTGGGCATCCGCCATCTACAAGGAGAGCCATAGCATCGCTCTAGGATCGGTGGCAGCGCTCCTGGTGCTTGTAGGTGACAAACGACGTCCAGATCCTTTGCATGATCCAAGGTTGCATGTGATCCTTGAAACGGCTTCAATAACTTCCTCTGCTACACAAGCTTCTGGAGCTCGCCAACTCCATTGAGACGACGATGGAGCTCCTTTGTGTTCATCTTAATTGGTGAAGAACTCCCTGGTAATCTCCTTCTCCCCTTCCTCTTCTCTCTTTCTCTCACGTTATCTCTGACATTCTTCTTCTTTCTCCCAATCCCATGTTTCTATCCATTTCCCATGTTCCTAATCGCCACCATCATTTCATCCCTCTTCCCGCCAACTCCACTATACATCAGCCACACTCCGGCCTTGCTCGGGCCACCTCTACAGTTGACACACGGGCCGTCAACCCTCGCATCAGCAGAACGTCCATGCCAATGACTTCATCCCCCACCTACACCCCTCCTCTATTCTGCCCGCATCTCCATCTCATCGACACCGACTTCCCCTTCTTCCATGACGCCTCCTGGTCAGAGTCAGGAGTGTTCTACTCCGATGCCCTCCGCCTCGAAGACATCTCCTACAGGAGCTCCATCCACAGTGAGCCTATCTGTGACGCCTTGCAAGTATAGCAGCTCCACAGCACTTCCCCATGCCTCCCAGCAGTTCTCCTGCTACATGCTTCAAAAAGGACCGCCAGTTGTGTGTCGGTCGCAGCGGAGCTTTCCCAACCGTGCACGCCCGCAGCCTCCTGCATGTGCGTCTCCAGTTGCAGACGCGCCTCCACCATCGACAGCCAACGCCCTCCGTGTGCCACCTCCTCATGTCAATTATTTGTACCGATGAACTTTAGAAGTTCAGGGACACCCTTCCCCTGAGTTCACTTGGTTCATAGACACTCTTTCTGTGGAACTAAAGTTAATAATTCATTTTTTATTCCGTAGACTCATACCAACCCTTTCTTCTCTTACCACATCGAGGAAGACTCTCACCTCGATGCTTCTAGATCACCTTCTTGCCCAAATATTAATACAAACCCCTCTCATTCTGAAGGTGAAGAAGACCAAGAAAGCAAGATGCTTCCCAGGAAGAGCGTGGATGATGAGGGCGATCATGACACACTGAGGGACATCCTAGCCATATTTGCACAAGCTGAGCAGAGAAATTAATTACTCAGACAAGAGATTGGACAGTCAAGAAATGAGGGGGATTAATGAGAGATTCCTACAATCCTAGTGCCACGTAGAACGAGAACTGGCTTAGGCCAGTAGTACCGCCAAATGCTAGAGAATTGAAGCCTCACTTCTTTACACTTTTACCAAAATTCTATGGCAATGCAGTAGAGGAGCCATATATGTTCCTGTAAGAATGCGAAATGGTATGTGACAATCTAGGATGACCTAGTGTAGCACAGGATTACGTACATCTTAGAGCCTTCCCCCTTGCTGTAGCAAACAAGACCGCCTATTGACTAAAGAATTTGGGAAGGGTAGTCACCACTTGGGCTGCATTATAAGACTTGTTCCTCAAGAAGTTCTACCCATTGAGTAGAACTAATCAGATGAGGTCCCAAATATCAAGTTTCACGTAGATGTCCCATGAGCCCTTCCACGAGGCATGGGAGAGATTCAAGGACCTGATTCAGAAATGCATGGGTCATGATATTGACCAATCCTTCTTGGTCCAGAACTTGTACAGTGGTCTGACTCCTAAGGTCCAAGGATTGCTGAATGCCTCCTGTGGAGGCAGTTATCTGAACAAAGGAGCCGACGTGATTTGGATGGTTTTAGAGCAGATGGCAGAGACTAGCCATACTAGGTCATCAAGCAGGGCTTATGACAAACCACCTCCATCTCGTGTATCTCAGGAGGTGGCGAGAACATCTGCTATCGATTTAGAAATTGGCCTACCCCCAGCATGGGGATAATCTGTGATAAGTTAACTAAGGGTGACCAGATCGAGAAGAAGGTGAGCAAAATACACAAGCTCTCCGAATGGGAGAACCTCGCCAAGCTTCCGAATCAGATGAGCAGTTAACCCAAGTTGAGGAGATTGCATTCGTGCCTATCCCAGAATCCCATGATGTTATCTTATGGAATGCATGAATTCGCATCACTTTCATATCTATACCTTACCTACCCTTTCTCTTGTCCACGTCGGTTTCCTTATACATTTTCTTCCTTGACTTAGGCCAAGGCCTCAGTATAGGGGTAAACCTTTGCCATTTGTATCTAGTCATCATTCTATGCCCCATTTGCTTTGTATATTCTAGATCTCATCAGTTCTCATACTCACTCATGTCCTATACTTAGGCTTACCAGAGCCTAAGTATAAGGGTGATCGATGCCCACCCTGTAAATTTTCAATCATTTCTCCTCTTGACCTCAACTGCTCAATTTCTTCTTCTTCTTCTTCTTCTTCTTCTTCTATACTTAGGTTGAACAGAGCCTAAGTATAGGGGTAGTTGACTTCTTATTCAATTTTTCTTTCTACGCTTAACACAAGCTATGTCTTCTTGTTGCTTCTTGCGCTCTGAGGATATAACACATGCCAAGTATAGGGGGGCTTGTATATATTACATATATAGTTTACACATAGCTCGTACTTTCACGTACTTTTGTATCTATTATGCAATAATTACAGGATAGGTAAAAGTAAAAAAAACAGAAGAAAAAAACAAACACAAAAAAAGAGAAAGATATTCTCTTTACTCTTGCATATCATTCTAGAATTCATACAAAAAATCTTGCACCTCATATGCATCTGCATTTCATTTTGCATATCTAGTATATGCAAAGTAAAAAGTTATCGGGTTCTAAATAGAGTTATGGCTAGAAGTGGAGACTGGACTTGACTTGTCCTTAATTTACCTAATTTCCAGAGGAACGTCATCGAGAAAGAAGATTATAGAAGCTTCGGGTATTTTGACTTAATTCTTCGAGTTCTGCATGACAATGTGCAGCCTTTGAGTCTTAATGTCTAACATGATCTCCTTATTATGGGTATAGCTTTTGAGTAAGGAATTAGTCTGTTCTCTCACACTATACACTTATCTCAACTCAGACGGGGTGTTGGAAGACTGGGAGGGTCTCTTTTCTGGTAGCATGGACATATAAAGACCGGATTATGGGTTGAAATAAAGCTTCGAAAAAGGGAAGGACGACTGGGCACAATTTTTTCTAAGACCCCAAAACATGTATAGAAAAAAGATTCCATATCCGTAGAGGAACAAAAAGATCCATGCAGAGTTGCCAAAATCCATACCAAAAAGAAGCCAAATTACCAAATAAATATCTGACCAAAAAGGTCCAAGCTTCAAGAAAACCTGCAGATCTTGGTGGAGACTTGGCTAAACTGACCGACTTCACAAGGAGAGGTGATTGCATTGGTCACCCTCCAGTTCTTTTCCCCCCTTTTTCTAATTTCTCCCCCTTTCGATTGTGAACACGTGCGACAGACCTTAAAAGGAAATACCTGACTCCCCGAGGATAAGTTACTGGGAGGGGGTTTGCATGTAGTCCGGCATTCTTGATGGGGAGTGCCAAAACCTTTCTCATACATGAGATAGTTGTTCAATGTTCGTGGGATATGCTTTGGAGAAGGATTGATCTAAATGACTTCTGAGTCGAATTTGTTTCGTTGATATAGATAACTTGAGGGTTGTTGATTTTAAAATCCTAAGTCTCATACGAGTTCCACCACATTATTAATCCAAAGGTCGAGTCTAGCTCCATTTTCACCTTTTATTCATGACTTTGGTATGGAACCCAAAAGCATTTCACTTTTGCATTTCATTTTAGTTGCTCCGAGACGAGCAAGGTTTAAGCATAGGGGGTTGATGAATATGCAATTCATCACACTAAAATATGAAAATAGAGCTTCGTTCCTGAGTAATTAGTTCCATTTTATCATTTATTCTGCATTTTTGTCATCCATGCATGTAAAATTAATATTTGCATTTTAGCACTCATAATTGCATGCAAATTCATTTTCACAAGTTCATCCAACTTCATGTATTTTTAACTAACCCATTCTAACTCCAATTGACTTCAAACCACCTTCATTGTGTACATATTACTAACAAGATTAAAGGGAAAATACAAAAAAGGTACTAACTCAATTAATTGGCACGTAAGATAAAACTCCAATTTCAGACTAGATAGACTAAAAAGCTCATATCTTCCTCATACAATGTACGATTTAGGTCTACTCACTTTTAAAGTAATACATATTTAAAGAACTTCAAAACAAGACTAATTTTGCGCGTTTTGTGTATTACCTGTTTTCGACCTGGTATTTTATGTACATAACTAACCTTTTTTCTTTTATTTCTTCTAATTTATATTCTTTGATTAAATTTTTATTAAAATGCACAAAAATCTAAATTCAAATTAAGACGGAGATCAAAGAAACTAGCTAAGTCTGAGTGTCCTTTGCGAGTATGTACAAATATCTCACTTTTTCCATTGTATTTTATTCTCCTATTTTCTTATTTATTAAAAAAACAAAAATATGTTATTGTGTAAATATTTATCTTGTATTTATCATTATTTTTATCGATTTTTCTCTTGATTAAAAATCACAAAAAAAAATACAAAACCCAAAATTCAAGGTATTTTATGTACATAGAGAACATCAAAAATATTATTTTGTATAGATGTCCTCTTTTTCTATTGGTCTCTTCATGAAAGTTGTAGATCTTTTCAAGATGAGCAATAGTCGTGTTGAGCACTTTTCGAACCAAGGTCGTTTGTTATTTCTTCTAGATTTTGCTTTTATTTTTGTTTTCCGAATTTTCTGGAGCTGACACGTGGCAACTCCTAGAGCCGCAACATGTCAGTTAGTTTTAACCCCCTTTTATTTCATTTTTAATTAAAAATAACAATAATAACAATATAATAATATAATATAATAATAATCTATCCTCATGTGCCGCACACGTGAGGACCCTTTCCTCTTCTCCGTTGACCTCATCTTCCACCCACCTCTGCTTTGCGCTCGCAACCACCATGATCACCAGGGCTCTACCCCTCATCGCACAACCATATTGTCCTCTCCATCTCATCCTGCAACCAGACTCGAGACTCGCCAACTACCCTCCGGTTGCTTCTCCCTTATCCCTGCATCGCCGCCCCTTCGTCACTCCGCAACCGTCGGTCCATGCTCCTTCATCTCTTATAAAAGCTACCCTGAACCCCCTGGATTGGGCATCCACCATCTACAAGAGGGAGAGCCATATATTAGCTCTAGGATCGGTGATAGCGCTATTGGTGCTTGTAGGCGACGACTGGCGTCCCGATCCTCAGCGTGATCCAAGGTTGCATGTAAACCTTGAAGCAGCTTCAACAACTTCGTCTATGCATGAGCTTCTGGAGCTCGCCAACTCCATTGACGTGACGACGGAGCTCCTTTGAGCTTCATCTTAGCAGGAAAAGAACCCCCAGGTATTCTCCTTCTCCCCTTACTCTTCTCTCCTTCTCTCTCATTATCTTTGACATTTGACTTCTTTCTCTCAATCCCATGTTTCTATCCATTTACCTTGTTCCCTAATCGCCACCCTCATTTCATCCCTCTTCCTGCCAACTCCACCGTACACCGGCCACACTATGACATTGCTCGGGCCAACTTCATAGTTGACACACGGGTCGTCAACCCTCGCACCAATAGAACGTCCATGCCAACGACTTCATCCTCCACCTGCATCCCTCCTTTATTCTACTCACGTCTCCATCTCATCGACATGGGATTCCCCTTCTTCCACGATTCCTCTTGGACAAAGCCAGGAGTCTTCTACTTCGATGCCATCTGCCTCGAAGACATCTCCTGCAGGAGCTCCATCCGCATTGAGCCTAGCCACGACGCCTTGCAAGCACAGCATCTCCACAACATTGTATCACGCCTCACAGTTGTTCACCTGCTACACTCTTCAATGACGACCGCTGGCCATGTAGCAGCCGCAACGGAGCTCGCACAACTGCGCACGCCCGCAGCCTCCTGCGTGGGCATCTCCAGTTGTTGCCGCGCCTTCACCATCGACAGCCACTGCCCTCCACGCGCCACCTCCTCATGGTCGCCCCTGCTCAAGGTGCCCTTCGATCAAGAACATAGTGAATATCCGTTTCTCAAAGATGCCTACATATCATACGTCGGATTAAGCTAATCGAGCAGCATAGGACACTTCCTAACCTACCATTCGAGCCAAGTGCCTCGAATGACCCAAAGCAAGCAGAAACGCCACGTGGAGTCTTGGTGCCACACCTACATCCAAGCCTACCACGCTGCACGTGGGTCTCACATGTGGGGAGCAAATTACTCTCTGATCCCTCCACCTTCGCAGAATTGCAAACAAGCCCTAGCTTACATGTAGAAGCACGTGATCCTAAAAGAATTGCTCAGACACTCTCGCGGATATCTAGATTCACAAGCGTACCCTGCCCTTGGATACTTTGTAGAGGCAGTCCAACAGCTTTGAGGAATTATAAATCAGTCCTTTCTAGGGGTATATTTACAGCATTCTATTTATTTTAATTACCATTTCGTCCTTGAACTTCAATTTCTCATAACTTGAGCACTGGTTATCGAGTTTTTACGTTGTTGATGTCGTTTTAAAGCTTATTTGATTTTCTATCAAATTAAATACTAAGATTTGATCATTAAGACACTATTTGGTAGAAATTAATTGAATTTATAAAGGATCCATTTTTGAGCACTTGTCCTTTAAATTCATTGATTCTCTTGCTCTATAAGTTGCACCTTTACTTAGGGGGATTTGTTTCAGAAATTAACTAGTGTTTAATCGGATAAATATTCATTGTGATTATTTGGATTCGTGCTTAATTGATGGCTTGACTTGGATTGAATACTCAGTTATTATCTTTGCATTTATCATACCATCAAACTACTTTGCGCCATATCATTTTTGTCTTCATTTGAAAATCGATAAAAATTTTTGCATTTATTTATCTATTTAATCACACATCATAGCATTATTTCTCTGCATTAAAATTATTACGCAAAAAAAATCATGCATCATGCAATTAATTATATCTTTAAATAAAAATCATAAAAAGAAAAAAAAGAAAAGAAGAACCCCAAAATACCTCTTTGAAAACCTAAATTCAAGATCTATTAAAAACCAACCTAAGGAGACAGTTGCCTCCCTGAGTTTGACCATGGACTTACCCAAGTAAAAAAATCGACTACTTGCTTTAATTTAACAAATAATTAAATAGCAGTTTTTTATTAACCCTGAATTGCCTGCCTGCAACGGACATCTTTTCAAATGTTAATTCCATCAAATTAACAAGGGAGATTTTTTGGTTCATCAAGCATTTACATCGAGAGTTTTTTTTCTTGAGCTAGTAGACTATACCTCTTTTGAAGCATTATTGCAACCTACAGCATCCCATCGTTAGACGTCAACACCACTAGACTAGGTTGAGATGCACTACCCTCCCTAGAGGAGGACGGATGTTTCCACCCGTGTGCTACTCCAAGCCAAAGGGTTCTACCTCCTCACCACCTCATCAATGAAGAGCTATGTGCATGGTGCTTGTCCAAGTTAGGTCACTGTCTAAAAGAATCATGTTGTGTATGAAATATTCTACTTAGACCAATCGAGATGACATGTGAACATAGACTTATGGACTCAAAGAATTAATTCACTTGACCTGAAAAATCATAACTCCGGTTCCAATAAGATTCCTCTGAAATTATGTAGATTAAGGTCAAATCAAATCCATCCTCGACATCTATTCATAAATTGGTTCAGAACCCACTAAATTTTCACATTGCATATGCTAGATATGCAGATGAGATACAGATGACATGCTATAGAGATAAATAAAATGAACAAAACTTTTTTTGGAAATGCAAGGATGCTATGCAAGAGTAAATAAGAAGCATGTTTTTTTTGTTTTTTTTTGTTATGCTTCCTATTTTACAACAAATTTTACAAGAATTTTATAAGTATTATACAAACATATTATACAAATATACATGCATTTAAAAAAATCAATTTTTACCCACACGGTAATTATTGCATAATATATACAAAAATATGCGAAAGTGTGAGCTATGGGTAAAGTATATATGTAATATATACATGCCCCCTTATACTTAGCATGTGATATGTCCTCAGAGCATGTGAAGCGAGGAAAAAGGCATAGCCCGTGCTAAGCGTAGAAGAGACAAAATAACAAAAAGTATAGAAGTCGCTCAGCCCCCCTATACTTAGGCTCTGGCAGCCTATGTGTAGAAGAAGATCAAAAATGGGTCAGGCGAGGTTAAGAGGGGAAATGGATGAGTATGTATATATGATGGGCATTGGTACCCCCTATATTTAGGCTCTTGTTAGCCTAAGTCTGCGACATGAGTGGGTGTGAGAACCGATGAGATCTGAAGAATGTACAAAGAATGATGAAGAGACTTGGGTCGCTCTCCCCCCTATACTTAGGATCTAGTCATCCTATGTATAGCCATAAAATGAAATGATATGGAGCAAGGGTGAGTGATTCGAATCACTTGGTAGGGAGGGAATCAAAATATATACAAGGAGGAGTGGGAATATACAAGGATCAAGAAGGTTTGTGAAGAACCTTCTTGCAGGAGTGAGGAGGTGGGTAATATACATATGAGTCATTGTCAGAATTGACCTCAGATGAATAATGGTGAGGTGTAGGGATCATCCAACGAGGGTCAACACATGGCTGCTTGCTCAGATATGGCTTGAAAACAATCGAACTGAACTCACTCATATAAACCACCTCATCCGGACCCGATGAGGATTCCTCTGAAAATTCCTTCTCCGATATTTTAAGGAAACTTTCTTAGTCAGTTTTCTAGAACCTGAATCATTGAGAGGGAGAGGAGAGCGATGCGCCTTTAGGAGTTCAGGGGAACACCTCAATGAATCAATTCTTGACTTCATCTCACTAGATAACCGACTAGAGGAGGGAGCAACCATGTTTTTGGGTGGGGTCAGTTTTGTCTTGGTTGTCTCCTTTGAAGTTCTAGGATGTGGTGCGGTGCTGACCATGGGTTCCTCATAAGACGAGTCCCCATAAAGATTATAATATTCCTGAAGGGTCAGCATATGTCTTGAGAAGGTGCTAGTGATCTCAGTTGGCTTGGCATTATTAGTCACGGATGTCGGATCTTCAAAACGGTGAAGACAATCGGCAAATGTTATCTCTGGCTCAATGATAGATTCGGGTCGCGAGTCCTCCTTAGAAATTGTCATAGTGGTGGTGCAAGCAGTTGGAGTCATGGATGTGTAGGGAGTCTCTAAACTAACGCTCGGCTCGATAGTCGGTATCTCAGGTGTAGCAGAGAGGTGTGACTCATCTACCTCTCGATGGTCACGACTACCAACAGCTTTGTGGGTTACCTTAGAGTAGAGTGTGTCAAAGAATGGGTGAGGTCGAAGTGCTCCCAATGCTGCAAAATCGATCTCCTGAGTCTCGTAATCTATAGTCGTCTTAGCCAAGGCTAAGAATGGTTTCCCGATAAATAGGAGACTAGGTAAACTCTCATTGGTGCTCAATGTCAATGACCGTGAATTCTTCCTGGAGTAGAGCACCTTGGAAAGTAATGATGACTGAAATGGTTCCTCTCGACCGTTGGATAGATCGATCAGCCAGCTGAACGTTCTCTCTCAACTTTCTGATTGGCCTGAGTTTGAGATTGTCAAATACAGAGGTCAGGAGGATATTTATCGGAGAGTCATCATCGATTCTTGCATGAGTAAAGGTAGTGTATATGATTTCACATTCAACCCTAGGCAACTACTTCACTCTGCGGCTCTTGATCTTTCTCTCCATCACCAAGGAGGTGGCCATAGATACTATATGTCTCTCCATCCTTGTCCTCTTATTGTCCGACCTCTTGGGCATCAATTTACTTCTCACAAATCTTTTGAGGGCGCGTAAGTGATCTATGGCCTTTATTAAGGGAAGATTAAAATTCAATTCTTCATTGAGGTGCTTCCCTTAGGGTAGGATCCAATTTTTTAGGTCTTTTCATTTTCAATTTTTATGTGATTTTTTGGTTTTTTAATTATTTGGCCTTTTTGGGATTTTCAATTTTTTCAATGTTTTTTATGGACGAACGGTCAGACTTTGGATTGGAGGGTAAGTGGTTAGTAAAGGAGGAAGGTATAATAGACTCCAGTTGTACATAGTGTGTGGGTTCTCTAATGTTCGCTCGATTTCAACATCAAATTTACTCATGGTGTTCCCCACTTTCATACAGAGGCTGGCAGAAATTGAGTGCAATAATTGAGTGACATCTCTTAACTTGTTACCAAATGATTCATTTTTCTCAATAAATCTCGAAATGTCATCCTCCATAAAGTTCTCATGACAAATCATGGGAGAAGTCTATTTAGTTAGAGGATATTGCTGATAACTTGGGGTCCCATACTCAACATACTTAGACTCTAGCATGTAATTCTGGGTCTATTATGGATCATCTGTGTGGCAGATATTGGTCGGAGCCTCATGTAACGGAGTCAATGAACAGGGGACTGATAAGTCTAGCTCATGAGTCCAATCTTGTGAATGTGTAGGCTTTCTGAATGTGTGATATGAAGGCTGGTCAATGTAGGCTTGATTAAAGTCAATCAAATCTAGGAAATCAAGATGTTCAAGCCTCTCCATTTGGTTTATTCGATCGACCATGATTTGCCCTAAGGTCAAGTCAGGACGTGTATATGTAAATTGTTGTCCGGTCCCTACTTGAGGTGAGAATGAAGTATGTGGGGGTACATAATTTTGCCAATCGTCTGTCTCAGCAGTGGCTTGATCTTCATTAGGTTCATTGATTCCATCAAGCTCTCGAGAATGAAGACAGTCAGCCCAAGATGAAAATGGATCCGGAGTGTAAGAATATGGAGTAGGTGAGAAATACGAAGAAGTGGAGAAGTCAGCCGGAGTTATGACTCCATAATCGGGGTGAGATGGAGAGAAGAAGGGTGGTTGTGGAGAAACCATCTCGAAGAGAGGGTGCATGGGGGATAAAGATGATGAAGATGGTCGGTGCGGAAACTGGTGAGCCAGCATCTTCGAAAATGAATGAGAGAGGATTAATGCCAAAATGTGCAAGTACACAGGATAACGCACACGGATAGACACAAAACAAACGCAAGAGCAAACCCCAAATTCACCAACTCAACACGTGAGGGCCGTAAAGGTTCGGCCAAATTATCTTGTCAGTTTTAGTTGCTGATGAATGCAAGTCTTGAAAGAGTTAACGAGTTGTTAGGTGCATGTACTTCCCTATAGACTGGTCTGGTTCTTACGATTAGTTGGACCTACTTTCAGCTAGTATAGGAGTAAGTACGGACCATATAAATACGGCTACCTGTTCCTTGAGGACTAAGGCATCCTCTAAACCTCCCACTCTGCTAAGGAAATAAGGACTGTTTATCAGCTACTCATAGATCCTCACTGAAAACTAGCTAATTGCCTAAAAAGAAAGAACCAGTAGTCTGTAAGAAAATCATGGCTTGGGTGCTATCCTAGTGTCGTCTCTCTCTCACTTGCAAGTAAATCAGACAATGAAGGGGTTGCTCTCCTGCAAACAAGGGTTAATTTTAGTCAAATTTTTTTGTCCAATTCAATTAGTAGCCTGATTTTAGAGATTAATTATCATTTTAGTTAATCCACACAAGCAATTACGTCTACCATCCAGTCCCAATTCCTTTATCCTAAGTTTGAAAAAATGAGAGAGGGAATCGAAAAAAATCAATGCGATCGAGAAAACTATGATGAAAGCTTGAGTAAGAAGACTCACAGTACCTCCAGCTCTCTACAATGCAAGATGCACAACTGAATTGAAATTTTTATACTAGATGGAATGCAAGTGAGAAAACCGTTCCTAGACAAGCAGTACTATTAGCGAGTGACGAACAGTTTAATTTTTACTAATAGCTATGCAGTCTAACTACGTCTCATTAAATGTGATGTGTGGTCCTCAATTTTACGAGCACAAGCAATAAGATAAATGCTCTAAGAGCCACAAGTGCATATCCTAGTCTATGTCAAGCAAACCACACGACCACTAAGGGTCCAATGTCTAGGATCTGGATACACATGTGAGATTCCAAACAGAATCTGTTGTAAATATGCAATATTAAATGTTATTTTTTCAAAAATTAAAATCTCTCTTCTCTAATAATGTCTTCTTGATGCCCCAACAGCCGACTCTCTCCATGAATCGCCGGCCTCTGATGTTCTTCGAGATGCGTCGACTTCAAGAAAGCTTCTACAAGTCCACCGAGCCCTCGCACAAAAAGATAAAAATTTATGTCAAAGAGAGATATCAAAAATACATACAAAAAAATAAATAGAAACATAATTGAAAAAATGGAATAACTAAAAATGGGTTCGGGGGACAGACTACCCCGAATGAAGGGAAAACCTAATTCTAATTTTCTAAAATGATCCTAAGTTATTTGCCTCCCCGGCAACGGTGCCAGTTGACGAATCCAAAAATTACCCTCTTAATTTAATGTGTTGTTTTTATTGTAGTTGGGAAAACATGATTGATAAAAAATTAACCGCACAAATCGATGAATCAACGAATTAATGAATGCACGGTTTTATGTATTTTTAACCTGGACAAGCCCCAGGGTCGACTCAAAGAGGCAAAGGAACAGCGTCGGATCAATTTAGATGAATAGGCTCACGGTTTTCCTAGAGAAATTTATTTTGTATTTTTTTATGCCATAAAAATGCAAATGCAAAAATGTGATTGAAGTAGGTTATTAAAAAATGAGCCACTTAGCCAAAATTAATTTTAATGTGCAAATAATCCAAATTAGTCAAGCTATATTTTCCTGTAAATCTAATCCAATGATGAATGCAAAATGTATTTTTTTGGAATTTTGGGATTAAAATGCAACATTAAAAAATGAAAGTTTTTAGGTCTTTTTATGTAATTTTTCATGCAGACGAAATGCAAAAATTATGAAATTTTTACCTCTAACATGATGGAATGAATCTGTAGTAATTTTTTAGGATTTTTCTGACAATATATGATTTTTGAGTGACTGTGAGTATTTAATTTCTAATAAATCCACAGAATCAAATTATCCAAAGAAAGACTTATCTCAAATTATATATTTTAATTAGAAACACAAGAGACTTGAAATTTCACAAAAATAATACTCACAGATTTAATTAAAAATCAATTACAGATATCACTCAATAGTTTATTTTAGTCAAAAGGCACATCCATTTTTGATGAAATTTAGCAAATAAAGCACAACAAGAGGCATCAACTATGATTTTTGCACAATTTGTTGAGTAATGTTTAAGTATGTGCAAATTTCAGAGCATAAATGGGTGGAATATCACTGAATTTTAAACTTTGATTCTTATCAAATTATCCAATGCTCACAAAAATCTAAATAAATAGCCACAATGTACATAATTAATTTCTCAACAAAATTCTATTTTTGTATTAAAAAATAATGCAAAATTGATGTCCAAATTACTACATAAGCATAGGGGTGTCTTTTCAATACGTAAATTAAAACTGAATAAACTGAAAATGTGTCTACGGGCACTTTTGCAAATATCTGAATATGTAGGGAAAGTTATGCAATATTCATAAAATAAAAAAATTAATAAAATGAACCTTCTCTTCTCTGCTCTTTGTGGGAAACGTGGGTTCCAAAAATGGAACCTACCTTCCTGCTAGGGTTCGTGGCGACGTAGGCTCCTGGCGCAGGGGCGCGGTGAGCGTGCAAGTTGGAGGTGGTGTCGCTGGAGGTGGTGGAGTGGCCAGGGGGTGCTAGGGGTGCGGAGAGGTGAAGGAACGGTGGGCGGTCGCGGTTGGGAGAAGCTAACGCGGATGGAAGGGAGCACGCAAGGATGCGTTGCGGCTGAGTGGCAGTCGACGTGGCAATGGAGACGGGGGCCTCGTGCGCAGGTCGCGACTGTGGGAGTTTAGAGGAAAGGGGAGGCACGTCTGGAAGAGCGAGCGAGGGTCGCTAGAGCAGGGCGGCCTCATGCGCGGGTTGCGGGCGTATAGGGGGAGGGATGCGGCAAGCGTGGCGAGGTGTGCGGCGGCAGGCAGGAGGGATTAGAGTGGCGCTGCAACTGAGGGGTTATGGCAGCTGCACGAAAGGAGAGGGGGAGAGGACACAGCCGCTGGGCGTAGAGCGACGGCTGGCGATGGAGGGCCACAGGTGGGGGTGCAAGGGGCAGGTGCGGCGTCGTCGCTGGTGGGCTCCTGTGGATGGAAAGGGTAGAGGAGACATGACAGCAGGCGGTTGTCCTCGTGTGGTTGCTGCTACCCTTTTTTTGAATTTTTTATTGTAATATTTTTATTTTTTGTAAACAGGAAATATATGAATGAAGAAGTGTTGTTGGCGATGTATGATGATGATAGTGTGATTTGTGATGATGCAGAACAACAATAATAAAAATATTAGATAAAAATGACAAGGAAAAGGAGATTGATACTTACCTATGGTGGCTTCACTTGAAGGTGGGGCTGCGATGCACGGCTCCTGTCATGGCCTTGATCTGACTCAGTGAAAAATTGGAGAAGCTATGCATCTTGGATGTGGCTTTGACGAGGTCAATCTCTCTATCTCAGATCTCGCCAAATATGATGGAAATCGTCATCGCGTAGAAGACTTACTCGATCGTTGTCACCGTAGAGCAAGTTGTGCTGGTGGTTCCCTTTCTCTTTCGATTATGGGAGATGAAGATGAATGAAGGGGGTGGGGAATAAAAAGAGGAGGATGAGGAAGTTAGAAAAGAAGTGGAGAAAAAGGAGGAATGGTGGAGAAAATGGAGAAGTGGTGGAGACTTGGAGTTGAGAACAAGTAAAGAAGAAATAAAAGGAAAAAAACCTAAAATAATATAAAATAAGTAAAGTAAAATAAGTAGGCTACTAAAAATAATGGAGAGAAAAGAAATAAAAGTAGAAGAGAGAAAAATAAAATAATGAAAATAAATAAACATAAATAAATAATCAACTAAAATAAAAAAATAATAAATAAAAGTGATAAATAAAACTAAATTACAAAAAATAGAATAAATAATAATAATAACAAAATGGGGTTACACGTGGCGGCTTCGAGAGCTACCACGTGTCGCTCCTAGAAAAATCAAAAATTAAATATAAATAAAAATCAAAAAGAAATAACAGAAGGGTTCAAATCAAAAAGTGGTCAACACAAAAGTTACTCATCTCGACGAGGTCTAGAACTTTTGTGAAGGACAAAAAATAAAAAAAAGTCATATGTACAAAGTGTATTTTTTGGGGGGGGGGGTACCTTATAGATATAAAATACCGCATTTTTATCTTTTGCAATTTTTTGTCATTTTTAAATAAGAACAATATACAATAGGGGCCCAAAACCCAAGTTTCACATACTATATCCGATTTTTATGAAATTAGTCTAGTTTTGAAGATCTTTGAATGTATATTACTTTAAAAGTGAGCAGAACAAAATCGGACAGTGTATGAGAGAGATGTGCACATTTTAAAGTTCATAGTCTCAAACTTAGATTCAGGTTTTATTGGACAAATTTAAAAGTTAGTATTTTTTTGATATTTTTCATTTATTAGTGTTAGTAATATATATACTATAGAGCTGATTTTATTAGATTTAGAGTTAGTATAAAATAGATAGAAATAAGGGAAATATGGTGAATATACATGTGATTTCTACAAAGAATTTCATGCTTCTTATTTATGCAATTTTGAATGCTAAAAGGCGGATATTATTTACACATGCATGAATGCTAATTATGCAATATAATCGATGAAATGCAGCTAATTACTTGAGAACAAAGCTCTATTTACAACTTTTAGAGTGATGAATCACATATTCATCAATGGTTATTTGCAATTCATTACACTAGCAGAACTCTGTACAAAGCCTAAAGGAATTACACTGTCACTGATAAAGGATGGTAATTGTAGTGTTTGTGATTCATGTCCCATTTTCTCAGCTTAAAAGTTATTATTTGCATTGATTATTCTATCATATGGTATTTACAGAGCAAGAAGGATGCAAAGTCATGTTTACTTTGTTGGATCCTTCTACTTCAAGAGTTTGATTTGGAAATACGAGATAAACCCAGAGTCAAGAATGTTGTGGCAGATGACCTTTCTAGACTTACTAAGTTAGATACTCCTGCATAGAAAATCATGTCAGTTATTGAGACCTTCCCAAATAAAGCGATATTGTCAGTCACCTCGCTCCCTTGGTATGCTAATATTGTGAACTAACTTTTCTCAAAGGAAGTTCCACGAGATTGGCTGAAGCTGAAAGTAGTCAAGATCATCTCCGAAATACATTTTTACCAATGGGAGACTCCATATTTATTTCGAGAGGGTGCAAATTGTATCTAGAGAAGGTGCATTCCTAAGGAGTAGTACACACATGTCCTATGTCATTGTCACAAGCTAGAATATGGAGTTTACACCATTCTGGAAAGAGGGCAGGAGTGAAAGTTCTTCAATGCAACCTCTAGTGGCTGACTCTTCTTAATATGTTGTTGAATATGTCAAAGGTTGTACTAATTGCCAGAGGATGGGTGGTACCATCAGTTCCCGAGATACCATGCCTCTCAAGTACATTCAGATATCATATATCTTTGATGCATCGGGTATCGATTTCATGAGCCCATTTCTGAATAGTTAGGGCTTTGAATACATCTTGCTTGTTGTCCATTACGTTAGTAGATGGGTGGAGGTTATCCTCACTCAAGCTGGTGACAGTCGCACTGTATGTCAATTTCTTAAAGATAGCATCATTTTACGGTTCGAGACTCTCAAAATTTGATATTTGATGGGGGGAAGCCACTTCATTAATAAAGAGGTCAAGAAGCAGACCAAGGAATACGTCATTGAACACCGTGTCGCATCTCCTTACCACCTATAGACTAAGGCTTGGATGAGTGTTCAAACAGGGAGATCAAAAAGATTCTGCAGAAACTTGTGCATCCTGATATAAAGAACTAGTTACAATTAATCGATTTGGTTCTTTGAGCTTATCATATAGTGTACATGTCTCCTTTAGGCATGTCTCCATATCGCCTTGTATGGCAAGCAATGCCATTCACCCTTAGAACTCATTCATAAATCATTATGGGCGGTCAACGTATGCAATCTGAACAATGAGAAAGATGGCAAGGACAAGAAGGTTTAACCTGAATAGACTATTAGAATTTTGAGATGTATATGATAAAGGCCTCATGTACAAAGAAAAAGTCAAGAAATGGCACGATAAGCACATCAGAAGAAAGAATTTTGCGCCAAATAAGAAATTGTGGTTGTTTGATTCAAAGTTAATATTGTTTCCAGGAAAGTTGAAAAGCAAGTGGTCCAGACCATTCAATGTTAAAAATGTGTGTGGCAATGGTAGCATTGTAATATCAAGCTTGTCATCTGACTCCCATTCTTTTGTAGCCAACAGACAGTTACTGAAGCCATACCTCGAGCATGATATTTTTCTGTCTATTATTGATTCAATTAATGTGATATATCAAGAAGAGCTCCCTTGTAGTGAAGGATTAGACAACTAAAAACACAAAAAAATACCAATTCTTTTTCTTCTTTTCATTTCTTTTTCTATTATTTCTTCTTATGGTAACTCTTTCATTATGTTAATCAATATTATACTTAGGATATGCTTTATCTTAAGTATAGGGGGGATGAGTGACTTGTGAAGGTTATGGGAAGAGAACTTTAAGTGCATCATAGAAGCATGGATTACATCGAGAGCAACCAGTCATACTAGTTGCTCGGGGTAGCATAATTTAAAAAATTTAAAGCGATGAAACCACATGATTTGAGAACACTTATCAAATCATTTCATCTAAACCACAAAGTAGATATCAAAATACCTATTGAGGTGTAGTTGTGCTCGGAGGAAACGCTTGTTAGCGCGTTTATGAAACGTGTACTCCTCGCAATCCAAGTTGATAATCCAAGTGGCAAATCTTCTGATCGCATCACACGAGATTCGATATCTTATTCACGAGCGAGGTGTACTGAAGGAGAAGGAGATCCACGAGTGGTCGAAGTGGTGGCACTACGGGGCGACGACAAAGATCCTCTCTAGCGTTTAGAGTGTGAACACTCTAAGGAGAGAGAGAGGGGGGACGTAGGTATGAAAGAGAGAGATAGAGAGCTTACAATTATATTGTCTAAAATGAAGATCTAGGTTTGCCTCTTCTTTTATAATTTTGGGAATCCAGGGATCCCAATCCATGGACAACACAAACCCAATGGTTGAGATTGATTTGTGTTTCTTTCAATGACCATGATTTTGTTGCAAAACATTTGCAACAACAATTAACTTAAATTAAATTAAATATAATGAATAATCATAAATATATTCCAATTTAACCAAATCAATCATCCTTGTAGAAATAGGAAGGAGCAAGCCTCCTTTCATAAGGGGGGTAGACGTCCCTACTACAAATAGGACTAGCGTGGCTGTCCACCCTCCTTACTTGGAAGGTGGCTCTTTCTCCCATTTCATGGTATCATGGATCCCATGAATTTCTCCATAATTTACAATAACATTTATTGTAAATTTATTCACACAAATAATTTAACTTTATTTTGTGAATATTCCATTCATGCCATTAGAAAAATGTGAATCATATTCACACCCAAAATAAAATGTAAATAACATTTGCAATTAATTGTCCAATGTGAATCCAATTCACATCAACATTTAAATTGTAAATGTAATTTGCAAATAGCTCTCTCTTATATACTATAAATCACATTTATAATATATTTGATTAATGTGGATAGTGCAATCCACATTATTCATATCCTTGATAATTAAATCATATTAGTTATCTTGGATTCTCATGTGACTAAATAATATGAATCACATTCACATTATTCACATCTTTAATTATTAAATTATATTTAATTATCTTAGATAACTCCTCTTATATGGCCAAATAATATGAATCAAATTCATATTATTCATGATAATTAAATCACATTTAAATATCAATTTTCCTCAATGCTCAAACACGTTATCAACTATGAAATTATCCTTGAACTCTTTCAAGAATAATGCACTTTCTCCACGGATACTTGGAGATAAGGACATGGAGATTGTATGTTCCATGTATAATGACTTGGATATTGAGATCATATCTCAAATCCAGGTCAAGGGGACCTCCCAAAAATGTTTGATTAAATCAAAGCCATAAATCAAATCTTCTCATTGCATTTGAATCATATTCAGATCAATGCCCAACATTTGGACCAAGATCAGATTACTTTTCTATTGAGAGCAGTCACTGAAATCCAAACAATGTTTCATCACTCCCTCGGAATGGAAGTGTCATTTTTATACAATTGTTTACGATCACATCACCCTCTAGTATTCCCAATACATGTACATCCTGCATATTGGAAGACCTTGAATAACCATGAAGTTTTAGACTTTATTTAGGTTGTTTCCTTTAGGGTTTTATCATTAAGTTTCTCACTTGATCATTGGGAGTTGGCATCGATCATATACTTTCCAAAAGCATATATCATACGTAGGTGTTGATCATATACTTTCCAAAAGCATATATCAAACCTATATATTCAGTCAAGCTTCCAAAGCGAGACGACCGTGCACGGAGTTTGATTCCTAATATCTCATGAGTGAGTTTATGTCTTCCGGTTCAGTATTGAACATGTATTATCCCTTTGAGAGATCGTATTACTCTTATGCCCTTGTATGCACACCAGCTCTTCGATGTATAGACCTTGGTTAGATCATCAACCTAACGGTCCACCAAATGTAAATAATCAAACATATAGTAACACATCTGTCTCTAGTCAGAGGATGCATGCATATATCTTGACAGTATACGACATAGGTCTTGGTTATCTCGATCTCGTTAAGTCAACTCTTTGACCTAACTTATCTAACACCTTCGAATCTTTATTCCTATGCATAGAACCTGCATCAAGAAGTCAGTTAGACATCATCCTTTAGAAAAAGGATTTCCATCTCCTTCTCAGGCTAGAGATCCTCTCTTAACAATCATTTGACGGTGCTTGATGAGTCCTAAATCTAACTCTTTAGATATCATCCAAGCACCGTACTCTATGATTCAACATTTGGATCAATAGTTGTATGATCATTAAGATGGCCACGGTAAAAAACCCTAATGGTTTTAAGGGACCTATTATGCAAACTAATTATTCTTCATTTCAGATCAGAGAATGATATTTGTAATAAAATTTATTGCATAATGACTCGTTGTGGGCTCGCATGTCCAACAATCTCCCATTAGCCCAAAGAGCCATTAACGGGCTAATCTTTAAACCCACACTCATGTACTAATCATAAGCTATTTTGGAAAATAGCTAGGTAATCTGACTAGTCACTCTGTTCTTGAGAGACTATGCCAAGTCCTTTTATGGTACTTGCATATCTCTTAGTAACAGTTCTCGCATCCAATGTGAATGTTGCATCTTATGCAACCAATACTCAATCTTAAAGTAGTATGTAATTTACATTATCCTTATCAGAATGACCTTATTCCTGGCAATCTCTATCTCCTAAGACTAAAACCCAGTCTTAAATCTTATATGGCATCTGCAGTTAAGACCTTTTAGGTCACTATCTGTAAAATCTCAAGTTCTTGAAGATAAGACTTTGAGATCACTATCTCAAAAGTATTGTCCTATTTGAAGATATTGTTAGTACTACAATCAAGTGTTTTATCTCCATGGTAGGATTAGTAATAGTTTACTACTCCTTCTATATGGCAGACATCTGGATTTTGTACACATCTAGCATACATGAGGCTTCTCGTAATTATGCACAAGGGCAAACAGTTTTAGCATCATCAACATTTTGATATGTTATCCCTTTAGATCAGTCAGTACCATATTTTAAGGGAAGGAAGCCTTCCTTGGGGTTTTTCCAAAAATGGAACATGTCCAAAGTATACTACTAATGTGACGGTCCCAACACCCTCTTATGTTTGCTTCTGAACATCTTTTGAACTAAGATCTAAGAGGTATCCTTGTTATCTTTCATATCAAGGTATGTAACAACCAGATTGTAAAATACTTATTATAATTCTTATATCATTCCAAATGATTAGGATATTATCTACATTTAGCATGATGAACATAATGGCACTCCCACTAAGCTTCAAGATTCTATCTGAAATCATAACATTTATAGTTTCATCAAATCTAGTGTTCTAACTCCAAGAAGCTTATTCGAGACCATAGATGGAATTCCTTAAGCTTTCACACCTTACTTTCCTCAATTATGAAGCCTTGAGGCTACTTCATATCTATATCCTCAAAGAGGTATTCATAGAGGAATGCAATCTTGACTTCCATCATTTAGATATCATAGTCAAGTTGTGTAGCTATAGTTAGCAATATTCTGATGGGTTTAAGCATTATCACTGAAAAGCAAGTCTCATCGCAAGCGATGTCTTCACTTCGTGTGTATCTTGTGGATATGAACCATGCTTTGAAGGTCTCTACTTTCTCATCAGGATTCCTCTTTCTCTTGAAGATCCATTTACACCTAACAGTTTTTACCCTTATAGGTGGATCCTCAAGGGTCCATACACAACATTTGTGTATAAAGTCTACTTTAGACTTTATTGCTAACATCCATCTCTCCATGTCATGATCTTTAGAAACTTTATCATATGAAGTTAGATCACTGTTAGACTTAACTGCCACAAGGAACTCATACCCTTTAGGCGGTCTCACCGCCCTCAAACTAATCTGAAAAAGCTACGAGTGTTTCATCTTTAATTGTCCTTTTAGTTTCCAATTTTAGCAGCCTTATTATCTTCTCAATATTCAATGTGTTCCTTTATCCATTTTCATCTTGATTCTTAAGAAAGTCAACCTCTAAGAATCATATCCTTAGAGATGAACTCTAAGAATCTCAAGGTCATAAAGTAGGTATCCAAGCACTCTCTGGTGCTAGATTCTAGCTTATTTGTATCCATGACATGGTTAAGGACCAAGCAACCCTAAATATTCAAGTGTCCAACACTAGGCTAGGTTCCAAAGCATAGCTTATGGGGGTTTTTGGGTTCAGATTTAAATGGAATCCTATTAAGGATACATATTGTAGTCTCCACTACATATATACTTGGAAACTAAGAGGTAATTATGCAAAGATTCATCATTGATCAAATCATGTTACACATGATCCAATTGTATTGACGAGTCCGGTATTCGCTTCGTTAAAAAGGTGTTGTGTTTATTTGTGATCGTGCGTAAAACTATGATTTGTATTTCGTTGTAGGCGGCAATCGGAATCGGTTAAGAAATAACCACAAAATAATTTAATCAATTTTTAATCGAGTGGTTTTATGTTTATTTTACTTGGGCAAGTCCCAAGGTCGAACACGAGGAGGCAAAGGAATAACCTAGAATTATGTCTATCAAAATTCGTGCGTGCTTTCGAGGTGGTCTTTTTTTGGAATTTTTTTAATGCAATAAAAGATGCAATATGCAATTTTTGGCCTATTTTAGGGACTAAAATGTCAATGACATTCAAACGATGTCCGAAATATACGAAACTTGACCACGATGTAAATTATGATGAAATGAATGCACTGTAATTTTTTTGGAATTTTTGGATGCAATATAAATTTTTTATAAATTTTTAAATGCAGACAAAATGAATTTCAATATTTAATTATAATAAATGTTAAACCTACTTATTTTCAGGGGATAAAATTATCTAAGATCTATCACTGGGTGATGGATCTTAGAAAAATCTTAAACCTTGAAAGAGTGAGATTTAATACCTATAAAAAATCAAATACTGAAATATGTGAAATGGTTTTTACAGAGAATTTATGCATACAAATGCAATTCTTTTTGGGTACAATGTCAAGCACAATAAACTCTATAATATCTGATTTTTCGAGGATTTTTAGAGCAATGGTTAATTAATTACAAATTTAAGAGCACAAACTAGGCAAAATATGCAAATTTTCACAAAACAATTAATCATTAATTAACCATTAATCACAAAAATATCCACAATATGTCAATACATAGAGAATTAATGGAATAACATCATGTTATTTTTGGATAAATAAAGGAATGCAATATCGCTGTTCGAAATAACGGGGAAAGATAGGGGTACAGAAGCAATAAAATAAATAGAATAAATAAAGAATGTGCAGAGGGGACCTAAGTTTAATTACCAAGATTCCAGCGGGTCTTTATGCAAATTCTCCAGAGGGGCACATGCCTGGCACGTGCCCTTTGGTCGGCGGGGTTGAGGCGCAAATAGTTGGAAGTCTGGGGGCTTCTTCTGCAAGTATCCCCGTGTCATGTGATGATCACGTGTGGAGGTTGGCTCGGGTCAGGCTTGGCAGCTGGCATCCACGTGGCAAGCTGGTGTACTTCGGATTTGGCCTGAGGCTCCAGGTTTGTATCCGAGGCTAATCGATAAATCTAAACCGTCGATGAAGGTAGATCCAACGCCTGGAGATTTCGGGTTGAATGGACGGTCAGATCCTGTTGACGTGCTGATCGGATGACGAAGATGGGCCGACACACGGCCGGTAGACGTCGGTGGAGAGGCAGAGTGGTGGAACTCCAGAGGTACTTCTGGAGCAAGAGGTGGCGTTGATCTGTGGGAGTTGTCGTAGCGTCGTAGGTAGTCGATGGAGTTGATGGTGATGACGTTCTGGTGGCAGTGGAAGTCGTTGTCGGAGGTAGTTGATGGAGTTGTCAGAGGCGGTGGCGGCGATGGCGGAGTGTTATTGGCGATGGGGTTGACGTTGTCGGCGATGGCGATGATGTATGTGAGGATGATGATCGAGAGAGAGAGAGAGAGATCAGAGATGGAGATGAAGATGAGGTGAAGAGGAGGAGCGGGGAGATACCTGAGTTGGGCTCAATGGTGAGAGTGGCCGGAGCAGAGCAGCTGCACATGGGAGTGGCTGTGACGAGGGCGAAGAGACCTCGGATCACGCCGGCGGGAGAGGCTCGCGGTTGTCACTATCGGAGGTAAGACTCCTTGGAGGATGAATCGGCGGATGTGGTAGAACGAGGGCGGTGACAGGCATTTTATAGGATGAGGGATAGGCGGCGTGCGATATCCGGAGATGGTTGGCCGCGAGAGACGCGGAGGAGGTTGGCCGTTGGCGGAGACCACGGGAGCAGTAGGCTGCGAGATAGATGGCGAAGAAATCGCGACGGAGGTTACGAAGTGGCGGCGCCAGAATGGGGAGAAGACGATGGACTTGAGCTGTCCGACCGGCCCGTGATCGGACGGCTCGAAAGGAGATGCGTGGCGACCTTGGGAATAAGGGGGCGCGGGGCACCTGTGGAGCACGTACCTGGGAGGCACGTACTACGCACGTGTGGCGGCTTTTTTATTTTTTTATTTGTTATTTTTTATAAAAATAAATAAAAAATAAGGCCAAAAAATGCTGACACGTGGCTGCCCCAGGGGCTGCCACGTCTCAGCACTACAAAATTCTGAGAATAAAGACTTTGTAAAATCAAAAATAAATCGTAAACGACCTCATATCGAAGAAGTTTCTTCACGAAAATTGCTCGTCTCGATGAGATCTACAATTTCATGCAAATCGATCAAATGCACAAAACTGAAGTTTTGGGGTATCCCATGTACATAGAATACCTTGATTTTTGGGTTTTCTATTTTTTTGTCATTTTTTAAACCAGATAAAAATCTGGAAAAAAATATGGAAAAAAACAAAGATAAATAAAGACACCTTAATCTAATTTTTTGGATTTTTATTAATTAAGAAGATATGTACATAAAATATTAGGTTAAAAACCGCTAAAATACACAATGTACAAAAGAGGCCCAAAACCCAACTTTCACATATGA
The DNA here is from genome assembly GCA_037367405.1 of Ottelia alismoides. NCBI lineage: Eukaryota > Viridiplantae > Streptophyta > Magnoliopsida > Alismatales > Hydrocharitaceae > Ottelia > Ottelia alismoides. The sequence continues at coordinate 435,285 of JAZKJV010011308.1, forward strand.
GCTTCGATTCACTTGAACTTGATATTGGTTTGAAGGTAATTAAATGTACATTAGCTCAAAAGTGAGTAGGATCAAAAGGACACTGGATGGGGAAGATATGGGGCTTTTAGTCCGGAAATCCTGAAATTAGGGTTTGGGTTTTTGGTCCACTTATTTGGGTTAATTATTTTTTTGTATTTTTCATTTATTCTTGTGAGTGATATGTACACAGTGGAGGTGATTTTGGGTCATTCTGAGTTAGCATGAATTAGTTAAAAATCCGGGAAGTTAAGCTATTTACAGGTCATTTTTGGCTTGGATTTTTGGCTTCTTATTTTGTGCAAAAATAATGGATAAAATGCAATTCTTATGAAAACATGCATGAATGCTAATTATGCAGAATAGATGCAGAAACGCTGATGATTTTGAGGGATCTGAGCTTAATTAATGTGATTTAGAGTGATGGATTCGAGATTCGTCATCCCCCTATACTTAAACCATGCTCGTCCCTGAGCAGTAAAAAGAAATGCCATGAAGTGAAATGAGATTGAGTTCCATACCAAGACCATGAGCTGAAGGTGAAAATGAAACTAGACTCAACCTTTGGATTATTAGTGTGGCGGAATTTCTATGAGACTTAGAATTTCAAAATCAACAGCCTCCAAGTTCTACACATCATTGCTACAGTTTCGGCTCAGAAGTCATCTTAGATCAATCTTCTTCCCAAAGTATACCCTATGAACATTGAACAATTAACTCATGTATGTGAAAAGTTTTTAGCTCTTCCCATCTAGAATGTCGGACTACCATGCTCCTCTCCTCTCCAGTAACTATCCTCGGGGAGTCAGGTATTTCTTCTAAGTTTTGTCGTTGTGTTCACAATCGAATTAGGGGGAGAAGATAGAAGAAGGGGAAAAGAACTAGAGGGTGGCCAGTGTAGTCACCTCTCTTTGTGAAGATGGCCAGTGTAGTTGAGTCTCCACCAAGATCTGCAGGTTTCTTAAAGCTTGGACCTTTTTCGTCAGATTTTATTTGGTAGTTGCTTCTTTGTATTTGGAATTTTTGGTGGTTCTGCTTGGATCTTGTTGTGCCCCTACGGATATAGAATCTTTTTGTTCCGTACATTTTTTGGGGTCTTAGAAAAAATTGTGCCCTGTTGTCCATCCCTTTTCCGAAGATTTATTTCAACCCATACTCCGGTCTTTAGATTTCCACGCTACCAGAAAAGAAACTCACACGGTCTTCCAACATCCCATCTGAGTTGAGCTAAGTGCATAGTGCGAGAGTACAAATTAATTCCCTGTTCCAGAGTTGTACCCAAAATGAAGAGACCATGTTAGACACTAAGAGTCAAACGTTGCACATTGCCATGTGGAACTCAAAGAATTAAGTCAAAGACCTGAAGCTTCTAAAATCCTATTTCTCGGTGAAGTTCCTCTGAAAATTAGGTGGATTAAGGTCATGTCCAGACCACTCTCAGTTTCGGCTCATAACTTGGTTCAGAACCCAATGACTTTTCACAGATGCAAATGAATGTGATGCTTGATGAAGTGCAGGTGTGTGAAATGCAGACACATTTTTATGAGATTTTTTTAAATGCAAAAATGAATAAGAAGCCTTTTTTTCAAAAATTTTGGGCACAGTCAGTGTTAGTAGCAAAACTCTTTTTCTTTTTCTTTTCTTTTGTTTTTTTAAGAGATAATTACCCACCCTGTAAATACATATAGACTTACGTGCAAGTACGAGATATGGGTAAAATATATACAAAGTATATATACAGACCCCCCCCCTATACTTAGCTAGTGTTGTGTCCTTAGAGCACAAGAAGCGTAAAGAAGACATAGCTCAGGCAAAGTGTAAGAGAGTAAGAAAAGAAAATGAACAAGATGTACAAGTCTTCTCCCCTATACTTAGACTGTGAACAATCTAAGTATAGAAGAAGGGCAGAAAAAATGAAGCGGTCGGGAGATGTGGATGAAGAGAGTATATACAGGTGGGTGTCGGTTCCCCCTATACTTAGGCTCTGGTCAGCCTTTGTATAGAAGACGGGTGGAAATGGATTGATCGGGAGATAGGAGTAGAATGGTATGTACAGATGGCATCAGTCCCCCCTATACTTAGGCCTTGGCCTAAGTAGAGGAAGAAGTTGTACAAGGAGATCGATGTGGTCGGGGGGAGGGTGGGTCTGATCTAATGAATCTTCAATGTCTTTGCTATGCATGAAGTAGATGACCTCAACTTGAACAGTCTGCTCTTTGTGTGGTTCAATATATGGCTTCAGCAAGTGTCCATTTACTGAGAAAGGTTGTGCATCATCTTTGAGTTCGTCAATATCCATGCTTCCATTGGTATGCACATCGATGACAATGTAGGGACCCGTCCGTTTTGATTTTAGTTTCCCACGAAAAATCTTCAACCGAGCATTAAACAACCACATTTTCTGCTCAGGGACAAAGGTTTTATCTCGAATGTGTCTATCATGCCATCTCTTGACCTTGTCTTTATAGATTACACTGTTGTCGTATGCTCAGTTTCAGATTTCAATTAGCTCATTCAGATTTATGTCGTGGCATAATTTCCCAAGATGACAACTCCAATTCAACTTTTTGATCGCTCATTCTGATTTGTGAATCAATTCTGTAGGTAGATGGCATGGCTTTCCATAGATCATCCTAAAAGGTGAAGTACCGAGTGGAGTCTTATAGGTTGCCATATAGGCCCACAAAACCTGGTCCAACAGTTTCGACCAGTTCTTCCTATCTGGACGAACCAACTTCTTAAGATTACCCTTCACCTCTCTATTAGAAACCTCTACCATGTCATTAGATTGTGGACGATATGGGTTGGTTATTATATGCTCAAATTTATACTCCTTAGCCAAAGATCTCATCTCCTTGTTCACAAAGTGGCTACCTCTATCAGAAATCAAAACTTTTGGTATCCCGAACCTTGCAATGATATTATCCTTGATAAACTTACAGACGACTTTGCTATCTGCAGTTCGGGTTGGAATAGCCTCTACCCATCTTGATAAATAATCCACTGCTAACAAGATGTACTCAAATCCATTTCTATTGGGAAAGGGACCCATAAAATCAATCCTCCATGCATCGAAAACATCACAGAAAATCATTGGTTGCATGGGCATTTCATCTCTATAACCAACAGTCCCTCCCATCCTTTGACAAATCAGGCATGACCTTACAAAATCATTAGCATCTCGAAATAAGGTCTGCCAGTAAAATCCACATTGGAGTACCTTGTGCGCGGTTCTCTTTTGCGAATGGTGTCCTCCTGCCTCGAGAGAATGACAATATGTGAGGACAATCTGATATTCCTCCTGATGAATACATCTTTGCCAGACGCAATCTAGTCCTTCATAGAAAAGGAAAGGGTCGTCCCAATGGTATTTTATCGAATCTGACTTTAATTGATCAATCATTCTCTTGGTCCAACCAAAGGGAACCTTCTTGGAGACAAGATAGTTCACGGTGTTGGAATACCACGGGATTGAATCAATAACGCAAACTGATTCGTCTGGAAAAGTCTCATTAACTGATCCAGTGTGAGGATAATCGTTTTGCTCCATTCGAGAAAAATGATCAGCAACAACATTCTTTATTCCAGGTTTATCCTTGATTTCCAAATTAAATTCCTGGATTAACAAGATACATCTCAAAAGTCGTGCCTTGGCATCCTTCTTGTCCATATGATATCTAATTGCCGTGTAATCTGTGAAGATTGTCACCTTGGTTCCCAATATGTTTGATCTAAATTTTTCAAGGGCCCAAACAACCGCGAGCATTTCCTTTTCAGTTAATGTATAATTTTTCTGTGCAGGATCCAATACTTTGCTCGCGTAAAGAATCGCATAAGGAATTCCATCTCTTCTTTGTCCAAGTACCGCTCCGACAGCAAAATCCGATGCATCAGTCATGATCTCGAAGGGAAGAGACCATTCGGTAGCTTGTAATATCGACGATTCATATATTTTCTTTTTTAGGAGCTCGAAGGCCTCTAGACACCTTTGATTTACAATAAACTCAGTGTCTTTTCCTAAGAGCTCAGTCAGTGGGCGGGTGATCTTTGAAAAATCAGGGATGAATCTTTGATAAAATCCAACATGCCCTAAGAAAGACCTCGCTGACTTGACGTTGGTTGGTGGCTCAAGTTTCTTGATCACATCCACCTTGGCAAGGTCGACCTCCATTCCCTTCTTGGAGATGATGTGCCCCAACACGATACCCTCAGTCACCATAAAGTGACTTTTCTCCTAGGAGAGTACCAAATTAACCTCCCTGCATCTCAGGAGGACTCGGTCCAAGTGCACTAAACATGTATCAAATGAATCCCATGAACCGAGAAGTCATCCATGAAGACCTCTAGGAAATCACCAACCATTTCGGCAAATATGGCAATCATACACCATTGAAATGTACCTGGGACATTACAAAGCCCGAATGGCATGCGCTTCAATGCGTAGGTACCGAAGGGACATGTGAAAGTGGTCTTTTTTTATCCTCAGGAGCAATAGCTACTTGACTGTAACCAGAGTACCCATCAAGAAAATAGAAGAATGCCTTCCCTGCAAGTCTCTCCAAGATTTGATCAGTAAATGGCAGTGGAAAGTAATCTTTCTTGGTCGCAGCATTCAGGCGCCTGTAATCGACACATACGTGCCTCGACGTGGGTACTCGGGTCGCGATCTCTACCCCCTCCTCGTTGGTGACCATTTAGATTCCCAACTTCTTCGGGATGACATGAAGGGGGACACCCACTTGGAGTCAGAAATGGGCTATATAAATCCTTCTTTGCACCATTTCTCTGTCTCTTTCTTAACCACTTCCTGAAGATTGGGGTTTAATCTTCTCTGAAATTCATGGGAAGGCCTTACATTATCCTCAACATAAATTTGGTGCGAGCAGATAGCGGGGTTTATTCCTACGAGATCCGACACAATCCAACCGATGGCTTTTCGATTTCACTCAAGGACTTCAAGTAATCTATATTCTTGGTCTATGGTTAATAATGAGCTAGTGATTACAGGGAATTTTTCTTTGGGTCCATTTAGAAATGCATACTTCAGTGTGGGAGGCAGTGATTTCAGCTCTGACAAATCTGAATCATCAATTAAGTCTGACTGAATGACTTTTGCATCTGGCTCAGTGTCGGTTGGCGCTGAATCACTCTGTGATATGCTGGCTACCAATTTCGAAGAAAGGTGAGTCGAATCGCTAAAGTAGTGTGGTAATTCGGCCAAAGCCGCGTTTGACTTGTCATCGATATTCGTTGATTGTCCTGAAGAAAATGGGACTGACAAATCCGAAAGGATTTCTATGTCATCAAGGTTATAAGCATCTGGGTGTCTAGATAGGTTTGGCAATATCTCGCAAACTGCACTGTGCACTGTTTCTTCTTCTGATGATGTGCTTCAATCTGAATGTCTGGCAGTTGGTCCCACGGTCTAGTAGTGCTGAGGAGATTGCGTTCTGATGTTTCGGCATATTCAGTGGTGGATTCGAAGTCTGGTCTTTGCCACTTTGTTTGTTTCATTTCTAAGTCGACTTCTCTGCTTGGAGAACGGAATTTCATCATTCTGGGACCGTAATCGAATACAGCTTTGGCGGTTCTTAAGAAGGATCTTCCAAGAATGATTTGTGATTCCTTCCAACGGTTCAGGGTCTCCATATCAAGGATAGTGAAGTCCACTTTGTATTTCGTACCCTCAATCACGATGATAACATCTTTCACTTCTCCCTTAGGTCTTTTAGTGGATTTATCAGCAAATTGGAGTAAAGATAATGATTTCTTGAGAGGACCTAACTCCAATCTATAATATAAGTCTAATTTATGGAAGAACCATTGTCGAGAAGTGTGCGTGCGAACGCAATACCGCCAATGCGACTCTCCACATAATGAGCACCCAGATCCCTTTTCTTTCTTGACAGATGTTGATTTTTGACACATTTGGTAGTGGCAACTGTCAAGATATGAGTCTCCACAAATTGACTTGGTTTCTTTTTACGAGTTCTGGTGGAAGTGCATTTTATCTTCAAGTACTTCTGAAATGCTAGATTACTGACCACATAATGATCAAAGGGTACTTTGACTGGCAGAATCGTTCCATTTCTAGGTCATATGGAATGTTTTTCTTTTGTTTTCCTTTCTTTAGAGCATGGGGAAAAGGAATGGAAGCATTTTATACAGGAGATAGAGAAGCCAGAATCATAAATAAGAGCATCTTTATTAGAAATGGAGTTTTTATTACAATCATGAGTTTTCTGATAGTAATCAAAATTGGGTTGCTGAAAAGGTGACAAAGGGATTTTTGCAGCAACTAGAGGTTCAAGGTCCTCTGCAGACTCCATAGATGCTTTTCCCTTCTCTTGTGTTGATATCTTCATGCGTCCTTCTTCTTCATCCTCAGAAGTATCCTCTGGTTGATCTTCCGAGTCTTCATGGTTCGATTCCCTTGCCCGGTCAGGTACAACCACGGTCCTTCTACTCCTGAGTGACATAGAATTGATATTATCAAACGAAAGGATCTCATGTTCAGATGTGGAGAAATATGAATAGTATACCTGGCCATTGTGTTGAGATGATTGAGATTTGTTCAAGCTATTAGGGTTAGCTTGAACTTGGGCGGGAATGGTTGTAGTCGGGGCTGTCTATTCATCCTTCCAACGGGACAGGCGATTAACATCAACCCGTAGATCGTGCAGCTCATTTCAGAAGTTGCGAATCTCTTCAAGCATCTGTCTATGTATATCTATCGGTTCTTCTGAAGGGTTGGATGATTGAGCTGATTGTTTTGGAGCTTGATATTACTGACGGTATTGCTGAGGCTGGTTCTGGCGGTTGTATGACTGTTGTTGCTGCTTCGAATGCTGATATGATGCAGTGTTCTGAGTGTGTTACGGAGCTGGTGGAAATGCAACATTATAAAAAGTGGGCAGACGTTGATAAGGATGATGGTCCCCCATATTACGCTGTTGGGTAGTGTCCTGTGTGTACCAAATGTCGTTTATTTCGAATGTCAGAGGCAGGGCTTCTTCAACAGTTTCAGCTTGTGGAGGTGATTGCTGGGAGTGTTGGGCATAGGATTGATCCTGAATCCATGATTGTTGTTGTCCTGATTCTGCTTGCTCCTGGACATGATGCACACGATAGATCGGGATCGTATGTGCAGTAGGAATCCCCATCTTGGACACCTTCTCAGTGAGCTCCTCCATTTGCTTTGGGAATTGGGAAATCCTATTGTTGATGTCGTTCATCTGCTTATGAATTTGATCCACCACTGTTAATTTATCGGCGATGATGTTAATGTTCGGAATCAAATCCTCTTCTATATCTGCGACCATTTGCTTTTCTCCTTTGGCTTGAAAAGTATGCAGGGAATCAGTGTATGCTCTACTAGCGATTTGTGAGCGGCTTGTCTCCGCCATCTGCTCCAATACTTTCCAGATGGTCTCAGCTCCTCGAGATGTGTAGTTGCCTCCGCATGCAGCACTGACTAACCCTTGAGTCTCGTAGTTGTGGCCAGAGTAGAGTGACTGAACTAAGATGTTGTTATCTAGATCATGGCATGGACACTTCTGTAGCAGATCTTTAAACCTATCCCAAGCCTCACAGAGTGGTTCATTAGGCATTTGAGAGAAACTGGTGATGCGGGTCTTCATTTGATTGGTTCAACTCAAAGGGTAGAATTTCTTTAAGAATAGGTTCTTGAACCTATCATAAGTGGTTACGGTCACTCCTAAGTTTTTTACTCAGTAATCTGCCTTCCCTTTCAAGGTGAAAGGTAGTGAAGTGAGACGAATGTAGTCCTGGCTGACTTGTGGGTGCCTCAGATTAGAACATATCAACTCTAAGTCTCACAAGAATTCATATGGCTCTTCAGTTGCATTTCCATGGAATTAGGGTAGTTGACTCAGGAAGTGTGGCTTCAGTTCATAGTTAATCTCTGGCTGAGGAGGTTGTAAGTAATTTCTAACTCTGTATTGCCCAGGATTGTTTGCTGCTTCCAATGGTGGTTCTTCTACAGCATTCAACTGCTCAAGTTGTTCCCTCAGTAACAGTTGTTGCTGCTCAGATGCAACCAGTCTTGCAAAAATCACCTATATTGGGTCTTCATTATGTCCCTCTTCTGGTTCCTTCCTGGAAGGCAACTTGGGTGACATCTTCTTCTTCTTCTCTTCACCTTCAGAATGGGAGAAATCGGAGTCAATAGAATGGAAAGATTCAGAATCAGAGTTATCGAGGTGAGAGTCTTCCTCGATGTGATCAGGAGATAAAGAAAGAGTATAGGTTTGACCTCCTTCCCGGAAGCTGAAAGAATCATTAGAGGAGGATTCACGGGAAGGGTGTCCATGAACCCGAGGTGGTCCTGAGTAAGAGTGCCTTCGAACCTTTGAGATTGGAAAAGTTGTGGCGGTCAGCGAAAGGTTCGCGGAGTCTGAATGAGAATTATCACAATTTTCCATTCTCGATTCAAAATGATCAGCAAGAGGTTTACGGTTCATGATCTAGGCACAAGTGTGTGGTATTCGTTGATTATCTAGTTTCTACGCACAATCCAAACACAATACAAGGGTTTGTTTCACTAACTCACTCAGTAAAGGCCGTGAGAGTTCGGCCAACTATCTTGTCAGTTTTAATTGGTGAGAATTCAAATCTTGCAAGCCGTTTAAACAAGCTGTTAGGTGCTTGTATTTCCCGACCGACTGTCCTGAATTCTTACAACTAGTTGCACCTACTTTCAGCCAGTATGGGAGTAAGTAAGGACCGTAGAACGGTTACCCTTTATTTGAGGACGGAGCCTTACGCAGTGTCCTCTAAACCACCCACTTTGCTAAGGAAATCCGGACCGTTTACCGGCTACCCGTTAGATCCTCACTGAGAAGTAGCTAATCGTTTTTGGTAGAATCAGTAGTCAGTATGAAAATCCTAGCTTGGCTCTATGCTAGTGTGTGTCTCTCTCCTCGCTGCAAGATAAAAACAAACAATGTCGGGGTTGCTCTCCCACAAAAATTCTTGATTTTATGGGTTCTTAAGATCGGCTATATTTAGAAGTCCCAATTTTAATTAGGTGATCACTGAAGAATTTAAATGAGTACAAATACACGTCTATCATCCAATCCCAATTTCCTTTAGAGGTATGTGATAAAACAAGAGGGAGAAGTTCGGGAAAAGCCGATGCACGCGAAAAACTATGATGTATGCTCAATTAGATGACTTACAGTGAATCCTCGCAATCTCCATGTGGGATGCAATACAAGAATTGAAAATTTACTCTATATAAAATACAAGTCGATGAAAAACCGCACCTAATCAGAAAGTTCTATTAGCGGGGAAGAAATGAGTTAAATTTGGCTAAGTTTAATGATCTAATGTGCGTCTCAATTAAAGTGTAGTGTGGCCTTAGATCCTACGAGCACAATAAAAAATATAAATGCTCTGAGAGTCGTATGTGCAGGTCTATCCTAATCACCACTCAAGTCGGGCCCCACCCTCACTGGAGAGTTAAACAGGCCATGACACACCACAGAAAAGTTCAGAGTCGTTTTACACGCGCGAGAGTCCAAATGGATACTGCTATGAATGAGCAATTAATTACAGAAAAAAAAATTTGCAGAAATTAAAACCTAGACTCTACGCTCTCTCACGACTCGACTCGCTCTTAAATTAATTGCGACTTTTCGGAAGTCGGTGAAGATGCATCGGTTCTAGAAAAACTGCTTCACGTACGCCAGGTTCCTCGTTAGAAAAATAAGAGAGATTTGTGTAAGAGAGTGACTCAAAAATAAATCAAACAGGAAATAAGAGAAATAAATGCTGAAAAAATAAATATAGGGAAAATAAAATGAAATTTACAATGAAAGATTTGGGGGTCAGACTACCCGAATACGGTAAACCGAACGAAAATTCTCAAAACACAAAACCAAGACGTTTGTCTCCCCGGCAATGGCGCCATCTTACGAGTCCGATATTCGCTTCGTTAAAAAGATGTTGTGTTTATTTGTGATCGTGCGTAAAACTATGATTTGTCGTTCGTTGTAGGCAGCAATTGGAATCAGTCAAGAAATAACCACAAACTAATTTAATCAATTTTTAATCGAGTGGTTTTATGTTTATTTTACTTGGGCAAGTCCCAAGGTTGAACACGAAGGAACAACCTAGAATTATGTCTATCAAAATTAGTACGTGGTTTTTGAGGCGGTCTTTTTTGGACTTTTTTTGATGCAATAAAGGATGCAATATGAAATTTTTGGCCTATTTTAAGGACTAAAATGTCAATGACGTTCAAATGATGTACGAAAAATACGAAACTTGGCCACGATGTAAATTATGATGAAATGAATGCAATGTAATTTTTTTGGAATTTTTGGATGCAATAAGATTTTTTTATAAATTTTTAAATGTAGACAAAATGAATTTCAATATTTAATTATAATAAATATTAAACCTACTTATTTTCAGGGGATAAAATTATCTAAGATCTATCACTAGGTGATGGATCTTTGAAAAACCCTAAACCTTGAAAGTATGAGATTTAATACCTATAAAAAAATCAAATACTGAAATATGCGAAATGATTTTTACAGAGCAATTTATAAATGCAAATGCAATTCTTTTTGGGCATAATGTCAAGCACAATAAACTCTACAATATGTGATTTTTCAGGGATTTTTAGAGCAAGGGTTAATTAATTGCAAATTTAAGAGCACAAACTAGGCAAAATATGCAAATTTCCACAAAATAATTAATCATTAATTAACCATTAATCACAAAAATGTCCACAATATGTCATTACGTAGAGAATTAATGGAAGAACATCATGCTATTTTTGGATAAATAAAGGAATGCAATATCGCTATTCGAAATAACGGGGAAAGACAAGGGTACAGATGCAATAAAATGAATAGAATAAATAAAGAAAGTGTAGATGGGACCTAAGTTTAATTACAAGGTTCCAGCAGGTCTTTATGCAAATTCTCCAGAGGGGCACATGCCTGGTACGTGCCCTTTGGTCGGCAGGGTTGAGGTGCAAATAGTTGGAAGTCTGGGGGCTTCTTCTGCAATTATCCCCATGTCACGTGATGATCATGTGCGGAGGCTGGCTTGGGTCCGTCTCGGTGGCTGGTATCCACGTGGCAAGCAGGCGTACTTCGGATTTGGCACGAGGCTCCAAGTTCGTATCCGAGGCTAATCGATAAATCTAAACCGTCGATGAAGGTAGATCCAACGCTTGGAGATTTTGAGTTGAACGGACGGTCAGATCCTATTGACGTGCTAATCGGACGACGAAGATGGGCCGACACACGGCTGGCGGACGTCGGCGGAGAGGCGGAGCTCCGGAGGTACTTCTGGAGCAAGACGTGGTGTTGATCGGTGGGAGTTGTCGAAGCGTCGTAGGTAGTCGATGGAGTTGATGACGTTCTGGTGGCGGTGGAAGTCGATGTCGGAGGTAGTCGATGGAGTTTTCGGAGGCAGTGGCGGCGATGGCGGAGTGTTGTTGGCGATGGGGTTGACGTTGTCGGCGATGGCGATGATGTAGGTGAGGATGATGATCAAGAGAGAGAGAGAGAGATATCGAAGATGGAGGTGAAGATGAGGTGAAGCAGAGGAGCGGGAAGATACCTAAGTTGGGCTCAACGGCGAGAGTGGCCGGAGCAGAGCAGCTGCACTTGGGCATGGTTGCGACGAGGGTGAAGAGACCTCAGATAACGCCAGCGGGAGAGGCTCGCGATTGTCACTACTGGAGGGAAGACTCCTTGGAGGATGAATCGGTGGATGGGGTAGAACGAGGGCAGTGACGGGCGTTTATAGGATGAGGGATAGGTGGCGCATGATATCCGAAGATGGTTGGCCGCGAGAGACGCGGAGGAGGTTGGCCATTGGAAGAGACCACGGGGATGGTTGGCCGCGAGATCGACGGCGAAGAAATCACGGTGAAGGTTACGGAGTGGCGGTGCCAGAATGGGGAGAAGATGATGGACCTGAGCCGTCCGATCAGCCCATGATCGGACGGCTCGAAAGGAGACGCGTGGAATAAGGAGGCACGGGGCACGTGCGGAGCACGTGCCTGGGAGGCACGTGCGACGCACGTGCGGTGGCTTTTTTATTTTTTTTATTTTTTATTTTTTTTATAAAAACGAATATAAAATAAGGCCAAAAAACGTTGACATGTGGCGGCCCCAAGGGCCGCCACGTGTCAGCGCCACAAAATTCCAAGAAAAAAGACTTTGTAAAATCAAAAATAAATATTAATCGACCTCGGATCTAAAATGTTTCTTCACGAAAATTGTTGTCTCGATGAGATCTTCAACTTTCATGAAGACATCAAAACCAAAATCGATCAAATGCACAAAGTGAATTTTTGGGTATCCCATGTACATAGAATACCTTGATTTTTGGGTTTTCTATTTTTTTGTCATTTTTTAAACCATATAAAAATCCGAAACAAATGTGGAAAAAACAAAGATAAATAAAGACACCTTTAATTTTTTGGATTTTTGTTAATTAAGAAAATATGTACATAAAATATTAGGTCAAAAACCGATAAAATACACATTGTACAAAAGAGGCCCAAAACCCAACTTTCACATATGAGCTCCGATTCACTTGAATGGCTTTGTTTTGAAGGTAATTGATTGTACATTAGCTCAAAAGTGAGCAGGATCAAAATGGACACTGGATGGGGAAGATATGGGGCTTTTAGTTCAGAAATCCTGAAACTAGGGTTTGGGTTTTTGGTCCACTTATTTGGGTTAATTATTTTTTTATCTTTTTCATTTATTCGTGTGAGTGACATGTACACAGTGGAGGTGATTTTGGATCATTCTGAGTTAGCATGAATTAGTTAAAAATCCGGGAAGTTAGGCTATTTACAGGTCATTTTTGGCTTGGATTTTTGGCTTCTTATTTTGTGCAAAAATAATGGATAAAATGCAATTCTTATGAAAACATGCATGAATGCTAATTATGCAGAATAGATGTGGAAATGTTGATGATTTTGAGGGATCTGAGCTTAATTAATGAGATTTAGAGTGATGAATTTGAGATTCGTCATGTATATCCCTACAACTCTATTGAATTTAGGTGTATTAGGAGGAGTGAGACAGAAATGATATTCCTTTCTCTAATAGGTATTCCTTGGATTCATCTAGTAGGTACATGTTACCTTGGTTAGATCAAATTCATTTCATCTTCCTTCAAACTTTGGCTGTAAACCAAAAAATGAATGAAATCTTTGAACATTTCATAGGTTTCTACGATGAAGGGAAGAAATTTCATATCACAAATAATCATCAATAGATATCAAATGTTATTAATGTTTATTATGAGATAATCTGCATACATCAATATGTATGAGATCTTGAATACCTTGGCATCTAATGCCATTCCCAAAGAAGGGTGCATTGGACATTTTTACTTTGAATACAATATTCACAAGTATGTAAGATTTGAAATTTCAGACAATCTAAAGTTTCATCTATTACTAGTCTATTGATCGCATCAACAGACATGTGTCCAAGGCTTGATGCCAGTTCATTGTCAAGTGATCTTCACCCTCTTATTGATCTTTTGACGTTTAAATTTTCATTATTAGAAATGTTAATGAACCATTCAGTAATATAATATAGCAAAGTCCTATAGATGTTAGATTACTATCTGAAATATATCCATCATAACTCTTTATGATAGGTCTATTCCAGAATGCATGTTTATTTCCAATATTTAGAAATAAATAATAAATGTATTCTAATATCTAAGTTATAGAGACATTCTCTAAGACTAAGGGCTCTCCCACTGAAAATATGTAGTCTATTTATCCAATGGAGATAGTTGCAACAATTGCATCGGCATCCATGTAGATGACTATTAAACCTTAAGATCAAATTTTCTAGTCTTCTAAAAACATATGCAACCAATTGTAAGTGTTATTAGAAGAATGACATACAACAATTAGACTTTGATCTTATCTAATAAGAAAGTAATTTTCAATTATTATATGCAGATATTGATGCACTATCTGAGTCCTTCTCATCCTAGATAGTCTAGATAGTCATACTATCAATACATCATCTTGTTGCAGTATTGGCATTCATTTGGATGTCATATGTATGGAAGTTTCAGAAGTACAGTCAACTCTTTGACTTTCCTTATCACATGGGTCAGACCCATGCTTCCACTGCTCTCCCTTCATCTAATAAACAATCATTGCTTCAGACAAAGGACCTCCTATTTTGACGTCAAAATATTTCTATATAAGAGTATTTTAACATTTATACGTGCTTCATTCAATTCATACAATATGAATATTATGAAGTTTCATGAAAGATTGAAGTATATAAAGTAGAATGACGACACTCATCATAGCTACATTCATCTAACTCTTAAAGGATTTGGTTCAGGCAGGTACTCAAACATTTTGAGTACATCATCTCTTATCGAGCCATCATTCTACATAATGTAGTGAATCATGTCATTCATGATTAAATGTTGATAGCACATACGTCTGCCAAAACATCTTCTTATATTTTATTAGGATTTTATATAATTATGATCTTCATCGACAAGATACTTCCAAAGCACATTGGATGAGAGATCAAGACTATAAAGACATACAAACCCAAGGTTATTGTCCTATTGTATATTTAATTGACATTCCTCATTATTATGAGGAAACTTGCACATTGCAACCACATACATTATGTGTCCAACTGCAATTACAAAATCTTGATCATGAATCCAATCATGATAATTTACTGGTTACTATTGAGTATAATATTGAGTGGGTTTAACATATGTTATCTGAAATAAGATAATTTGCATAAATACATATTTTACTTTGATTAAGGACTTTATATCAAAGTTATCTTGCTTTGTCAACTCTGAAAGTTCATTCCCTTATTCGTTTTTAAAGTAAGAGACATTCTTACCATTATATCTTAAACAAGATATGGGATCTCCTTCTTACCTTTGTTACATCCCAATAATATGAGAACTTGTAACTCAGATAAAAAGAAGCAGGAACTCATTCTGCCTTGCAAGTCCAACGTGCATTTCCTCATTAGGCCTTTAACACATGGGCCCACCACCCCTAAGGTTATGTTTACCCATTTTTAGTTGAACCAACCATCAACAGGAATAGCACTCACTATGCATAATCCAATATTGACTCAATAATATGAAGACTCGATATTGGGGTCACTATGCATATGGCCTTACTCTTTCAAGAAGCAATGAGCTCGATCCATGTGTTCTTGTATGAAGGACATGTCACTTCGGATATGCATCTCTTATATATAAGCCATGGCAACAGAACCCTTTGCTTTGACAGGAGATCATGGGTGCCACTTATGTGATCCTCCATATCATGTTCAAATTTTAATTAATTATTATAAATCATATTCACATAATTAATTCTTCCAAGGGAATAAATTCCCTGTTCATAATAGAGTGTTTATTTTAATTGGATCTAATTAATTAAATCATATAAAATCAATTATCAATCCAACCAATCGACAAACAAACAATCTTGATTGTTACTTGAAGGATGCTATAATCTCAAAATATGTATTATATATATTTTAATAATTAGAAAAAGACATTGTGATCATTTCAAGTGATATCCTTTCATTACCCGCTGTCATGGCCAGTATGCACAGGATGTGGGATAGACCGCTCACGGAGCAACTTGCTACCCCCAACGATCTCCAAATAGACATCATATATGCCTCAGGTTAGGATAATGTGATCTGATCTTTTTATATTTGAAATGATATTCCGCCTTTCAACCTAAGTTATACCATATAATATTTATCAAAACCATTTGATTAATATTATAAGAAAATTTTCTACACAACTCCCCAATCCTATTCAAGTAATAATGTTTTGCATGTAAAAATTGTCCTACAACTATTATAGGATAAACAAGATTTTCATGAAACATACTTTCAATAACCTATGATGATTAATCAATTAATTTCTTAATTATTAGGTAGTATAATTTGTCAAGGGAAATTCATAATTTCTATGATTTTCATTGAATTATAAACACATTAAGTAAAGAGATTTGATAATCTAATCATCTTCCGACCTATCTCCACTAAATATGGAATATCTAGGGCAAACGGAGTCGGAATCATGAGAAATAAATTCAAGCGGTTTTCCGATTTGATTCTATACTTAATACAAGTTTCATGTTTCATGAAGGGAAAACAATAAGCAAAAATATTTCTTACTGATTCGTGAATACATGCAAAATAATTCTCATGGCAGAAAATCTTCGAATCATTTTCATGCACTTTTGGAACCAATATTAGACTATATTTTTGGGATATATTTGGACATTCTAAATTAATTTTAATAACCAAGAAACACATCCAACCACTACACAAATAATAGGTTTTATTTTAGCAAAAAATAGATTCGAAACTTTCATCTAATGAAAAAACAATGAGCTCTTGCGCATCCGATTACAAAACCTCGTTCAACTAGGATTTTGGATCATATCCAAGACCTCGACAGACTCTGATACCACTTGAAAGTTATGGGAAGAAAACCTAAAGCGCATCACAATAGCATGAAGATCGCATCATATGCGATTCGGAGCAACTAGTCATACTTGTAGCTCAGAGTAGCGGGATTTAAAAATTTTAAAGAGGTGCAACCACATGATCCGAGAATACTTCTAGAATAAATTCATCTAATCCACAAAGTAGATTTCGAAATACCTCTTGAAGCATGGTTGCGATCATGTCTCTAAAGTAAGAGACCTCCTACTTCAAGTCCGATCCAACGGAGGAGACGCTTGGGAGCGCGTTGATGAAATGCATGCTCCTCGCAATCCAAGTTGATAATCCAAGCGACAAATCTCTTGATCTCCTCACATGAGATCTGACATCTTCTTCATGAGTGAGGTGCACCGAATGAGACGGAGATCCACGAGTGGTCGAAGTGACGGCACAACGACGTGGTGATGACGGCGATCCTTTCTAGGGTTTAGAGTGGGCAGCCACTCTAAGGAGAGAGAGAAGGGATGTAGGTATGAGAGACAAATCTTGCAATTCTATTGTGTAAATAAGATCTAGGGTTGCCTCTTCTTTTATAATATTTTGAGAGTCCATGGATCTTAATCCATGGACAACACAAATCCAATGGTTGAGATTGTATGTTACAAATAGCTCTCTCTTATATATTATAAATCACATTTATAATATATGTGATTAATGTGGATAGTTCCATCCACATTATTCATATCCTTAATAATTAAATCATATTTAATTATCTTGAATCTCTATTCTCATGTGCCCAAATAATATGAATCGCATTCACATTATTCATATCTTTGATAATTAAATCACATTTAATTATCTTAGATAACTCTCCTTATATGGCCACATAATATGAATCAAATTCATATTTTTCATGATAATTAAATCACATAGCTATCAATTTCCCTCATTACTCAGACACATTATCAACAATGAAATTATCCTTGAACTATTTCGATAATAATGCACTTTCTTGCAGATACATGGAGATAAGGACAGGGTGATAGTATTTTCCACGAATAATGACTTGGACATTGAGAACATATATCAAATCCAGATCAAGGGGGCCTCCCAAAGATGTTTGATTAAATCAAAGCTGTAAATCCAATCTTTTCATTGCATCTGAATTGTATTCAGATCAATGTCCAACATTAGGACCAAGATCAAATTATTTCTATGCTGAGAGGAGTCACTAAAATCCAAACTTGTTTCATTACTCCTTCAGAATGGAAGTGTCATGGTTATACAATCGTTTGCAATCACATCACCCTTGAGTATTCTCAGTACCTAGAATAAACTTGAAGTTTTAGATCTTATTTAGATGGTCTCCTTCAGGGTTTTATCACAAAGTTTCTTATTTGATCATTGGGAGTTGGTATCGTTCATATACTTGCCAAAAGCATATATCATACCCAAGTGTTGATTATATACTTTCCAAAACCATATATCAAACCTACAAATTCAGTCAAACTTCAAAACGAGACGACTGTGCACGGAGTTTGATTCCCAATATCTCATGAGTGAGCTTATGTCTTCTGATTCAGTACTGAACTTGTATGATCCCTTCGAGAGATTGTATTACTCATATTCCCTTATATGTACACCAGTTCGTCGGTGTATAGACCTTGATTAGATCATCAGCCTAACGGTCTACCAAATATACATACTCAAACATATAGTAACACATCTGTCTCCGATCAAATGATGTGTGCATATATCATGACAGTATACGACATAGATCTTGCTTATCTCGATCTCATTAAGTCAACTCTTTGACCAGAGTTATCTAACACCTCCGAATCTGTATTCCTATGTAGAGGACATGCATATGGAGGTCGATTAGATATCAACCTTTAGAGAAAGGATTGCCTTCTCCTTCTTAGGTTGGAGATCCTCTCTTAATAATCACTTGACGATGCTTGATAAGTCCTCAATCTAACTCTTTAGATATCATCCAAGCACCGACCTCTATGATTCAACTCATTTGGATCAACAGCTATATGGTCATTAAGATGGCCATGGTACATAACCCTAAGTTAACTAATGGACTTATTATGAAAATTAATTATTCTTCATTTCAGATCAGCGAATGATATTTGCAATAACAACTATTGCATAATGGCTCATCGTGGGCTCTCAAGTTTAACAACTTGAGGGTTCATTCTTTGATCCCTCACCTGTCTCCTAACTTTTTGATAATTCTTTTGTATACTTAGGGTATTTTACCCTAAGTAAAGGGGGAGATAGGTTGAGCGTATGATTTAGTACATTCTAATCCTCTATCATCAACACTTTGTGTACAAGCCGTTATACTTAGGATTGGTTAATCCTAAGTTTAGTGGGAACAATCGACTTCTCATTTTTTAATAGTATTAGTATAGGCTTTTCTATACTTTGCACGAGTTGTGTCTTCCTTTCTGCTCTTTGATCACTATGAGGACATAGTTCGAGCTGAGTATATGGGCTCGTACATATGTCTAT
This sequence comes from Ottelia alismoides, assembly GCA_037367405.1. Taxonomy (NCBI): domain Eukaryota; kingdom Viridiplantae; phylum Streptophyta; class Magnoliopsida; order Alismatales; family Hydrocharitaceae; genus Ottelia; species Ottelia alismoides. The sequence goes on from JAZKJV010011308.1 coordinate 454,307, forward strand.
ATACATTAGCCTTAACTCATACTTTCATATTTTTAATAAATATGGATAATACAGTGGGAAGAGTATACAATAAATCAACTATGAAGAATACACTCTTAAAAAATCTACACATACCACTAATACACTAACTCTTTTGCTTTTTCAAAAATCTCATAAAAATTACAAAAATTCAAAAATAATACCTAAAAACTATAGAACATTTCAAAAACTCCATAAAAATGTGCAAAAACTTTTTGAAAATCCCATAAAAAGTTTAAAATTTAGAAAATGTCTTCACAAAAAAAATTGCATCACATTACATGTGCATTTTTCTGAATGCTTTTGACAATTGAACAAGTTCAAATAAAATACGAAGATTTGAGTTTGGACTAAACCTTAATCCACTTAATTTTAGAGGAACTTGTTAAGGACTGGAATTGGGACACTTCATGTCATTTCGACTTAATTCTTTAGGTTCCATGAGACTATGTTAATGAGTCAATTCAATGTGACTAACTAGAACCTTTCATGCCATCCTTACAACTCTTGAAAAATTGGCTTGACTTGAGACCTCGCCCTCAGCACATAGGTCAATCAAGATGGGTTATTGAAAGTTCTTGGAGTCTAAGTCTGGATGATACTAGGTTGCTTCGTCAAGGGTGGCTCAGGAACCAGTCTTGGGGACTACCGGAACCAGTACTTCAACCTACTGTTCCTCTGGTAGCATGAAATCCAACGACTGAAGAATGGATTGAAATAAAGCTTTGTTTGAGGAATGTGAAGGATATGAATAGATCCTTAAGTGCATCACAGGAGCATGATGATCACATTGTATGCGATCGGAGCGACTAGTCGCACTAGTTGCTCGGTGCAGTGGAATTTAAAATTTTAAATGATGAAACCATGTGATCTAAGATGATCTAAGAACACTTCTTGGATCATTTCATCTAACCACAAGTAATATGTAGGATTACCTCTTGAAGCGTGGTTGCGATCAAGTCTTTAAATTAAGAGACCTTTTGTCTCAAGTCCAATCTAACAGAGGAGATGCTTGCGAGAGCATTGATGAGACATGTACTCCTCACAATCAGATTTGATGATCCAAGCATCGAACCTCCTGATCTTGTAACAAGAGATCCGATGTCTTCTTCACGAGCGAGGCACACTGAAGGAGATGGAGATTCACAAGCGATCAACGTGGAGGCAAGAAGGTGTGGCGACAACGACGACTCTCTCTCGGGCATAAGGTGGACGACCACTAAGAGAGAGAGAGTGATGAGGCATGTAGTATGAGAATGAGAGAAAGAGAGAGATTACTCAATTGTTGTGTGTGATAGAAGAATTAGGGTTATCTTTTCTTTTATAGTACTTTGTGAGTCCATGGATTCCAATCCATGTGAAACACAAAATCAATGGTTAAGATTGATTTGTGTTTCTATTCAATGGTTAAGATTTTGTTGTAAACAAAACAACAATTAATTTAGATTAAATTAAATATATTGAATAATAAACATAATTTAATTTTAACTAAATTGATTAGCATAGAAGGATTAGGAGGGAAGCCACCCACCCTCCTAAAAAGGGGGGACGGCCACCCTCGTGACAAAGTTAAAGGGTGGCCGTCCACCATCCATTAAAATGATGGTGTTGGCTCCTACAATCCTTCATACATATTTACAAAAACTTTCGCTAAATTAATTCACAAAAACAACTCCAAATTAATTTTATGGATATTGTAATCATGCCATTAAATTATTATAAATCATGTTCACCACCAAAAATAAGATGTAAATTGTATTTAAATTTCCAATGTGAATCCAATTCACATCAATAATATGGATAGTACTATCCATATAATGTATATCCTTTATAAGTAAATCACATTTGATTATCAATATCTCAATGCTCAGATACATAATTCATCAATGGAATTATTCTTCAACTCTTTCAAGAACAATACGCTTTCTCTGCGGATATTTGGAGATAAGGACAGGATGATTGTACGTTCCATGTATAGTGACTTGGATATTAATATCAGATCTCAATTCCAAATTTTGAGGACCTCCCATTGATTATTTTTTATTTTTTTAAATTTTTTATTTGATCCATCAAAATAAATGTTAGAAAGAAAAAACTATCTATTTTTTATTTTTTTATTTATAAACAAATTAGGATGCAAGTATTATGGCTCAATCCCAAAATCAAAACAGGATACGTGAGCGTGGATCCGGTGAAAAATGAGGAATGGATCCGGATCTCCGATCATCGTACGTGACCGAAGTTGGTTGTTTATATGAGATAGAATGTGAAGCGAAGGGAAATCGAAGTTGGGATGGAAAATTGGGTCGGATTTAGAATTTTTGAGGAATGATTGACTACAATTAAGATCTACGAATTAAAAAAAAATAATGATGAAATTAAAGGAGTGAAAATTAGACTAAGATTAACCTAGATTAGAAATGAGAAAAAAATGGATCTCACCTTAGGAGCGGAAAAGACCATAATCGCCTCGACGAAGGCCGACTCGCTGTCACCGGACAGCTCGGAGGCTAGGCACCCTTCTGCGACAAGATGGCTCTCGGAGAATGCACTCCCATAACCAAAGATTAGTTAAGTTGAAATGAGGGAGGAGGAGCAATATTAATAGATAAAAGAATAGAGTTTGAATTTCAAAAATTTTGAATGAAGATAAGAGATAAGAGAAAATTTAAAAGAGATAAAGATAAGAAAGGATTAGTGTTAAAATTATTTACAAAAATTAACTTTTTGGTATTTTTGTCACTTAATTAATTGAATAAAAAATATTATTTTTTTATTTTTTATGGTGGTTATTTAAGAATATCAACTATATACATATACTATATACATATGGTACATTATATACATAGTTAAGTAAGGAAATTAGTTTTATTTTTATTTTTTATTTATATTTATTTATTATTATTATTTATTTTGTATTTTAAATAATTATCAAAAAAATATTTACAAATACAATATGTACAAATAAATGGTAAAATTGTAAAAACCACCCTAGAAAACCAACTTTCAAACTATAACTCCAATTATGAAACCACAGCAATTTTAAAGAGAATACAATAGGAAGTGAGTTTGGTTCTATTTGAGTTCATATGGAGCTGGAATCGGTCTTTCAATTATCGCTTTAGGGCTTTTTCCAAGTGTGGATGCTTTTTATTCTGTACATGATTTTATTTTGTGATCATTTTTATTATTTAGGAAACATTTTTTAAAACTTTTGTTTTGAAAAATATTTAATTTGAGTCCAATTTATGTACAAATAAAATAGTGAAATATACAAATATTTACAACACATTTTTTTTATTTTCTCATTAAGGACCTTATCTCCCCCTACTTTATTCCTGGTCGATTAGGTCAAGTCTTGACCTTCTCTCGGGGTTTGGGTCAGCATGTATCTATTATATATATAGTCTTTTTTTGTTTTCTTTTCTTTCTTTATTTATTTATTTTAGGTTAAAATAGTAATAAGTATACAATATTTACACACAGATGCAAGTTAGTAAGAATTTGGAGTTAGTATTATATACAGGTGTTTTATAAGAGATTTTAAGCTAAAATAAATGAATAAAGATGATGAAAAGCAGATTCATCATCCCCCTATACTTTACATTTGCTATTCCCTTAGCAAACACTTATTTGAAAGAATAAGTGAACAAAAGAAAAAGAAAGAAAAAAAATAAATTAGGACCATATTGAGTATTAAACATATATTCATAAAATTATAGTATGGAGCTCTGTCAGACCTTTGGATTGTTAGTGTGGAGGAACGTTAATGGGAAATGGATTTAAAACCTAATAGCCTCTAAGATCTACAAGACTCATATTCATGTCTCCTTAACAGTCAGATCAGAACAAGTCTACATACACAAATTCTTATGACTATGAGTCTTGTACGGTGTAAGTGAAATATAGATCCACATCTCAAAAGTAGCAAAGAAACAGCCTCCTTCAACAAGGTAACTCTAGTCCCCCAGTCTAGCAACTCTTTCCTCGAGGAGAGGGGATATTCCCTTCTAAGTTCAAGTACAACCAGCTCAAGAAGAGGAGATGGAGAAGAGAATGGATGGTAACCACTGTAGCTAGCTATCCTTGGATGCATGACCAGTGTAGCCAAGTCATCCAACTGCAAGCTTACAAAAATTTGACATTGAAGCTCTTTTTTTCTTTATCCTTGTATATACACTCCAGCTGGTATTTTACTTTTCAATAAAACTTGTCTACTTTTGGAGATTCTGTATTTTTTCTCTTTCTTCTATTTTTTTGAAAATATATACAAGATGGAGCATGTACATAAGGAGTTTTTCCTCTTGAGCTAGTAAGCTATCCCTCCTTTGAAGCATTAATGCAACCCCACAGCATCTTGTCTTTAGACCTCAATGCTACTAGATCAGGTTGAGATGCGCAACCCTCCCTAGAGGAACACGAGAGGTTCCTCCTAGATGTACTACCCTCGTATGTTACTCCAAGCCAAAAGATTCGACCTCCTCACTGCCTCCTCCATGAAGAGCTACGTGTAGAGTGCTTGTCCAATATAAGCCACGGTCTGAAAGAATCACGTGTGTGTTGTCAAATATTCTACTTAGACTAATCAAGATGACATGTGAACATAGTCTTATGGACTCAAAGAATTAAGTCACTTGGACCTGAAAAGTCTTTACTCCATTTCTTATAAGGTTCTTCTGAAATTAAGTGGATATGTTCCAACTAAGCCCCATTCTTCACTTTTATTCTAGACTTAGTTTAAATGTCAATATTATCCTAAAAAATGCACATTCAAATGCAAGAAATATGTACAATGCAAAGAAAAAGCATTTTTTTTTAAACAATTTTCTAATTTTGAACTTTCTATGGGTTTTTGGAAAATAAAGGAAAATGATGTACATATGAAAAGAGAGATTTTTTTCGAAATTTTAATTATGCAAATTTTTATAGACTTTTGGTTTTTTAGTTTTTGTAGGGTTTTTAAAAGGAAAAAGGGTTAGTAAAATATATATAAGTATGTACAAAGATTTTTTGTTTTTTTATTATTTTTTGTTTTTTTATTTTTTTTGTTTTTTTTGTTTGGATGTTACGAATCTATATTCATATCCCCAAAAAATCATATTTAAAAGTACGATTTATGTCTAAAGTATATATATAATATATATATGACACCCCCCTATACTTAGCTCGAACTATGTCCTCATAGTGATTAGAGAACGGCAAAGAAAGGAATAACTCGTGCTATGTATAGAAAAGTGAAAAGACTTCTATGTTACAACGACTCAAATAGAAGATGAAAAGAATAGAAGTCGGCGATCCCCCCTATACTAAGGATCAAGTAATCCTAAGTATAGAAGACTGTGCAAAAGGGAAAAACCAATGAAGAGAATGTACAGAGTCAACAAAAAAACATAAAAAAAATTATATGAACAACAACACCCCCATTATACTGAGGGTAGAGTATCCCTAAGTATAGGCAACAACAGGAGTGATGAACAGGATGAATATGAAAAACACAAATCATACAGCCCCCCCATACTTAGGATAGAGCACATCCTAAGTATAGCATATATACACAAGGAAAAGGGTTGAATGATAAAATGGAAGAAGAAAGAATGAAACGAAAGGATATACAAAAGGTTGTCAGCTCATGTATCAGACACAGAAGATGGAATCAAAAGATCATCATCTGATACCACAGATCCAGAATCAACGATGAATAGGAATGTATCATGATCAAGATATGGCTTCAGCAACTGTCCATTTACAATAAATGGTTGTGCTTTAGATGACAACCAAGATATGACAATACTCCCATTGTCATGCATAGCTCTCACGATGAACGGTCCTGACCATTTGCTTTTCAGTTTTTTTCTGGAAACAACTTCAACATAGCATCAAATAACCAAACTTTCTAATCAGGAGAGAAACTCTTCCTTCGAATGTGTTTATCATGCCAACGCTTGACTTTCTCCTTATACATGAGTGAGTTATCATATGCAAAGTCTCAGAATTCTAATAATCTATTCAAATCCAACTTCCAGTTCTTTCCTGCCTTCTCATAATCAAGATTGTATACACGGAGTGCCCATAAAGATTTGTGAATTAATTCCACTGGCAGGTGGAAAGGCTTTCGATACACCAATCTGTAGGGAGACTTACCTAAAGGAGACTTGTACGTCGTTCGATAAGCCCATGGAACTGAATCAAGCATCTGGGACCAACTTTTCCTATCTGGACGTACAAGTTTTTGCAATATCGTCTTGATCTCCCTATTTGAAATTTCTGCCAAGCCATTAGTCTGAGGGTGGTAAGGAGATGCAACTCTATGCTCAATGGCATACTCCTTCACAAGCTTCTTTACTTATCTATTAATGAAATGGCTTCCTCCATCTGAAATCAGTATTTTGGGAATCTCGAACCGCGCAATAATGTGGTCCTTGAGAAAGGAACACACTATATGACTACCTGTAGCTCAGGTGGGGATAGCCTCCACCATCGACTAATATAATTCATGACAAGTAGGATGTACTGAAATCCCTGACTAGTAGGAAATGGGCCCATGAAGTCTATGCCCCAAGCATCAAAAACATCAGAAATCTGTACATATCTTAAAGGTATGGTATCTTTGAAACCAACGGTTCCTCCCATTTTCTGACAGTAAGTACAACCTCAAACATACTCGGTAGCATCCTTAAACAATGTGGGCCACCATAGGCCACTCTGTAAAACCTTTACCGTCATGTGTTTCCCCGAATGATGCCCATCGGATTCTAGTTTGTGACAATGCTCAAGTACACTGATGTGTTCCTCCTGAGCATTCACCTTATCCAGCTACAATCCGCACCCTTTTGAAAGAGGTATGAATTCTCCCATCGGCAATACTTAATCTCTGATAGAAATCTGTCTACCTTGTACTTCGGCCAAACTTGTGGAACTTTCTTGGAGACAAGATAGTTCACAATATCAGCATAACATGGGAGTGAGTCCATAGACTAAATGGCCTCATCTGGAAAGGTTTCGGAAATAGGGGATCATCTTCTGCTCAGAGGTCTCTGCATCTGAGATACGAGAAAGGTGATCTTTCATAATATTTTTCGATCAATGTTTATCTCGAATCTCCAAATCAAATTCTTGGAGAAGAAGGATCCATCTTATAAGGCGTGGTTTGTCATCCTTCTTTGCCTGCAAGTATCATATGGCAGTGTGATCCGTGTATACAATAACGTGTGAATCGATGAGGTAAGATCTGAGCTTCTCTAGCGCAAACACAACTACTAACATCTCCTTCTTTATAACTGTATAATTTCATTCTTCTTCATCTAGAGTCTTGCTAGCATAGTATATAGTAGATGGTATCCCATGCCTTCTCAGTCCTAAAACAGCTTCAACTGTGAAATCTGTGGAGTCTGTCATGATCTCGAAAGGAAGAGACCAATCAGGTGGTTGTAAGATAGGAGCACGAGTAACCATATCTTTCATCTGATTGAATGCAAGGAGGAATTTCTCATCGACAACAAAATTACTCTCCTTACACAGAAGCTCAGTCAAAGGTATGGTGATCTTGCTGAAGTCCTTTATGAATCGCCTATAGAATCCTACGTGTCCCAGAAATGACCTCAACTGCTTCAAATTATGTGGTGGCTCTAACTTGGAAATCACATCAATCTTAGCTGGGTGAACCTCCATACAATGTTTGAAGATGACATGGCCCAATTCAATCCCATTAGTCACCATAAAGTGACTCTTCTCCCACAAGAGCGCTAGGTTTACCTCACAACAATGTTGAAGAACTCGGTCTAAATGAGCAATACATGTGTCAAAACTATACCTGTAGATCGAGAAGTCGTCCATGAAGACCTCAAGAAAACTACCCACCATGTCGGCAAAAATGACCAACATATATATTTGGATTGTAACGGGGGCATTACATAATCCAAAGGGAATCTGTCTAAAGGCGTAGGTGCCAAATGGACAAGTGAATATAGTTTTCTCCTTATCCTCATGAGCGATAGCAACTTGATTGTATCCCGAATACCTATATAAGAAGCAAAATAACTCTTTACTGCCAACCTCTCAATAATCTGCTCAATAAAGGGCGACGGAAAGTGATCCTTCTTGGTAGCTGAGTTCAGGCATCGATAATCTACACAGATACGCCATGAAGTAGGTACCCAGGTCGAAATCTCCTCACCACGGTCATTCCTTATGATAGTAATCCTGGATTTCTTTGGGACTACATGTAAAGGACTGACCCATTTGGAATCTGAAATGGGATATATAAAGCCAGCATCACACCATTTTCTGATCTCCTTCATGACAATCTCTCTTAGATTTGGATTTAGACGGTGCTGACATTCACAAGAGAGTTTACAGTCATCCTCTAGGTAGATATGATGCGAGCACAAAGCTGGATTAATCCCACGGAGATCCGAGAGATATTCCATCCTATGGCCTTGTGGTTTCTCTCAAGAACCTCTAGCATGCGAGATTCTTGTCCAACGGTCAACTACGAGCTAAGGATGATCGGAAACATTTCAGAGGACGCGTAAGGAAGGCATATTTCAACATTGATGGTAACTGCTCAGGTGGGGCCTGAATCGGCTCTACAATAACCTCTGCCACTGTACTAGTAAACGGTATGTGATCTGTACTCTATGGATTGTCTACCTTGGCTACCAAAGGCTCAGCAAGTAGAACATCTGATAGATCTGCAATGAATGATCTCTTCTTAGAACGGAGGGGCTCATCAGGGTGTTCAGCATTCTTATTAATTAATGTTTCAGATATCTAACAATAATCTCATAAAGATGCCTCTCATCTGTGCATAACTCAGGAAATTCAACAAATGGCTCAGATATCTATACCTCAAAAGACTCAAATTGATCATCAAAAATCAGCTCAAACTGCCTATCAGTGCCTAGCTTAAAAGGACCACAGGGGGAATTCGTGTCGATTGTGCTTTACATAGAGTCCTTTTGGGAAATGAACTCCTGGGTATCTATAAAATCAATGAAAAAATCTGTCTCTTGGAATTTAGCAAGAAAATCACACTCATTTGGCTCTGATATAAATTAATCTGTATAATATGTTGCTAGTGGCGGTGATGGTCTAGGATCAGAGATCGTCTCAATTTTCACCTTGTCACTGCAAGAGTGAAAGATGATCTCTCCAGTACCGGAATCAACTGCTTCTTCAGTCGTTCGGAGGAATGGTCGGCCTAGTATGATCGGGGTATGGAGTAACGGTGCAGGTATGTCCATATTCATGACAACAAAATCAACAAGGAATTTCATTCCCCGCATCGTTACAATAACGTCCTCAAAAATGCCTCTTGGTCTCTTAATCGATTTATCAGCAAACTGAATGATCATCCTATTTATCTTAAGAGGTCCTAACCGAAATTCAGTTAGTAAAGAGGAAGGCATGAGATTAATGCAGGAACCGCTTTCAAGAAGAGTACGATCAAATTCTTTATCAAAGATATGGCAGCGGATGTGAGGTGCTCCCATGTCTTTCCTTTTAGGCGGGAGGTTACTGATGCATGAACTGTGGTCATGGTCAAGATGTGCTTCTATGTTTCCTTTCATCCATTTTACGTTGGTTGACGCTTTTGTGTACATGCCTCTTTCATTCCCTTTTTTATTTTAGGCATATATTCCATGGCTTTAAGGAGTGGCATCTTTAAAAAGATGTTTTGTAAGATCTCGACCACTCCAGGATCAGATAGGGTTGTTTTTTATTTTTGAATTTTCTTAGATTTGAGAGCAGAAGGAAATGTCACGGAATCAGAATAAGCATTCAAACGTTCATTTCCATTATTCAAAGTAGAATCCTCACGTGAAAAAAGACAACCAGAATCAGTCTGTACAGTGTTGTCCAAACTATGTGAAGGAAAAACAGAATCTAAAATAGAACGGGATGTTGTTGCTGGTGAAGAGGAAGAATCTGCGACTGGTATATTCTCCCTTACTAATGGTAATCTACATCTGCCTGGTGAAGGTGGTGGTGAAGGCAGTGAAACTCCAGACTTGGGTGCTGCTACACTGGACCTCTCGACTGCTAGTGAAGGAGATGATGTGGAAGATGATGCTCTCAGTGGTTCGATCTCCCAACCTCAAATGGTGCGTAGGCGGCTGTAATTTCCTACCCCTCCTAAGATGAATGGTGTCAGATAAACATGTAAAATCAAGGGGCATACCTGTCTAAGGGGTGAGTGGGCTATTGGCTACCTGCTCCTAGCGTCTGATGTTCTTGGGGTTGGCTTCGACCTATGCTGGAATCAGTGTCTTGTTGGTGGTCAGGTTGTTGATCCACTGAGTCAGTTCGTTCATGATCTTTATGAGCAATGCAAGTTGGTCCAGTGCTGGGTTGAATGAAGGGGCCTCTGGTTGCTCATTGACTGGTTGTCACTGAGACTGATAGTAAGGAGGTTGTTGGTAACCATACGGATTCTGATAATGAGGAGGAGGAGGAGGAGAATAATGTCCATGATATGCAGTCTGTTGCTAGTTAGGATGAGGAAAGTACATAGACTGTTGTTTTGGTTGATCGTGTCTCCAGTTTTGGAATTGTAGTGGAGACTGATAGTGAGGTTGGAACTGCTGGTGCCAGTACTGCTGATGTTTGCCTCCCTGAAACTGGTGGGTGGGTCTTTGACCCTGCTGTAAACACAACTGTCCTTGCCAAGAAGGACGGCGCTAGTTTCGCTCATGGTCAAACCAGGTGTCGTTCACCTCATGAATTATAGGTGGAGGTGGAGATTGTTGCTCAGGAATGTAGGCTACTTCTTGTTGGTGTGGAAATATATAATGTGAATGCTGCTGAACTTGATCAGGTGTTTGCACGTAGTAGAAATGTTGAATGGTGTATGGTCCTCCGCTACTCTGCTGGGTGGAAGAAGTCTACTCCCTAGTAGAGGTATCGTTGCTGCACTCACACTATGGACGGCACTGATCTTACTTGCATAAAGCTCTAGGTGATTTGTTATCTAATCCAGCTTATCCAGGTTCTTCGTCCTCTGTTCTATCACTTAAAGCTTCCCAATCTCTTTGGATCGTTTCTCAATAATGTCCAATTTGGATAGATGGTTTCCAATGATGGTCAGGTCAGAGATGTCCACCCTATCCACTTCATGTGCTGCCATCATATTGACAGCCTTGGATGGTACTGCAGGGGAGGTGACGGGGTGCTTTTGAAAAGTACGTGAAGAAGAAAAAGCTGTTGAATTCACCATCATCTCCTCAAAATTTTGATAAAGGACATCCTCATCCTTGTTGAAGAGGCTCCCCCCACAAGAGGCATCTACAGCTTCTGATTCTCTGTGCTTAAACCCCCAAAGAAATTTTACACAAGGCTGGTTTTTTGAATATCATGATGGGGGCACTTCTCCGTCAGATCTTTGAATCTTTCCCACACCTCGTGAATAGGCTCCTAGGCATCTGGGAGAAATTAGCAATCAAGGATCGCATTTGGTTGACTCATCCGGGCGAGTAATATTTGTTCAGAAATGCGGACCTCAAATCTTCCCAAGTAGTGGCAACCTTCCCCAAGTGATTCAACCAGTATAAAACTTTGTCCATCAGACTGGATGGGAAGGTGGTCATCTGCACTACCTCTAATGGGATATTTGGGTAGTGTATTGTTCCACAAATGCGATCAAACTACTGGAGGTGTATATAAGGTTCTTCATTAATATTTCCATGGAATATTAAGAGAAGAGGTAAAATAGTGGGCTTAAGCTCGAAATGCCCATGAATCGCAGGGATTTGTATCTAAGAATTTGTATGTCCTACCCCTGGATTATAAGCATCCTTCAATGTAGGATTAGCCCCAGGTTCTATGTTAGGGTCTTCTCCCCCATTCCCACCTCAAGGGTTTCTGTTATCCTCCTCTCTCATATCTTCTCTTTCATGTCTCATCTCGAGAGTCATAACTCTCAATGTGGTCTGAAAATTAGCCCGCCCTAAACCTATGCTTGAATTGACTGAATGGAGGTTAACATGGTGTTGTTGATCTCGCTCTGCTCTGACATGGTTCTCTTTCCCTTTGGTGGCATCAAGTGTCCGATGTCTGACTCTGAAAATGTACATGATACTCAATTAGTGCTCAGAAATAATGGAGTCTAAGATATTAATTCGAGATTAAAGCCATTCTCAAATAGTGGGTTGATGGATGTTGTGAAGGGTGAAGTGGAGAAAGAGGAATATTCGGGAAGTGAGTCTCCCCGAATAGAAGTGAACGGCTCGGAGTGTAGAATGAGCTCGCAAAGTCCAAAAGAGAAATACTCTGATCCGACATCTTCAAAATCAATAGGCAATATGCGAGAGCACGAAGGTCAATGTAAGAGTGAAAGTGAGTGAAGCTGCAAATTGCACGGATGGATCTCTATCACTAGCAATCAAACACAATACAAACCCCCAGTTCACCAACTCAATACAATGTGAAAACCGTTAAGGTTCGGTCATTTATCTTGTCAATTTTTAGAGTTTGGTGAGAATATAATCTATCAGAGCAATTTAAGCGAGCTGTTAGGAACCCAATGTCCCAATCTCACAATTTTCCCACTCCGTATGGGTACGGACCGTTTACCGACTACCCGATCTGCCCACTTCGCTACGGAAATGTCGCACTGATTACCGACTACCCGGTGAAGTCCTCACTAGAGAAAAACTAATCACAAGACAGTAGTCTGAAGAGATGTCGGGAGTGGTTCTATCAAGTGTGTGGGCCGCTCTCTCGCTGCAGATAAATAACAAAGGCGGGGGTTACTCTCCCCAAAACAATGACTTTTCCTTACATTTATTTTAGGGTCGAGTTTTCTTTAGCATTCCTGAATTTTAGGCTGTTATCACTTGGTTTGAATATTTTCAATGAATCACCTACCGAGTGTCCAATTTCCTTTTTAACTTAAGTGAGTGAAAACGAGGAAGCAGATCGGAAATGCCAATGTGCGATTAAACACAATGATGCATATAGGGGTTAGAGGTGTGTAACTTATCACCAGCACTCTACATGCAGGGTGATCCACGCAGAATTTAAATACAGAAAAATAAATTAGCCAATATGCAAATGCAAGTGAACCATTCAAACAATAGCTTCTATTAACGGGCAAGAACCAACTAAATTTGACTAAGTCCAATTACAAGCTTCTATTAACGGGCAAGAACCAACTAAATTTGACTAAGTCCAATTACGCTCTTTGGAGGAACCGCTGATGACGCTTCCCGCACCCTTGGTTAATTCGGTCAGAATAATGTCCAAATTAATGATAAGTGTTTGTTGCAGTCGGATACGAGAGGGAATATCAAAAACCACTTTTAATTAGATTCAAGTTAATTTCAAGCGGCATTTTTTTTTACTTGGTGAAGTCCAAGGTCGAACTCAGGGAGGCATCTGTCTCCTTAGATGAATTAGTAGCAAAGTCCAATGTTCAATTTTCAGGGAATTATTTTTTTGGTCTTTTTTCTATTTCTATGCAAGACACATGCAACAATCAAGCCAATTTAAAGTTAAATCAGTTAAGGTATCAAGTGAAGTCCAAAAATTATAAAAATTGGCCAGATGATGAAATATGGTGAAATTAAGCTACCCTAATAAGTTTGGAATTTTTCGACACTAAATGAATTTACTGTGAATTTAAAATGAATGCAGGGTAATTTTCACTAATTTAATTTTAATAAATAATAAATCATAATATTTTCAGGAACTAAAATTATCCTAGATAGATTTGATGATAAGGAATCTAGGAAAATTGTCAAACTTTAATTTTACTGTGAAATGAACCTATTAAAAATAAACTAAGGAAATCAATAAAGAATTTATTTAGGCCTCGATATGTGTGCAAATGAGATGAAATTTTTATGCAATGTTAAGTTAACTATCCTAGAGCAACTTTGATTTTTTGAGAATTTTTGGAGTTATAGAGAATTAATTATCAATTAAAAGGTCCAACTGGGCAAAATAAAACAGAAATCAACCAATTAATTCAGTTACAAATCTACTGATATCACAAAAATATGACAAGTGTCACAATAGCTAGAGGACAAGTTACTCAACAACATGTAATTTTTAGAATTCAAAAATGATGCAAAATGACACCTCGGGATGCGTGCAAAGACAGGGGTGTATTTGCAATACAGGAAATAAAAATTACATTAAAATAAACATGCTGACAGGGACTTAAATGCAATTACCTAGAATGTTGGGGGTGGAATGCAATTTCTCCAATGGGCATGTGCTCCCCATGTGGGGGCGCTTCACAGGGATTTGCAATTTTGGAAAGTTCCCAGGGCCTCTGTGCAAATTACCCAGGCCGCACGTGCTCCTCACGTGGGGCGGCCTAGGCTCGAGCGATGTAAGAGGCTCGGGTCTTGGCTCGGGAGCTTCTGGAGGTTCGGCTGGAGGCTCGAATAGCCTCGGGTGGTCCGAGCCTAGAGGTCGGGGAAGAGGCTCGGTCCCATCTACGTGGCGCGATGAAGACCGTAGGATCTGGATCGATCAAACGGCTGTTGGATGATGAAGACGTGGCGCGCCAGTGACCGTCGGATCTTGATTGATCCAACGGTACCTGGAGATTGATGGGGGGTGGCGACGTGGCGTGATCACGACCGTGCGATCCTAATGGAGATCTACGGTCGCTGTTGACAGGATGATATCGACGTGGATGGCTGCGGACCGCTGGATCTAGATGGATCCAATGGTGGTGGGCTTCCTCCAGAGATATCCACGTGGCTCGCTCCTGTTCGTGGGATCACAACTGATCCTACGGCTGTATGCAGCTCCGGATGATTGGCGACGTGGACGGCTAGGGACCGTTCGATCAAGATGATTGAACGGTGGCTGTAGCGTCGTCTTCGACGGTCCTCCGCCACCTGTGGAGGAGTTGGCGGGACTCCGATGAGGCGGCCTTGGCTCCGCCCGTCCCTCCAGGCGTCGGTGACGCTCGATGGTGGGTCTAATGTAGCTCAGAAGATGCGCGGGAGTACGGCGAAGCTTCAGGTGACTTCAGGAGCTGGAGAGGGGCGTCAGAGCTCCGTGGCAGTGAAGCTCAAAAAGAGCTCCGATGAGCTTCCGGTCAATGAATTGGGGGTACCTGCAGGGGGTTAGAGGGAATAGCCGAAGCTTGTGCGTGCTAGTGGAGAGATGTGAGGTGCGAGTGGCAAGGCCTAAGGTGGTGCAAAGGGTGTCCGGCGATGGTGCTCCGCCCAGGTGGCGGATCTGGAGTCGATGGATGTTGGAGTGAAGTATCGAAGGGTGTGAAGGGTACCACGAAGGTCGGAGCTCCGTCGCGGAGCTTGACGAGGTGAAAGCGAGGCGAGACGATCACGCTGGAGGTGGAATTAAATCGGCGAAAAGTCAAAGAAAAATCAAACGAAGATCAGAGAGGATGGAGGAGGTTACCTGGGATTTGGAGCTCGAAGTCGAATTCCAGGTTGTCGCTCGAAGGGGCGGTAAGGCCCTGAGCTCAGGCAGCTATGCGGAGGGCAGCTGCGACACGGTGGTGGCGCCGTGGATCTCGCCGGAGAAGAAGGTATGTCTTCACTCAAGGATTCACTCAATTCCTGTCATAAATCGAAGGCTTCGAGCTCTAGGTTCTTCCCTGGGGTGGCAGATAGGGTTGAAGTTGGCCGGTGGTCGAGTATTTATAAGATGGAGTAGACGGCCGGGCTGGTGATGAGGTGAGGTTAGTGGGGTTCGTGGAGCGTCTCCGGTGGTCGACGTGGGTAGTGAGGTGGCTGGCGAAGATGAGGGACGAGTGGCGATGAACGTGGAGGTGATGGTGGTCAAAGAAGGTGGCTGGAGTGCGGCCAAGAATCGGAAGGGGCAAGCCCCTCGCGCACGGCTGAGATCGTGGGAGAGAGGGGTGCCGGAGGTGGAAGACGAGGTCCCAGCCGTTGGATCCCTTGATCCAACGGTCGAGATCGAGGCACCTTGGAGCATTTAGGATTAGATCTGAGGCGTATTGATCAAGGGCCGTGGAGCGACCACGTGGCGCAACGGAGGCGAGGCACGAGCGGGCGGCTGAGATGGTGAAGGCAATGATCTGATGGCGCATAACGCACCACGTGGCACGTTGTGGAAGAGGCGCGAACGGGTGGATAAGATGAAAAGGGGGAAATGATCAGACGGTGGATGTGAAAGGCGTACGTGGAGTGTAACTGGTCGTTGGATCAAGAAGGCCATCCAATGGCTGAGAGCAGAGGCGGCTAGGGCAAGGGTAGCGGGCCGCGTGGCGCAACCAGATGGCGCCACGTGGCCAGCTATGATTTGCTGAGAAGAAAAATATGTGTAGAGAGAGAAGGAGACCAAATTTGGAGAAACTCAAAACATGAAAGTTGTAGATCTCGATGAGATCTACAAGTTTCATGTAGACCAAAGACGGAGATGAGGTCAA
The DNA here is from genome assembly GCA_037367405.1 of Ottelia alismoides. Taxonomy (NCBI): domain Eukaryota; kingdom Viridiplantae; phylum Streptophyta; class Magnoliopsida; order Alismatales; family Hydrocharitaceae; genus Ottelia; species Ottelia alismoides. The sequence goes on from JAZKJV010011308.1 coordinate 470,700, forward strand.
ATGTGATACAAAAATACAAATATACATATACATAGTGTACATAGAGGCTCAAAAACCCAACTTTTTCATATGAGCTCCAAATTGGATGAAATCAGTCTCATTTTAAAGGTCTTTTAATGTGTATTAATATGAAGGTGAGTAGGCCTATTTTGGAGGTTGCGTGAGGGAATTATGAGTATTTTGTGGTCTAGGGGTTTTAGGGTTTTATTGGTGCTTTTACAAAGGGGATTCCTGGCTTTCTTCCCTATATTATTAGCTAAGGTGTACATAGTATAAGGGAGGGCTTATTTTGATGAGTGGATATTTTACAAGTGATTTTGGCTTCTTATTTAATGCAAATAGAGTGCTAAAATGCATGTATTATGAATGCATGAATGAATGCTATTTATGCATTATAAAGGGAAATATGCATCTATTTACTCGGGAACAAGGCTCTATTTTTAACTTTTAGAGTGATGAATCACAGATTCATCAACCCCCTATACTTAAAACTTGCTCGTCCCCGAGCAACTAAATGAAATGCAAGAGTGAAATGATTTTGGGTTCCATACCAAGGTCATGAACAAAAGTTGAAAATGGAGCTTGACTCGACCTTTAGATTAATTGTGTGGCGGAACCTTATTTGGACCTGAACTTAAGACCTAACAGACTTCAAGTTCCACAAGTCTTTTATTCAAGACGCCTCAACAGTCAGGTCCGAACAAATCCTCAAACGCAAATTTCTGATGACTATGATTCTTACTTCTACTGTGTAAGTGTGATATACCTCTCCACATCAGAAATGACTCGGAACCAGCCTCCTCTAGCAAGGTAACTCAATAACCTGGTCCAGTAACTCTTTCCTCGAGGAGCGGGGTATTCCCTTCTAAGTACAAGTGCGACCAACTCAAGAGGAGGGGGTAGAGAAAAGAATGGATGGTAGCCAGTGTAGCTACCTATCCCGGGATGCCTGACCAGTGTAGCCAAGTCATCCAGCTGCATTTCTTTGCTAATATACAGACTCCGACAGGTATTTTATTTTCACATGGACCTATCTGATTTTTTTTGGAGTTTTTGCATTTTTTTTCAAACTCATACAAAGTGCAACATGTACATCAGGAGTTTTTCCTCTTGAGCCAGTAGACTATCCCTCTTTTGAAGCATTATTGCAACCCACAGCATCCCGTCCTTAGACGTCAACACTACCAGACTAGGTTGAGACGCACTACCCTCCCTAGAGGAGGACGGATGTTTCCACCCGTGTGCTACTCCAAGATAAAGGATTCTACATCCTCACCACCTCATCAATGAAGATCTACGTGCATTGTGCTTGTCCAAGTTAGGTCACTGTCTATGAGAATCATGCGTATGCACGAGATATTCTACTTAGACTAATCAAGATGACATGTGAACATAGACTTGCGGACTCAAAGAATTAAGTCAATTGACCTGAGAAATCTTAACTCCAGTTCCTATAAGGTTCCTCTGAAAGTAGGTGGATTAAGGTCAAATCAAGTCCATCCTCAATATCTACTCATAACTTGACTCAGAACCCACTAGCTTTCCACCTTGCATACGCAAGATATGCAGATGAGATGCAGATGTCATGCTATGAAGATAAATGAAAATGCAAGACTCTTTTTCTTTTCTTTTCAGATGCAAAGATGATATGCAAGAGTAAATAAGAAGCCTTTTTTAATTTTTTTTATTTATTTTTTTATCACAATTTTTACCCACCCGTAATTATTGCAAAAAATATATACAAAAATACGTGAAAGCATGGCCTCAAATTTCAGCGAAATTCGGTCGAATTTCTGTCGAATATCGATATCCAGCCGAAATCGAAATTCGACCGAAATGACCGAAATATGGGGGTCCTAGTACAAAAAATGACCGAAATGACCGAAATTTCGGTCGAAATTCCACCGAAATTCCATCGAAATTCTGTTTTGGTCGGTACCGAAACGGTGACCGAAACCGACATTTAAGGCCTTGCGTGAAAGTACGAGCTATGGGTAAAGTATATATGTAATATATACACGCCCCCCTATACTTAGCGTGTGCTATGTCCTCAGAGCACGAAAAGCGAGGAAAAAGACATAGCTCGTGCTAAGCGTAGGAGAGCTAAAGAGAAGGAAAAATGTATAGAAATCGACCGGACCCCTATACTTAGGCTCTGGTAGCCTAAGTGTAGAAGAAAGTCAAAAAGTGGGGCGGACGAGGTCAAGAAGAGAAGTGGATGAATATACAATGCGGGCATCGGTCCCTTTTATACTTAGGCGCAGGTCAGCCTAAGTATAGGACGGAAGTGAGTATGAGGACCAATGTGATCTGGAGAATGTATAGTGAACTGACTCAGGTAACTCATCCCCCCTATACTTAGGATCTGGTCATCCTAAGTATAGTCCAAGATAGTGATTCGATGAGGTGGGGATGGGTTACTAGAGTCGCGGGGGAGAAAGGATAGGATGTACAAGAACGATGATATATACAAATGAGTCGGTCTGAATCTTTCGAGATGTTGCAGATGGCTGGAGCTCACTGCTGCAAGGTCTCATACACGGCTCGAGGTGTATCTGCTGAATATGTCTCGCGCATGAATACAATCTCCTCAACATGGACTAACTGCTCATTGGATTCGACGAAGTGCTTCGACAGTTGTCCATTCACTAGGAATGTCGGTGCGTCATCTGCGAGATCTGAGATCTCGACACATCCACTATCATGCATCATACGGACGACAAATGGGCCCGTCCACTTGGACTTCAACTTGCCTTGGAAGATCTTCAGCCTAGCATTGAACAACCATACCTTCTGTCTAGGAACAAAGGTCTTTCATCTGATATATCTATCATGCCAACGCTTCACCTTGTCCTTGTACACTAAACCGTTGTCATATGCGTGGTTTCAGACTTCCACAAGCTCATTCAGATCCAATTCTCTCTGCTTCTGCCCAAGGTGTGTGTTCTAGTTGACCTTCTTGATTGCCCATTCTGATTTGTGCACTAACTCTGCGGGCAAATGGCACGGCTTTCCGAATACCATTCGGAATGGGGAGGTTCCTAACGGTGTCTTGTAAGATGTCCGATACGCCCAGAGGACTTGATCCAAGATCTGGGACCAATCCTTCCTGTCCGGGCAGACAAGCTTTTGCAATATAGTTTTCACCTCCCGATTCGACACCTCAACCATACCATTGGTCTGTGGGTGGTAAGGGCTAACGACACGATGTTCGATGCCGTAGTCCTTCAGGAGTTTCTTCACCTCCCGATTCACAAAGTGGCTACCCCCATCTGATATCATCATTTTGGGGATCCCGAACCTAGAGATTATGTGCTCTCTGATGAATTTACAGACAGTCCTGCTGTCTGCGGCTCGGGTCGGATAGCCTCCACCCATCTGGATAGATAATCTACCGCAAGAAGGATATATTCGAACCCGTGGCTAACAGGGAATGGGCCCATGAAATCGATGCCCCAGGCGTCAAAGACATCACAAATGATGACAGGCTGCATCGACATCTCATCCTTGGAACCAACGGTTCCTCCCATTCTCTGACATACCGGTCACGACTTCGCGAAGGCGATGGCATCGCGAAACAGAGTCGGCCAGTAGAAGCCACACTGAAGAACCTTCCATGTGGTCCTCTTCCCGGAGTGGTGTCCTCCTGCCTCTAATTTGTGGCATAAAGAAAGGACACTCTGGTATTCCTCCTGAGGAATACACCGTCTCCTGACACAATCCGGTCCTTCAAAGAAAAGGATCGGATCCTCCCAATGGTAGTGTCTAGCATCCGACTTCAGTCGGTCAATTTGACTCTTGGGCCAATCTTCAGGAACTTTCTTGGAGACAAGATAATTCACGATATTGGTGTACCATTATAGTGAGTCGACAACAAAAATCGACTCGTCAGGGAAGGAGTCTCGAATTGGTGAATCCTCTGAAGCATTAAGATCTTCGAGACGAGAGAGATGATCGGCCACTACGTTCTTCTTTCCAGGTTTATCACGGATGTCCAAATCAAACTCCTGGATAAGTAAAATCCACCGAAGAAGACGCGCCTTCGTGTCCTTCTTCTCCATCAAATATCGTAGTGTCGTGTGGTCAGTGAACACGATTACCTTAGATCCAATTAAGTGAGATCTGAACTTGTCCAAGGCAAACACTACCGCAAGCATTTCCTTTTCCATAACTGTATAGTTACGATGAGCGGGGTCAAGCACTTTGCTTGCGTAGTGAATTGCGAACGGGACGCCATCTCTTCTTTGTCCTAACACAGCCCCAACAGCATGGTCTGAGGCATCTGTCATGATCTCAAAAGGTAGAGACCAATCTGGGACTTGTAGGATGGGTGCGTCCATGATCATTCCTTGTAATAGCTTAAAGGCCTCAAGACATTTGTGATCAATAATAAACTCCATGTCTTTGCCTAAAAGCTCAGTTAGCGGTCGGGCAATCTTAGAAAAATCCTTAATGAATCTTCGATAAAATCCGACATGCCCGAGGAACGACCGCAACTGTTTGACGTTGGTTGGTGGCTGGAGTCGTCTGATCACATCCACCTTGGCAGCGTCAACCTCCATTCCTCTCTTGGAGATGACGTGCCCCAACACTATGCCCTCAGTCACCATGAAGTGACTTTTCTCCCAGGAGAGCACCAGATTAACCTCACAACATCTTTTGAGGACTCGGTTCAGATTCCTAAGACAGGAATCGAAGGAATCGTCGTGGACCGAGAAGTCGTCCATAAAGACTTCCAGAAATTCGCTGACCATTTCGGCGAATACAGCAATCATGCACCTTTGGAAAGTACCTGGAGCATTGCATAACCCAAAGGGCATGCGCCTGAAAGCATAGGTACCAAAGGAGCATGTGAATGCGGTCTTTTCCTAGCCCTCCGGAGCTATGGCTACTTGGTTGTTGCCCGAGAACCCATCTAAGAAGCAGAAGAACTCTTTCCCGGCCAGTCTCTCTAAGATCTGATCAATGAACGGCAGGGGGAAATGATCCTTCTTTGTCGCGGCATTCAGGCGTCTGTAATCCACACAGACGCGCCACGACGTAGGTACTCGCGTCACGATCTCCTCTCCGTCCTCGTTGATGGTTGTCTGAATTCCCGACTTTTTCGAGACAACATGGATTGGGTCCACCCACTTAGAGTCGGAGATCGGGTAAATGAAATCCGTGTTGCACCATTTCTCTATCTCCTTCTTCATAACCTCTCGTAAATTTGGATTCAAACGACGTTGGAATTCGCGAGAGGGTTTGGCTTCATTCTCCAAGTATATATGGTGCGAACACAGAGCGGGATTTATCCGTGGAGATCGGATATGCTCCAACCTATTGCCTTGCGGTTTTTCTCCAGGATCTCTAGCAAGCGAGTTTTCTGCTCCTCGGTCAATCGCGAACTGATGATGACCGGATATTTCTTATCCTGACCCGTAAGGAAGGCGTATTTTAATGTTGTGGGTAAAAATTTGAGCTCAGGAATGGTGTGATCGTCTGAGAAGTCTGGCTCAATCTGATCTGGTTCAGTGTTGGAAGTGGCTGGATCTTTCTCTGTGATAGCTGCCACCAAATTGCTCGGCTTTAGAGTCGGATCGTCAAAGGTCTCCATACAATCGGCAAAAGCCTCGTCCGACTCGTCATCCTCATCTTCCGATTGTCCTAAAGAGGGAAGGACTGACAGGACCAACTGGGCCTCTAAGTCATCGAAGATGTAGGGCGATGCATGTTCTGAGCTGTACCTGTTCCTAAGGACCTCGCAAACTGACTCATGCACTGGGTTATCTCCAGAGGGGATGGACTCATCGGTGCTGGCTGGGTTCTGTCTCCATGGCCCAACTAATATACATGCTCGCAGTCTGCTTCGGTTGAAGAGTACTCGGTGCTGGATTCGGAATCCGGTCTCTGCCATCTAGTCTGCTTCATCTCGAGTTCCTCATCTCCGCCTGGAGTTTGGAACTGAATCTTCCCGATCTTATAATCAAACAAGGCCCCTGCTGTTCTGAGGAAGGGCCTGCCTAAGATGATCTGGGAGTCTTTCCAATTACGAGGGGTTTCCATATCCAAGACAGTGAAGTCCACCATGTATTCTTGACCCTCGACTTTGATCACAACATTCCTCAATTCTCCTTGGGACCTCTTGGTTGATTTATCAGCAAACTGTAGAAGGGCTCTAGATTTCCTAAGAGGTCCGAGATTAAGCCGCTCATAAAGGGTTGTAGGCATTAGATTGATTGAGGAACCATTGTCTAGGAGAGTGTGTGCAAACGCGATGTCATCAACATGACTCACTACATAGTGTGCACCCATGTCTCTTCGTTTCCTTGGAAATGAGTTCTTTATTGCACAAGTCGTGGCTACTGATAATACGTGTTTCTCAACATGGCTTTTGGTCTTCCTACTAACCCTAGTAGGTGTACACCTCACCTTAAGGTATTTTTGGAATGCAGGGGTCATCTCCACGTACTTGTCAAAAGGGATTGTGACCTTGATGTGTTTGTTGCATAACTCTGCCATCTCAGGGTCATCTTTTTGAATTTTTTTCATTTTCTTCTTTCCACCCTTGAGAGCTCGGGGGAAAGGGATTATTGACTCCAACTCATGTTCGGAAACTGAAAGATTCTCACTAAGATTAGGAACCGAGTTCTTTACATGACTCGGACTCTTTGACAGACTCTGACTCTGACTCTGACTGAAAAAAAATGCTGAGGCGAAACCGATGCTACATCTTCCTGCGACTTCTGTACAATCCTCCTCAGATGGAGGTGCGGGCTCCTCATCGGTTCTGTTGGACTCTATACTGATGCGAGACTGCTGCTTCGAGGACTCAGATGTCCTCTTCTTCTGCCGGTGATGGTGGTGGTGATGCTCCTCTTCTTCCTCCAAGTTCTCCTCAGGTAGAGACTTGGCGGCTCCTTCCTTCGGCTTCCGTGCCCGATCAGGCATGGTCACGGTCCTTTCGCTCCTGAGGGACATATGATTTACATTATCGTACAGCGGGATCTCATGTTCAGATAAATAATTATCTGACTAATATACCTGATCACGAGGTCGGTTCTGGCCATGGATTATGTTGTTCGGGTTGGCCTGAACCTATGCGGGAATTGGGGTCTTTGGCACCATCTGTTGGTCCTGGGTATGAGAGACACGATTAATATCGGTTTTCATATCCAGATAATTGTTCTGTATCTGTTGGACCCTATCAGACAGGGTCTGGATCGCCAAGGTGAGGGACTCCAATTCGGTGGGCTGGGCTGACTGATTTGGGGACGAGGTTCTGTATTGGCCCTCCTGGCCATGCTGATACTGCTGCTGCTGGTGGGACGGTGCTGGGCCCTGCTGATATGTGTGCTGTTGTTGCTGGTGATGCTGAGGATGGTACCCTTGTTCTGGCCAGGACTGAAAGCGTGGTGCAGGGACGGAGTTGGTTCCTTGGTAAGCTGGGGAAGGTCGGTGAGGCTGACCATTCCCCATCCCCGACTGTCTACTGATGGGGTCACGGCTGTACCACAGCCCGTTGATCTCGAACACCTGCGGAGGCTCCTCGTATCCAGTCTCCACTTGTGGGGGTGCATGCTGGTCCTGCTGGGTGTAAGTCTGGTCCTCCATCCAGCCACTCTGAGGCCTCGGTGCCTGTTCCTGTACAAGATGGACTCGATGTACAGGGGCAGGTGGTGCAGAAGGGGCAGGTAGCTTCATCTTAGCTACCTTCTCAGTGAGTTCCTCCACTTGCTTCGGTAGACGCGAGAGAGACTCAAGGTCAGTGACCCTCTTGTGGATCTGCTCGATCATGGTTAGCTTATCAGCAATCATCCCCATGCTAGGGATGAGGTCCTCGGTTAGATCCGCTACAGTCCTTCGGGTTTTCTCGTTGGATAGGATTGAGGGAGACAACTGATAGGCCCTGGTGGCCTGTGACCTGCCGGTTTCCGCCACCTGCTCCAGGATCTTCCATACAGTGTGCTCGTTCTTGTTCAGATAGCTTCCTCCACAGGCGGCACTAACTAACCCCTGCATCTCCGGGGTTAGACCACGGAAAAAGGTCTGGACTAAGATCGCCTTAGAAATGTCGTGGCAGGGGCATTTCTGCACTAAGTCATTGAACTTATCCCAGGCATCATGGAAAGGTTCACTGGGTCCTTGGGAGAAGCTGGTGATCTTCGTTCTTATTTGGTTAGTCCTACTGAGAGGGTAGAACTTTTTTAGTAATAGGTCCTTGAACTGCATCCAGGTTATACATATCACTCCTAGGTTTTTCAGCCAATGTGCGGCCTTATCTCCTAAGGCAAATGGGGTGGCCTTCAGTCTAATGTAATCTTGGCCAACATTGGGATGGCTAAGATTGTTGCAAACCAGCTCGAAGTCACAGAGGAAAGTATACGGTTCGTCATTGGTATTTCCATTGAACTTCGGAAGCAGACTAAGGAAGTGGGGCTTCAGCTCAAATGCTTCGGCGGGAACCGCTGGTGCCAACCAATTCTGTATCTCGTTCTCCGCCGGGTTGTATACATCGACCATTAGTTGGTCAATTCCTCCTGGTACTATGATATGTCCCATCCGAGCCGTGAGATCTGCATTTCTTTGTTCGGCTTCAGCAAGGCGATTGAGAATTTGACGCAATTGATCCTCATCTGGTGGTGGCTGCTTAGGCGGCATCTTGTACTCTATTCTTGGGTATGAAATAAGGTCGGTGTCAAAGGACAAATCAAGGAAGGGATTACCGAGGCGATGGTCTTCCTCGGTAAGCTCGGAGGAGAGGAAAGGGTTGGTTTGAGAGTAACCACCCTGAGTGTGAGGGAACCAGGACTCAAGAGGGTCATGAGTCCTGGGTGGTCCAAGGTGCGCTTGGGCCGATAAAGAGGAGTTTCGTGGGGGACTCATAGAGAGATCGGTGAATAAAGAGTCGAGATCCCCCCAGTCACTCATCTTGATGTGGCGAGAAGAAGATAGGATTTATTTACTCCTACCTGAAGCAAACAAATCAATCCAAGACCCTGGGTTCACACTCAACATAGTGAAGGACTCAAAATCGAGTCCAATTAATCTTGTAGATTTTAAGTGTGATTTTCAAGCAAGATAGCAAGGATTACACGGCCTATAGGGAAGTCGGCTTAGAGCCGGATGCGTCTTCCCTGTTTAACTTGTCGCCTAAGATACTGCCAGTCCTTCCTTTCTTCGCTCCTATCCCCAGTCGATGGATTCAAAGACCACACCCCTATCTACCTACAAGCAGGCGGAGGCTGACAAGGCCGGAACTTCACCCCGGGGGGTTACTGACAACTTGTCGCAAAGTACCGCAATTTCGCCCCTATCTACCTGAGACAGGCGGAGGCTACTTGGTACTAGTCAGTGAATCTGAAATTATTCGACTTGTGATACTTGCTAGGATTAGTCGGAACGTGATATGGAAGGCGGAGATTGGGGCTCTGCCTTAAGGTGTTCACACACACTCAAGTACCCTCACTCAGCCTGAAAACAAGGTCGGGGATTAATCTCCCGCAAATAATTTTCCAATTTTATTGAATTTTTTTGGTCAATAGTGTTTAGCAGTCCCGGTTTTAAGTTAGGTTCTCATTGAATTAATCCAACCACACAGCACGCCTATCGGTCAGTCCCAATTTCCTTTTTAATTTAAATGTGAAAAATAAGAGGGAAAATCGAGAAAAGCCGATGCAAGATAAAAACAATGATGCTATGCTGAGTTCAGGAGACTTACAGTGATCCCTTCACTTTTTTTATGCATGATGCAAAATAGAATTGAAATCTTTTTAATCTAAATGCAAATGTAAGCGATGAAAGCCGCTCCTATACAAGCAATTCTATTAGCGTGAAGAACAGGTTGATTTGGCTAAGTTATGCGGTCTAAGTGCGTCTTTTAAGTGATTTGTGTGGTCCTAATAATTATGAGCACAAGCAATTCCTAGATTGGCTCGAGGAGCTGCTAGTGCAAGCTAATTTACCATTCACCCACACAGCACACGAGGATATAGTTTCACTATATTTACACGCGCGAGAACCCAAATGGGAACCGCTGGAAATATGCGAAAAAGAAATAAAGAAATAAAATGAAAATTACAAAGTCTCTCTATTCACTCAATAAATTTAAATGCAAGATCCTCGAAGCATCTTCGACTCCTCACGTTCCTCACACAGAAAAAGATTGAGGTCAGAGAGTGACACAGAAAAATAATGAAAAGAAATAAAAGAGAGAAAAAATAATTACAAGAAAACCGGGGGTCAGACTACCCGGGGAGAGAAAATCAAACAATCAGGATTTCACTAAAAATTAACCTAAGCCGTGCCTCCCCGCCAACGGCGCCATTTTGATAACACTTCCCGCACCCTTGGTTAATTCGGTCAGATTAATGTCCAAATTAATCATAAGTGTTCGTTGCAGTCGGATACGAGAGGGAATATCAAAAACCACTTTCAATTAGATTCAAGTTAATTTCAAGTGGCATTTTTTTTACTTGGTGAAGTCCAAGGTCAAACTCAGGGAGGTATCTGTCGCCTTAGATGAATTAGTAGCAAAGTCCAATGTTCGATTTTCAGGGAATTATTTTTTTGGTCTTTTTTCTATTTCTATGCAAGACATAAGCAACAATCAAGCCAATTTAAAGTTAAATCAGTTAAGGTATCAAATGAAGTCCAAAAATTATAAAAATTGGCCAGATGATGAAATATGGTGAAATTAAGCTACCCTAATTTTTTTGGAATTTTTCGATACTAAATGAATTTACTGTGAATTTAAAATGAATGCAGGATGATTTTCACTAATTTAATTTTAATAAATAACAAATCACAATATTTTCAGGAACTAAAATTATCCTAGATAGATTTGATGATAAGGAATCTAGGAAAATTATCAAACCTCAATTTTACTGTGAAATGAACCTATTAAAATAAACTAAGGAAATCAATAAAGAATTTATTTAGGCCTCGATATGTGTGCAAATGAGATGAAATTTTTATGCAATGTTAAGTTAACTATCCTAGAGCAACTTTGATTTTTTGAGAATTTTGGAGTTATAGAGAATTAATTATCAATTAAAAGGTCCAACTGGGCAAAATAAAACAGAAATCAACCAATTAATTCAGTTAAAAATCTACTGATATCACAAAAATATGACAAGTGTCACAACAACTAGAGGACAAGTTACTCAACAACATGCAATTTTTAGAATTCAAAAATGATGCAAAATGATACCTCGGGATGCGTGCAAAGACCGAGGTGTATTTGCAATACAGGAAATAAAAATTACATTAAAATAAACATGCTGACAGGGACTTAAATGCAATTACCTAGAATGCTGGGGGTGGAATGCAATTTCTCCAATGGGTACGTGCTCCTCACGTGGGGGCACTTCACAGGGACCTATTTGCAATTTTGGAAAGTTCCCAGGGTCTCTGTACAAATTACCCAGACCACATGTGCTCCTCACGTGGGGAGGCCTAGGCTCGGGCGACGTCGGAGGCTCGGGTCTTGGCTCGGGAGCTTCTGGAGGTTCGGCTGGAGGCTCAGATAGCCTCGGATGGTCCGAGCTTAGAGGTCGGGGAAGAGGCTCGGACCCATCTACGTGGCGCGATGAAGACCGTAGGATCTGGATCGATCCAACGGCTGTTGTATGATGAAGACGGGGCGCGCCAGTGACCGTCGGATCTTGATTGATCCAACGGTACCTGGAGATCGATGGGGGGTGGCGACGTGGCGTGATCACGACCGTGCGATCCTAATGGAGATCGACGGTCGCTGTTGGCAGGATGATGTCGACGTGGATGGCTGCAGACCGCTGGATCTAGATGGATCCAATGGTGGTGGGCTTCCTCTAGAGATATCCACATGGCTCGCTCCTGTTCGTGGGATCACAACTGATCCTACAGCTGTATGCAGCTCCGGATGATTGGCGACGTGGACGGCTAGGGACCGTTCGATCAAGATGATCAAACGATGGTTGTAGTGTCGTCTTCGACAGTCCTCCGCCACCTGCGGAGGAGTTGGCAGGACTCCGGTGAGGCGGCCTTGGATCCGCCCGTCCCTCCAGGCGTCGGTGATGCTCGATGGCGGGCATGATGTAGCTCGGAAGATGCGCGGGAGTGCGGCGAAGCTTCAGGTGACTTCAGGAGCTGGAGAGGGGCGTCGGAGCTCTGTGGCAGCGAAGCTCAAAAAGAGCTCCGATGAGCTTCAGGTCAATGAACTGGGGGTACCTGCAGGAGTTAGAGGGAATAGCCAAAGCTTGTGCGTTCTAGTGGAGATGTGAGGTGCGAGTGGCGAGGCCTAAGGCAGTGCAAAGGGTGTCCGGCGATGGTGCTCCGCCCAGGTGGCGGAGCTGGAGTTGATGGAAGTTGGAGTGAAGTGTCGAAGGGTGTGAAGGGTACCGCAAAGGTCGGAGCTCCGTCGCAGAGCTTGATGAGGTGAAAGCGAGGCGAGACGATCACGGTGGAGGTGGAATTAAATCGGCGAAAAGTCAAAGAAAAATCAAATGAAGATCAGAGAGGATGGAGGAGGTTACCTGGGATTTGGAGCTCGAAGTTGAGTTCCAGGTCGTCGCTCGAAGGGGCGGTAAGGCCCTGAGCTCAGGCAGCTACGCGGAGGGCGGCTGCGACACGGCGGTGGCGCCGTGGATCTCGCCGGAGAAGAAGGTCCGTCTTCGCTTAAGGATTCACTCAATTCCTGTCACAAATCGAAGGCTCCGAGCTCTAGGTTCTTCCCTGGGGTGGCAGATAGGGCTGAAGTTGGCCGGTGGTCTAGTATTTATAGGATGGAGTAGACGGCCGAGCTGGTGATGAGGTGAGGTTAGTGGGGTTCGTGGAGCGTCTCCGATGGTCGACGTGGGTAGTGAGGAGACTGGCGAAGATGAGGGACGAGTGGCGATGAACGTGGAGGCGATGGTGGTCGAAGAAGGTGGCTGGATTGCGGCCAAGAATATGAAGGGGCAAGCCCCTCGCGCACGGCTGAGATCGTGGGAGAGAGGGGTGCCAGAGGTGGAAGACGAGGTCCCAGCCGTTGGATCCCATGATCCAACGGCCGAGATTGAGACGCCTTGGAGCGTTTAGGATTAGATCTGAGGCGTATTGATCAAGGGTCGTGGAGCGACCACCTGGCGCAACGGAGGCGAGGCGCGAGCGGGTGGCTGAGATGGTGAAGGCGATGATCTGATGGCGCATAACGCGCCACGTGGCACGTTGTGGAAGAGGCGCGAACGGGTGGATAAGATGAAAAGGGGGAAATGATCAGACGGTGGATGTGAAAGGCATATGTGGAGCGCAACTGGCCGTTGGATCAAGAAGGCCATCCAACGGCTGAGAGCAGAGGCGGCTAGGGCAAGGGTAGCGGGCCGCGTGGCGCAACCAGATGGCGCCACGTGGCCAGTTGTGATTGGCTGAGAAGAAAAATATGTGTAGAGAGAGAAGGAGGCCGAATTTGGAGAAACTCAAAACATGAAAGTTGTAGGTCTCGATGAGATCTACAAGTTTCATGTTGGTCAAAGATGGAGATGAGGCCAAAGATGATAAAAAATACAAATATACAAATATACATATACATAGTGTACATAGAGGCCCAAAAACCCAACTTTTTCATATGAGCTCCAAATTGGATGAAATCAGACTCATTTTAAAGGTCTTTTAATGTGTATTAATCTGAAGGTGAGTAGGCCTATTTTGGAGGTTGCATGAGGGAATTATGGGCATTTTGTGGTCCAGGGGTTTTAGGGTTTTATTTGTGCTTTTACAAAGGGGATTCCTGGCTTTCTTCACTATATTATTAGCTAAGGTGTACATAGTATAAGGGAGAGCTTATTTTGATCAGTGTATATTTTACAAGTGATTTTGGCTTCTTATTTAATGCAAATGGAGTGCTAAAATGCATGTATTATGAATGCATGAATGAATGCTATTTATGCATTATAAAGGGAAATATGCATCTATTTACTCGGGAACAAGGCTCTATTTTTAACTTTTAGAGAGATGAATCACAGATTCATCGACCGCTATTGAGAAGAGTATGATCAAATTCTTTATCAAAGATATGGCAATGGATGTGAGTTGCTCCCTTGTCTTTCATTTTAGGCGGTAGGTAACTCATGGCACGAATTGTGGCCATGGTCAAGATGTGCTTCTCTATTTCCTTTCGTCTGTTCTGGCTTGGTTGACGCTTTTGTGTGCATGCCTTTTTCATTCCCTTTTTTACTGTAGCATGTATTCCATGGCTTTAAGGTGTGGCATCTTTAAAAAGATGTTCTGTAATATCTCAACCACTCTAGGATCAGATAATTTGTTTTTAATTTTTTGAATTTTCTTAGATTTGAGAGCAGAAGGAAATGGCACGGAATCAGAATAAACATTCAAATGTTCATTTCCATTATTCAAAGTAGAATCCTCATGTACAAAAAGACAACCAGAATCAGTCTGTACTGTGTTGTCCAAACTAGGTGAAGGAAAAACATAATCTAAAACAGAACGAGATGTTGTTGTTGGTGAAGAGGAAGAATCCGCAACTGGTATATTCTTCCTTGCTTATGGTGATCTATATCTGCCTGGTGAAGGTGGTGGCAAAGGCAGTGAAACTCCATACTTGGGTGCTGCTACACTGGACCTCTCGAATGCTGGTGAAGGAGATGATGTGGAAGATGATGCGCTCTCAATGGTTCGATCTCCCAACCCCAACTGGTGCGTAGGCGGATGCAATCTCCTACAGCTCCTGAGATGAATGGCGTCAGATAAACATGTAAAATCAAGAGACATACCCGTCTCAGGGGTGGGTGGGCTATTGGCTACCTAATCCTTGCATCTGAAGTTGTTGGGGTTGGCTTTGACCTATGCTGGAATCAGTGTCTTGATGGTGGTCAGGCCGTCGATCCCCTGAGTCAGTTCGTTCATGTTCTTTATGAGCAATGCAAGTTGGTCTAGTGTTGGCTTGATTGAAGGGGCCTCAGGTTGCTCATTGACTGGTTGTCGCTGAGACTGATAGTAAGGAGGTTGTTGGTAACCATACGGATTCTGATAATGAGGAGGAGGAGGAGGATATTGTCCATGATATGCAGTCTGCTGCTAGTTAGGATGAGGAAAGTACAAAGATTGTTGTTGTGTCCGGCCTTGTCTCCAGTTTTGGAACTGTGGTGGGGACTGATAGTGAGGCTGGAACTGCTGGTACTGGTATTGTTGTTGGTGTTTGCCTCCCTGAAACTAGTGGGTGGGTCTCTGACCCTGTTGTGAACCCAACTGGCCTTGCCTAGACAGACGGGGTTGGTTTCGCTCACAGTCGAATCAGATGTCGTTCTCGTCCTGAGTGACAGGTGGAGGTGGAGACTGCTGCTCAGGAATGTAGGCTACTTCCTATTGGAATGGAACTATCTATTGTGAATGGTGCTAAACCTGATCGGGTGTCTACACATAGTAGACATGCTAAACTGTGGATGGTCCTATGCTACTCTTCTGGGTGGAAGAATTCCGCTCCCTAGTAGAGGTATCAGCTGCTGCACTCACTCTGTTAACTGCACTGACTCACAAGAAGCTCCAGGTGCTTTGTTATCTCATCCAGCTTATCCAAGTTCTTCGTCCTCTGTTCAATCACTTGAAGCTTCTCAAGCTCCTTATATCGTTTCTCAATAATGTCCACTGTGGATAGGTGGTTTCCAATGATGGTCAAGACAGAGTTATCCACCCTATCCACTTCATGTGTTGCCATCATATTGACAGCCTTGTGGGGTACTGCCGGGGAGGTGACATGGTGCTTCAGAAAAGCATGTGAAGAAGAAAGAGCTGCTAAACTCACCACCATTTCCTCAAAAATTTGATAAAGGACATCCTCGTCCTTGTTGAAGTGGCTCCCCCCACAAGCAGCATCTACCAGCTTCTTATTCTCTATGCTTAAACCCCCAAAGAAATTTTACACAAGTTTGGTCTTTGGAATATCATGATGGGGGCACTTATCTGTCAGATCTTTGAATCTTTCCCATGCCTTGTGAATAGGCTCCTAGGGCATCTGGGAGAAATTAGCAATCAAGGATTGCATTTGGTTGAGTCGTCCGGGCAAGTAATATTTGTTCAGAAATGGGGACCTCAACTCTTGCCAAGTAGTGACAACCTTCCCTAAGTGATTCAACCAATATAAAACTTTATCCATCAGACTGAATGGGAAGGTGGTCATCTGCACTACCTTTAATGGGACATTTGGGTAGTGTACTATTCCACAAATGCGATCGAACTCCTAGAGGTGTATATAAGGTTCTTCATTAATATTTCCATAGAATATTAAGAGAAGAGGTAAAATAGTGGGCTTAAGCTCGAAATGCCCATGAATCACAGGGATTTGTATCCAAGAATTTGACTGTCCTGCCCTTGGATTATAAGCATCCTTTAATGTAGGCTTAGCTTCAGGTTCTATGTTAGGGTCTTCTCGCCCATTCCCACCTCCAAGGTTTATGTTATCCTCCTCTCTTTTATCTACTCTTTATTGTCTCATATCAAGAATCATATCTCTCAATGTGGTATGAAAATTAGCCTGCTCTGTTAACTAGTCTTGAATTGACTAAATGGAGGATAACAAGGTGTTGTTGATCTCGCTCTGCTCCGACATGGTTCCTTTTCCCTTTGGTGGCATCAAGTGTTTGGTGTCTGACTTTGAAAATGTTCATGACATCGATTAGTACTCAAAAATGATGGAGTCTCAGATATTAATTCATGATTAAAGCCAATCTCAAATAGTGGGTTGATGGATGTTGTGAAGGGTGAAGTGGAGAAAGAGGAATATTCGGGAAGTGAGTCTCCTCGAATAGAAGGTGAACGGCTCAGAGTGTAGAATGAGTTTGTGAAGTCCGAACGAGAAATACTCCGGTCCGACGTCTTTGAAATCAGTAGGCAGGATGCGAGAGCACGAAGGTCAATGCAAGAGTGAAAGTGAGTGAAGGCGTAAATTACGCGAAAGTATCTCTATCGCTAGCAATCAAACACAATACAAACCTCCAATTCACCAACTCAATTCCATGTGAAGACCATGAAGGTTCGGTCAATTATCTTGTTAAGTTTTAGAGTTTGGTGAGCATACAATCTATCAGAGCGGTTTAAGCGAGTTGTTAGGAACTCAATGCTCCCAGGAGACTGTCCCAATCTAATAACTAGTTTTTCCCAACCAATATGGGTGCGGACCGTTTACCGGCTACCCGATCTACCCACTCTACTAAGGAAATCCCAGGTCGATTACTGACTACCTGGTGAAGTCCTCACTGGAGAACAACTAATCACAAGACAATAGTCTGAAGAGAGTTCGGGCGCGGTTCTATCCTAGTGTGCGGGTCGCTCTCTCATTGTAGATAAATCAAAGAAGGCGGGGGTTACTCTCCCCAAAACAATGATTTTTCCTTACGTTTATTTTAGAGTCGAGTTATCTTTAGCAATCTCGAATTTTAGGCAGTTATCACTTGGTTTGAATATTTTCAATGAATCGCCTACTGAGTGTCCTATTTCCTTTTTAACTTATGTGAGTAAAAACAAAAAAGGAGATCGGAAATGCCAATGCGCAATTAAACACAATGATGCATGCAGGGGTTAGAGATGTGTACCTTGTCGCCAGCACTCTACATGTAGGGTGATCCGTGCAGAATTTAAAAACAGAAGAATAAACTAGCCTATATGCAAATGCAAGTGAATTTTCCTAACAATAGCTTCTATTAGCAGGCAAGAACCAACTAAATTTGACTAAGTCCAATTACGCTCTATTCTATAGGTACAAAAATTCTTGTTTAGGGTGTTTGGACCTAATTAATTACCTACCTCAAGAAAATTAATTAAAGCAATCAATAGGTAGCTCACAAAATCCGTGGGAAACAAAGAAAATAAGACGATGAAAACAAAACTGATGAGATCCCCCAAGTGCACCGTCACTTGGCGAAACAGACCCCATAACAAATGAATGTCCGTTTACAAGAGTTCAAATGCTAACAATAAGTAAAAGAAAGTCTATTTTTTTGCTTGGTCTTCTTCAAATCTTCTTCTCCTCCTCTCACACTCTCATGCATCTCGATGAAGAATCAAACCGCCTCCGCTTCGCTTGGGTGCTTCGGCTCTCCTAGGATCGCCTCCTTTGCTCCGCGGGCCCTCCAAGAAAAAGAAAAGAGAGAATGTGTAAGAAACACAATTATAAAATATGAGCAAGAAAAATGAAATAGATGCAATGATCATAAACAATGGAATAAATGTGGAAAAATATAAACAAATATGTACAACCAAGAATAGCAGGTCAAAAGAGAAACCTAACTACCCTAGTTGTGCCTCCCTGGTAACGACGCCATTTTGTTGAGCGGTAATCTTCGAGGATTGGTTATTAATGATATAAAATTGTCGTTGCGTTCCCCAAAATTCCCAAGTCAAATAAACAAATTTATTTTTTTTCTTCTCAAGAAAGTATTTAATTATAAGAATAATGAAGCGGGAGAAAATTTTGCTACTTATTTACCTGTATAACTAATAGGATCGAACTCAGGGAGGCTACAATCCACAAGGGCTATTCAAATAATCGAAAAAATCAATAAAAAGAAACAGGAAATTTCAAATGCAAACTATCTTGTTTTTATTTTTTGAAATTTTTATCTTTTTATTTTTAATTTTTTTTTATGGTTTTCAAATTTCTAGTGATATTAATTTTTTTCATTTTTTTATTGTCAAAAATATGATTTTCAAAGCAACTCTATACACAAAAGCGATGCAATTTTTTAGACTTTTTTTAAATATGACAAAAGTGCTCAAAATATCCAAATAAAATCTTGTTATATTTTTGATGATTTTTACTGTTTTTGTAATATTTTAGATATTTTTAGATTTTTTGGATTTTTAAAATGAATAAAAGAGGAGAAAATGCAAACAGTAAGCAAGAGGGATTATTTTTCAATTTAAAAATACAAAATAGATGCAAAAATTTTTAAAATGATTTTTCTTAAACACTATAGGAAATTATATACAAACAGGAACTGAAATCATATTTTTTATTTTTCAACAATTTTATATGATTTTTTTAAGATTTGGTTTTGCATTTTTTGGAGTTTATAAATAATTAATGCACAAAATTTAGATAGAAAATAAAAGACATAAAAAATAAACTACTCCAATTTTTCTAGAATTTTTGAAGAAATATTCAAATTTTTAGGATTTTTCATAATTCAAACAAGGAAAAATGACAAGTTTTTTATTTTTTTAATAATTACAAAAGATGACAAAATGCAATGAAAAAATACTCCAGACAGAACAACTAAGCATGAGATAAAACTAAATTTTGCACAATTTATTAAACACAAATGCTATTTATTATAATGAAAAGATCATGCAAATTTAAAGTCTGGAAACAGGGGCTGAAATGTAATTACTAATGTTTTTGCATTAAATAATTAACAAAAATAAATTGTAATGTGGAAAATGCAAATTACCCACCAAAAACGTGCACGTGCTTGGATGCTGGTAGGGGCCTTTCTGCAAATTTGAAATCCTTGGGGGCGATTGCAATTTAACCTAGTTTTTATAATCCCCTATGGTTCTTCTCTTATTTCTTTGTATCCAAACTAAAGGGAAGCCGCCACCCCTCTCGTTCCTCTCTCTTCTCGTGCGGCGTACGGGCAACGGCCCACGTGGTGGAGCGGCAAGCAGAGCAAAGGTGCCCGACCACCTGCTGGTGGTACGAACGCGATGCAACGATGGAGCATAGGTCAGCGACGGTGGCGAGCTTCGTGCGAGGGTGGGGACTTGAAGATGGTGTTGTTGTTGAGAGCCTCGCATGGGGGCTCATTGCGATGACGAAGATGCTCGCGCCAGCGGTGCGATGGTTTGAACAGGTCTGCGAATGGACTACAAGGCAGATGGTGATGGAGGGGCGACTTCACGGACGGCTGTAGCAATGGAGGCGAGGGCAGAAAAGCGGTGGCGTGAGATTGCTCTGGCGGAGCACGTGGTGGTTGTTGCGTTTGCAGGAGAGGCTCTCGGTGGCACGGGCTGGCCGATACTGAGATGGGTCGCGGCGGGCGACGCCTGCTCGTGTTTCTTTTTTTGTAAAATAGAGACAAAAAACTTTTTACTTTTTTTTATTTTTTTTTAAATTTTTTTATTTAATCCTGCAAAACCAATATTAGAAAGAAAAAACTATGTATTTTTTTATTTTTTATTTTTTATTTGTAAATAAAGTAGGACGCTTAGAAAGGGGGGCAAGGCCCACCTCACCACTCCTTTCCCACTCTGACTTTCTAGTATGAAATTCTCCACTTTGCAAGATTTCTCAAACACGATCACATAGGGGAGGTCTCTCAAGATGCATCATCGGACAATAGATAAACTGAGAAAATATTACGAATATTCAAAAAAGCTAGAGGGGTACCTTGATTCAAAAGCACCCCACGATTCTTCCTTCGGGTACAGAAAGAGAGAGGAGGTTAATCCCAAAATCAAAATAGGATACGAGAACGGTGATCCTGCGAAAATTGAGGAATGGATCCGGATCTCTGACCATTCTATGTTGCCAGAGTTGGTAGTTTATGTGGCAT
Source organism: Ottelia alismoides (assembly GCA_037367405.1). Lineage (NCBI taxonomy): Eukaryota > Viridiplantae > Streptophyta > Magnoliopsida > Alismatales > Hydrocharitaceae > Ottelia > Ottelia alismoides. The sequence continues at coordinate 491,204 of JAZKJV010011308.1, forward strand.
AGAATGTGAGGCAAAGGGAAATCAAAGTTGAGATGGAAAATCGAGTCGGATTTAGAATTTTTAAGGAATGATTGACTACGATAAAGATCTACAAATTAAAAAAATGATGATAAAATTAAAGGAGTGAAAATTGGACTAAGATTAACCTTGATTAGAAATGAGAAAAAATGGATCTCACCTTAGGAGCGGAAAAGACCATAATCACCTCGACGAAGGCCTCGCTATCACTGGACGGCTCGAAGGCTAGGCACCCTTTTGCGACAAGAAGGCTCTCGAAGAATAGGCTCCTCTCCCCAAAGATTGATCAAGTTGAAAAGAGGGAGGAGGAGCCATATTAATAGATAAAAGGATGGAGATTGAATTTCAAAAATTTTGAATGAAGATAAGAGATAAGAGAAAAAATTGAAATGAGATAAAGATAAAAAAGGATTAGTGTTAAAATAATTTATAAAAAATAAAATTATTTTTGGTATTTTCATCACTTAATTAAATTGAATAAAAAATATTAATTTTTTTATTTTTTTCGTGGTGGTTATTTAAGAATATCAACTATATACATATACTATATACATATGGTACATTATATACATAGCTAAATAAGGAAAGTAGTTTTTATTTTTTTTATTTATATTATTTATTTATTTTTATTATTTTTTATTTATTATTTTTTTGTATTTTAGATAAATATAAAAAAATATTTACAAATACAATATGTACAAATAAATGGTAAAATTGCACAAACCACCCCAGAAAACCAACTTTCAAACTGTAACTCCAAAAATTATGAAACCATGGCCATTTTAAAGACAATTTAATTTATAATAGAATGGAAGTGAGTTTGGTTCAATTTGAGTTCATATGGAGCCAAAATTTATCTTTCAATTATTTCTTTATAGCTTTTTTCCAAGTGTGGATGCTTTTATTCTGTACATGATTTTATTTTGCAAAAATTTTTATTATTTAGGAAACACTTTTATTTACAACTTTTGTTTTGAAAATTCTTTAATTTGAGGTCAATTTATGTACAAGTAAAATAGTGTAAGTATACAAATAATTACAACATAATTTTTTTATTTCTGATGAAGGACCTTATCTCCCACTACTTTATTCCTAGTCGATCACGTCAAGTATTGACCTTCTCTCAAGGGTTGGGTCAGCATGTATCTATTACATGTATACAATCTTTTTTGTTTTCTTTTCTTTTTTTTCCTTTCTTTCTTTATTTATTTATTTTAGGTTGAAATAGTAATAAGTGTACAATATTTACATACAGATGCAAGCAAGTAAGAATATGGAGTTAGTATTATATACAGGTGTTTTATAAGCGATTTTAAGCTAAAATAAATGAATAAAGATGATGAAATGCATATTCATCATCCCCCTATGCTTTACCTTTTCTAGTCCCTTAGCAAACACTTATTTGAAAGAATAATTGAATAAATAAAAAGAAAGGAAAAATAAATAAATTAGGACCATATTGAGTATTAAACATATCTTCATAAAATTGTAGTATGGAGCTCTATCAGACCTTTGGATTGTTGGTATGGCGAAAAGTTAATGGGAAATGGATTTAAAACCTAACAGCCTCTAAGTTCCACAAGACTCCAATTCAAGTCTCCTCAACAGTCAGATCAGAACAAGTCTACATACACAAATTCTTATGACTATGAGTCTTTACTTGTACAGTGTAAGTGAAATATAGCTCCCCATCTCAAATGTAACAAAGAAAAAATTCTTATAACTATGAGTCTTTACTTGGATGCAAGATAAATATTTTATGAATTTATGAATGCACACACAGTGAATTTCAATTACTAATTATAATAAATATTAAACCTATTTAGTTTCAAGGGATAAAATTATCAAAGATCTATCACTAGGTGATTGATCTCAGAAAAATCCTAAATCTTGAAAATCCTAGATTTAATTCCTATTAAAAATAAAATATTGAAATATGTAAAATGATTTTTATAGAGAAAACCATGCATGCAAATGCAATTCTTTTTTGGGCACGATGTAATTAATTCTCTTATCCGTGAACTTTTGGTAATTTTTCGAGCAATGGTTAATTTAATATGAATTTCCAAGCATAGAATGAGCAAAATATGCAATTTTCCGCAAGAAAATTTATCAATAATTAACCACAGACTACAAAAATATCACAAACATGCCACATGGTAGAGAATTAATTGAAGAACATCATGCAACTTTTTGATAAATAAAAGGATGCGATGTTGTGTTCAAAATGTAGCAAGAACTCTGGGGTCTTAATGCAAAATTACAACAAATATATAATGCAAAAGAGGTAGATGAGGGACTAAGATATAAATATCAAAACTCTAGGTGGATTAGTTGTAAAATTTCCAGGATCCTTGGAGTGGCTGGGGTGGGTGGCAGTTATGCGGCTCTTTAATGGTGTTTCTGCAAATTTCCCACGAGGTCACGTTCGAGGCGCGTGACCTCTGGGTTGTGCTTTGGTGTAAATCAGGAAGATCTCCAGGGGCTCCTCAACAATTGTCCCTCCGTACATGTGTGTGTCACGTGCGGAGGGGCCTTCTTTGAATTGAGTGGAGATTCAGGGGCATTCCTGCAAGTTCCCCCAACCACATGCAGCTCACGTGGGAGGGGACCTTGGACCTCGAACCCAGAGGAGGAGCAGAGCAGGTGAGGCTCCTGGTTGGAGGAGCAGTGCGGCTGTGGTGGCTCCCTCGACAGAACTCCGACCGTCGAGGGCGGTTGGAGGGTGAGGTGGCACGAAGGACCTCCGACCGATGTGGACGAGCTCCAAGGTTGGTGTCGGAGGCCGAACCATTGATCAAGTAGGGGATAGATAAGCGGCTTCTGTGCGCGATTCAGAGGTGGTTTAGGCTGTAGTCGAGGAAGACGAATATGGTCGTTCTCTTGCCGTTGTTGATGGCGAAGTCTAAGAGAGTGGAGGTAACTCCCAGGTGCAGTGGTTGGAGGAGTAAATGCGAGATGGTCGGAGTAGTGGTGGAAGGTGGTTGGAGTTACGGGTGGATGTGCGTTGGTGGTGGCTCAACGGTGGTCGACACCGGAGCAAGGAAGGTGTCGAAAATGCTCTGCAACGGTCGTGTTGGCCGGATCTCGCTGCAGGTGGTGTCGACGGAGCTGTCATCTCTGTGTCTGGTGCACTATCAGTGGATGGGTTTGAGGATGGGAGGCGATCGAGTTAAATAGAAGGCGAGGAGGGAGGCCTAACTCGATGGCGGCAATGAGGAAGGTGATCATCGAGGGATTGATTGGAAAGGGAATGGGAATCGTGAGATTAGTGGAGATCCGATGGGGCGGTGATCGAGTTTGACGAGGGTGTGAAGAGGAAGGCGGCCGGTGATGGCGGATTTCATGGAGGAGAGCAGGGCGGATTTGGGGAGGCTTGGTCTGGAAGGAGATCGGGCTGACGAGGGTGAAGATTGGGGCGAGGGTGGCGGTGATGGGCAGCATAGGAAAGGAAAGAGGAGGAGATGGTGGACGGGCGAGATACGCAGGCGGTGATCGGCGAAGATTGCGGAGGGGCGGCAGCGAATCGCGGACGGCACCACCTCTCAATTAGGATAGGAAACGGAGGAAAGGGGCGAACTCTAAGCCTTATGATCGGTCGAGATCGGATGGTCCCAGACGTGCCATGTGTTTTTATATATTTTTTATTTTATTTATTTTTATTATTATTTTTTATTTTTTTATAAAATAAATGAAAATAAGACTGAAATGGGTGACACGTGGCGACTCCAGGAGTTGCCACGTGTCAGCCTTAGAAAAATCAAAAAAATAAATATAAAGATAATTCAAAAAGAAAAAGCAAAATACCTCGGATCAAAAAATTTTCTTCACAAAAGTTGCTCATCTCGATGAGATCTACAACTTTTATGAATACGCCAAAATCAAAATCGATCATTTGTGCGAAGTGATTTTTTTGGGGTATTTTATGTTCATAGAATACCTTGATTTTGGGGTTTTATAATTTTTATCCTTTTTAAACCAGATAAAAATCCGAAAAAAAAATATGACAAAATCAAAGATAAATATTTACACATTAATTTATTTTTTTGGATTTTTATTAATTAAGAAAAAGAAGAAATAAAATAAAACATGAAAATGATATTTTTTGTATAGACAGTTAGTGAAGACTCGAACTCAATTAGTTTCTTTGATTTCAAGCTCAGTTTGGATTTTACGCATTTTATAAAACTTTTATCAAAGAAGACAAATGAAAAAGAAATAAAAGAAAATAAGTTAATTATGTACATAAAATAATGATCAAAAAACCACTAAAATACAAAATATACAAAAGAGGCCCAAAACCCAACTTTCACATATGAATATATTAAGTCGGGTCTTTCCTGCCGTTGAAAGAGTGATAGATAGACAAGAAGCCAAGTAGAGAGGGAGGACCCGATTCACTTGAACTTGGTCTTATTTTGAAGGTAATTGAATGTACATTAGTTCAAAAGTGAGTAGGATCAAATCAGATACTGGATGAGGAAGATATCAAGGCTTTAGTCCAGAAATCCTAGAACTAGGGTTTGGGTTTTTGGTCCACTTATTTAGTTTAGTGATTTTTTGTATTCATTTATTCTTGTTAGTGATATGTACACAATGGAGGTGGTTTCAGTTCAATTGGAGTTAGCATGAATTAGTTAAAAAATCAGGGAAGTTCGGCTATTTTACAAGTCATTTTAGCTGGGATTTTTGGCTTCTTATTTTGTGCAATAATGAGTGATAAAATGCAATTCTTATCAAAACAAGCATGAATGCTAATTGTTCAAAATAAATGAATAAATGCCAATGAATTTTAGGTATTTGAGTCTAATTCATCATTTTTAGAGTTATGAATCTGAGATTCATCGTCCTCCTATACTTAAACCATGCTCGTCCCTGAGCATCAAAAGAAATGCAATGAGATGAAATGAGATCAGGTTCCATACCAAGACCATGAGATGAACGTGAAAATGGACCTAGACCTAACCTTTGGATTATTAGTGTGGCAAAACTTCTGTGAGACTTAGAATTTTAAAATCAATAGCCTTCAAGTTCTACACATCATTGTCATAGAAATCATCTTAGATCAATCCTCTTCCCAAAGCATATGCCATGAACATTGAACAATTAACTCATGTGTTTGAAAGGTTTTAGCTCTTCCCATCCAGAATATCGGACTACCATGCAAGCCTCCTCTCCAGTAACTCGTCCTCAGGGAGTCAGGTATTTCCTTCTAAGGTCTGTCGCGTTGTGTTCACAATCGAATAGAGGGAGAAATTAGAAGAAGGAGAAAAGAATTGGAGGGTGGCCAGTGTAGTCACCTCTCCTTGTGAAGCCGGCCAGTTTAGCCAAGTCTCCACCAAGATCTGCAGGTTTTCTTGAAGCTTGGATCTTTTTTGGTCAGATATTTATTGGGTAGTGTCTTCTTTGTGTTTGTATTTTTGGTGGTTCTGCATGGATCTTGTTGTGCCCCTACGGATATGGAATCTTTTTTCTGTACATGTTTTGGGGTCCTAGAATAAATCATTCCCAATTGTCCATCCCTTTTCCGAAGCTTTATTTCAACCCGTACTCCAGTCTTTAGATGTCCACGCTACTAGAAAAGAAAATCACACAATCTTCCAACACCCCGTCTGAGTTGAGATAAGTGCAGAGTGCAAGAGTAAAAATTAATTCTTTATTCCAGAGTCGTACCCAGAATGAAGAGACCAGGTTAGACACTAAGAGTCAAATGCTGCACATTGTCATGTGGAACTCAAAGAATTAAGTCATAGACCTGAAGCTTCTAATACTATTTCTCAGTTAAGTTCCTCTAAAAAATAGGTGGATCAAGGTCAAGTCCAGACCACTCTCAGTTTCTCCTCACAACTCGGTTCAGAACCCAAGGACTTTTCACAAATGCAAATACATGTAATGCTGGATGAAGTGCAGACGTGTGAAATGCATATACATTTTTTATGCGATTTTTGTGAATTTTTTTATGTAATGAAATTTTTTCTTTTATGCAGAAATGAATAAGAATCCATTTTTTCAAAAAAAATTGGTTGGACACAGTCAGTGTTAGTAGCAAAACTTTTTTGTTTTGTTTTGTTTTGTTTTTTTGTAGTTTTTTTTATTTTGTTTTGTTTTGTTTTTTTGTAGTTAGTTACTCACCCTGTAAATACATATAGACTTACGCAAAAGTACGAGCTATGGGTCAAATATATACATAGTATATATACACACCCCCTTATACTTAGCGAGTGTTGTGTCCTCAGAGCACAAGAAGCGTAGAGAAGACATAGCTCGGGCTAAGCGTAAGAGAGTGAAAAAGAGAAAGAAAAAGATATATCGACCTGCCCCCCTATACTTGGACTGTGAATAGTCTAAGTATAGAAGGAGAGAGAAAATGATGTGGTTAGTTTATGTGAATGAGGAGACTATATACAGATGGGCATCGATTCCCCATATACTTAGGCTCTGGTCAGCCTAAGTACGAAAGAAAGTGGACATGATAGCGAGAGGAGTTGATGAGGAGAATGGTATGTACATATGACATCAGTCCCCCTATACTTAGGCCTTGGCCTAAGTAGAGGAAGAAGATGTACAAGGAGACTAATGTGGTCAGAAGGGAGGGAGGGTAGCCGATGATTAAGGCAACTTTCGGCTGATCTTTTTGTGAGCCTGTGGTGGGAGATCGTAATAATAAAAAGGAGATAAAGCATATGATTCCCAACCATTATCAGTGTTATCCTCAGAGAAATCATGTTGGATAGTAGATGAAGAGTATGAATCAGATGAAAGATAATCATCATCAAAGTTATCCTAAGAGGATAGCATTTGAAAGTGGAGGCACTCCAGGTATTCTTGTTCTTTAGTTTCTTCAGTTGTTCTCTCAGAATTTGTTCCTTCTTGGGATCAAGCGATTTGTCCTCGGATGACGAGTATTTTGAAGCACCAGTCTCAGTCAGCTCATAAGAAATTATTCAGGTATATTTAATGAGACCAGGAGAATCGGATTTGGATGAATAATAGTGCGGAACAGGACTCATCCAACGGGAATCGATGTTTGGATCCTTGCGAAGATAGGGTTTTAGGACATCCGAATAGACCTCACTCATGTAGATTACTCTTTCCGGACCTGTTGAGGAATCATCAGACAATTCCTCTTCTAGAAGGTCAAAGGAGACTTTCTTTTTAGATGAAGGAGCAACCATTTTGTTTTGTGAAGGTACTGGTCCTGGGAGTGAGGTGTTGATACTTGAGTCTCCAGATGAATAACCTTTGAAATTTTTCTCCTAGGTCGGTGTACTTCCTACGTATTTGTTCTTAGTTTTCTTAATGTTGGTGCACTCCTGAGTTAGATTGATTTGGTTAAGGTAGTCATAGAAGGTTAACTCAGGGTAAGCCCATGCATATGTCTTAGGATCATATAAGAAACACTTTTCTATGGTAAGAGTTGCGGGAAATGGAATAGTAGGGAGAGTTTCTTCATGTTTGTTCTCAATTAACTTGAAGTTGGTGCAATCCTGTGTCAGGTTCATTTGATCAAAGTGATCCGAGGAGATTTCGGCCGACTCAGGATGCGCCCATGCATATGTCTCAAGATCATATCAGTCATATATTCGATTTTCCATGGTGCGAGCAGCAGGAAATGGAATAATGGTGAGGGTCTCTAAACCAATAGTCTCATCAACATTCGTTATCTCAAGTATAGCAACGGGGTAGGGCTCATCTACCATTTGATGGTTACGGCTTTCGAGGGCTTCGTGGGTTGCCTCAGAAAATCTTGGTTTCTCAAAGACTTATTGAGATCGAAGTGCTCCCATTGCTGTAAAATTGATTCACTGAGTCTCACACTCAATAATTGCCTTAGCCAATGCCAAGAATGGCTATTCGAGAATGATTGGATACTGGTTGAATTCTCCTTGATGCTCAATATCAATGATCGTGAAGCATATTTTGAGCGAAGCACCTTGGAATGTAATGATGACGGAAATTGTTCCTCTTGGCTGCTTTATAGATCGATCAGCCAATTGAACGATATCTCTTATCTTCCTGATAGGTCTGAGTTTGAGCTCGTCAAATACAGAGGTCCGGAGGATATTGATTGGTGAGTTGTCATCGATTCGAGCATGGGTCAATATGGTGTCTTTAATTCCATAGTCAAATCTGAGCAACTGCTTCACTGTACGGCTCTTGGTTTTTCTCCTCATCACAAAGGAGGTGGCCATTGACAAGATATGTCTTTCAGTCTTTGTTCTTATCCTGCCCAACCTTTTCATCATTAATTTGTTCATTACACATCCTTTAAGGTCGGGAAAGTGTTCAATGGATTGTATCAAGGGAAGTTCAAAAATCAATCTTTTTTCTAGTGCTTCCCTGAGACAAGGATCCAAATTCTTCAAATATTCTTTAGTTTCAATTTTTATATATTTTTCTGGATTTTTTATTTTTTGGGTGTTTTTGAATGTTTCAATTTTTTTGGTATTTTCTGTGTGGTGTGGTGATGTGGTGTTTTCCGTAGATAAGAAGGGGTTTTGATGTGTTGAGTGAGAATCAGAGTCAGAGTTATTCCAAGGGGAGTAATAAGTAGAAGTGTCGTTGTCAGAGTCATCCCTAGGGTGAACATAGTCCATGGGTTTCTGAATATCCTCATGTTTCTCAACATTAGATCCATTTATTTCATCCTCTTCTTTCATACTCGAACTTCCGTAAAATGAAATTAGTCGGTTTTTGAAAATGTTTTTCTCCATCAATTCATATCTCTTACTTATCCTCAAAATGTTATCCTCCAAAGATTTTTTTAGGAACAGTCTGTGTGGTTTCTAGTTTTTGAATTTGAGATCCAGTCATTGCATCTTCCATTTTCATGTATGACCTGGGAGAAGATCTTCTTGGAATATCTAATATATGATCTTTATCTTCTGAAAATTTCTCCTTAAAAATCATGGAAGGAGACTGCTTGATGTGAGGGCCAATATCGGCCTCATATTCAACATGGTGTGATTCAGGTATGTATAGTTGGTTTGAGTAGAGTCCATTCATTTGGTCATGATTGCTCGGACCCTTATACTGTGGAGTCAACATATAGGGACTATGTGTGTCATTATAATCAGTCCATTCCTTTATATGACGGTCATGTCTGAAGGTGGATTGTCACAGTTAATCCAAGATGGAAGATTATTAGGTGCGGGTCAATCCTCTTGATATGTTCGGACCTCCATTTTATTCCCAATGGTCAAATCTAGTTGTGGATTTGTTAAATATTGACTTGTTCGAACTATCTGGTGAGGAGAGATTGAAGTCAGTTGGAGTTGTTGTCTCGGTCGGTCATTCGTCTCAAAAGTGGTTTGATGTTCAAATAATTCATGAGTTCCAAGAGTAATGGGTCAATCAAAGATGGTAGTTGCTCATTTGTGTTCAAGGGCGGGGAAGGTGGGAGATGTGAAGAAGTGTTAAATTCAATCAGATTCATTAAGTGGTTAGAATCTCCCATGAATGATAGATTGACATTTACAGAATATGAAGGATGGATTATATGATCAGAATATAGAGGACTGACATACGAAGAAGTGGAGACCTCTGTCGGTTATTTGTTTGTATGATCCGAATACAAATGATTGTCATTCATGAAGTAGATCGGATTTGTAGAGAGGGTTGGATCTATTTGTGGGTGAGAGTCTCCTATGGAAGTTGGATGATGTCTAGTTGGAGTAGGTTTTGAAGCTTTGGGTTTAACTGAGACGAATTCATTTTCGTAGTATAGCTTTGATGGATACTCGGACAAATGTCCCGTCATTTTTGAAAGATCCAACGTAATGGATGACAATTTGAGTTTGACCTAGACGAATTTATTTTCCTAATACGGATCTGGAGGGTACTTGGACAAAAGTTCCATAATTTTTGAAGGAGGTTTATTAGTTGACATAATGGATCTTAGTTAACGATGTTCAAGTACCAAGGATATTCAACAGATGAAACCTTAACTATTTCAGATCAAGAAAGGAGAGTGATGGCACAAGTGTGTGGTTTTTTATCTTCAAAATCAGTTTACGCACATCAATATAAACACAAATCAAACCCCAGGTTCACCAACTTACACAATGAAGCCGTAAGAGTTCGGCAATTTATCTTTTCAATTTTAATTGTTGATAAATCAATCTTGGAAAATAATTAGCGAGATGTTAGGTGCCGGAAATTTTCTTAATGAATGGCATGAATTCTTATGACTGGTTGCACCTACTTTAAGCTAGTATGGGTGTAAGTACGGACCGTAAAATAGCTACCCGTGTTACTTAACGATGGAGCCTTACGCAGTGTCCTTTAAACCACCCACTCTGCTAAGGAAATCCGGACCGTTTACCGGCTACCCATAGATCCTCACTGAGAAGTAGCTAATCATTTTTATAGAATCATTAGTCAATAAGAAAATCCAGATTTTGGCTCTAGCCTTAAGAGTCGTCTCTCGCTCACTCAGACAAATAAATGAATCCAAGGTCGGGGTTGCTCTCCCACAAAAATTCTTGATTTTATGGGTTAATTTAGACGGCTTTATTTAGCATTCTCAATTTTACTTAGGTGATCACTGAAAAATTAGGTAAGCATAAATACATGTCTATCGTCCAGTCCCTATTTCCTTTTAAAATTATGTGACAAAATAAGAGGGAGAAATTCGGGAAAAGCCGATGCACGTAAAACAATGATATATGCTCAGATAGAAGACTTACAATGATTCCTCGCAACCATGTGGGATGCAATACAAGAATTAAAAAAATTAATCTACATGAATGCAAGCTGATGAAAACCGCACCTAACAGAAAGTTCTATTAGCCGGGAAGAAATGAGTTAAATTTTTGAATAAGTTGAACGATCTAATGTCCGTCTAAAATAATGTGCAGTGTGATCCTAGGTTCTACGAGTATAATCAAAAATTATACAAGCTCTAATAGTCGTATGTGTGGGTCTAACCTACGAGCCACCCAAGTCAGGCCCCACGCTCACTGGAGAGTGAAACAGTCCACGACGCACCATAGAAAAAGTTCAAGATCTTTTTTTACACACGTGAGAGTCCAAACGGAGCTTCTAGAAATGAGCAATTAATTACATAAAATTAAATTGCAAAAAATAAAATCCTATGCTCTACGCTCTCTTACGACTCTACTCAATCTTAACTTTATTTACGGTTTTCGAGTGTCGGTGAATATGCATCGATTTTTGTGAGAAACCGCTCCATGTATGTCGAGTATCTCGTAAGAACAATAAGAGAGAGAATGTAAAAGAGTGACTCAAAATTTATAAAAAAAATAAAGATAGAAAATAAATGCGAAAAAAATAAATACAGGAAAAAATGGAATTTTTACAGTGAAGATTCGGGGGGTCAGACTACCCGAATGCTGAAAACCTAACAAAAAATTTTAGACAAAAACTAAGTTGTTTGCCTCCCCAGCAACGGTGCCATCTAATGAGTTCGGATCTGCCAACGTTAATTATGGGGAATTATCGAGCATTTAAATTAATTATGAATGTGTCATTGTCGGACAATCAGAATCGGTCAAGAAATAACCACAAAATTTTATTCAACTTTATTCGAAGTGGTTTGATGCTTATTTTACTTGGGCAAGTCCCAAGATCGAACTCAAGGAGGCAAAGGAACAACCTAGAAATTTGTCTATCAAAGTTCATGCATGATTTTTGAGGCGGTCTTTTTATTTTTAATGCAATTTGGGATGCAAAAATGCAAATTAGACCAATTTTAGGGACTAAAAATGTAAAGATCAATCAAATGATGTTTGAAAAATACGAAACTTGGTCAAGATGACAGTTATGAAGAAATGAATGCACTAATATTTTATTTGGAATTTTATAACTATTTTATGAATAATGAATGCAATCATAGTGAATTTCAATTATTAATTATAATAAAAATTAAACCTATTTATTTTCAAGGGATAAAATTATCTAAGATCTATCACTAGGTGATTGATCTCAGAAAAATCCCAAAACTTGAAAATCCTAGATTTAATACCTATAAAAAATCAAAGATTGAAATATGCAAAATGATTTTATAGAGGAAACCATGCATGCAAATGCAATTCTTTTTGGGCACGATGTTACACACAATTAATTCTCTTATCTATGAATTTTTGACAGATTGTTGAGCAATGGTTAATTTAATATGAATTTCCAAACACATAATGGGCAAAATATGCAAATTTCTGGAAGAAAATTAATCAATAATTAATCACAAACCACAAAAATATCACAAACATGCCATATGGTAGAGAGTTAATGGAAGAACATCATGCAACTTTTTGATAAATAAAAGGATGCGATGTAGTGTTCAAAATGTAGCAACAATTCAGGGGTCTTAATGCAAAACTACAACAAATATATAATGCAAAAGAGGCAGAGGAGGGACTAAATATAAATACCAAAACTCTGGGAGGATTAGTTGCAAAATTTCCATAGGTCGACCCTTGGAGCGGTCGGGGTGGGTGGCAATAATGCGGCTCTTCAATGGCGTTTCCGTAAATTTCCCATGAGGTCACGTGCGAGGCACGTGACCTCTAGGTTGGGCTTCGGTGTAAATCAAGCAGATCTCCAGGGGCTCCTCAACAATTGTCCCTCCGTACACATGTGTGTCACATGCGGAGGGGCCTTCTTTGAATTGAGTGGAGATTCAGCGGCATTCTTGCAAGTTCCCCCAACCACGTGCAGCTCACGTGGGAGGGGGCCTCAGGTCTCGAACGCAGAGGAGAAGCGGAGCAGGCGAGGCTCCTGGCTGGAAGTGCAGTGCGGCTGTGGTGTCTCCCTCGGTAGGGCTCCATCCGTCGAGGGCGGCTGGAGGGCGAGATGGCGCGAAGGACCTTCGACCGATGTGGACGAGCTCCAGGGTTGGTGTCGGAGGCTGAATCGTTGATGAAGTAGGGGATAGATGAGCGGCTGTTGTGCCTGAGTCAGAGGTGGCTGAGGCTGTAGTTGAGGAAGACGAATATGGTCGTTGTCTTGTCATTGTTGATGGCAGAGTCTAAGTGAGCAGAGGTAACTCCCAGGTGCGGTGGTTGGCAGAGTCAACGCGAGATGGTCGAAGCAGTGATGGAAGGTGGTTGGAGTTGCGGGTGGATGCGCGTTGGCGGTGCTCAACAGTGGTCGACACCGGAGCAAGGTAGGCGTCGAGGATGCTCTGCAACGGCTGTGATGGCCGGATATCGTCGCAGGTGATGTCGACGGAGTTGTCACCTCCACATCTCGTGCGCTATCGACGGATGGGTTCGAGGATGGGTGGCGGTGGAGTTAAATAGAATGCGAGGAGGGAGGGTCGACTCGGAGGTGGCAATTAGGAAGGTGATCATGAAGGGATTGATTGGAAAGGGAATGGGAATCGTGAGATTAGAGGAGATACGATGGGGCGGCGATCGAGTTTGACAAGGGCATGAAGAGGAAGGCAGCCGGTGATGGCGGATTTCACAGAGGAGGGTGACGGGTCCGAAAATCACCGAGTTAAAAGAGTTTTTAATCGTCGAGTGTGAAAATAATTAAAGTCGTTCGTTGTAGGCGGCGATCGGAAACAGTCAAGAAATAACCACAAATTTTTAATCAATTTCAATCAAGTGATTTTTATGTTTATTTTACTTGGGCAAGTCCCAAGGTCGATCACAAGGAGGCAAAGGAATAACCTAGAGATATGTCTATCCAATTTCGTATTCGGTTTTCAAGGCGGTCTTTTTTGGAATTTTTAATGCAAATGAGAGATGCAAAATGCAAATTCGGCCTATTTTAGGGACTAAAATGTAAACTTCAATTAAACGATGTCCGAAAAATACGAAACTTGGCCCAAATGTTAATTATGACAAAATTAGTGCACTGTAATTTTTTTGGAATTTTCTGATGCAATATGAATTTTTTATGAATTTTTAAATGTAGAAAATGATTTTCAATATTTAATTATAATAAATATTCAACCTACTTATTTTCAAGAGATAAAATTATCTAAGATCTATCACTAGCTGATGGATCTCAGAAAAATCCTAAACCTCAAAAATGTGGGGTTTAATACCTATTAGAAATTAAATACTGAAATATGCAAAATGATTTTTACAGAGCAAATTATGCATGCAAATGCAAAGATTTTTGGGCACAATGTTAAACACGAATAACTCTACAATCTATGATTTTTCAGGGATTTTTAGAGCAGCGGTTAATTAACTGAGAATTGTAGAACACAAACTGAGTAAAATATGCAAATTTCCACAGAATAAATAATTATTAATCAACCACTAGTCACAAAAATATCCACGACATATCAAAATGTAGAGAATTACATGAGGAACACAGTGCTATTTTTAAATAAATAAAATGATGTCATGTAAAGGTTCAAAATTTAAGGGAAAGACAGGGGTATCTATGCAATAAAAATAAATAAATAAAAATGCAGAATAGCCTAAATGCAATTACCGATAACAGGTAGGGGTGCCCTTGCAAAATTCCCAGAGGGGCATGTGCGTGCACGTGCCCTCTGGAGGTGGGGGCTAGAACGTGAAAAGGAGAACCTCCAGGGGGGCGTGCAATTTGCCCCCTCGGTCACGTGCGGAGCACGTGACCAGGGGTATGAGGTCACGCTGACGTCCCCCCGCACGCGCCTCGCACGTGGGGGGTCTCGGGCTTCGAGCCCGGCCTGCGGCTGGAGGCGGTGGTGCGATGGCCGACCGGTGGGCTGCTGCTGGCGGCGTTGTAGCGGCGGAGGAGAAGCCGGCGAGGGGCGGTCAAGGGCCGACACACGGCCGAGGCGGAGGAGCGGTGTAGCGGAGCCGCTGCGTAGCTCCGGTGGTCGTCGAGTGAAGGTCGGGGCGAACACCAAGCTTCTGGCGAGGTGGAGTCGAAGATGGTGGAGCGCTGGAGGGGCTCCTGCCTTCTGCTAGTGCTGCGGAGGAGCCAGCCGAGGAAGATGCCGGTCCTGCGGTGGAGGCGAGAGCGTGGTGGCGCTCCGAGGTCCGGCGGAATAGCTCGAAGATGGAGTCGTTGTGGAGCGAAGACGTAGGGGGTCTGTCGTTGTCGGAGAAGACGATTGTTGAAGGCGGAGAAGAAGATGTTGGTCGTAGGCGATGAAGCTGCTCGAGATGGAGGTGTCGATGAAGCAGTCGTAGGCTCGACGGCACGGAGGTGGCCGGAGCGAGAGCAGCACAGGCGAGGTGATCGCCGTCGCGATGAGGACCAGGGGTCCTCGGATCTCGCCGTAGCGGTGGCTCGTCGGCGCTGTCACCGTCGCGAGGTAGACCTAGGGACAGTCGGTGGATGATCATCTGGGGTTGGCATCGAGGTCTTTAAATAGGGTACGGCGGCTGGTTGGCGCTTGTTGCGAGATTGACGGAGGCGGACAAGGCGGGGGGGGTGGTGATAATGGCGGGGGCGGCGGTTGCGGAGGATAATGGAGGAGCGGAGGGCGCGAAGTTGGGCGGAGGACTCGGGGGCCGTTGAGGACGAAGATCAGGGGCCGTTCGATCGGCCGCTGATCGAACGGCCTCTAGGATGCCACGTGGTGCTGACTGGGAGGAAGTGCGGGGCACGTGCGGAGCTCGTGCCTGGGAGGCACGTGCGACGCACGTGCGTCCGCTTTAATAATTTTTTTTATTTATAAAAACGAGTATATAAAAGGCCCAAAAAACGCTGACACGTGGCGGCCTCTGGAGCTGCCACGTGTCAGCACCAGAAAAATCAAAAGAAAAAGAGTTTGTAAAATCAAAAAGAAATAGTAAACGACCTCGGATCGAAAATGTTTCTTCACGAAAAATGCTCGTCTCGACGAGATCTACAACTTTGATGAAGACTTTAAAGCCAAAATCGGTTAAATGAAAAAAGTGAATTTTTGGGGTATCCATGTACACAGAATACCTAGATTTTTGGGTTTTGTAATTTTTTGTCATTTTTAAACAAGATAAAAAATCCAGAAAAATATGGAAAACTCAAAGATAAATAAAAGACACCTTAATCTAATTTTTTTTGGATTTTTATTAATAAAGAAAATATATACATAAAATACAAGGTCAAAAGCCGCGGAAATATACAATGTACAAAAGAGGCCCAAAACTCAACTTTCACATACGAGCTCCGATTCACTTGAACTTGGTCTTGTTTTGAAGGTAATTGAATGTACATTAGTTCAAAAGTAAGTAGGATCAAATCGGACACTGGATGGAGAAGATATGGGGCTTTTAGTCCGAAAATCCTGAAACTAGGGTTTGGGTTTTTGGTCCACTTACCAGGGTTAGTGATTTTTTTGTATTTTTTATTTATTCTTGTTAGTGATATGTACACAGTGGAGGTGGGTTTGTGGCATTCGGAGTTAGCATGGAGGAGTTAAAAATAGGGGAAGTTAGGCTATTTACAGGTCATTTTTGGCTTGGATTTTTGGCTTCTTATTTTATGCAGAAATTAATGCTAAAATGTAATTCTTATGAAATCATGCATGAATGCTAATTATGCAGAATAAATGCAGAAATACTGTTGATTTTGAGGGACTTGAGCTTAATTAATGATACTTAGAATGGTGAATCCGAGATTCATCATCCCCCTATACTTAAACCATGCTCGTCCCTGAGCATCAAAAAGAAATGCCATGAAGTGAAATGAGACTGGGTTCCATACTAAGACCATGAACTGAAGGTGAAAGTGAAACTAAACTCATCCTTTGGATTAATAATGTGTCGGAACTTCTGTGAGACTTAGAATTTTAAAATCAACAGCCCTCAAGTTCTACACATCATTGTCACAGTTTCGGCTCAGAAGTCATCTTAGATCAATCCTCTTCCCAAAGTATACCCTATGAACATTGAATAACCGACTCATGTGTGTGAAGGGTTTTAGCTCTTCCCATTCAGAATGCCAGACTATCATGCTCCTCTCCTCTCCAGTAACTCGTCCTCGGGGAGTCAGGTATTTCCTTCTAAGGTCTGTCGTGTTGTGTTCACAATCGAATGAGGGAGAAGATAGAAGAAAGAGAAAAGAACTGGAGGGTGGCCAGTGTAGTCACCTCTCCTTGTGAAGATGGCCAGTGTAGCCGAGTCTCCACCAAGATCTGCAGGTTCTTGAAGCTTGGACCTTTTTGGTCGGATTTTTATTTGGTAGAATGCTTCTTTGTATTTGGAATTTTTGGTGGTGCTGCTTGGATCTTGTTGTGCCCCTACGGATATAGAATCTTTTTGTTCCGTACATTTTTTTGGGGTCTTAGAAAAAATTGTGCCCAGCCGTCCATCCCTTTTCGAAGCTTTATTTCAACCCGTACTCCGATCTTTAGATTTCCACGCTACCAGAAAAGAGACTCACACAGTCTTCCAACATCCCGTCTGGGTTGAGCTAAGTGCATAGTGCGAGAGTGCGAATTAATTCCCTATTCCAGAGTTGTACCCAGAATGAAGAGATCAGGTTAGACACTAAGAGTCAAACGTTGTACATTGTCATGTGGAACTTAAGGAATTAAGTCAAAAAGACCTGAAGCTCTTAAAATCCTATTTCTTGATGAAGTTCCTCTGAAAATTAGATGGGTTAAGGTCAAGTTCAGACCACTCTCGGTTTCGGCTCATAACTCGGTTCAGAACCCAATGACTTTTCACAGATGCAAATGCATGTGATGTTGGATGAAGTGCAGGTGTGTGCAATGCAGACACAAATTTTTTTTTATTATTATTTGTTTTTTTTGACATTTTATGCAAGGGATTTTTTTATGCAGAACATGGAATAAGAAGCCTTTCTTTTTTTTCAAAAAATTTGGTCACGGTTAGTGTTAGTGGAAAAACCCCCCTTTTTTTGTGCTTGTTTGTTGTTTTTTTTTGTTAGTACCCACCCCGTAAATACATATAGACTTACGCGAAAGTACGAGATATGGGTAAAATGTATACAAAGTATATACAGACCCCCCTATACTTAGCGAGTGCTATGTCCTCAGAGCACAAGAAGCAGAAGACATAGCTCGGGCTAAGCGTGAGGGAGTGGAAAAAAATGAAAAGAAAAGCGGTCAGGAAATGAGGAGAGTATATACAGGTGGATGTCGGTTCCCCCTATACTTAGGCTCTAGTCAGCCTAAGTGTAAGAGAAGGATGGAAATGGAGTGATCAGGAGAAGGAGTGTGACGAGAGAAATGGTATATACAAATGGCATCGGTCCCCCCCTATACTTAGGCCTTGGCCTAAATAGAGGAAGAAGTTGTACAAGGGAACCGATGTGGTCGGGAGGGAGGGTGGGTAGCCGATGATTAAGGTGGTTTTCGACTGATCTTTTTGTGAGCCTGTAGTAGGAGATCGTAGTGATGAGTCGGCGATGAGGCATATGATTCCCAACTACAATCAGTGTCATCCTCAGAAAATTCATGATTGATAATCGATGAAGTGTTTGAGTCAGATGAAAGATATCCATCATCAGAGTTATCCTCAGAGGAGTAGTATTTGAAAGTGGACATACTCCAAGTATTCTGGTCTTTTTGTTTCTTCAATTGTTTTCTCAAAATTCGTTCCTTCTTGGGGTCAATCGGTTTGTCCTCGGATGAATACTCAGAAGCACCGGTTTCAGTCAGCTCATACAAAATAATTCCAGTGTACTTGAAGAGTGCAGGAGCATCAGCTTTGGATGAGTAGTAGTTAGGAACGGGAGTTGTCCAACGGGGATTGAATTTTGGATCCTTGCGAAGATATGGCTTTAGGGCTGTCGAACAGACTTCACTCATGTAGACCATCTTTTCCGGACCTGATGAGGGATCATCAACTGATTCCTCTTCCAAAAGGTCAAAGGTGACTCTTTTTTTATTTCGTCGTGAAGGTGTCGGTTTACTTGAGTATCCAGATGAATAGCCATTGAAATTTTCCTTGGTTGGTGCTTGGTCTGCGTGCTTGTTCTTAGTCTCTCGAATGTTTGAGCATTCTCGATTTGGGATGATTTGGTCAAGATATTCGGAGAATGTTGCTCCAGGGTGTGACCATGCATATGTCTCAGGATCATAGTAGAAAGATTTGTCTATTTTGAGATCCGCAGGAATTGAAATACTGGGGAGAGTCTCTGCATGTTCTTTCTCAATTGATTCGATGTTGGCGCAATCCTGTGTCGAGTTGATGTAATCCATGTAGTCAGAGTAGGTTGACCCAGGGTGTGCCCATGCATAAGTCTCCGGATCATATGATTCATATACATGATTCTCCATTATGAGAGCGGCTGGGAATGGAGCAGGGGGGAGATTTTCTAAACCAATAGTCTCATCAACAACCGCTATCTCAGGTGTGGCTGCGGGGGAGGGCTCTTCTACCGTTTCATGGTTACAGTTGTCGGGGACTTCGTGGGTTGCCTCAGAAGATCGTGGTTCCTCAAAGATAGGGTCGGATTTAAGTGCTTCCAATGTTGTGAAATTGATTTCCCGAGTCTCACAATCAATACTCGCCTTGGTCAATGCCAAGAATGGCTTTCCGAGAATGATTGGAGACTGGGTGAATTCTCCTTGATGCTCAATATCAATGATCGTGAATTCTACTTTGAGCGGAGCACCTTGAAATTTCATGATGACAGAAATGATTCCTCTCGGTCGCTTTATCGATCGGTCCGCCAATTGAATAATCACTCGTAATTTCCTGATTGGCCTGAGTTTGAGTTCGTGAAATACAGAGGTCGGGAGGATATTGATTGGTGAATCGTCATCAATCCGAGCATGGGTGAAAATTGTGTCTTTGATTTCACAGTCAAATATGGGAAACCGCTTCACTATGTGGCTCTTGGTTTTTCTCCTCAACACCAAGGAGGAGGACATTGACAATATATGTCTCTCGGTCTTGGTTCTAATCCTGCCCGACTTTTTCATAGTTAATTTTTCCGTTAAAAATCTTTTAAGGTCGGGGAAGTGTTTAATGGCATGTAGAAAGGGAAGTTCAAAAATCAATTTCTTTCCTAGTGCTTCCCGTACAGTTGGATCCAAATTCCTCAGATCGTCTTCAGTCTCAATTTTTATGAAATTTTCTAAATTTTCATTTTTTTTGTGATTTTCAAATATTTCCATTTTTTTGGTATTTTCTGAGTGGTGTGAGGGTGTGGGGTGTTCTTCAGATGAAAAGGGCTCTGGTGTTCAGGGTGAGGGTCAATGACATAGTCATTTTCAGAATCGTCCCTAGCTCCCTGAATATCCTCAGAATTTTCAACCTCAGATCCAGTTATTTCCTCATTCATTTTACTGTCCGAGCCACCATAGAATGTGATGAATCGATCGGTAAATTTTTGAAATCTCTCCTCTATTGAATTGAATCTTGTTTTTATCCTCGAAATATCATCCTCAAAATTCAATTCATGATTAATCATAGGCCCAGACGGTGTGTGTTCGATAATTTCATCTTCCATTTTCTCGTTTGTGCTGAGAGGAGAATTTCTTGGAATATCCAATATATGATCATTAATTTCAGAAAATATCTCCTCAATAATCATGGAAGGCGGCTGCTCATATGATCTAGACATGTGGAGTCGGTCCGAAGGGTGATCAATTCTTTGAGTGGTCGGACCTTGATGTTGTGGAGTCAGCATGTAATCAGTCCAGTCCTCTTTATGATTGTCATGTCTGAAAAGGGGGTTGTGATGGTCAATCCAAGATGATGATTGTTCATGTGTGTTCAATGGGAGGGTTGATGAAATAGGTGAAGAAGTGTTTAATTCAATAATGTAGTGATCATCTCCCATGAACGAAGGATTGACATTTACCGAATAAGAAGAATGAATTGTATGATCGGCATAGAGAGGGTTGATATATGAAGAAGTAGAGACCTCAGTCGATTGTTGATTTGTTGTGTCCGAAAACAGAGGATTGTCATTCATGAAGCAGATCGGATTAGTAAAAAGAAATGGTGGTTGAGAGTCTCTTGGAGGAGGTGTTTTGGGTCTAACCGACACGAATTCATTTTCATAGTATAGTTCTGATGGATTCTCGGTCATTTCTGAAAGAGTTGAAAGGAATGAGGGGTTGGGTCTATTTTTGTACAAGAATTCCATTATGAAGAAGAGAGGAGAGATGATTGTACGGGATAGTCAAGAGTAATCAAATGTGTGGCTATTGATCTTGAAATCGTTCACGCACACCAATGCAAACACAATTCAAACATGCACTTTATTGTTGATAAATTGACAATAGTGGACAAGAGAATGAATGATATCGACAGTAGGATTTCCCAATTCCCAAAGCAGATGGAGGAGCTCACCGAGAAGGTGTCCAAGATGGGGATGCCTAGTGCACCTACTGTCCCGATCTATTATGTGCATCATGTCCAGGAGCAGCCAGGAGCAGAGCAACAGCAACCATGGGCTCAGGAGCAATCCTATGCCCAATTTTCCCAACAGCCGCCGTTCATCTCCTCAAGTCGTGACAGCCAAGGTCGGCGTGATCCGAGGAAGACCCTCCTCGCAGCAGTGCCGCCTCCGAGCCGCTGCTCCGCCCCGGCCCTGCCACGCCGTCGAGCCCCTCCTCAGGTTATCTCTCTCTCTATCTATCTGCACCTCCGCTACTCCGCCCATCGACAACCACCGCAAGCTCCACCTTCTTCATCCACGCCTCCGCGCGAGGCTCCGCCTTGAGCTGCTCCGCCCCAATCGTCGTCTTTGCCTTCTTCGACTTCACAAACCAAATCCGCTACGCCGCCGCTACCTCGACATCTCCAGCAGCTTCATCGACAACACCTCCATGCCGTCATCATCACCAACCCCGACCGTCTTCGACACCTCTGCCGCACCAGGAGCTTCGCACCACCATCTCCAGCGGGCTGCTACGCCTTCACCGATCGAGCACCACCCACCTGCACCGGAGTACACCACGTCGCTGCCTCGCCTTCGACCGGGCATCTCCGCCAGGAGTGGCCCCGTTCTCCAGCGCAGATCTTCATCCCCGGCAACGGCGCCATCTGACGGGTCCGAAAATCACCGAGTTAAAAGAGTTTTTAATCGTCGAGTGTGAAAATAATTAAAGTCGTTCGTTGTAGGCGGCAATCGGAAACAGTCAAGAAATAACCACAAATTTTTAATCAATTTCAATCAAGTGGTTTTTATGTTTATTTTACTTGGGCAAGTCCCTAGGTCGATCACAAGGAGGCAAAGGAACAACCTAGAGATATGTCTATCCAATTTCGTGTTCGGTTTTCAAGGCGGTCTTTTTTTGGAATTTTTAATGCAAATGAGAGATGCAAAATGCAAATTCGGCCTATTTTAGGGACTAAAATGTAAACTTCGATCAAACGATGTCCGAAAAATATGAAACTTGGCCGAGATGTTAATTATGACAAAATTAGTGTATAATTTTTTGGAATTTTCTGATGCAATATGAATTTTTTATGAATTTTTAAATGCAGAGAGAATGATTTTCAATATTTAATTATAATAAATATTCAACCTACTTATTTTCAAGAGATAGAATTATCTAAGATCTATCACTAGGAGATGGATCTCAGAAAAATCCTAAACCTCGAAAATGTGGGGTTTATACCTATTAAAAACTAAATACTGAAATATGCAAAATGATTTTTACAGAGCAAATTATGATGCAAATGCAGAGATTTTTGGGCACAATGTTAAACACGAATAACTCTACAATCTATGATTTTTCGGGGATTTTTAGAGCAGCGGTTAATTAACTGGGTATTTTAGAACACAAAATGGGTAAAATATGCAAATTTCCACAGAATAAATAATTATTAATCAACCACTAGTCACAAAAATATCCACGACATGTCAAAATGTAGAGAATTACATGAGGAACACAGTGTTATTTTTAAATAAATAAAATGATGTCATGTAAAGGTTCAAAATTTAAGGGAAAGACAGGGGTATCTATGCAATAAAAATAAATAAATAAAAATGCAGAATAGCCTAAATGCAATTACCGATAACAGGTAGGGGTGCCCTTGCAAAATTCCCAGAGGGGAACGTGCGTGGCACGTGCCCTCTGGGGGCAGGGGCTGGAACGTGAAAAGGAGAACCTCCAGGGGGCGTGCAATTTACCCCCTCGGTCACGTGCGGAGCACGTGACCAGGGGTATGAGGTCACGCTGACGTCCCCCCGCACGCGCCTCGCACGTGGGGGGTCTCGGGCTTCGAGCCCGGCCTGCGGCTGGAGGCGGTGGTGCGATGGCCGACCGGTGGGTTGCTGCTGGTGGCGTTGTAGCAGCGGAGGAGAAGCCGGCGAGGGGCGATCAAGGGCCGACACACGGCCGAGGCGGAGGAGCGGCGTAGCGGAGCCGCTGCGTAGCTCCGGTGGTCGTCGAGTGAAGGTCGAGGCAAACACCAAGCTTCTGGCGAGGTGGAGTCGAAGATGGTGGAGCGCTGGAGGGGCTCCTGCCTTCTGCTAGTGTTGCGGAGGAGCCAGCCGAGGAAGATGCCGGTCCTGCGGTGGAGGCGAGAGCGTGGTGGCGCTCCGAGGTCCGACGGAATAGCTCGAAGATGGAGTCGTCGTGGAGCGAAGACGTAGGGGGTCTGTCGTTGTCGGAGAAGATGATTGTTGAAGGCAGAGAAGAAGACGTTGGTCGTAGGAGATGAAGCTGCTGGAGATGGAGGTGTCGATGAAGCGGTCGTAGGCTCGACTGCACGGAGGTGGCCGGAGCGAGAGCAGCAAAGGAGAGGTGATCGCCGCCGCGACGAGGACCGGGGGTCCTCGGATCTCGCTGTAGCGGTGGCTCGTCGGCGTTGTCACCGTCGCGAGGTAGACCTAGGGACAGTCGGTGGATGATCATCTGGGGTTGGGGTCGAGGTCTTTAAATTAGGTACGGCGGCTGGTTGGTGCTTGTTGCGAGATTGACGGAGGCAGACAAGGTGGGGGGGGGGGGGGGGTTGGTGATAACGACGGGGGCGGCGGTTGCGGAGGATAACGGAGAAGCGGAGGGCGCGAAGTTGGGCGAAGGACTCGGGGGCCGTTGAGGACGAAGATCAGGGGCCATTCGATCGGCCGCTGATCGAACGGCCTCTAGGACGCCACGTGGTGATGATTGGGAGGAAGTGCGGGGCACGTGCGGAGCTCGTGCCTGGGAGGCACGTGCGACGCACGTGCGTCCTCTTTAATAATTTTTTTATATAAAAACGAGTATATAAAAGGCCCAAAAAACGCTGACACGTGGCGGCCTCTGGGGCGGCCACGTGTCAGCACCAGAAAAATCAAAAGAAAAAGAGTTTGTAAAATAAAAAAGAAATAGTAAACGGACTCGGATCGAAAAAGTTTCTTCACGAAAAATGCTCGTCTCGACGAGATCTACAACTTTCATGAAGACATCAAAGCCAAAATCGGTCAAATAAAAAAGTGAATTTTTGGGGTATCCCATGTACACAGAATACCTAGATTTTTGGGTTTTGTAATTTGTTGTCATTTTTAAACAAGATAAAAAATCCAGAAAAATATGGAAAACTCAAAGATAAATAAAAGACACCTTAATCTAATTTTTTTTGGATTTTTATTAATAAAGAAAATATATACATGAAATACAAGGTCAAAAGCCGCGGAAATATACAATGTACAAAAGAGGCCCAAAACCCAACTTTCACATACGAGCTCCGATTCAGTTGAGCTTGGTCTTGTTTTGAAGGTAATTGAATGTACATTAGTTCAAAAGTGAGTAGGATCAAATCGGACACTGGATGGAGAGAATATGGGGCTTTTAGTCCGAAAATCCTGAAACTAGGGTTTGGGTTTTTGGTCCACTTACCAGGGTTAGTGATTCTTTTGTATTTTTTATTTATTCTTGTTAGTGATATGTGCACAGTGGAGGTGGGTTTGTGGCATTCGGAGTTACAATGGAGGAGTTAAAAATAGGGGAAGTTAGGCTATTTACAGGTCATTTTTGGCTTGGATTTTTGGCTTCTTATTTTATGCAGAAATTAATGCTAAAATGTAATTCTTATGAAATCATGCATGAATGCTAATTATGCAGAATAAATGCAGGAATACTGTTGATTTTGAGGGACTTGAGCTTAATTAATGAGACTTAGAATGGTAAATCCGAGATTCATCAGAGGGCTGGGCGGATTTGGGGAGGCCTTGTTTGGAAGGAGATCGGGCTGATGAGCGTGAAGATTGGGGCGAGGGTGGCAGTGTCGGGCGGAATAGGATAGGAAGGAGGAGGAGATGGCAGAGGGGTGAGATACGTGGGAGGCGGTCGGTGAAGATCGCGAAGGGGTGACGGTGAATCGCGGGTGGCGCCGCCTCTCGATTAGGAAAGGAAAAAGAGGAAGGGGGCGAACTCTGGGCCATCTGATCGGTCGAGATCTGACGGTCCTAAAGGCGCAATGTGTTTTCTATATATTTTTTAATTTTTTAATTTTTAATTTTATTATTATTTTTATTTTTTTATAAATTAAACAAAATATAAGGCTAAAGTGGGTGACACGTGGTGGCTCCAGGAGCAGCCACGTGTCAGCCCTAGAAAAATCAAAAAAATAAATATAAAGATAATTAAAAAAGAAATAGCAAATGACCTCGGATCAAAAAACATTTTTCACAAAAGTTACTCATCTCGATGAGATCTACAACTTTCATGAAGAACCAAAATTAAAATCGATCATTTGTGCAAAGCGATATTTTTTGGGTATTCTATGTACATAGAATACCTTGATTTTTGGGTTTTATATTTTTTTATCATTTTTAAACCAGATAAAAATCTGGAAAAAAATATGATAAAATCAAATATTAATATTTACACATTAATCAAAGTTTTTTGGATTTTTATTAATTTATAAAAAGAAGAAATAAACTAAAACTTGAATATGACAATTTTTGTACAGACAGTTAGTGAAGACTCGGACTCAGTTAGTTTCTTTGATTTTAAGCTCAGTTTTGATTTGGATTTTTATGCATTTTAATAAAACTTTTATCAAAGAAGACAAATGAAAAAGAAATAAAATAAAATAAGTTTATTGTGTATATAAAATAATAGGTCAAAAACAGCTAAAATACAAAATATACAAAAGAAGCCCAAAGCCCAACTTTCACATATGAGCTCCGATTCACTTGAACTTGGTCTTGTTTTGAAGGTAATTGAATGTACATTAGTTTAAAAGTAAGTAGGATCAAATTGGACACTAGATGAGGAAGATATCAAGGTTTTAGTCTGAAAATCCTAGAACTAGGGTTTGGGTTTTTGGTCCACTTATTTAGGTTAGTGATTTTTTTGTATTTTTCATTTATTCTTGTTAGTGATATGTACACAATGGAAATGGTTTCAGTTCAATTAGAATAGCATGAATTACATAAATATCAGGGAAGTTAGGCTATTTTACATGTCATTTTGGCTGGGATTTTTGGCTTCTTATTTTGTGCAATAATGAGTGATAAAATGCAATTCTTATCAAAACATGTATGAATGCTAATTATGCAAAATAAATGAATAAATGCCTATGAATTTTAGATATTTGAGCTTAATTCATCATTTTTAGAGTGATGAATCTGAGATTCATCAATGACTAGTATAGCCAAGTCATCCAGCTGCAAGCTTACAAATATTCGACTTTGAAACTCTTATTATTTTGTTTCTTTATCATTGTATATATACTCCAGCAGGCATTTTACTTTTCAATCAGGCTTGTCCACTTTTGGAGATTGTACATTTTTTCTCTTTCTTTCTTTTTTTGAAAATATATACAAGGTGCAACATGCACAAAAGGATTTTTTCCTTTTGTGCTAGTAGATTATCCCCCTTTTGAAGCATTATTGCAACCCCACAGCATCTTGTCTTTAGACCTCAATGCTACTAGATCAGGTTGAGATGCACAACCCTCCCTAGTGGAGGACAACATGTTACACCTAGATGTACTACCCTCTTATGCTACTCCAAGCCAAAAGAATCTACCTCCTCACTACCTCCTCCTTTAGAGCTACGTGTAGAATGCTTGTCCAACATAAGCCACAGTCTGAAAGAATCATGCTTGTGATGTTAAATATTTTACTTAGACTAATCAAGATGGCATGTAAAATAGTCTTATGGACTCAAAGAATTAAGTCACTGGGACCTGAAAAGTCTTAACTCCATTTCTTATAAGGTTCCTCTGAAATTTAGTGTGGTCCAACTAAGCTCCATTCTTCAATTTTATTCCAGACTTAGTTTAAATGTCACTACTATCCGAAAAATGCACATGCAAATGCAAGAAATATGTACAATGCAAAGAAAAAGAAAATTTTTTTGAAACAATTTCTAATTCGATTTTTTATGGGTTTTTTGAAAAGAAAGGAAAATGATGCACATGTGAAAAGAGAGATTTTTTAAATTTTAATTATGCAAATTTTTATAGACTTTTGGTTTTTTAGTTTTTTAGGGTTTTTAAAGGAAAAAGGGTTAGTAAAATATATACAAGCATATACAAGGATTTTTTTTGTTTTTTTGTTGTTTTTGTTTTTTTGTTTTGTTTTTTGATTATTTTTTTGTTTTGTTTTGTTATTTTTTTATTTTACGAATTTATATTCATATCCCCAAAAATAATCATATTTAAAAATACGAGTTATGTCTAAAGTATATATACAATATATACGACACCCCCTGTACTTAGCTCGAACTATGTCCTCATAGTGATCATAGAGCGGCAAAGGAAGACATAACTCATGCTAAGTATAGAAAATTGAAAAGACCCATATGCTACAACGACTCAAAGAGAAGATGAGAGAATAGAAGTCGGTGATCCCCCCTATATTTAGGATCAAGTGATCCTAAGTATAGAAGACTGTACAACAGGGAAAAACCCATGAAGAGAATGTACAGACTCAACGAAAAAACACAAAAAAGAGTATATGAACAACATCACGCCCCCTATACTTAGGGTAGAGTATCCCTAAGTATAGGCAACAACAGGAGTGATGAACAGGACGAATATGAACAACACAACTCATTCACCCCCCCCCCCCCCATACTTAGGATAAAGCACATCCTAAGTATAGCATATATACACACGGAAAAGGGGTGAATGATAAAATGGAAGAAGAAAGAATGAAATGAAAGGATATACAAAAGGTTGTCAGCTCATGTATCAAACGTAGAAGATGGAATCAAAAGATCACCGTCTGATACCACAGATACAGAATCAGTGGCGGAAAGGAATGTATCATGATCTAGATATGGCTTCAGCAACTGTCCGTTCACAACAAATGGTTGTGCATCAGATGACAACCCAAATATGACAGTACTCCCATTGTCATGCACATCTCTCACGATGACCGATCCTAACCATTTGCTTTTCAATTTTTCTGGAAACAGCTTCAACTTAGCATCAAATAACCAAACTTTCTGATCAGGAGAGAAAGTCTTCCTTCGATTGTGTTTATCATGAGTGAGTAATCATATGCAAAGTCTTGGAATTCCAGTAATCTATTCAAATCCAACTTCAAGTTCTTTCATGCCTTCTCATAATCAAGATTGCATACATGGAGTGTCCAAAAAGATTTGTGAATTAATTTCACTGACAGGTGGCAAGTCTTTCCATACACCAATCTATAGGGAGACTTGCAAAAAGGAGACTTCACGTCGTCCGATAAGCCCATAGAATCGAATTAAGCATTTGGGGCCAGTTGTTCCGATCTTGACATACAAGTTTTTGCAATATCGTCTTGATTTCCCTATTTGAAAATTTTCCAAGCCATTAGTCTGAGGGTGGTAAGGAGACGCAACTCTGCTCAATGGCGTACTCCTTCACAAGCTTCTTTACTTCTCTATTAATGAAATGGCTTCCCCCATCTGAAATCAGTATTTTGAGAATCCCGAACCGCACAATAATGTGGTCCTTGAGAAAGGAACACACTATACGATATCTGCAGCTCGGGTGGGGATAGCTCCACCCATCGACTAACATAATCAACGGTGAGTAGGATGTATTGAAATCCCTGACTGATAGGAAATGGGCCCATGAATTCTATGCCCCAAGCACCAAAAACAGCAGAAATATGTATGTATCTTAGGGACATGGTATCTTTGGAACCAACGGTTCCTCCCATTTTCTGACAGTCAGTACAACCTCGAACATACTCTATAGTATCCTTAAATAATGTGGGCTACCATAGGCTACTCTGTAAAACCTTTTTTGCCGTGTGTTTCCCCGAATGATGCCCACCAGATTCTAGTTTGTGACAGTGCTCAAGTACACTGGTGTGTTCCTCCTGAGGAATGCACCTTCTCCAGATACAATCCACACCCTCACGAAATAGGTACGGATCCTCCATTGGTAATAGTGAATCTCTGACAGAAATATGTCTACCTTGTACTTCGGCTAATCTTGTGGAACTATCTTGGAGACAAGATAGTTCACAATATCAGCATACCATGGGAGTGAGTCCATAGACAAAATGGCCTCATTTGGAAAGGTTTCGAAAATAGGAATCATGTTCTGCTCAGAGGTCTCTGCATCTGTGATACGAGAAAGGTGATCTGCCACAACATTTTTCACTCCAAGTTTATCTGGAATCTCTAAATCAAATTCTTAGAGAAGAAGGGTCCATCTGATAAGGCGTGGTTTGGCATCCTTCTTTGCCTGCAAATATCGTATGGCAGTGTTATCCATGTATACAATAAGATGCGAACTGATGAGGTAAGATCAGAACTTCTCTATCCCAGAAACAACTACTAACATCTCCTTCTCTATGACTGTATAATTTCATTGTGCTTCATCCAGAGTCTTGCTAGCATAGTGTATAGCAAATGGTATCCCATCCCTTCTTTGTCCTAAAACAGTTCCAATTGAGAAATCTGATGTGTCTGTTATGATCTCGAAAGGAAGAGACCAATCTGGTAGCTGTAAGACATGAGCATGAGTAACCATATCTTTCATCTGATTGAATGCAAGGAGGACTTTCTCATCTACAACAAAATCACTCTCCTTACATAGAAGTTATGTCAAAGGCCTGACGATCTTGCTGAAGTCCTTTAGAATCGCCTATAGAATCCTGTGTGTCCCTGAAATGACCTCAACTGCTTCAAATTCTACGGTGGCTCTAACTTGTAAATCACATCAATCTTAGTTGGGTCAACCTCCATAACATGTTTGGAGATGACATGGCCCAATACAATCCCATTAGTCACCATATTACTCTTCTCCCACGAGAGCACTAGGTTTACCTCACAGCAACGTTGAAGAACTCGGTCTAAATGAGCAAGACATGTGTGAAAACTATCTCCGTAGACCGAGAAATCTTCCATGAAGACCTCAAGGAAACTAACCACCATGTCGGCAAAAACGGCCAGCATACACCTCTAGAATATAGCGAGGGCATTACACAATCTAAAGGGCATCCATCTAAAGGCGTAGGTGCCAAGTGGACAAGTGAATGTAGTTTTCTCCTGATTCTCAGGAGATATAGTAACTTGGTTGTATCCTAAATTCCCATACAAGAAGCAAAAGAACTCTTTCTCTACCAACATCTCAATAATCTGATCAATAAAGGGCAGTAGAAAGTGATCCTTCTTGTTAGCTGAGTTCAAGCATCAGTAATCTATACAGGCATGCCATGAAGTAGGTACCTGGGTCAGAATCTCCTCACCACGGTCATTCCTTATGATAGTAATCCCGGATTTCTTTGGGACCACATGTAAATGGCTGACCCATTTGGAATTCGAAATGGGACATATAAATCCAGCATCACACCATTTTCTGATCTCTCATGACAATATCCCTTAGATTTGGATTTAGATGGTGCTGACATTGATGGAAAGGTTCACAGTCATCCTGTAGGTAGATATGATGCGAGCACAAAGCTAGATTAATCCCATGGAGATCTGAGATATTCCATCATATGGCCTTGCGGTTTCTCTCAAGAACCTCTAACATGTGAGATTCTTGTTCAACGGTCAACTGCGAGCAGAGGATGAATGGAAACATTTCGGGGGGACCCACAAGGAAGGCATATTTCAATGTTGATGGTAAAACCTTGAGCTCAGGTGGGGTCTGAATCGGCTCTACAATAACCTCTGTCACTGTAGTGGTAGACGGTATGTGATCTGTACTCTATGGACTGTCCACCTTGGCTGCTAATGTCTCAACAAGGAGAACATCTGATAGATCTGCAATGAATGATCTCTGCTCAGAAAGGAGGGGCTCATCAAGGTGCTCAGCATTCTTATCAATTAATGATTTAGATATCTCAACAATAATCTCAAAAAGATGTCTCTCATATGTGCATAACTCCGGAAATTCAACAAATGGCTCAGATATCTATACCTCAAAAGACTCAGATTGATCCTCAAAATCAGCTCAAACTGCTCATCAGCAACTAGCTTAATTGGACCACCAATGGAACTCATGTCGACTGTGCTTTCCATAGAGACCTTTTGGGAAAGGAACTCCTGGGTATCTATAAAATCAGTAAAAAGATCTCTCTTGGAATTCAGCAAGAAAATCACTCTCATCAGGCTCTGAAATGACTTTCATTGTATCATCTGCTTCTGGTGGCGGTGATGGTCAAGGATCAGAGATCATCTCAATTTTCACCTTGTCACTATGAGAGTGAAATGATCTCTCCATTACCATAATCAACTGTTGCTTCGGTCGTTTGGAGGAACGGTCGGCCTAGTATGATCAGGGTATGGAGTAACAGTGCAGGTGTGTCCATATCCATGACAACAAAATCAACTGGGAATTCCATTCCCTGCACCGTCACAATAACGTCCTCTAAAATGCCACTTAGTCTCTTAATCGATCTATCAGCAAACTGAAGGATCATCCTGCTTGTTTTAAGAAGCCCTAACTGAAATTCAGTTAGTAAAGAAGAAGGCATGAGATTAATGGAGGATCCGCTATCAAGAAGTGTATGATCAAATTCTTTATCAAAGATATGGCAACGGATGTAAGGTGCTCCCTTGTCTTTCCTTTTAGGCGGGAGGTTACTGATGGCATGAATTATGGCCATGGTCAAGATGTGTTTCTATGTTTCTTTTTGTCTGTTCTTCATTGGTTGACGCTTTTGTGTACATGCCTCTTTCATTCCCTTTTTTACTGTAGGCATGTATTCCATGGCTTTAAGGAGTGGCATCTTTAAAAATATGTTCTGTGAGATCTCAACCACTCCAGGATCAGATAGGGCTATTTTTAGTTTTTGAATTTTCTTAGATTTGAGAGCAGAAGGAAATGGCATGGAATTAGAATAACATTCAAACGTTCATTTCCATTATTCAAAGTAGAATCCTCATGTACAAAAGGACAACAAGAGTCACTCTGTACAGTGTTGTCCAAACTAAGTGAAGGGAAAACAGAATCTAAAATAGAAAGGGATGTTGATGCTGGTGAAGAGGAAGAATCTGTGACTGGTATATTCTCCCTTGTTGATGGTGATCTACATCTGCCTGGTGAAGGTGGTGGTGAAGGCAGTGAGACTCTAGACTTGGGTGCTGCTACACTGGACCTCTCGATTGTTGGTGAAGGAGATGATGTGGAAGATGATGCTCTCTTCGTGGTTCGATCTCCCAACCCCAAGTGGTGTGTAGGCGGCTGCAATCTCCTACCGCTTCTGAGATGAATGGCGTCAGATAAACATGTAAAATCAAGAGACATACCTGTCTCGAGGGTGGGTGGGCTATTGGTTACCTTCTCCTTACGTCTGAAGTTATTGGGGTTGGCTTCGACCTGTGCTGGAATCAGTATCTTGGTGGTGGTCAGGTCGTCGATCTGCTGAGTCAGTTCGTTCACGTTCTTCATGAGCAATGCAAGTTGGTCTAGTGATGGGTTGACTGAAGGGGCCTCAGGTTGCTCATTTATTGGTTGTCGCTGAGACTGATAGTAAGGAGGTTGTTGTAACCATATAGATTCTGATAATGAGGAGGAGGAGGATAATGTCCATGATATGCAGTTTGTTTGGTTAGGATGAGGAAAGTACATAGACTGTTGTTGTGGCTGGCCTTATCTCTAGTTCTGGAACTGTGGTGGAGACTGATAGTGAGTCTGGAATTGCCGGTGCCGATACTGATGTTGTCTACCTCCCTGAAACTAGTGGGCGGGTCTCTGACCCTTCTGTGAACCCATCTAACCTTGCCCTGACGGACGGAGCTGGTTTCGCTCATGGTCTAACTAGATGTCGTTCACCTCCTGAATGACAGGTGGAGGTGAAGACTGTTGCTCAGGAATGTAGGCTACTTCCTGTTGGTGTGGAACTATCTGATGTGAATGCAGCTGAACCTGATCAGGTGTCTGCACGTAGTAGACATGCTGAACGGTGTATGGTCCTCCGCTACTATGTTCGGAGGAAGAAGTCTACTCCCTAGTAGAGGTATTGGATGTTGTACTCACATTATGAGTTGCACTGATCTTACTCACAAGAAGCTCCAGGTGATTTGTTATCTAATCTAGCTTATCCAGGTTCTTCGTCCTCTGTTCGATCACTTAAAGCTTCTCAAGCTCTTTGGATCGTTTCTCAATAATGTCCACTTTGGATAGGTGGTTTCCAATGATGGTCAGGTCAGAGTTGTCCACCCTATCCACTTCATGTGATGATGTAATATTGACAGCCTCGTGCGGTACTGCAGTGGAGGTGACGGGGTGCTTCTAAAAAGCACGTGAAGAAGAAAGAGTTGTTGAACTCTCCACTGCCTCCTCAAAATTTTGATAAAGGACATCCTCGTTCTTGTTTATGTGGCTCCCCTCACAAGAGGCATCCGCCAGCTTCTGATTCTCAGTGCTTAAACCACCAATAAAATTTTTCACAAGGCTGGTCTTTGGATTATTATGATGGGGCACTTCTCCGTCAGATCTTTGAATCTTTCCCATGCCTTGAATAGGCTTCTGGGGAATCTGGGAGAAATTAACAATCAAGGATCACATTTGGTTGAGTCGTCCGGGAGGGTAATATTTGTTCAGAAATGTGAACCTCAACTCTTCCCATGTAATGACAACCTTCCCCAAGTGATTCAACTGATATAAAGCTTTGTTCATCAGACTGAATGGAAAAGCAGTCATCTGCACTACCTCTAATGGGACATTTTGGTAGTGCACTGTTCCACAAATATAATCGAACTGCTAGAGGTGTATATAAGGTTCTTCATTAATATTTCCATGGAATATTGGGAGAATAGGTAAAATAGTGGGCTTAAGCTCAAAATACCCATGAATCGTAGGGATTTGTATCCAAGAATGTGTCCGTCCTACCCTTGGATTAGAAGCATCCTTTAATGTAGGCTTAGCCCCAGGTTCTATGTTAGGGTCTTCTCCCCCATTCCCACCTCCAGGTTTTCTGTTATCCAACTCTCTCCTATCTTCTCTTTCTTGTCTCATCTCGAGAATCATGTCTCTCAATGTGGTATGAAAATTAGCATGCTCTGTTAACTAGGCTTGAATTGACTGAATGGAGGCTAACATGGTGTTGTTGATCTCCCTCTGCTCCAACATGGTTCCCTTTCCCTTTGGTGGCATTAAGTGTTTGTTGTCTGATTCTGAAAATGTGCATGACACTCGATTAGTGCTCAGAAATGATGGAGTCTCATATATTAATTTGAGATTAAAGCCAATCTCAAATAGGGGGTTGATGGATGTTGTGAAGGGTGAAGTGGAGAAAGAGGAATATTTGGGAAGAAAGTCTCCTCGAATAGAAGGTGAATGGCTTGGATGTAGAATGAGTTCGCAAAGTCCGAACGAGAAATACTCTGATCCGACATCTTTGAAATCAGTAGACAGGATGCGAGAGCATGAAGATCAATGCAAGAGTGAAAGTGAGTGGAGGCGTAAATTGCACGGAAGGATCTCTATCACTAGAAATCAAACACAAACCCCCAGTTCACGAACTCAACACAAAGTGAAGACCATGAAGGATTAGTCAATTATCTTGTCAATTTTTAGAGTTTGGTGAGAATACAATCTATCAGAGCGGTTTAAGCGATCTATTAGGAACCCAATGCTCCCAGGAGACTATCCCACTCTCACAACTAGTTTTTCCCATCCAGTATGGGTGCGAACCATTTACAGGCTACCCGATGAAGTCCTCACTAGAGAATATCTAATCACGTGATAGTAGTCTAAAGAGAGTTCGGACGTGGTTCTATCCTAGTGTACGGTCGCTCTCTTGCTGCAGATAAATCAAATAAGGTGGGGGTTACTCTCCTCAAAACAAAGATGTTTTCTTATGTTTATTTTAGGGTCGAGTTTTCTTTAGCAATCTTGAGTTTTAGGCAGTTATCACTTGGTTTGAATATTTTCAACGAATCACCTACCGAGTGTCCAATTTTCTTTTTAACACTTATGTGAGTAAAAACAAGGAAGGAGATCAGAAATGCCAATGCACGATTAAACACAATGATGCATGCATGGGTTAGAGATGTGTACCTTATCGCCAGCACTCTACTTGCAGGGTGATCCGTGCAGAATTTAAATATAGAAAAATAAATTAGCATACATCCAAATGCAAGTGAGTCATTCTAACAATAACTTCTTAACAGGCAAGAACCAAATAAATTTGACTAAGTCCAATTACGCTCTATTCTATAGGTACAGAAATTCTTGTTTAGGGTGTTTGGACCTAATTAATTACCCGGCTCAAGAAAATTAATCAAAGTAATCAATAGGTAGCTCACGAAATATGAGAAAAACAAAGAAAAATAAGGCGATGAAAATAAAACAGGCAAGGTCACCCAAGTGCACCAGCACTTGGCGAAATAGAACCCGCAACAAATGAATGTTCGTTTACAAGAGTTCAAATGCTAGAAATAAATAAAAGAAAGTCTATTTTTTTTGCTTGGTCTCCTTCAAATCTTCTTCTCCTCCTCACACGCTCTCCTGTGGCTCGGTGAAGAATCAAGTCGCCTCCGCTTCGCTTGGATGCTTCGACTCTCCTAGGATCGCCTCCTTCACTCCGTAGGCCCTCGCAAGAAAAAGAAAAGAGAGAATGTTTAAGAAACACGATTATCAAATATGAGCAAGAAAAATGAAATAAATGCAGTGAATATGAACAATGGAATAAATGTGGAAAAATATAAACAAATATGTACAACCAAGAATAGCTGGTCAAAAGAGAAACCTAACTACCCTCAATGTGCATGCTCGGCAACGGCACCAATTTGTCCAGCGGTAATCTTTGAGGATTGGTTATTAATAATATAAAATTGCCGTTGCGATCCCCAAAATTCCCAGCTCAAACAAACAAATTTATTTTTTTCTTCTCAAGCCAATAATTAATTACAAGAATAATGAAGAGAGAAATTTTTGCCACTTATTTACATGTATAGCTTACAGGATTGAACTCAGGGAGGCTACCATTCCCAAGGGTTATTCAAATAATCAAAAAATCAATTTAAAGAAACATGGAATCTGAAATGCAAACTATCTTGGTTTTTTGTGAAATTTTTATCTTTTTATTTTTCTAAATTATTTTTATCTTCTGGTTTTCAATTTTTTAATGATTTTAATTTTTGCATTTTTTTATTTTCAAAAATATGATGTTCAAAGTAACTCTAAACACAGATGCAAAGTTTTTAGACTTTTTTTAAATATGATAAAAGTGCTCAAAATGTCCAAATAAAGTATTTTTGTATTTTTGATGAATTTTTACTATATTTGTAATTTTTCATATATTTTTAGATTTTTTAGGATTTTAAAATGAATAAAAATAGGGGGAAATGCAAACAGTGAGCAAGTAGGATTATTTTTCAATTTAAAAATACCAAATAAATGCAAAAATTATAAAGATGATTTTTCTTAAACACTACAAGAAATTATCTACAAACAGGAACTGAAATCACATTTTTTTATTTCAACAATTTTATATGATTTTTTTAAGATTTTTAGTTTTTTTGCAAATTTTTGGATTTTATAAATAATTAATGCACAAAATTTGGGTAGAAAATAAAAGACACAAAAAATAAACTACTCTAATTTTTCTGGAAATTTTGGAGCAACATTCGAATTTTTAGGATTTTTCAAAGTTCAAACAAGAAAGATGACATGTTTTTAATTTTTTAATAATAAAAAATGATGAAAAAATGCAATGAAAAAATATTCCAAGTAGAATAACTAAGCAAGAGATAACACTAATTTTTGCAGAATTTATTGAGTATGGATGCTATTTATTTCAATGAAAAGATCATGCAAATATAAAGTCTGGAAACAAGGACTGAAATGTAAATTACTCAAGTTCTTGCATTAAATAATTAAAAAAATAAACTATAGAGTAGAAAACACAAATTAACCACAAAAAATGTGCTGCACACGTGCTTGAATGTTGATAAGGACCTTTTGTAAATTTGAAATCCTTAGGGGGCCGATTCCAATTTAACCAAATGTTTTTTTATAAATCCCTAGTGTTCTTCTCTTGTTTCCTTGTATCCCAGCTAAAGGGGATCCACCACACCTCTCATTGCTCTCTCTTCTCACGTGGCGTACGGGTGGCGACCAACGTGGTGGAGCGGCGGGCAGAGCGAAGGTGCCCAACCAGGTGTGTGTGCGTCACTGCTGGTGTTGCGAATGCGATGTCGCGACGGAGCATAGGTCAGCGACGGTGGTGACCTTCACGCGAGGGCAAGGAATTGAATATGGTGTTGTTGTTGAGAGCCTCGTGCGGGGGCTCATTACGGTGACGGAGATGCTCGCGTCAAAGGTGCGGTGGTTTGAACGGGATAGCAAATGGACTACAACACAACTGGCAATGGCAGGGTGACATATGCCTCCACGGATGGCTGCAACGAAGGAGGTGAGGGTGGAAGAGAGACGGCGCGGGACTCCTCTAGCAGAGCACGCGACGATTGCTGTGTTTGCGGGAGAGGCTCTTGGTGGCACGGGCTGGCCGATGCTGAGATGGGCGGCAAGAGGCGCCGCTTGCTCATTTTTCTTTTTTCTTTTTTGTTTTTTGTAAAATAGAGACAAAAAATTTATATTTTTATTTTTAAAAATTTCTTATTTGATCTTGCAAAACAAATGTTAGGAAGAAAAAACGGTGTATTTTAAAAATTTATTTTTTATTTATAAACAAATTAGGATGCGAGCACAATGACTCAATCCCAAAATCAAAAATAGGATACGTGAATGGGGTTCCGACGGAAAATGACTAATGGATCCGGATCTCCGACCACCGTACGTAAACGGAGTTGGTAGTTTTTGTGAGATAGAATGTGAAGCGAAGGGAAATCAAAGTTGAGATGGAAAATCGGGTCGAATTTAGAATTTTTGAGAATGATTATCTATGATTAAGATCTACGAATTAAAAAAATGATGATGAAATTAAAGTAGGGAAAATTAGACTAAGATTAACCTATATTAGAAACGAGAAAAAATGGAGATCACCTTAGGAGCGGAAAAGATCGTAATCATCTCGACGAAGACCGACTCGCTGTCACCGGACGGCTCGGAGGCTAGGCACCCTTCTGCGACAAGATGGCTCTTGCAGAATAGGCTCCTCTCACCAAAGATTGATCAAGTTTAAATGAGGGAGGAGGAGCCATATTAAGAGATAAAGGATGGAGCTTGAATTTCAAAAATTTTGAATGAAGATAAGAGATCAGAGAAAATTTTGAAATGAGATAAAAATAAGAAAGGATTAGTGTTAAATTATTTGCAAAATTTTAAAAAAAATTGGTATTTTTGTCACGTAATTAATTGAATAAAAATATTACATTTTTTTATTTTTTTGTGGTGGCTATTTAAGAATACCAACTATATACATATGGTACATTATATACATAGTTAAATAAGGAAATTAGTGTTTTATTTTATTTTTTATTTATATTTTTTATTTATTATAATTTATTTAATTTGTATTTTAAATAATTATCAGAAAATATTTACAAATACAATATGTAGAAATAAATGGTAAAATTGCACAAAACACCCTAGAAAATTGACTTTCAAATCGTAACTCCAAAATTTATGAAACCACAGCCATTTTAAAGATAATTTAATTTAGAATACAATGGAAGTGAGTTTGGTTCAATTTGAGTTCATATGGAGCTAGAATTGGTCTTTCAATTATCTCTTTACGGCTTTTTCCAAGTGTGGATGCTTGTATTATGTACATGATTTTATTTTGCAAACATTTTTATTATTTAGGAAACATTTTTATTTACAACTTTTGTTTTGAAAATTATTTAATTTTATGTAAATTTATGTATAAATAAAATAGTGTAAGTATACAAATATTTACAACACTTTTTTTATTTTCTAATTAAGGACCCCATCTCCCCCTACTTTATTTCCGGTCGATCAGGTCAAGTCTTGACCTTCTCTCGGGATTTGGGTTAGCCTGTATCTATTACATATATACAATCTATTTTTATTTTCTTTATTTTTCCTTCTTTCTTTATTTATTTATTTAAGGTTAAAATAGTAATAAATGTGCAATATTTACACACAGATGCAAGTTAGTAAGAATATGGAGTTAGTATTATATACAGGTGTTTTATAAGGGATTTTAAGCAAAAATAAATGAATAAAGATGATGAAATGCATATTCATCAGCCCTCCACCATGGAAGCCCAAGAGAGTCCGTCATTGCACCGTCATCGTTATGTTGCCATATTATTTGCACGTGGATCTCTGTCTCCTTCGGTGCATCTCGCTTGTGAAGAAGAGGCCATATCTAGTGTGATGAGATAATGAGATTCGTAGCTTAGATCAACAACATGGATTGCGAGGAGCACGCATTTCATCAACGCGCATGCAAGTGTCTCCTCTGTCGTATCGGACTTGATACAGGAGGTCTCTTCGTTTAGATACTCGATCGCAACCACGCTTCAAGGTAATCCTAATACTTATTTGTGGTTTTAATGAAATGATTTGAGAAGTGTTCTTGGATTATATGGTTTCATCGCATGAAAATATTTTTAAATTCCGCTACCTCGAGCAATAGTAGGACTAGTCACATATGATGCGATCCTCACGCTTCTGTGATGCACTTAAGGATCTTAGCAAATCCTTCATAAACACATACACATTACATGCTGGTCGAAAACCTTTGGTGTCAAAAGTTTCGTAAGAGGATCAGCAACGTTGTCGGTAGAGGCCTCCTTGGTGATGGCATGCCACCATGCTTTTGGATCTCCTGAACGATGTGGCATTTCCTTTCCACGTGCTTGTTCTTTTGATTCCATCTGGGTTCCTTTGCCAGAGCTATGGCTCATGTGTTATCACAGAGTAGCAGGATGGGAGTACTAGAGGAAACTATGCCAAGCTCCAAGATGAACTTGGGCAACCACTTCACCTCCATTGAAGCATCTGATGCAGCAATGTATTTAGCTTCGGTTGTTGAATTGACCGTAGTGTCCTGCTTCTTACTTCTCCAGCTCACAACACCAATGTTCAATGGGAACACAAACCCTGATGTCGACTTTCGATCATCAATATCAGAAAGGAAGTCAGAATCTATGTATCCCAAGACTTGGAGATCACCATCTCTACATACCAAGATATAATCTTGCATGTATCTTAGATACTTGAAGATGTTATTCAGTGCATTCCAGTGTTGTTCTCCATAGCATGATCGGTAACGACTTACCACTCCCACTACATGGCAG
Organism: Ottelia alismoides; assembly: GCA_037367405.1. Taxonomy (NCBI): domain Eukaryota; kingdom Viridiplantae; phylum Streptophyta; class Magnoliopsida; order Alismatales; family Hydrocharitaceae; genus Ottelia; species Ottelia alismoides. Next base: position 531,615 of record JAZKJV010011308.1, read on the forward strand.
ATATCTGGCCTTGTGCACATCATGGCGGGCATTAAGCTTCCTATAGCTGACGCGTTGGGGCGTCCAGCCATGTCTTTCTTTTCGTCAATGCTTTGAGGACGCATCCCTTTAGACAGGTGTATACCATGTCTTAAGGGAATGAAACCTTTCTTGGAGTTCTCCATATGAAACTGCTCCAAGATTTTCTTACTGTACCCATGTTGTGACAATCCCAAGATCCTCTGTTCTAAGTTTTTGAACATTTTCAGACCCAAAATGTAAGAAGATTCTCCAAAATCTTTCATCTCAAAGGTATGGGATAGCGAAATCTTAATGTTGGTCATTATCAATGTATCATTCCCAATGATAAGGATTTCATATACATAAAGCACGATGAACACAATGGTTCTCCCACTAAGCTTCTTGTACACACACAATTCATCGGGATTCTACACAAAGTCATAACTATTTATGGTTTCATCAATATGATGTTCTAGATACGAGAAGCTTGTTTGAGCCCATGGATGTATTTCTTCAGCTTGCATATTTTTCCTTCCTCGGTTATGAATCCCTGGGGTTCCTCCATATAGATATCCTCCTCAAGGTATCCATTGAAGAAAGTTGTCTTGACGTCCATCTTCCACATGTCATAGTCAAGATATGCATCTATAGCTAGCAGTGCCATGATGGACTTAAGCATAGCCACAGGAGAGAATTTCTCATCGTAGTCGATGCCTTCTCTCTATGTGTAGCCCTTGGCTATGAGCCATGCTTTGAAAGTCTCTACTTTCCCATTAGGTCTCCTCTTTCTCTTGAAGATCCATTTACACTCAATGGGTTTTACCCCTCTAGGCGGATCCTCTAGGGTAAAAACACCATTTTTATGCATGGAGTCTATTTCACACTTCATTGCTAGTATCCATCTATCCATGTCATTATCTGCGAGTGCTTCATCAAATGAAGCTGGATCATTTTCAGTTTTACCTGATACATGGAATCCGTACCTTTCAGGTGGTGCAACCATCCTCGAACTCCTTTGAAGAGGTACGAGTGTTACAACTTCATTTACTTCATCAGTTTCCGGTTCAAGAAACTCAGTATCCTAAGGGGATTCATTAAGTTCCTTTACTTTATTTTTGCCTTGACCCTTAGGGAAATCATCCTCTAGAAATTTTACATCTCTAGAGATGAAGAACTTATGAGTATAAAGGTCATAAAGTTGTTATCCAATACCATCCTTAACATACCCAATGAAGTAGCACTCACAAGTTCGAGATTCTAGCTTACTTGCGTCAACGTTCTTCGCATGAACCAAGCAACCCCAAATCTTTAAGTGATTAACACTAGATTTGGTTCCATACCAAAGCTCATGAGGAGTCTTTGGTATGGATTTGCTAGGAATCTTGTTCAGGATATATATTGTAGTCTCTACTACATATCCTCAGAAACTAAGTGGTAAATGTGCTTTACTCGTCATTGAACGGACCATGTCCATGATGGTCCTGTTGCGTCTTTCAGTAACACCATTAAGTTGGGGAGTTCCAGGAGGAATGAGATTGGAGACAATTCCTCTCTCTCTCTAAGCTATTCCTTGAATTCATCTGAGAGGTACTCGCCAGCTCGATAAGATTGAATCCGTTTAATTTTCCTATCAGTTTGGTTCTCAACCAAAGTCATGAACTCTTTGAACTTTTCAAAGATTTCAGATTTATGATGTAATAGGAAGATAATCTCGTATCGCGAATGATCATCAATAAATGTCAAATAATATCGATATCCATTTCGGGTTGCAGTACTGAAGGGGCCACATACATCAGTATGAATTAGGTCAAGAACTCCTTTGTATCTTGTAAACTTGTTATGGAAAGGCGTCCTAGTCATTTTACCTCGAAAAAAATGTTTGTAGGTAGGAAAAGATTGGACCTGTAGAAAATCTAAGGGTCCATCCTTTATCAATCTATTGATCTTATCAACAGATAAACGATCAAGCCTTTGATGCCAAATTATGTTAGAATAATTTCCATCCTCCCTAGTTCTTTTAGGGTTTTTATTACTGGTAGTAACATTCATGACATTTTCATCAATGCACAATTCATAGAGTCCACCAGAACGTAGAACATCATCCGTAATATATTTATCATAACAACTTATGACAAGTTTTATTACATAATAGAAATGAATATCTATTTATAACTAATTTAGATATAGATATTAAGTTCCTTCTGACATTTGGAACATAAAGATGTTCTTTAAGTACTAGAAATCTTCCACTAGATATTGATAGTTTGTAGGTCCTGACGGTGACTGCTGCAACTGTTGCATTATATCCCACCTAGATGACTATCTCCCCTTCATCAAGACTCTTAGTTTCCTGAAATAGATGCAACAAATTACATATATGAACAAAAGCACTAGAATCGATTACCCAACTACCTTCTCGTCCTACGAGAAAATTGGTTTCGATAATGAAAGTAGAATTCATACCTGCAAGGGCTTTAACTTTGTCAACAGACATCAGGTAATATGGGAAGTTACGCTTCCAGTGCCCCAGCTTCGTACAATGATGACGAACATCGGTTTTCTTTGATGTCATCAATGCAGAAGCAGTAGAAGATGAGCCAACACCTTGACTCTTCTTCTTTCTCTTCTGGGACGGGTTCTTCTAAGATCCTTGCTTCTGACAGTGCTTCCCTTTGACCTGTGCAACCATTGCACTGCCAGAGGGATTATCTTTCTTCTTTACATCTTCTGTAGACTTTAATAAAGCCAATAACTCAGCTTAGATCAACCTACCTTGTTCATGTGGAATGACACCACAAAGTTATTGAAAGACTTAGGGAGCGATAGCAGAATGAAGACGGACTGCATATTTGCATCCATGTTAGTCCCTAGAGTTTCCAGTTCCGAGAGGTACCCAAACATTTTGAGTATGTGTTATTTAACTGAAGTCCATTTCTGTATTTTACAGCGAATAAACTCTTTCATAGCGTTATAACACTGAATGCGGTTGACGTCAATGAACATCTCCTTGAGATTCAGCATTATATCCTGGCAACTGTCCATCTCTACATGTTGCTTCTGAAGCGCATTGGAGAGAGATCCCAGAATATAACACGTGGGTAATGTATGATCTTTATTGTATTTTTCAATGTATGAATTTCTTCCAGTGTCTTTTGGTTTTCATGCTTGTCCTTGGACAATACATAGGATATGCGCTCTGTAGATAGGACAAAATTCAAATTACGGATCCGATCCAAGTAATTTGGTTTGGTATATTGGTTGACCTCTAGAAGCCTACTGAGTGGGTTCATGTACTTCATTGTCTGAAATTAAGAATGCGCTATATTGGAACATTGAAGAATATGTGATTCATCACTCTAATGAGATTAATTAAGCTCAGTTCCTCGAAATTCATCTGCATTTTATCAATTATATTGCATAATTATCATTCATGCAAGTGTAATTAATAATTGCATTTTATCATGCATAATTGCATAAAATAAGAAGCCCAAAATCCCAGCCCAAATGACCTGTTAGATAAGCTATCTTCATCGATTTTTTATTAATTCATGCTAACTCCAAATCACCTGAAACCACTCCATTGTGTACATATCACTAACAAGAATAATATATATAATCACTAACATAAATAAATGGTCTATAAAGCCAAATCCTAATTTCTGGATAATCGAACTAAAATGTTGGTATATTCCTCATACATTGTCTGATTTTATCGTACTCACTTTTGAACTAATGTACATTCATTTACCTTCAAAACAAGATCAGTTCAAGAGAATTGGAGCTCATGTGTGAAAGTTGGGTTGTGGGCCTCTTTTGTACATTGTGTATTTTACCCGATTTTGACCTACTATTTTATGTAAATATTTAACTCTTTTAATTTTATTTCTTAATTTATATTCTTTGAAACAAGTTTTATTAAATGTGTAAAATTACAAATCAAAAATGAGCTTGAAGTCAATGAAGCTAACTGAGTCTGAATGTTCACTAACAGTTTGTACAAAAGTCGCCACTATAATACTTTATTTTATTTCTCTATATCTTAATTAATAAAAATCCAAAAAATAGAGTAATGTATAAATATTTGTATTCAATTTTATCATATTTTTCCTTATTTTTATCATATTTAAAAATGACAAAAAATACAAAGCCCAAAAATCAAGGTATTTTATATACATAGAGTACCCCAAAAATATCACTTTGTGCAAAAGTCCTATTAGGTTATGTTATCTTCATGAAGTTGTATACCTCATCGACTCGAGCAACTTTTGTGAAGAAACTTTTTTGATCTGAGGTCGTTTTCTATTTCTTTTCGATTTTTCTTTTCTTTTATTTTTTGGAATTTTCTCAGAGTGACGCGTGGCAGCTCCTGGAGCAATCACATGTCACTCATTTTTTACATTTTATATTTCATTTATTCTTTTAAAAAATAAAAAAATATATATTTTAAAAAAAATTAAAAAAAAAGTCACCGCGCTCAGCCGCCGATCTCGATCAATCGGATTACGGAGGTGTTTCCTCCTCCCCCCCCCCCTCTTCAGTTGGTATCGCCCGCCCATCTTGGCACTTTCCATCTAGGGCCAGAAGCCACCTCCTCCCTTTCCATCTACGATCAACTGCCGCCTCCTCCAATCAGATCGTCATTGGCTCCCTCATCAGATCCCATCTCCGATCGCCCTTCAAATCCAACAATCCCCATCTCCGTCAAACTTCCATATCAGCCACCCGTATCCTCTCACCGCCTCGCCGATCTTCAATCAAACCATCATCGCATTCATCATTGATTTACCCTCCCAATTTCATTGTGTCACCTTCCCCCTATATAACCAGAGCTCCGCCCCTTGAAGACCTTCATCAGCAGCAGGGATCCAAAACCGATGTGGTGACAGCAACACTTCCAATGATGTCACCTCCGACGTGCGATGAGATCCAATCCTTCTGACCATCGCAGCGTGCTCCATAGAGCAATTGCTAGCTTCAGCAACATCTGCTCGTTGTCGGGCTCAGTCGCTTTCCTCCAGGTATTCCCCCCTTCGTCATCTCCACCGTCCGACTCCTCCACCCGTTCTTAGCAATTTATCGCCGACTACGACAATAGAGGAAGAGAGTCGGTAGTGACAGCATGACTGCTCCTCCCCCTTCCTTGATGAGATCCGAGGAATCTTTTCCTCCTCGTCATAGCTTCTATTGTTGAAGCTCACCTTGCTCTGATCCCCACACCTTTGATCCACCTGTGCCCATCCATCACCTTCCAGGACGACCACCTATGTTCCATCTCGCCTCGATCGCATCACGGGGGTCCACAAAATCGACAACATCTCCAGGCCCCATTGGAACCTCTACCAAACTCACAGCACCTTCATCAACGAACGGAGAGCTCCTCTTCCTCGACAACTTCCTCTCGCTACTCTGTCCTTCACCAACTCCAAACGAGACCAGATGCCCCTCTCCCCGGGGTTACTTCATCGACTCCTCCTCTAGGAGCATCTAGCATGTCCCTCCATCAGCCTCACCACGCTTGCTGACAACCGTTGGACCATCAGCTCCTCTGCACCTTTCATTGGGCACGTAATACGAAGATCTCTCCCCTCACATGATACACATGTATGGGGGAGTGAAGATTTGTAAGGAATCCCTTTGTTAGATGCCAAATTAGCCAAAGCTCCCTGCTGCCGAGGGGTCATGTGAGGAGCACGTGACCCACTGGAAATTTTGTAAAAAAAACCCTTTCAGGGTTAGGTACTGCATCTGCATCCTTGTTCTGCATTTTTTATTTATTTTATTACTGCAATTGTAGTTAGAACCTGGTATTCCCCCTTTATTTTGAACCTCAATTTAACTGTATTTTATTTATTAAAAAATAAGCACTTTATTCTTCAACTATTTATTTACATTATGGAATGTGCTCTTTTATTTTTAACTTCTGTGGTTAATTAATTATTAATATTTTTGGCAAAACATTGCATATTTTACCCATTTCATGCTCCTAAATTCATATAAAATTAATCATATCCTTAAAAATTACCAAAAAATCATATTTTGTAGATTTTGTATATTTCTTTATTATGTCTAAAAATCATTTCATTTTCATGCATCATTTGCTTTGTAAAATTCAGTTTGTAAGTTTGATTAATTAATTTTTAATAGGTATTAAACTTGACATTTTTAGCGTTTAGGTTTTTTCTAGGATAGTTAATTTTTTAATCTTTCTTGGATAATTTTCTCCTAGAAAATACGTAGGTTTAATATTTATTATAATTAATTATAATGACTCACACTTTTTGCACCATTTAATACATTAAATATTCATTTTAGATCAGAAAAATCCAAAAAAAATTACAGTGCATTTATTTCATCATTATTCACACCTCGACCAAGTTTCATAATTTTTGGACTCTGTTTAAATGAAAATCGCATTTTAGTCCTTAAAATTAGCCACATTAGCATTTAAAAATTGCATTAAAAATACCAAAAAATATACCACAAAAATCGTGCATCAAAGTTGATAGACATTAACCTAAGTCGTTCCTGTAACTCCTCGAGTTCAACACTAGGACTTGCCCAGGTTAAATAAACATAAGAACCACACCGCATAAATAGATTAAAGAATTAAGTGGTTATATTTCTTGATTGATTTCGATTACTCACCTATAACAAACGACATATTACATATTTGCACTAAATTCCCACAAATTAATAGAGGGTTTTCAGGATCGATCAGATGGTGTTGTTGCTGGGGAGGCATATGGCTTAGGTTTTTGTTTAGAAACTTTAGAGTTAGGTTTTCCACATATTCGGGTAGTCTGACCCCCGAGCCTCATCACAATACATTTTCCTTTTTTTTATTTTCTTGTATTTATTTTATTTTATTTTTATTTTTAGTTTTTTTTATTTTTATTTTTTTGATTATTTTTATGTCACTCTCTTACACTCTCACTCTCTATTATTTTTCGTACGAGGTACCCGACGTACTTAAAGCAGTTTTCATGAAATCGATGCATCTTCACCGATCGCCCAAAAAGTCATATTAAAATTAAGATGGGTCGAGTCGTGAGAGAGAGAGGGTAAAGGCTCGGATATATTTTCCGCAATATTTAATTTTTTTTAATAATTTCTCATTACAACATTTTCCGTTTGGATTCGTGCGTGTGTAAGAAGACCTGAACTTTCTTTTCTGTGGTGTATCGTGGCATGTTTCACTCTCCGGTGAGGGAGGGGTCCAACTTAAGTGGCTCGTAGGTTAGACCTGCACTACAACTATTAGATCTTCTATAATTTATTTATCTGTGCTCGTAGAACCTAGCGTCACACAACTTTAATTGAGATGCACATTAGCCTGTTCAACTTAGTCAAAATTTCAACTCATTTCTTCTCTGCTAATAGAACTTTCTTTTAGGTGTGATTTTGTCGGTTTTCATTCCATATAAAAAAAATTTTCAATTCTTGTATTGCATCCTACATAGAGATCGTGAGGAATCATTATAAGTCTTCTAACTGAGCATACATCATTATTTCTCGCGTTCATCGGCTTTTCTCGATTCCACCCTCCTGTTTTGTCACATAAATTTTAAAGAAAATTGGGACTAGACAGTAGACGTGTATTTTGTGCTCATCTAATTTCTCAGTTCGCCTAATTTAAAATTGGGATTGCTAAACAAGACTGATTGTTATTAAACCATAAAATTAAGAATTATCACGGGAGAATAACCCCATCCTTGGATTCATTTATCTTTCTTAGTGAGTAAGAGATGTACACTAGGATAGATCCAAGCTTTGGAATATTCATTCAAACTACTTATTCTAAAAACGACTAGCTACTTCTCAGTGAGGGAACTACGGTCTCCCTTAGCAGAGTGGGTGGTTAAAAGACAATGCGATTGGCACCGCCCTTAAGTAACATGGGTAGCTATTTTACGATCCTTACTTACACCCATACTGGATGAAAGTATATGGAACCAGTCGTACGAATTCAAGCCAGAATTTAGGAAAATTTCAAGCACCTAACATATCACTAATTCTTTTCCAAGATTGAAATGAGCACCAATTAAAAATAAAAAGATAATTGGTCGGACTCTTACTGCCTCCACTGTGTGAGTTGGTTAACCTAGGGTTTGTATTGCATTTGCATTGGTGTGCATGAACCGAGTTTGAATAATCAAAAATCGCACACTTGTGCCTTCACTCTCCTATTCGTTCTTTTTGAGTTTGTTTGTGAGTACCTTGCACACTTGCATGATTTTAACCAAGATCCATTATGTAAGCTCATCCATCTTTTTTGAAAATGATGGGGCATTGGCCAAAATACCCACCATATTACTTCTTTTTGATCAAAACCCAATCATCTAAACCCTCTTCCTCCAAACATCCTCCAACATTCGTTGGAGACTACACCCATGGATGAACCCAATTCTACAAATTTCAATCATTTATATTCTGATCATAAAGACAATCATCCAAGTGAATTCTTCACTTCTTCACATTTTCCACCTCCCCTACCCTTTTCTACACATGATCAACTTCCATCCTATGTTGACTCATCTTATTTCCAATTTCTCACCAAAACTCACAAACCATTTGAAGAGTAATCTACTATTGAGACAAACGATTGGCAAAGACACCAATCCCAATCAACTTCATTTTCTTATCATAATTTTGTTAGGATAGGTCAACACTTCACAAATGCACATCTTGCCATGACCTTCAATATTAACATGGTGACCCAACCAAACCAAATGGAGCGACTCACACCTGATGATCATTTATATTGGATTGATTGTAATGATCAAATCTATATTGACCAACCTGTATACCACTCCTTCGGACAGCATGCACATACAGAAGACTGGATTGACAATATCAACACACATGAACCCTGTATGTTGACTTCACCATATGAGGATCCAACCATCCATGGCCATGGAAATGGACTCTACTCAACCCAACATCGCATGCTTGAGTCAGGGTATGCTAAGTGTGAGACCTACAGAGTTTTGCAGAATCCTTATATTGAGCAGACTCATCCCATGATTTATCTTGAAATGTTTCTAAAGGATAAAAAGTTAAGATAGGGATGAGATATGTTGAGAGAATTTCCGCCTAGCTCATGGATGAAAATAGAAGATGAAATGATTATATCACAGGTTGGAAACCCAAAGAATACTCCGAAACCCACAAACTCTATACACCTTGGGGATGACTCTAAAAGTGACACCTCTGCATATTACTCCCTTAGGTATGACTCCGACTCAGCATATCAAAGCCCCTCCTCAGTTGTGGAAAGCATCACATCTATACACCACATCAAAAAGACCAAAAAATTGAAAAATTCAAAAACACCCAAAAATTAAAAAAACTAGAAAATACCATAAAAATTGAAAGTAGAGAGGATTTGAAGAAATTGGATCCTGCTCAGAGGGAAGCATTGGATTAAAGACTGCTTTTTGAACTTCCCTTATTGAAGGCCTTTGAACACTTCCCCGACCTTGAAAGATTACTAATGAGTAAACTAATGCCAAAAAATCAGGCAGGAAGATAACAAGGACTGAAAGACATATACTGTCAATAACCACCTCTTTGGTGATAAGGAGAAAGACCAAGAGCCACAGAGTGAAGAGGTTGCCTCGATTTGACTGTGCAATCAAAGGCACCACATTCACTCATGCCCGAATAGGTGACGACTCACCAACGAACATCCTCATGATCTTCGTGTTTGATAAGCTAGAACTTAGACCAATCAGGAAATCAAGAGGCAACGTTCAGCTGACTTATCGATCTATAAAAAGGTTGTCAGAAACTATTTCAGGCATTATTACAATCCAAGGTGCTCCGCTCAAGGTAAACTTCATGATTATTGATATTGAGCATCAAGGAGAATTCACCCAGTCTCCCATCATTTTCGGAAAGCTATTCTTAGCCTTGGCTAAGGAAACTATAGATTGTGAGACTTGAGAGATCAATTTTACCGCATTAGGAGCATTTCGATCTCGTCCAGTCTTTAAGAAAACACGATATTCCAGGAAACCCACAAAGCCATCAACAGTTGTAACCATCAAGCAGTAGAAGATCCCTACCCCGCTACTACACATGAGATAATGACTATTGAGTCGACATTTGGATCACAAATTTCCCCCATCCTCCCATTTCCCACTACGTGCACCTCCGCAACTATCATGACAAATCCTACATAGGAACAGTTGATGCAAAAATTTACCATCTAAATGATTATTCGCAATCATGGGCTAACCTTGAGTCAGACAAAATCTTGACTGAACGCCTAGACCCATTTGATGATCCGACATAGGAACTCACCAATGCCAAGCCAACTGAGAACAACTATGGGGGATGTCCGCTAACCAGGGAGGAATGTTACAACGATTATTCATCTAATGATGACCTGATTGTCATCACCTCGCCCACAGGCACTTCACAGATGACAAGGACTAAATTGACCATTCCCGTTGAATGGGTTGCTCCTTCATCTAGTCGGTCATCTGATGAGAAGAAGAGTACTAATTCCTCGATGCGTTCCCCCAAACACCTCAAGTCGTATCAGTCTCCTCTTCTTGATGCTTCAGGTTCTAGAAAACTGACTAAGAAGAAAGTCTCCTTCGACATACCAGAAAAGGAATCTTTTGATGATTCCTTAGGTCTAGAGAAGGTGATCTTTATGAGTGAGCTCAGTTCGGCAGCTCTGAAGACATATCTTAGCATGCAGCCAAATATCGACCCCTTGTTGGAGGACTCCTGCCCCTCACTACTATTCCTCCATAGCTGACTCTCCTGGTGACATTAGATATACCGAAATAATTTCTTATGACCAGACTGAGACTGATGCTTCAGAATATTCATCATCTGCGTATGAATTGATTGACCAAAAGATTGAACACATTCTAAGAAAAAAACTTAAGAACAAGAATATTTGGAGTGCCTCTTCCTTCTAGTACTATTCTTCTAAGGATAACTCTAATGATGGTTGGGAATTATCTGCTTCATTTGCTTCATCTCTGCCCATCAATATACCTTGCATTATTATTCTTCTTAGGATAAATCCGACAATGGTTGGGAATCATCGGCTACATCTTCTTCCTATCGATATGACCTCCCACCACATGCTCACAAAAAGATCTGTCAAAAACCTCCTTAATCATCGCCACCCTTCCCTCCCAACCCCATCGATTCCCTTGTACTTCCTCTTCCTCTAATTAAGCTAATGCCTAAGTATAGGGGGTTGGTGCCATCTGTATATAACATACTCCTCATCCACTTCTACCCTAATCCACCCCATTTCCACCCCTCTTCCATACTTAGGCTAACCAGAGCCTAAGTAGAGGGGGTCTCGATGCCCATTCAATTATCGCATCCTTAACCACCTCATTTTCACTCTCCTTCTATAATTAGACTCTTCACAGCATAAGTACAGGAGGGTGGGCCAACCTCCTTTTTTTTCTTTTTCACTCTCTTACGCTTAACTCGAGCTACAACTTCTCTGGGCTTATTGTGCTCTGAGGACATAACACTCGCTAAGTATGGGGTGTGTGTATACTTTGTATATATTTTGCACATAGCTCGTACTTTCATGTAAGTCTATATTTTATTTACGAGGTGGTAACTAACATAAAAAATTACAACTAACATTATCTGTGTCCAATTATGTGTGCAACCAAAGTTTTGAAAATTAACTTCTTATTTATTTTGTCATTTTGAAAAAAAAGGTGCATTAAAAAACTCTAAAAAACATTTAAAAAGGCAAAAAAAGAGAGAGAAAATGTCTGCATTCCATACATTTGTACTTCATCTAGCATTATATGCATCTGATTGGTGAAAGCCCTTGGGTTCTGAACCAAGTTATGAGAAGAAACTGAGAGTGGTCTTGACTTGGCATTAATCCACCTAATTTCAGAGGAACTTCATCGAGAAATAGGATTTTAGAATCTTCATGTCTTTGACTTAATTCTTCGAGTTTTGCATGACAATGTGCATAATTTGGCACTTAGTGTCTAACCTAGTCTCCTCATTCTAGGTATGACTCTTGAATATGGATTAATATGTACTCTCACACTATGCACTTAGCTTAACTCAGACGGGGTGTTGGAAGATTGTGCGAGTCTCTTTTCTGGTAGCATGGACATCTAAAGACCGGAGTAGGAGTTGAAATAAAGCTTCAGATAAGGGATGGACGGGTGGGCACAATTTTTTCTAAGATCCCAAAACATGCGCAGAAAGAAAGATTCCATATCCGTAGGGGCACAACGAGATCCATGCAGAGCTACAAAAAATCCAAACAAAAAGAAGCCAACTACCAAATAAATATTTGACCAAAAAGGTCCAAGCTTCAAAACAACCTGCAGATCTTGGTGGAGACTTGGCTAAGCTAGCCGACTTCACAAGAAGAGGTGGCTACACTGGTCACCCTCCAGTTATTTTCCCCTTCTTCTAAAAATTTCTCCCCCTTTCGATTGTGAATACAACACGACAGACCTTAGAAGTAAATACCTAACTCCCTGAGGATGAGTTATTGGAGGAGCGGTTTGCATGGTAGTCCGACATTATTGATGGGAAGAGCAAAAACCTTTCAAACACATGAGATAATTGTTCAATGTTCATGGGGTATGCTTTGGGAAGAGGATTGATCTAAGGTGACTTCTGAGCTGAAACTGTAACAATGATGTGAAGAACTTGGAGGTTGTTGATTTTAAAACCCTACTTCTTATAGAAGATCGCCAAACTAATAATCCAAAGCTTAGGTCAAGCTCCATTTTCACCTTTTGCTCATGGTCATGGTCTGGAACCTAATCTCATTTTACTGCATTTCATTTCTTTAGATGCTCGGGGACGAGCAGGGTTTAAGTATAGGAGGTTGATGAATATGCGATTCATCACTCAAAAATAGATCAATTAGGCTCAGATACCCAAAATTCATCTGCATTTTATCAATTATCTTGCATAATTTTCATTCATGTATGTGTAATTAATAATTGCATTTTATCATGCATAATTGCATAAAATAAGAAGCCAAAAATCCCAGCCCAAATGACCTATAAAATAAGCTAACATCATTGATTTTTAATTAATTCGTGCTAATTCCATGTCACCTGAAACCACCTCCATTGTGTACATATCACTAACAAGAATAAAGGGAAAATTTAAAAAATCACTAACAAAAATAAATGGTCCATAAAGCCAAACCCTAATTTAAGGATAATCAAACTAAAACACTGATATCTTCTAATACAGTATCTGATTTTATCCTACTAACTTTTGAACTAATGTAAATTCAATTACATTCAAAACAAGACCAAGTTCAAGTGAATCAGAGCTCATATGTGAAAGTTGGTTTTTGGACCTCTTTTGTACATTGTGTATTTTACCTGATTTTGACCTATTATTTTATATACATACCTGACTCTTTTTATTTTATTTCTTCATTTATTTTATTTGACAAAAAAATTATTAAAATACCCAAAAATACAAATCCAAAATGAACTTAAAGTTAAAGAAACTAACTGAGTTTGAATGTTCACTAACAGTTTGTACAAAAGTAATCTTTTTAATACTTTATTTATTTCTCTATTTTCTTATTTAATAAAAATACAAAAAATAGAGTAATGTGTCTTTGATTTTATCATATTTTCCTGATTTTTATCTTATTTAAAAATGGAAAAAATTATAAAACCCAAAAAATCAAGGTATTTTATACGCATAGGGTACCCCAAAAATATCACTTTATGCAAATAACCTATTTTGGCTTTGGTCTCCTCATAAGGTTGTAGATCGCGTTGAGATGAGCAACTTTAGTGAAGAAAAATTTTTGATCTGAGCTCGTTTGGTATTTCTTTTCGATTTTTATTTTCTTCTATTTTTTTGAATTTTATGGGAGTGAACATTGGTAGCAACTAGAGCCGCCACATGTAACTCATTTTTTGCATTTATAATCATTTATTTTTAAAACATAAACAAATTAAAAATATATATTAAAATTTACAATAAAAAGATGTTGCGTGTCAAACACCTCAGCTGCCTGATCTCGGACGATCGGACGACGAGGTGTTTCCTCCTTCCTCCCCCTTTTTCGTCGGCACCGCTCGCCTATCTCGGCACTTTCCATCTATGGTCGCTTGCCACCTCCTCCCTTTCCATCTACGGTCGACTGTCGCCTCCTCCAATCAGATCGTTGTCGGCTCCCTCATCAGATCCCATCTCCGATCGCCCTTCAAATCCAATCACTCCCATCTCTGTCCACCGTCCATCTTCGGCCATCTGTATCCTCTCACCGCCTCGTCAATCTTCAATCAAACCATTGTCGCATCCATCAATGACTTCCCCTTCCAATTTCACCGCACCACCTTCCCCTATATAACCAGAGATCCGCCCCTCGAAGACCTTCATCCACCAATTCCCAACACGGGAGGAGGAAGCTTTAGGGATCCAAAGCTGAGGTGGTGACAGCACCTCTTCACGAAGACGCCGCCTCTAAAGTGTGGCAAGATATGATCCTTCCGACCGTTGCAGCATGCTCCGCAGAGCATCTTCTTGCTCCGGCCACATCCACTCACCGTCGAGCTTCGCCACTATCCACCAGGTATTCCCCCCTTCGTTATCTCTATTGTCCGACTCATCCACCCATTCTTAGCAATTTATTCGTTGACTACACCAAATGACGAAGAGGGTCGGCAGTGACAGCTTGACCGCTCCTCTCCCTTCCTCAGTGAGATCTGAAGAATCTTTTCCTCCTCATCACAGCTCCTATCGTCGAAGCTCGCCTCGCTCCGGCCATCACACCGTTGAGCTAGCTATGCCCCTCCATCATTGATGAGTTGTGATTTCCTTGCTTTAATTTGCGTGAATTATCGTGTTAAATTTGTCATTTCGTTGTAGGCGGGTAATCGGAATCAATCAAGAAATAACCACAATTAATTTATTAACCTTTAATCAGAGTGCTTTTATATTTGTTTTACTTGGGAAAGTCCCAAGGTCAAACTCAAGGAGGCAAAGGAACAACTTAGAATTATGCCTATCGAATTTCGTATGCGAATTTTTAAGCAGGATATTTTTGGTATTTTTAATGCAATTTTGGAATGCAAAATGCAAATGAGGTTGATTTTTAGGACTAGAATGCAATTATCAGTTAAACGGAGTCCAAAAATTACAAAATTTGGTCGAGATATATAAATGATGAAATGAATATACTATAATTTTTGGAATTTTTGGATGTAAGATTAATATTTAATGAATCTATGAATGCAAACAAAGTGAGTTTCAATAATTAATTATTATAAATATTAAAACTACTTATTTTCAGGAAATAAAATTATCTAAGATATAACAATAAATGCAATATCCTAGAAAATCTTAAACCCTAAAAATGATGAGTTTAATACTTATTAAAAAGCAATTACTAAAATGTAGAAAACATTTTTATAGAGCAATATATGCATGCAAATGCAATTCTTTAATTCTACGATTCGTGAATTTTCAACAATTTTTCGAGCAGTGGTTAATTAACTATGAATTTATAAGCTTGGAATGGGCAAAATACATAATTTCGCATAAGAATATTAATTATTAATTAACCACAGAGAATTATCACAAGTATGTCATAATGTAGAGAATTAATTGAAAAACAAGATGGATTTTTTTAGTGATAAAAAGGTGCAATTAATAGACTCAAAATGTAATGAGAATGTAGGTTCAGTTTGTAATTTTTTTAATAATTGAAGAAAATGAAAATAAATGCAGAGGTAGGACTTAAGAGGAATTACCAATCCCCAATCGGGATTCTTACAAAAATACCAGTGTGTCACGTGCGAAGCATGTGATCTCTAGTTGGGGGTTCCTCCTGTAGTTGGTGTAAATGTGGGGGGCTTGTTCGTAAATAGTCCACAAGGGAACGTGCGAGGCACGAACCTGATTTAAGGAAGGATGATGTCCAATTAGGCAGACCTCCGGTGGCAGAGCGATGCAGATGGCCTGAAGATGATAAGCACGGAGCTCATGTGCTTGACACACGGCCGGCGGACGTCGGGGAAGCGAGAGGTCGAAGGCAGAGGAGGTGTTCCGATGGTGATGGTTGGCTGGAGTCGATGTAGTTGCATAGTGAAGATACTCTTGGATGTCCAGTGCAATGGCGGGCTATAGTCGAAGGCGCGTGCATAGTAGATGGATCTCATGCATCGAGGTGGCTTCGGTTGTAGTCGAGGGATGTCGTACGGAGGTGAAGAGGTACTTAGGTGGTTGATGATTAGGGACGAATGGGTTGCGCGGGTGTAGCGTATGATGGAGCGAAGAGATGGATGGAGGATGGAGATGAACGAGGCGAAGTGGAGGAGAATGGAGGTGTGATGGTGGAGATGTTGAATAGGTGAAGAAAGAAGCGGGGGTTAATACCTGGGAAGGTGGCTCGACGGTATGTATGACCGGAGCAGAGGTAGATGCTCGATGGTGGAGCTCTGCGACAGTGCCCTGGAGAGGCACCGGATCTCGTCAGTGTAGGAGGAAGGACGATTGGCGCTGTCACTGCCAGAGGTCCGGGTTCTTCCTTGTTGTTGGTAATCGGTGGATAATTTGAGAGGGGGTGGCGATGGCGTTTAAATAATGGGAGAGAAGGAGTCGACGGAGATCACAGTCGCAAGTTTGAGGGACTTGGGCGATCGATGATTGATGAGGAGGATGATTGGGGAGGATCCACGGGAGGATTTGATGAGGGATGTTGTGATGGCGATGAGAGATTTGGGGGGATTTGATTGGGATCCAATAGAGATCAGACAAGGGGGACACGCGGATGTGATTGAAAGAAGGTGGTTGGGTGATTAGCGAAGGTAGCGATGCCAAAGGGGCAGCGGCGTCGTGACGAGCGGATGGCGGTGAAGCCCAGATCTAGAAAGGGGGAGAGCGAAGGTGATGATCTCTGGGTCGTCCGATCAGCTGAGATAGGGCAGTCCCAGATGCGCCACATCATTTTTATTTAGTATTATTTTTTATGTTTAATTTCTAATTAATTAATTTAAAATTTTACTTAAAATAAATGAAAAATAAAAGGCCAAAATTGAGTGATATGTGGCAGCTCCAGGAGCAGCCATGTGTCACAACCAGAAAATTCGAAAATAAAGGAGAAGAAAAAATTAAAAAGAAATAACAAACGACCTCGGATCAACAAATTTTCTTCACAAAAGTTGCTCGTCTCGAATAGATCTGCAACTTTTATGATGAGACCAAAACCAAAATGGATCATTTACAAAAAGTGATATTTTTTTGGTGTATTCTATGTACATAAAAAACCTTGAATTTTGGGTTTTATAATTTTTTTGTTAGTTTTAAAGAAGATAGAAAATCTAGAAAAAATATGATAAAATCAAATATAAATATTTACACATTAATTTATTTTTTTCCATTTTTATGAATTAGGAAAATGAAGAAATAAAATATAGTACGAAAATGACAACTTTTGTACAGATTGTTAGTGCAGACTCGGACTCATTTAATTTCTTTGATTTCAAGCTCATTTTGGATTTGGATTTTTATACATTTGAATAAAACTTTTATCAAAGAAAAAAATGGAAAAGAAATAAAATAAAATGTGTTAATTATGTATATAAAATAATAGGTCAAAAACCGCTAAAATACAAAATGTCCAAAAGAGACCCAAAACCCAACTTTCACATATGAGCTCCGATTTACTTGAACTTGATCTTGTTTTGAATGTAATTGAATATACATTAGTCAAAAGTGAGGAGGATCAGATCGGACATTGTTTGATGAAGATGTCAGTGTTTTAGTCCGGAAATCCTGGAATTAGGTTTTGAGTTTTTGGTCCACTTATTTATGTTAATGAACTTTTTGTACTTTTCATTTACTCTTGTTAGTCATATGTACACAATGGAGGTGGTTTCAAGTGATTTAGAGTTAGCATTAATTAATTAAAAATCAGGGAAATTAGCCTATTTTACTGGTCAAATGGGTTGGAATTCTTAGCTTCTTATAAAATGCAATTATTATTTATACATGCATGAATGCTAATCATGCAATATAAATGACGAAATGCCAATGAATTTGGGGATATGAGCTTACTTATTATCTTTTGGAGTGATGAATCTGAGATTCATCATCTCCCTATACTTAAACCATGCTCATCCCCGAGCATCTAAATAACTGCAACAAGGTGAAATGAGATTGGGTTCCATACCAAGATCATGAGCAGAAGGTGAAAATGGAACTAGACCCGACCTTTGGATTATTAGTTTGGTGGAACTTCTGTGAGACTTAAGTTTTAAAATCAATAGTCTCCAAGTACTACACATCATTGTCATTGTTTCGGCTCAGAAGTCATCTTAGATCAATCCTCCTCCCAAAGAATACCCCATGAACATTGAACAATCGACTCATGTGTGTGAAAGGTTTTAGTTCTTCCCATACAGAATGCCAGACTATTATGCAAACCTATCCTCCAATAACTCATCCTCAGTGAGTCAGGTATTTCTTTTGAAGGTACGTCACACTGTGTTCACAATCGTGAAGAGGGAGAAATTAGAAGAAATGAAAAAGAACTGGAGGGTGACCAGTGTAGTCACCTCTCCCTGTGAAGCCGTCTAGTTTATCCAAGTCTCCACCAAGATTTACAGGTTTTCTTGAAGCTTGGAGCTTTTTGGTCAAATATTTATTTGGTAGTTGGCTTCTTTTGTTTAGATATTTGGTAGCTCTGCATGGATCTAGTTGTACCCCTACAGATATGGAATCCTTTTTCTGTACATGTTTTGGATCTTAGAAAAAATTGTGCCCAGACGTCCATCCCTTTTACAAAGCTTTATTTCAACGTGTACTCCAGTATTTAGATATCCACGCTATCAGAAAAGAAACTCACACAGTCTTCCAACATCCCGTATGAGTTGAGATAAGTTCATAGTATTAGAGTATAAATTAATTCCCTATTCCAGAATCGTACCCAGAATGAAGAGACTAGGTTAGACACTAAGAGTCAAAATCTTGCACATTGTCATGTGGAACTCGAAGAATCACGTCATAGACCAGGGCTTCTAAAATCCTCTTTCTCGATGAAGTTCCTTTGAAAATTAGGTGGATTAAGGTCAAGTCCAGATCACTCTCTATTTCTTTCTTATATCCCAGTTCAGAACCCAAGGGATTTTCACAAATGCATGAAATGTTGGATGAAGTGCAAATGCGTGAAATGCATATACATTTTTTTGTGATTTTTTTGAATTGATTGTTTTTAATGCAAGATTTTGTTATTATGCAAAAATGAATAAGAAGCCATTTTTCAAAAAAATTTGCTTTGACACAATCAGTGATAGTTGCAAAACTCATCTTTATTATGTTTTGTTTTTTTTGTTTTATTTTTTTTGTTTTGTTTTTTATTAGTTTTTACAAGTTAGTTACCCACCCTGTAAATACATATTGACTTACGCGAAAGTATGATCTATGGGTAAAATATATACACAGTATTCATACACACCTCCCTATACTTATCGAGTGTTATGTCCTCAGAGCACAGGAAGAGTAGAGAAGACATAGCTCGGGCTAAGCGTAAGAGAGTGAAAAAGAAAAAGAAAAGGCAGAAAATGAGGTAGAGAATAGGAGAAATTGATGGAAAGAGTACATACAGTGGGCATCAGGTCCCCCTATACTTAGGCTTTGGTCATCCTAAGTACGGAAGAAGGATGGGGGTCTGATGAGATCTGGAGAATCTATGTTTAAAATGTGTGAAGAATAACGATGATATGTACAGCATGTATCTGATTGCTTCTCTTCATGTAGGGTATTCAGATGAATCTTCAATGACCTCGCTCTGCATGAAGTTGATGACCTTGACCTGGGCTAACTGTTCTTTAGAATCTACATATGGCCTCAACAATTGCTCGTTTACTGGAAAAGATTATGCATCGTCTTTGAGTTCAACAATATCAACACTTCCATTATTGTGTACATCGATGACAATGAAGGGTCCCGTCCATTTCGATTTGAGTTTCCCGTGAAAAATCTTCAACCGAGCATTGAACATCCACACTTTCTGCCCAGGGACAAAGGTCTTATGCCTAATATGTCTATCATGCCTTCTTTTGATCTTGTCCTTATAGATCATACTATTATCATATGCCCGGTTTTGGATTTCAATTATCTCATTAAGATTCAAGTGGCAGCATAACTTCCCAAGATGACAACTCCAAATATTCTTGATTGCCCACTCAGATTTGTGAATTAATTCCGCGGGTAAATGGCATGGCTTGCCATAGTCATCCTAAAAGGTGAAGTACTGAGTGGAGTCTTATAGGTTGTCCTGTAGGCCCATAGAACCTGGTCCAAAATCCGGGACCAGTTCTTCCTATCGGAACAAACCAACTATTGAACAATGCTCTTCACCTCCCTGTTAGAAACCTCTGCCATGCCATTTGATTGTGGGTGGTAAGGATTGGTTATTCTATGTTCGAATTTATATTCCCTAGCCAATGATCTCATTTCTGAATTCACAAAGTGGCTACCCCCATCTGAAATCAAAACCTTTGGGACCCCGAGCCTTGCAATAATATTATCCTTGATAAACTTACATACAATTTTGCTATCTATGGTTCGCGTCGGGGTAGCCTCCACCCATCTTGACAAATAATCAACCGCTAACAAGATGTACTCATATACTTTGTTGTTGGGAAAGGGACCCATAAAATCAATTCCCCGTGCATCGGAAACAATAAAAAAAATTATCGATTGCATGGGCATTTCATCTCTATATCCAACAGTCCCTCCCCTTCGTTGACAGATCGGATACGATCGCACAAAATCGTTGGCATCTTTAAACATGGTCGGCAGTGAAATCCACATCGGAGTACCTTGTGAGTGGTTCTCTTTCCCGAATGGTGTCCTCCAACTTCAAGTGTATGACAGTATATGAGGACACTCTGGTATTCCTTCTGAGGAATACACCTTCGCCAGACACAATTCGGCCCTCAAAGAAAAGGAACGGATCATCCTAATAGTATTTCCTCAAATTCGACTTAAGTTGATTGGAGACACAATTGAGGAATATTGCTCTTAGGCCAACCTTGGGGAACTTGATTGGAGACAAGATATTTCACTATGTTGGTTGATGAAACCCAGTTTCATGGTTTTAGTTCGTGGTTATTAACCCCCTAGCTTAGACTAAGTGTCAATAAAAACCAGATTAATCCTTGTATTTTCTGACCCTTAGAATAAATTAAAAATACAAAAAAATAGCAAAATAAAAATCATAGTGTTTTTAAGCCCTTAAAAACGCTCACAAAAATATTTTTCCTCTAGACCTCGTCTCCATTTTTTGTCAACATGAAACTTGTATATCTCATCAAGATCTACTACTTTCATGTTTTGAGTTTTTCCAAATTTGGCCTCCATCTCCTTCATATTTCACATTCTTCTTCTCAATAATCTGAGTGGGCCACGTGGCACCATCTGGTTACACCACGCGGCCCATCTCTTCGTGCGCCACGTGCCCTCTACCTGCTGCCATTAGATCGCCTCATTTTTCTTTCATCTCAATCGTTTCTTCCGGTAGCTAATCACCTCTGTTCGATCATTCACAGATCAAATCAAGGCCGTTCACCAGCGCCTAATCCTCAGCTCTCTACGTGTCCTCCCCATAGCCGCCCGATCTCTTCCAAAAGGGCTCAATATCAGCCATCGCCTTCCGCTGTGTTTCTAGCCCTTCGATCGCATGCCCTAACTTCATCTTAGTCATTCGCTTCTGCCTACACCTCCTCCTGAGACATGTCACAACCAGAGCCTTCTATCTAGTCACCTTGAATCTGATCTAGGCCGCATTTTCACACCCATATATCAGCCGTTGGATCGCAAGATCCAATGACCGAGAACCCCTTCTTCTTCCTCCAGCAACCCCTCTTTCCCATGTCTTCCACTTCGCGCAACCGCTTCCCCTTACTTTTTTCCTCTATATCCTCGTCCACCATCTCCTCTCCCCGACGACTCCACGACACAGACTGGTCATCAACCACCCTCGTGGGCCTCGTGGATCGTCACGTGACTTTCCCCCACGCTCCATATCTTTCATTCAACCCACGTCATCAACCATCGGTGACCCCCAAACTCCACCTTCAAATATCTCACCTCCGCCCCACTTCACCTGGGTCCACCATTACGTGGGGCTCTGCCCAGCAAGCCTCTGCTCCTTAGTAACAACAAGGAAGCACTATGGAGTGCGAAGATGACGGACGTCCCCGGCGTTGACCCCTAGCTGATGTCGATCAAGCATGCGGTGCTCAATCACCGACCAGCTATTCCGAGGGTTCGTCGGAGTCCAGCGATGACCCGAGCTCCCCTCGGAGCTCAGCATAGACCATCGCCTTCACTAAACTCTGACCAGGCAAGCCTCTGATCTTTGTTGCATTTTCTCCTTCTTTTCTCTTATTTAATTAGGCCTCATCATTCACCGTCAACCTCCATTAATCCTTGCCTCCGCTTCATCATACACCATCTTCGCGCAACTCGAAGATCATCACCTCCACCTTCTCCGCTATTGATCACATCTGACCCACTTCTCCTCCGATCATCGGAGACAGAGCTATGTCCCCCCACTCCTCCGCTCACTAGGGACCCACTTCACTCACAACACCCCACTCCATATACGCTTCGGCAACCGAACTAACACCTGCAGGTACTCAATCGTCAATGGTTGGAGCCTTGGCCAGAGCTTCCATGGCGAGCTCCGACTCCAGCATCTGAGCATCGACGGCCTCTTCTAGACCTTGTCGCAGCTCGCTCGGACTTCCAGCTTCATCGACGAATGTTCAGGATGCTCTAGGGAGTTCCATCAGGCCCGGACAAGCAAGGGGGAGCTTGGAAGACATCACCGGAGGACAGAACTCGCCGCCAGCCCCATGGCTGAGGTGGCAGCTCCAGAGTCTACAGGCGATGTTGGATGCACCTCCCCAGTGTCCATCCAACGGCTCACACTCGGCCACGTCGACGCCGTCCACAGCTTCCAGCCACCGTCAGATCTTCAACTATCGGACGACCACCAGATGTCCACGTCACCTTCTTCGGGAGCTACAGAAGCCGTCCAATCTTTTTGATCGGAAGGCCCACATTCGTCCATATGTCTGCTCCGAGCCTCAGCTCCGACCCTCCAGGCTTGGGTACCCTGAGCCTCTTCCAAGCCTCATGAGCCTGCCTTCGACACCGAGCCTAAAGCCGAAGCACATCCGAGCCTTCCTTGCTCCCGAACCTCACCCTCACGTGCCCAATCACTTGTTTGGCCGAGAAATTTGTAGAAGGCCCCACTCCACTTCTCAATATTGCAACCAAGTCCAGAGAGCATGTACCCACGCATGCCTGGGGTATTTTACATTCAAACCCCTTCGGGTTTAAATAATTGCAAATACCCCTGCATGTGCGTAATTTATAAGGAAGGCCTCCTGACTTTTGCTATTTGCATTTTAGTCCCTCCTAGGGACATGTTTGCTAGTTATTTTCATGTTTTATTGCATTTATGCCCCTGGTTTCATTTACAAATATCTTGAGCATCCTATCTCTATTTGAGTTGATTTTGGTCCTATTTTGAAGCTATTTTAATTTTCTTTCTGATGGCATAGATATTTTTATGAGTTGACATTATGATCTTTGATGCTCTGATGTATACTAAATGTATCTCATATAATGCCTTTCATGCATTGTATGACTTAGTTAATTGAGCTAGCTTCATGATTTCAACCTGAGATTGACTCCTGATTAAATGGCTCAAATTTTCTGACTAATTAGGGCATATTTGCATTACTATAATCTTGCATTTCCTTGCAAAAAATGAATAAAAAAATTGCATATCTTCATGTTTGTTTATGCATCATGTCGTGTCTTCAAGCATTCATTCACCTACGAATCTTTAATTCATCACTTAAATCAAGTAATAAGAGTCTAGATAATACTTAAGAGACTCATGTCCCTGAGTTCGACCTTGGTCTTGCCCAAGTAAAATATAAATTGGACCGCTTTTGCCTTCAATTCAGACATCATCTAAAGCGGTCTTTGACGCGTTCCGATTTTACCCAACTGCAACGAAAATGGTTAATTCCGCATAATTAGAAGGGTGTAATTTCGGTTCGTCATTGGCATACAATGGGAGTGAGTTAGTAGCACAAACTGACTCATCTAGAAAGGTCTCTTGAATTGGTTCAATATCAGGATTATCATTATGCTCAATTCGGAAAAGGTGATCAGCCAGAATGTTCTTTATACCACATTTATCTTTAATTTCCAAATCAAATTCCTGAATTAATAAGATCCATCTTAGAAGATGCACCTTTGCCTCCTTCTTTTTCATTAGGTACCTTATTGTTGTGTGATCAGTAAAAATTGTCACATTGGAGCCCAACATATATGATTTGAATTTTTCTATGGCCCAAATTCTCAAAGGTAAGAGATCAGTCAGGAGCTTGTAAGATCGAAAAATCACAAATTTTCCTTTTCTGTAGCACGAAGGCCTCTAGACACTTGTGATCGACAATGAACTTAGTGTCTTTCCTTAAGATCTCAGTCAGTGGTCGGGCGATCTTTGAATAATTATGAATAAATTTTCTATAAAATCCAACATGCCCTAAGAATGATCGCACTGACTTTACATTGGTTGGTGGCTCAAGTTTCTTGATCACATCCACCTTGGCAGGGACAACCTACATTCCCTTTTTGGAGATGACATGCCCCAACATGATACCCTTTGCCACCATAAAGAGACTTTACTCCCAGGAGAGTACCAAATTAACCTCCCTATACCTCTTGATGACTCAGTACAAATGTGCTAAACATGAATCAAATGAATCACCATGGACCAAGAAGTCATCCATGAAGACTTCCGAGAATTCGCCCACCATTTAGGCAAATATGGCGATCATGCACCGTTGAAATGTGCCCGGGGAATTGCAGAGCCCAAAAGTCATGCACCCAAATGCATAAGTGTCGGATGGACACGTAAATGTGGTCATTTCCTAATCCTCGGGAGCGATGACTACTTGATTGTAACCTGAGTACACATCAAGAAAACAGAAGAATGCTTTCCCTGCTAGTCTCTCCCAAATTTAATCAATGAATGGCAGAGGGAAATGATCTTTCTTGTTCATGGCATTCAGGCATATATAATATGCACAAACGCGCCATGATGTGAGTACTCGTGTTGCGATCTCTACCCCCTCCTCGTTGGTGACCATTTGGATGCCCGACTTCTTCGGAACAACATTGAGCGGGGCCACCCACTTGGAGTCAGAAATATGGTATATAAATCCTACCTTGCACCATTTCTCGATCCCTTTCTTAACTACTTCATGTAGATTCAGGTTTAATCTCCTTTGAAATTCACGGGAAGGTCTTGCGTTATCTTTAATATATATTTGGTGCGAGCAAAGAGTGGGATTAACCCCGATAAGATCCGACACAGTCCAACCAATGGCCTCGTGATTCTGCTCAAGAACTTCAAGCAATCTATACTCCTGGTCTTCAGTTAATGATGAGCTAATGATCACAAGAAATCCTTCTTTGGGTCCTGCAAGAAATGTGTATTTGAGTGTAAGAGGAAGTGGTTTCAGCTCATGTAAGTCTGAATCATCAATTAGGTCTGGCTGAATGGCATCTGAGTTCAGTTCGGTGTTGGATGATGGTTGATGACGTTGTGTGGTGCTAGATACCAACTTAAATGCAGTAGGAGCCGAATTACAAAAATAATGTGATAATTCAGCCAAAGCCACGTCTGACTCATCATATATATTCCTTGACTGTACAGAAGAAGATAGAACTGACAAATATAGAGGGGTTTCTATGTCATCAAGGGTATAGGTATATGTGCTTTTAAGTAACTTTGGCATCACCTAGCAAACTGTAATATGCAATGGTTCCTCTCCAGAGAGGGTCTTGCTCTGTCCTTCTGGAACATGTTGCCAAGGTCCAATTGTGCTATTCATTTTGCATTCTACCTCTGAAGATTTTGTGTATTATGTGCTAGATTCGGAGTCAGGTATTTGCCATTTTGTTTGCTTCATCTCTAAGTCTACTTCATCGACTGGGGATATGAACTTCATCATTCTTGTGCCATAATTGAATACTACTCCCGCGGTTCTCAAAAAATGGATGTCCAAGAATAATCTAAGATTCTTTCCCATGATTGGGGGTTTGCATATCAAGGACAGTGAAGTCCACTTTGTATTATGTCCCCTCAACCAAGATAACAATGTTCTTCACTTCTTCCTTTGGTCTTTTCATTGATCGATTAGCAAATTAGAGTAGAGATAATGATTTTTGAGAGGTCCTAAGTCCAATTTGTAGTATAAGATATGGGCAGAAGATTGATTGAAGAGTCGTTATCTAGGAGTGTCCGTGCAAACGCAATGCCACCGATGCGACTCTCCACATAATGAGCACCCAAATCCCTCTTTTTCCTTAGTAGATGTTGTTTTTTTAACACATTTGGTAGTTGCCATAGTTAAGATGTGAGTCTCCATGAATTGATTTGTGTTCTTCCAGTGACTTCGAGTAGGAGTGCATTTCATCTTCAAGTATTTTTGGAAAGCAGGGTTGCTAGCCACAAATCGATCAAATGGCACTTTGATTGTAATATTTTCTTAACAAAATCATGTCAGTTCAGCGTTATCTTGACGAAGTTTCTAAGTTTTACACTTTCTGCCCGTAAGAGCATGGGGAAAAGGAATAGAAGCAGTCGAGATAGGAGATAAAGAATCCGAATCATAAGTAAAAGCATCTTTGTTAGAAGTAGAGTTCTTATTACAATGATCAAAATTGTCTACATCCTGTTACAAAAAAGATGATAAAGGTATATTAGCTGCAACTGAAGGTGCAAGGTCCTCTGTAGACTTTCCTATGTGTTGGAATCCTCAATGGTACTGAATTCATATTTCTTTCATCTTCATCTTCAGAAGTATCCTCCAGTTGATCTCCAGAATCTTCTCGCTCCATTTCCCTTGCCCGGTCAGGTACAACCACGGTCCTTCAGCTCCTACATGATATAGCATTGATATTGTCAAATGAAAGGTTCTCATGTTTAGATATGGGTGAGTCTGAGTAGTATACCTGGCCATTTTGTTGAGAAGTTTGAGATATGTTCAAGCTATTAGGGTTAGCTTGAACTTGGGAGGGAATGGCTGTAATAGGGATCATTTGTTCATCTCTCCAACAGGATAAGCGATTAACATCAACTCGTAGATCCTACAGTTTATTTCGAAAATAGCGAATCTCCTCGAGCATTTGATGTTTGATATCTACGGATTCTGTCTGAGAATTGAACGGTTGGGATGGTTGCTTTGAAGAATGGCCTTACTGTGCTTGGTAATGTTGTTGGTATTGTTGAGATGCTTGTCGGTATTGGTTCTGGTGGTTGTACAGTTGTTGTTGTTTCTGATGTTAGGACGGAGCAGTATTCTGACTGTGTCAGGGAGCAGGTGGAAATGCAACATTATAGAAAGTTGGGGGACGTTAGTAAGGCGAACGGTCCCATGTATTACCCTACCAGGCAGGGTCTTGAGTATACCAAATGTTGTCCACCTCAAACATCGGAGGTGGTACTTCTTCAATGATCTTGCTGGTGAGAGTGACTACTGGAAAGGTTGGGCATAGGATTGGTACTGAGCCCATGGTTGTTCTTACCCTGACACCAGCTGCTCCTGGATGTGATGTACTCGATAAATGGGAACAACGGATGCAGCCACGGTCGGTACCCCAATCTTGGCTACCTTCTCAGTCAACTCCTCCATTTGCTTTGGAAATTGGGAGATCATGTTGCTGATGTTGTTCATCCTCTTGCGAATCTGATCCACACCCACTAACTTACAACAATTAGGCTCATGTTTGGAATCAAATCCTTATCTATTATGAAACAGTCTGCTTTCCTACTTTAGATTAAAGTGTGTTAAGGGAATTAGTATACGCCCTACTCGTAATTTGTGAGCGGCTCGTCTCAGTCATTTGCTCTAATACTTTCCTGACGGTATCTACACCTCGTGATGTGTAGTTGCCTCCGTAGGAAGTGCTCAGTAATCCCTATGTCTCGTAGCTGAGATTAGAATAGACTATTGGACCAAGATATTGTCATCTAGATCATGGCATAGACACTTTTGTAGTAAATCTTTGAATCTATCCCATGCGTCATAGAGTGGTTCATTATGAATCTGAGAGAAACTGGTGATGCTTGTCCTCATTTGATTGGTCCTACTCAAAAGGGTAGAACTTCTTTAAGAACAAGTTCTTGAATCGATCGTACGTGGTATTTGTCACTTCTAAATTCTTCACCCAGTCGTCTGCCTTGCCTTTCAAGACGAATGGAAGTGCAGTTTGATGAATGTAATCCTAGATGGGGATGTCTCAGATTAGAGCATGATAGATCCAAATCCCGTAAGAATTCATAAGGTTATTCAGCAGCATTACCATGAAATTGCGACAACTGGTTTAAGAAGTTTAGTTTTACTTCATAGTTTATTTCTGGATCGAGTGGCTGCATATAATTTCTCACTCTGTACTGGCCAGGGTTATATGTTGCTTCCATTGGTTGTTCACCCCCAACAATTAATTGCTCTATTTGTTCCCTCAGTAAAAGCTGTTGCTGCTCAGATGCATCCAATCTTGCCAAAATCATCCGCATCAGGTCTTCATTCAGTTCATCTTCATGATCTACTTTCTTGGGAGGCATCTTCTTCAAATTCTCTTCTTCTTCTTCACCTTTAGAATGTGAGAAATTGGAGTTAATAGAGTGGAAAGAATCAGAATAAGAATCATCAAGGTGAGAGTCTTCCTCGATGTAAATAGGAGATAGAGAGAGCCTGGGTTTGACCTCCCTCCAGGAAGATGAAAGAATCATAGAAAGAAGATTCATGGTAAAGGTGTCCACGAGCCCAAGGTGGTCCAGAGTAAAAGTGTTTCTGAACCCTTGAGATAGGTAAGTTTATGGTGGTCAGTGGAGGGTTCACAGAGTGTGAACAAAATTCACCACAAACCTCCATTCTCGATTTCAAATGATTTGGAAAAGGGTTACGATTCATGACGTAGGCACGAGTGTGCGGTATTCGATGATTATCCTGAATCTACACACAAAACAAACACAATCCAAACCCTTGTTTTACCAACTCACAT
This sequence comes from Ottelia alismoides, assembly GCA_037367405.1. Classification (NCBI taxonomy): domain Eukaryota; kingdom Viridiplantae; phylum Streptophyta; class Magnoliopsida; order Alismatales; family Hydrocharitaceae; genus Ottelia; species Ottelia alismoides. The sequence continues at coordinate 560,724 of JAZKJV010011308.1, forward strand.
AGTGAAGGTTGTAAGAGTCCGTCCAATTATCTTGTCAATTTTAATTGGTGATAATTCAAATCTTGTAAACATTTAAGCAAGATGTTAGGTGCCTACACTTTCCTGTCTACTGGCCCGAGTTCTTACGACTAGTTGTATCTACTTTCAACCAGTATAGGTGTAAGTATAGATCGTATAATGGCTACCTGTTACTTACGGAGCCTTTCGTAGTGTCCATTAAACCACCCGCTTTGCTAAGGAAATCCGGACCGTTTACCAACTACTCGTATTTCCTCACTAAGAAGTAGCTAATCATTTTTGTAGAATCAGTAGTCAATATGAAAATTTTGGCTTGACTATATCCTAGTGTTTGTATCTCTCCTCTCTGCAAGATAAATGAACACAATGTCGGGGTTACTCTCCCGCAAAAATTCTTGATTTTATGAGTTAATTTATTCAGCTTTTTTTAGCAGTCACAATTTTAGTTAGGTGATCACTGAAAATTTAATGTGAGCAGAAATACACGTCTACCGTCCAATCCCAATTTCCTTTAAATTTTAAGTGACAAAACATGAGGAAGAAAATTCAGGAAAAATGATGCACGTGAAACAATGATGTATGATCAAATAGAAGACTTACAGTGATTCCTCGCAATATCGATGTGAGATGCAATACAAGAATTGAAAATTATTCTATATGAATGCAAGCCAATAAAAACCATACCTATCAAAAAGTTTATTAGCCGTGAAGAATTGAGTTAAAATTTTGACTAAGTTGAACAATCTAATGTGTGTCTAAATTAAGTGAAGTATGTTCCTAGGTTCTACGAGCACAAACAATAAAATCCTAGAAGCTCTAATAGTTGTATGTGCGGGTCTAACCTACGAGCCACTCAAGTCGGTCCAACCTTCACCGGAGAGTGAAACAGGCCGCGAGATACCACAAGAAAAAGTTCGAGTCTTATTTACATGTGCGAGAGTCTAAACGAACACCGCTGTAAATGAGCAATTAATTACAAAAATTAAAATTGCAGAAATTAAAATCCTAAACTCCACGCTCTCTCACGACTCAACTCGATCTTAATTTAAATGTGGCTTTTTGGGCATCGGTGAAGATGTGTCGGTTTTGAGAGAACTGCTCCACATACGTTGGGTTCCTCACACAAAAAATAAGAGAGAGAGAGAGAGAGTGGGTGTGTGTGTGTGTAAAAGAGTGATACATAAAAAATAATCAAAAAAAGAAAATAAATTCTGAAACAAAATAAAATAAAATAAAATAAATGCATGAAAAAATGGAAAATATACAATGAAAATTCGAGGGGCAGATTACCCGAATATGTGGAAAAACAAGGCATTAATTTTTTAGACAAAAATCTAAGTCTTTTGCCTCCATGGCAACGGCACCATCTGATGAGTCGCAATTTCCCTGCTTTAATTTGCAAGAATTATCGTGTTAAATTTGTCATTTCGTTGAAGGCGGGTAACTGGAATCAATCAAGAAATAACCACAATTAATTTATTCAACTTTAATCGGAGAGATTTTATGTTTGTTTTACTTGGGCAAGTCCCAATGTCGAACTCAAGGAGGCAAAAGGACAACATAGAATTATGTATATCAATTTTCGTGAACGGTTTTCAAGGCGGGATATTTTTGGTATTTTTAATTCAATTTTGGAATGCAAAATGCAAATGAGGCTGATTTTTAGGACTAGAATGCAATTATCAGTTAAACAGAGTCCAAAATTATGAAATTTAGCCAAGATGTAAATAATGATGAAATGAACACACTGTAATTTTTTTGGAATTTTTGGATGCAAGATGAATATTTAATAAATTTATGAATGCAAACAAAGTGAATTTCAATAATTAATTATTATAAATATTTAAATTACTTATTTTCAGGAAATAAAATTATCTAAGATATAACAATAAATGCATTATCATAGAAAATCTTAAACTCTAAAAATAATGCGATTTTTGAGGTTGGATATTTCTCATATTTTTAATGCAATTTTGGATTGCAAAATACAAATGAGGCCGATTTTTAGGACTATAATGCAATTATCAGTTAAACAGAGTCCAAAATTATGAAATTTGGTCGAGATGTAAATAATGATGAAATGAACACACTATATTTTTTTGGATTTTTTGGATGTAAGATGAATATTTAATGAATTTATGAATGCAAATAAAGTAAATTTCAATAATTAATTATTATAAATATTAAAACTACTTATTTTTAGGAAATAAAATTATCTAAGATATAATAATAAATGCAATATCTTAGAAAATCTTAAACCCTAAAAATGATGAGTTTAATACCTATTAAAATCAATTACTGAAATGCACAAAATAATTTTATAGAGTAAAATATGTGTGCAAATCAATTCTTTTTGGGCACGATGTTAGATACAATTAATTCTACAATTCGTGAATTTTCAGCAATTTTTCAAGCAGTGGTTAATTAACTATGAATCCTAAGCTTGGAATGGACAAAATGCGTAATTTCACGCAAGAATATTAATTATTAATAAACCACAGAGAATAAAAATATCACAGGTATCCCATAATATAGAGAGTTAATTGAATAACAAGGTGGATTTTGTTAATGATAAAAAGGTGCAACAAAATACTCAAAATGTAACGAGAATGCAGTGTTCATTTTGTAATTTTTACAATAATTAAAGAAAATAAAAATAAATGCAGAGGGAGGACTTAATAGGAATTACCAATCCCTAGAGGGGATTCTTGCAAAATTCCTATGTGTCACATGCGAAGCACGTGACCTCTGACTGGGGGTTCCTCCTGTAGTTGGTGTAAATACGGGGGGCTTCTTCTCAAATAGTACACCAGGGCACGTGTGAGGCACATGCTTGATCCATGGCGTGATGATGTGTAATTAGGTAGACCTACGGTGGCGGAGTAGCGTAGACGGCCTGAAGATGATAAGCACAGAGCTCTTGTGGCCGATAGACGGTCGGTGGACATCGGGGAAGCGAGAGGTTGAAGGAGGAGGAGGCATTCCGATGGCGATGGTCAGCTAGAGTCGATGCAGCTGCACGGTGAAGATGCTCCTGGATGTGCAGTACAATGGCGGGCTATAGTCGAAGGCTCGGGCGTAGTAGGTGGATCTCTTATGTTGAGGTGGCTCCGGTTGTAGTCGAGGGATGTCATACAGAGGTGAAGAGGTACCAGGGTGGTCGACGATCGGGGATGAAGGGGTTGCGCGGGTGTAGCGTACAATGGAGCGAAGAGATAGATGGAGGACGGAGATGAACGAGGCCAAGATGAGGAGAACGAAGGTGTGATGTCGGATATGATGAATAAGTAAAGAAAGAAGAGGGGGTTAATACCTAGGAAGATGGCTTGACGGTGTGTATGACCGGAGAAGAGGTAGATGCTCGATGCAAGAGCTCTACGATGGTGCCCTGGAGAGGCACAGGATCTCGCCGGTGTAGGAGGAAGGACGGTTGACACTGTCGCTGCCTAAGGTCGGGGTTCTTCCTTGCTATTGGGTAATCGGCAGATAGTTTGAGAGGGGGTGGTGATGGTGTTAAATAATGGGAGAGAGGGAGTCGATGGAGATCGCAGTCGCAAGTTTGAGGGATTTGGGTGATCGGTGATTGACAAGGAGGATGATCGAGGAGGATCCGCGGGAGAATCTGATAAGGGATGTGGCGGTGGCGATGAGAGATTTGGGGGATTTGATTGGGATATGATAGAGATTGGATGAGGGGGACACGCGGGTGTGATTGGAAGAAGGTGGTTAGGTGATTGGAGATGATCGTGGAGGAAGTAGAGACGCCAAAGGGGAGGCGGCAGCGTGACGATCAGAGGGCGATGCCCATACTTGGAAAGGGGGAGAATGGAGGTGATGACCTTTGGGCCGTCCAATAGACCGAGATCGGATGGTCCCAGATTTGGCATGTCTTTTGTATTTATTATTATTTTTTATTTTTTATTTTTAATTAATTAATTAAAAAATTTAATTAAAATAAATGAAAAAATAGAGGACAAAATTAAGTGACACGTGGCGGCTCCAAGAGTTGCCATGTGTCACCTCCGAAAAATTTAAAAATAAAGGAGAAGAAAAAAATCAAAAAGAAATATCAATTGACTTTGGATCGACAAATTTTCTTTAAGAAAATTGCTCGTCTCGATGAGATCTGCAACTTTCATGAAGATACCAAAACCACAATTGGTCATTTGCACAAAGTGATATTTTTTGGGTATTCTATGTACATAGAAAACCTTGATTTTTTTGAGTTTTGAAATTGTTTTTGTTAAATAAGATTGCAAATCTCGAAAAAATATGATAAAATCAAAGATAACTATTTACACATTAATCTATTTTTTTATATTTGTATGAATTAGGAAAATAAAGAAACAAAATATAGTACGAAAATGACAACTTTTGTACAGATTGTTAGTGCAGACTCGGACCTAGTTAGTTTCTTTGATTTCAAGCTCATTTTGGATTTGGATTTTTACGCATTTTTATAAAACTTTTATCAAAGAAAATAAATGGAAAAGAAATAAAATGAGTTAATTATGTATATAAAATAATAGGTCAAAAACTGCTAAGATACAAAATGTACAAAGAGGCCCAAAACCCAACTTTCACATATGAGCTCTGATTCAGAACTTGGTCGTGTTTTGAAGGTAATTGAATGCACACTAGTTCAAAAGGGAGTAGGATCAAATCAGATATTGTATGAGGAATATATCAGCATTTTAGTCCAGAAGTCCTGGAATTAGGTTTTGAGTTTCTGGTCCACTTATTTATGGTAGTGATTTTTTTATATTTTTCGTTTACTCTTGTTAATCATATGTACACAATGGAGGTGGTTTTAGGCGATTTAGAAATAGCATGAATTAATTAAAAATCAAGGAATTTAGCCTATTTTACATGTCAAATGGGTGGGAATTCTTGGCTTCTTATAAAATGCAATTTTTATTTATACATGCATGAATGCTAATTATGCAATATAAATGAAGAAATACCAATGAGTTTTGGGGATCTTAGCTTAATTATTATCTTTTAGAGTGATGAATCTGAGATTCATCAATCACCCTCGTGGATGACCACCTATGTTCCGTCACCTCGGTCGCTCTCCTCCATCGGGGGCCACTACATCGATAACATCTCCAGGCCCCATTGAAACATCTACCAAACTCACAACACCTTCATCGACGAACAGGGAGGGCTCCTCTTCCTCGAGAACCTCCTCCCGCTACTCTGTCCTTCACCAACTCCAACGGGACCACATGCCCCTCAGCACGGGGCTACTTCATCAACTCCTCCTCCAGGAGAATCCAACAGGTTCCTTCATTGGCCTCACCACACCTGTTCATAACCATCGAACCAGCCTCACCTCCTTCGTCCTGTCATCGGGCATGCAATACAAAGCCCCTCCCCTTATGAGATTCGAATGCGTGGGGGAGTAAAGATTTGCAAGGAAGCCCTCTCCAAGATGCCAAATTAGCCGAATCTCCCCGTCGCCCAGGGGTCACATGAGGAGCACGTGACCCGCTAGAAATTTTGTGAACAACCCCTTCTGGGTTAGGTATTCATCTGCATCCATGTTCTGCATTTTTAATTTATTTTATTATTATATTTGCAGTTAGACCTCTATGTCCCCCCTTTATTTTGAACATCGATTTAACACTTTTTTATTTCTTAAAAAATAGTCACTTTATTCTTCAACTATTTCTTTACATTACGGCATGTGCTCTATATTTTTTAACTTCTGTGGTTAATTAATAATTAATATTTTGATGAAAAATTGCATACTTTACCCATTTCATGCTCCTAAATTCATATAAAATTAACCATAGGTCTAAGAATTACCAAAAAATTTAGATTTCCTAGATTTAGTTGATTTCTTTATTGTGTCGAAAAATCATTGAATTTGCATGCATCATTTGTTCTGTCGAATTTAATTTGTGACTTTGAGTAATTAATTTTTAATAGATATTAAACTCAACATTTTTAAGGTTTAGGATTTTTCTAGGATAGCTCATGTATTGTTCTATATGGGATAATTTTATTCCTTGAAAATACCCAGGTTTAATATTTATTATAATTAAATATTGTGACTCACACTATTTTCACCATTTAATTTATTAAATAATCATATTACATTAGAAAATTCCAAATCCAAAAAAAAACATAGTGCATTTATTTCATCATTAATCACATCTTGGCCAAGTTTCATAATTTTTGGACTCGATTTAAATGAAAAAAATATTTTAGTCCTTAAAATTGGTGACATTTGCATTTGCATTTAAAAATTACATTAAAAATATCAAAAACATCTGCCTCACATCAAATTTAATAGGCATTAACCTAGGTTGTTCCTTTGCCTTCTCAAGTTTGACCCTGGGACTTGCTCAGACTAAATAAACATAAAAACTACATCGCGTAAATTAATTAAATAATTAAGTGGTTTATATTTCTTGATTGATTCCGATTACCTGTCTATAATGAACGACACATTACATATCTGGGTGTTAATTCCCACAAATTAACATAGGGTTTTACAGTTCCATCAATCATATAGATATATATATATATTTAATATTAGATTCTTTGATTAAGGATTTTTAATCAAATTAGTCTTGACTTTTCAACTTTGAAAGTTCATTCCCTTAGTCACTTTCAAAGTAAGAGAAATACTTACCGCTATATATCTAGCAAGAATTGGGATCTTCTTTTCTACCTTAGTTATATCCCAATAATTTGAGAAACTTTAATTCAGGTAAAAAGAAGCAGAAATACATTTTGCCTTGCAAGTCCAACTTGCATTTCCCAATTCAGTCTTTAGCACCCAACCCACCAACCCTAAGGCGATGTTTACCTGTCATTAATTGAACCAACCATCAACATTAGAACTCGATATGTGTAATCCAATATCACCCCAATAATATGAGGAACTGATATTGGGTCACTACGTATATAGCCTTACTCTTTCAAGAAGCAAAGAGCCTGATCCATGTGTGCTTGTATGCAGGAGCTATCACTTCAGATAAACGTCTCTTGCATGCAATCCATGGTGATGGAACCCTTCGCCTTGACGGGAGACCATGGATGCCACTTATGTGATCCTCCATATCATGTTCAAATTTTATTAATTATTATGGATCGTATTCACATAATTAATTCTTCCAAGGGAAACACTACTCTATTCATAATAGAGTATTTTTAATTAGATATAATTAATTTAATCATACTAAATCAATTATCAATCCAATTTGATCAACCAACAAAAACTCTTGATTGTTACTTGAAAGGATGGTATAATATCAAAATACGTTTTATTCAAATTTTAATAATTAGAAAAATACATCATGATCCCTTCAAACATTATCCTTTCCTTACATTTTGTCATGGCCAATACGCGCAGGATGTGGGATAGACTGCTCACGGAGCAACCTGCTACCCCATCGATCCCCGACTTGACACCATATCCACCTCAGGTCAGGATAATGTAACTTGATCATTTTCTATTTGAGATGATGATCGATCTTTCAAACAAAGTTATATCATATAATATTTATCAAAACCTTTTTGATTAATACTATAAGGATATTTGCTAAACAAATCCCCAATATTATTCAAGTAACAATATTTTGCATGTAGAGATCGTCCTACAACTATTGTAGGATAAACTAGCATTTTTATGAAACATTCATTCAATGGCCTGTGTTGATTAATAAATATTTTCATAATTAGTAGGCATCATATTTAGTCAAAATAAAATCATAATTTCCATTTAATTATAAACACATTAAGTAAATAGGTTTGATGATCTAATCATCTTCCGACCTATCTCTACTAAATATGGAATATTTAGTGCAAACCGACTCGGAATCATGTGAAAAAAAATTCGAGCAGTTTGATGGTTTGATTCTATACTTAATCCAAGTTTTATTTAATATTTTATGTGGATAAAATAATAATTAAAAATATTTTTCTTATAGATTCGTGAATTCATGCAAAACATCTTTCATAGCGGGAACTCTTCGAGTCATTTTCACGCACTTTTGTTACCAATTATAGGTTAATGTTTTGGTACATATTTACATTCTAAATACATTTTATTAACCAAAAAATTCATCTAAAAAGTTCATAAATAGTAGGTTTTTAATTAAGCTAAAACCAATTCGAATCTTGCATCTAATGCATAAACGATGATTTTCGTACATCCAAAACTTGAACCTCAATCGCCTAGGGTTTTGGATCATATCCAAGACCTAGACCAAGGCTATGATACCACTTGAAGCATACGGATAGATCCTTAATAGCATCACGGAAGCATGATGATCGCATCGTATGTGATCGGAGCATCTAGTCGCACTAGTTGTTCAATGCAACATAATAAAAAAATAAATGATGAAATCACATGATCCCAGAAAACTTCTCGGATTGTTTCATCTAACCACAAGTAATACATAGTATTACCTCTTGAAGCATGGTTGCGATCAACTCTCTAAACCAAGAAACCACTTGTCTCAAGTCCAATTCGATGGAGAAGACTCCTGTGAGCTCGTTGATGAGACGTGTACTCCTTGCAATCCGAGTTGATGATCCAAGCATCGAATCTCATGATCTCATCACACAAGATCCAATGACTTCTTCACAAGCAAAGTGCACCGAAGGAGACGGAGATTCAGAAGTGGTCGAAGCGGCGACACGACGGTGTAGCGACAACAACAACTCTCTCCAGGGCACAAGGTGGACAACCACTAAGAGAGAGAGAGAGATGGGGCATGTAGTATGAGAATAAGAGAGAGATATTACTCAATTGCTGTGTGTGCTAGAAGAACTAGGGTTGCCTCTTATTTTATAGTACTTTGGAAGTCCATGGATTCCAACCCATATGAAACACAAAATCAATGGTTGAGACTGATTTGTGTTTCTATTCATAGGCCAAGATTTTATTGTAAAAACAAAATAATAATTAATTTAGATTAAATTAAATATATTGAATAATCAACATAATTTAATTTAACTAAATTAATTAGCATAGAAGGATTCAGAGGAAAGCAACCCTCCCTCCTAAAAAGCGGGGAACAACCACCCTTGTGACCAAGTCAAAGGGTGGCCGTCCACCATCTATTAAATGGATGGTGGCTTCTCCAATCCTTCATACATATTTACAACAACTTAGGTTGTAAATTAATTCTCAAAAATAATTCCAAATTAATTTTGTGAATATCACAATCATGCCAATAAATGATTGTGAATCATATTCATGACCCAGAATAAAATACAAATTGTATTTAAATTTCTGATGTGAATCGAATTCACATCAATAATTAATTTGAAGATATCATTTACAGTAAGCTCTCTCTAATATATTATAAATCACATTTATAATATATATATAAATAATATGGATAGTAATATCCATATAAGTTATATCCTTGATAATTATATCACATTTAATTATCTTGGATCATCATTTTCATGTATTTAGATAATATGAATCGTATTCACATTATTCATGATAATTCAATCACATTTAATTATCAATATCTCAATGCTCAGATACATAATTCAACAATGGAATTATTCTTGAACTCTTTCAAGAACAATGCATTTTCTCGGCAGATACTTGGAGATAAGGAAATAGTGATTGTACGTTCCACATATAGTGATTTGGATATTGAGATCACATCTCAAATCTAGTTCCCGGGGACCTCTCATAGATGCTTGATTAAATCAAGATCGTAGATCTAATATTCTCATTGCATCTGAATCACATTCAGATCAATGTCCAACACTTGGACTAAGATCAGATCACTTGTCTAATAAGAGTAATCACTAAAATCCGGACAAGTTTCATCACTCCCTCGGAATGGAAGTGTCATGGTTATACAATCATTAATGATCACGTCACCCGCAGGTATTCCTAATACATATACATCTTGCATACTAGAAGACCTAGAATAAATCCAAAGATATAGATCAATTTACACTGTCATCTTTAGGGTTTTATCTTTAAGTTTCTCATTCAGTCATTGGGAGTTGGTAGCGATGATATGCTTTCCAAAAGAATATCATTCCTATAAATTCTTGTCAAGCTTTCAAAGCAAGACAACCATGCATGGAATTTGATAGGTCCCAATAGCTCATGAGCGAGCTCATGTCTTCCGGTTCACTAGTGAATGTGTATGATCCCTTTGAGAGATCGTATTACTCATATGCCCTTGTATGCATACCAGCTCGCCGGTGTATAGACCTTTATTAGGCCATCAACCTATCGGTTTGCCAAATATAAATACTTAGACATATAGTAATACATTTGTCTTAGGTCAGAGGGTGCATGCCAATGTCATGACAGCATATGGCAGATGACTTGGTTGTCTCGATCTCGCTAAGTCAACTCTTTGACCTAACTTATCTGACACCTCTGAATCTCTATTCCTATGCATAGGACCTTCATCAAGAGGTCGGTCAAATATAGCCAAATGAGAAAGGATTGTCATCTCCTGCTAAGGATGGAGATCATCTCTTAACAACCATTCGGCGGTGCTTGATGAGTCATCAATCTAACTCTTTAAAAATTCATCCAAGCAACAGCCTCTATGATTCAACAATTGAATCAACAGCTGTATGATCATTAAGATGGCCATGGTACATAATCCTAATTGATAAATGCATTCATTCATTTAATCTCAGTTAGGGAGTGAAAATAAACTCATAACTTTTATTAATATATTGATGAATCTACATTACGTCATCTTTATTCATTTATTTTAGCTTAAAATCCCTTATAAAACACCTATGTATATTACTAAATCCGTATTCTTATTAACCTGTATCAGTGTGTAAATATTGTATATTTATTATTATTTTAACCTAAAATAAATAAATAAATAAAGGGAAAATAAATAAAATGAAATAACAGACTGTATAAATATAATAGATACAAGCTGACCCGAACCTCGAGAGAAGGTCAAGACTTGATCTGATCGATCATGAATAAAGTAGGGGGAGATAGGGTCTTTAATCAGAAAATAAAAAAATATTTTATAAATACTTTTCATTCTTTATTTATTCTGTGTATATTTGTATAAAACTTACACTAATTTCTTTATCCATAACTTGATCTCAAATTAAATTATTTTCTTAACATAAATTGTAAATAAAAATGTTTCATAAATAATAAAAAAATACTTGTAAAATAAAATCTTGTACAGAATAAAAGTAACCACACTCAGAAAAAGCCGTAAAGCAATAATTAAAAGACCAATTCTGGCTCCATATGAACTCAAATTGAATCAAACTCACTTCCATCGTATTCTAAATTAAATTATCTTTAAAATCACATGGGTTTCATAATTTTCGGAGTTATTATTTGAAAGACGATTTTCTGAGGTGGTTTTTGCAATCTTACCATTTATTGTATATATTTAACCTTATTTATTTTTATACATAATGTATTTGAAAATAATTGTAAATATTTTTAAATTATTTAAAATAAAAATAAAAATAAAAATAATTTACAAAACATAAAAAAACATAATTTCCTTATTTAACTATGTATATAATGTACCATATGTAAATATTATATGTATATAATTAATTTCCTTAAATAACCACCATAAAAAATAAATAAATAAAATTTATTATTTAAATTAATAAAATGATGAAAATAATTTATTTATTTATTTATTTATGTAAATAATATACATTATGTATATAATTTAATTAATTACTTAATTAATCCACCAATAAGGTGGCTCATTAAGTTATCGGTATTTATTATTATAATAATTTCGAAAATTATTTTATTAATAAATTTAATTTCACCATTACATCTTTTTTTTTCCTCTCCATTAAATCAATTTTTGAAATTCAAATTTCATTATTATTATTTGTTTGGCTCATCTTCCCTCATTTCCACTTGATCAATCCTTTGGGAGAGGAGCCTATTCTCCAAGAGCAACCTTGTGGTAGAAAGGTGCCTAGCCTCCAAGCCGTCTGGTGACAGCAAGTCGGCCTTTGTCGAGGCCATTACAACATTCATCCACTCCACGGTGAGATCCACTTTATTTTTTGTCATTCGTCTAGATAATTTTAGATTCAATTTTCATTTTGATTTCATTGTCAATTTTTAATTTTAGATCTTAGCTTCTCATTTTTTATCAATCATCACGATTCGATCCGTCCCTATTTTATGGTCATCACAACCACCTTCGATTTCCCATCATTTCTTATCTATCTCACATGTCTGACCATCTCCATCCACGTACGATGGCCGGAGCCACGGTTCCCTTCCATTATAACCGCTGGAGCCTCCTAGCCCACTAATTCCTATTTGATTTTTCTTGGACTGAGCCTTCGTGCTAGAGTCATTTATCTTTATTTTGTCACATGTACGTAGGAATTCCAAAAATACAAAAATTATTTGTAGTTGTAGTCTGTTCAAAAAAAGAAAAATACAAAAAAATATAAAAAAAAAATAAAAAATTTCTCTAGTGTGGGATGGTGGCACTCCCACCGCCGCCGCCCACCCTTCTTTGTGTTGCACTGCCACCGTCGATGACCACCTTCGTCGAGGACTGTCGCTATCTGCCATCGTCGTCGACGACCACCTCTGTCGAGAACTGTCATCATCCTCCATTGCCATCCTCAACCGCACCATCGTCCATCGAAGTCCGCTTGCCCAATCGCCGACCTCTGCAGAGAGTAACAACTCCTCCATGAGAGGCCCAGCAACCCTAGCAAAGGAGAACCCCAAGCTCCACCTCCTAACCAACCACTCTGCCGCTCTTCATTACCGTAACCCTCCTCCACTAGGGGCTTGAAGCTTGCCATTTGACGTCGCCCTTGAAGGAGCTCTACCGGCCACCTAGAGCCCCCATCGCTATCCCGCCTACGCGAAGATCCACCGCTCGGAGGAATCCTCGACGCCACTCAGCCACATACGTTGACCTCATCTGGAGCGCCCAACTGCCATCTTGCCATCGACCACCGGATCCAACCCACACTCGAAGCTCCGTCAACCACAACCCGGCCGCTCCTCGGCGTGAAGAGAGGTGCGACGCCTGGCGCCCTTTGCTTTGGTTTTGAGAAGAGAAGCCCTTAAGTTTTGGCTAAGGTAAGAAACAACGAACATGAAGCCCCTAATTGAAAACCCTAAGCATTATTTTTGGGGGGGTAAATTCAAGTCAGCCCCCTGGTTTTCCTAATATTTACAAAAAGGACCAACTCCAGAGCCTATCATATGTTCCGTACGCTATCACTGGATAAATTGTGTTTTCTATCCTGCATTTCTTTCTTATTACTTTTTCATGTAAAAAACTTTAAATAATTACATTTTAGTCCCGTAATCCCAGACTATATTTGCATGCCTTTTTATCATTAGAATAAATATTTTTATTGCTCAATAAATTCTCCAAAAATCATATTAAGTTCTTGTTACTTGTCTCTTCATTGTATATATTTTGCATTGCATTTTATTTTTATTTGTTATTATTATAAAATAAAAAACATTATAATTTTCACTGTTTGTAATAAATAAATCATAAAAATTCAAATATTATGTCAAAAACTTAAAAAAATATAATGGTTCACTTTTTGTGTATTTTATTTCCTATATAAATTTCACGCATTAATTGCTTCTAAAACGTTAAAAATTTGCAAAATAGCAAGAATCTTAAAAAAATACAGAAAATTGTAGAAAAATCAAAAAATTTTGATTTCATGTCCTACTTGTAGATAATTCATTAAAGTTTTAGGAAAAATAGATCTAGTAATTTTTTAATTTATTTTATATTTTTAAATTGCAAAATATTCTTGTCTATTCACTGTTTGATTTTCTCCTATTTTTATTCATTTTAGAAATCTTAAAAATTCGAAAAAAAAACACTCAAAAATCACTAAAATAGGTAATATATATTAAAACACAAAAATATTTTCTTTAGGCATTTTTTATCATTTTTATCACATTTAAAAAAATCCAAAAAGTTGCATTTCTTTCTTGTATAATTTGGAAATATTTTCTTAAAAATTAAATATTTGCAAAACTAAAAACAACTAAAAATTAAAAATCACAAAATATAAATATTATAAAATAAAGAAAATAATAATAATAGAAACCAAGCATAGTGTACATTGAGATTTCTTATTCTTTTTGTTAATTTTTTTTCAATTATTAGAATATCCCTCAGGATTTGTAGCCTCCTTGAGTTCGATATTGTTGCTATACGAGTTAATTAAATAGAAATGTTCTCTTGCTACATTTTTGTAATTAATTTCGATTTGAGAATTAAATAATTTTTTTGTTGAGGATTATTTGGGTTGCACCGACATCACATTTATTTAATAATTCATCTCAATAACTCAAAACCCTAAAGATCCCATACCCAAGAAAATGACGCCATTGATGAGGAGGCACGGTGAGGGTAGTTAGGTTTTTCATTTGACCTACTATTCTTGGTTATAAATTTTTGTTTATATTTTTCTACATTCTTTCATTGTTTATATTCAATGTATCTCATTTTATTTTGCATGTTCATATTTTATACATGTATCTCTTACACATTCTTTATTTTCTTTTTCTTGCGAGGGCCTGACAAGCGAGGGAGGCACTCTTAGGAGCGTCGGTGCACCCAAGCGAGGCGGAGGCGGCTTAATTCTTCACCAAGCCGCATGAGAGCATAGAAGGAGGAGAAGAAGATTTAGAGGAGACCATCATTTGGAGCATAGATAGTTTTTTATTTATTTTAGCATTTTAGTTATTCAAAAACTCTTGTAAAAAGGACACTATATACCTTGTTTTCGGGGTCGGTTTCGCCAAGTGTCGTTGCACTTGGGGGACCTCATTGTTGTTTTCTCGTTGTTTTTATCGCTTTTATTTTTTATTTGTTTCTCACTGATTTGTGTTTTCCGACTTTATTTTATTTTATTTTCTGTGAGTGAATCCCCTAGCCTTATGTTTTATTTGGTTGGGCCAGGTAGTTATTAGGTCCAAAGCCCTAAAAGAATATATGTTCTTATATATCACTTGGACTTAATCAAATAATTAGTTGGTTCTTTCCGAATAGAAGATACTACTTAGGATGGTTCTTGCTTACATTTTTATATAGTTTAGTTTTATTTTTTATGTGCGGATCATATTGCATGTAGAGTGCTGGAGTCAGGTATGCAACTCTTTCTCTAACATTTGTATCTCATATTTTCTTGTGCATCGACTTTTTCATTTTCCTCCCTCTATTTTGTGGATATATAAATAAAGGAAATCGGAAAATACATTAGATATGTTTTTATTCAAAAAAAATCAAAAAAAGTGAAAATTGAAAAAAAAAATTGGGACTGCTAATATCATTTGGACCCTTAAATTAAATGTAATTGATTCATATCATTGTCTTGGGAGAGCAATCCATGTATTCACGTTTTATTTTCTGCATACACTCTAAGGATTAGTGCCCCAATCCCAGGCCTTCATACATATTTGTACAACTTTGTGTTTGATCACCTAACTCTAAAATTGACAAGATGATTGACCAAACATTCACGATCTTCACATTGCGTTGAGTTGGTGAATTGGGAGTTTGCATTGTGTTTGTTTGTGCTTGGTGTTGAGTTAGTTACGATCTTTTCTCTCTTGATCGTTAGCAGTCACATTTCCTTAATCCCACCCTCCCACCTAATCTAATTTAATTCCTCATCATGGTGGGAGCCTTAAGATCTCTTACTTCAGAACGTATTAGTCCTTTGGATGTAGCTTAGATCTCTTCAATTTGGCAGAACAATGATCTCTTTGGTCTTGACCTATATTTCTATGAGCTTGCTTCTCCTGATCCATTGGACGGTTTTTCTACGACTTTGAGAGAGAACCCATTATTTGAATATGATCAATCGTTTTCTTCCTCGAATCATCCTGATTATCACATCTCCCTGAGGGTTATCTACGAGCGATGTGTTCTCAGTACTCGGTTTCACTCCCTGGTTGTGCATCTGATCTGTCAGAATACGAAACCGAGTCTTCTGATTATTTTGAGTTTTCTGATTCTTCTGATACTTCTGATCTTTCTGTATTTGATATTTCTTCTCTCATTGACAACCCTCGTAAGGATGAGCCGACCCTTGAGTTATTCGATGGTATACCTGATCTCTATTCATTACATGCATCAAATATCTGCTTTCTTATTGAGTCTCCTGATCTTGACCTTCCATACATTTTCGAGACAGTGATTGGCGTGGAGGATTCCATGACAGATCCTCCCTTCTCCACGTTCCATTTTTTCCGCTCCAACCATTCACTCCACTCTGACCAAGAGTCAAAGATTTCTTTTGTACAACCGGTGCCCAATTTTATCTACACATCCATTTACCTGGTAGCAGGCACCTGCCTGATTGCTTATCTGGGTGTCACTGTTCATACTATTGACCACATTGTTGTTCTTACATCGAGACAACAACGACGGTATGGTATTCGCATTACATATGATGTCCTAAACCTTGATACTCCGTTGTCCTAGCCTTTGCGCCCAGCTAGGGGCGTAAAGTCTAGCACTTGTTGAGAGGCACCTCAATAATGTCTACCTTGTATATATGAGTTTTATCTTGATTTGTTCCTTCCGTCTTTCGTGTTATCGTTCACCTCTTGTCTGTATATGTGTGTTATACTTAGGATGTACTATATCTTAAGTATGGGGGGTGAATGATTCGAGTTGTTCATATTTATCATGTTCATCACTCATGTTGTTGCTTATACTTAGGGAAACTTTACCGTAAGTATAGGGGGAGTGATGTTGTTAATATCATCTCTTTTGTTTTTTTATTCTTCTTATCTCTCGATTGTCCCCCGACTTGTTGATATTCTATACTTAGGGCTATTCTACTCTAAGTATAGGGGGCAAGACGAGTCGTTGAGTCCGTCAATTCTTTTCCTCGATTTTTCCCTCTTGTACAGTCTTTACACTTAGGATTAATTAATCCTAAGTATAAGTGGGATTTGTGACTTCTATTCATTCTTTGAGTCGTTGTTGTATAGTGTGTTTTTACTTTTCTATACTTAGCACGAGTTATGTCTCCCTTTGCAGCTCTTTGATCACTATGAGGACATGGTTCGAGCTAAGTATAGGGGGTGTCATATATATTGTATATATATACTTTAGACATAACTCGTACTTTTAAAAATGTGGTTATTTTTGGGATATGTATATAAATCCGTAAAATCCACGTGTGTATATAGACTTTGGTCACCTTCCATCTTAACTAAAAAACACACACACAGAACACAAAAAAATTAAAAAAACAACAACTAAAAAAATCCTCTTATAAAAAAAACTTTTGTATAATCTGTATATATATTTCTATATATTTTACTAACACTTTTTCTCTTAAAAATTTAAAAAAACTCTCTAAAAAATTGCTTTTGTATATATCTCTTGCATTTCATGTGCATTTTTAAGGATAATATTGACATTTAAACTAAGTATGGAATAAAATTGAAGAATAGAGCTTAGTTGAACCCTAATTCACTTAACCTCAGAGGAACCTTGTAAGAACTAGAGTTAAGACTTTTCAGGTCCTAGCAACTTAATTCTTTGAGCCCATAAGACTATGTTCACATGTCATCTTGATTAGTCTAAATAGAATATTTAACAACATACGCATGATTCTTTCAGATCATGGCTTAACTTGGGCAAGCACTCTACACATTGCTCTTCATGGAGGAGGTAGTGAGGAGGCAGAATCTTTTGACTTGGGGTATCACACGGGTATGTAACAACTAGTGGGAATATCCATCTTCATCTAGAGAGGGTAGTGCATCACAACCCGATCTAGTAGCATTGAGGTTTAAAGACATGATGCTATGGGGTTGCAATAATGCTTCAAAAGAAGGATAATCTACTAGCTCAAGAGGAAAAACTCCTTATATACATGCTTCACCTTGTATATATTTTCGAAAAAAGGGGAAAATGCAGAATCTCCAAAAGTGGACAAGCCTGATTGAAAAGTAAAATGCATGCCGGAGTGTATATACAAGTATAGAAAATAATAATAATAAGAGCTTCAAAGTCAAATTTTTGTAAGCTTGTAGCTGGATGACATGGCTACACTAGTCAAGCATCCAAGGATAGGTAGCTACACTGGTTACCGTCCATTCTTTTGTCCATCTCCTCTTCTTGAGCTAGTTGTACTTGAACTTAGAGGGGAATATCCCCACTCCTCAGGAAAGAGTTGGTAGACCGGGGGACTAGAGTTACCTTGTTAAGAGAGGTTGTTTCTTTGCTACTTTTGAGACGAGGAGCTATATTTCACTTACACCCTACAAGTAAAGATTCATAGTCATAAGAATTTGTGTATGTAGACTTCTTCTGACCTGACTGTTGAGACGACATGAATAGGAGTCTTGTGGAACTTAAAGGCTGTTAGGTTTTAAATCCATTTCTCATAAAGGTTCCACCACATTAATAATCCAAAGGTCTGATAGATCTCCATGCTACAACTTTATGAAGATAAGTTTAATACTCAATAGTATCCTAATTTCTTCAATTTTCCTGTCCTTTTCTTTTATTCACTTATTCTTTCAAGTAAGTGTTTGATAAGGGACTAGTAAAGGTAAAGCATAGGGGGATGATGAATCTGAATTTCATCATCTTAATTCATTTATTTTAGCTTAAAATCCCTTATAAAACACCTGTATATATTACTAAATCCATATTCTTACTAACCTACATTTGTATGTAAATATTGTGCATTTATTACTATTTTAACCTAAAATAAATAAAGAAATAAAGGAAAAATAAAAAATAAAATAAAAGACTATATAGATGTAATAGTTACATGATGACCCGAACCCCGAGAGAAGGTCAAGACTTGACCTGATCGATCGGGAATAAAGTAGGGAGAGATAGGGTCTTTAATCAGAAAATTCAAAAAAAAAATTATTTTGTAAATACTTTTCATTCTTTATTTATTATGTGTATATTCATATAAAACTTACACTATTTTATTTGTCCATAAATTAACCTCAAATTAAATAATTTTCTTAATAGAAATTGTAAATAAAAATATTTCCTAAATAATAAAGTACTTGTAAAATAAAATCATGTACAGAATAAAAGTAACCACACTCGGAAAAAGACGTAAAGAGATAATTGAAAGACCAATTCCGACTCCATATGAACTAAAATTCAATCAAACACACTTCCATTGTATTCTAAATTAAATTATTTTAAAAATGCAGGGGTTTCATAAATTTTTGGAGTTATGGTTTGAAGGACGGTTTTTGGGGTGGTTTTTGAAATTTTACCATTTTTTATATATATTTAACCTTATATACTTTTATGCATAATGTATTTATTAATAATTGTAAATATTTTTTAATAATTATTTTAAATAAAAACAAAAATAAAAAAATACAAAACATAAAATAACATAATTTCTTTATTTAAATGTATATAATGTATCATATGTATATATTATATGTATATAATTAATTTCCTTAAATAACCACCACAAAAAAATAAATAACTAACCATTACTATTTAAATTAATAAAATGACAAAAAATATTTATTTATTTTATTATGTAAATAATATACCTTATGTATATAATTTAATTAATTCCTTCATTAACCCACCATTAAGGTGGCTCATTAAGTTATTGGTATTTATTATTATTGATATAATTTCGATAATTATTTTATATATTAATTTAATTAATTTAGTTACACCATTAACATCTTTCCTTTTTTCCACTCCATTAATTCAATTTTTAAATTCAAATTTTATTATTATTATTATTATTATTATTTATTTGGCTCCTCTTCCCTCATTTCCACTTGATCAATCCTTTGGGAGAGGAGCCTATTATCCAAGAGCAACCTTGTGGTAGAAAGGTGCCTAGCCTCCAAGCCGTCCGGTGACAGCGAGTCAACCTTCATCAGGGCCATCACGATATTCATCCACTCCACGGTGAGATCCATTTTATTTTTTGTCATTTGTTTTAGATAATTTTAGATTCAATTTTCATTTTGATTTCATTATCAATTTTTAATTTTAGATCTTAGCTTTTCATTTTTGACCAATCATCACGATTCAATCCGTCCCTAATTTCCGATCATCACATCCACCTTCGATTTCCCATCGTTTCTTATCCATCTCACAGATTTTACCATCTCCGGCCACTTACGATGGTCAGAGCCACAATTCCCCTCCATCACAACCGCCGGAGCCTCCTTGCGCACTAATTCATATTTGATTTTTCTTAGACCGAGCCGTCATGCTCGAGTCATTTATCTTTATTTTGTTGCAGGTATGCATGTATTAAAAAATACAAAAAAATATTTGTAGTTGCTATTCATCCAAAAAAGAAAAAATACAAAACAAATCTCTAGTGTGGGGATGACAACACTCCCGCCGTCGCCGCCCACCCTTCTTCGCTCTGACTGCCATTATCGATGATCGCCTCCGTCGAGAACTCCCATTGTTTGCCATCACCGTTGACGGCCACTTCCGTCGAGAACTTTCACTGTCTGCCATCGTCGTCCTCGACCGTGCCACTATTCATCGAAGTCCACCTTCCAGATTGTAGACCTCTGCGGAGAGGAGCAGCTCCTCCGCGCGAGGCCTAACAACCCCTAGCGAAGGAGAACCCCAAGATCCACCTCCTGACCAACCACTCCACCGCTCTTCATCACCATGCCCCTCCTCCCGCTAGGAGCTTGAAGCTCGCCATTCGATGCCACCCTCAAAGGAGCTCTGCCAGCCACCTGGAGCCCCCCATTGCCACTCTCGCCTACGAAGATCCACCGCTCGGAGGAGATCCTCAACGCCACTCAACCACACATGTCGACCTCGTCTAGAACGCCCAACTGCCATCTTGTCGCTCATCGCCAGATCCAACCCACGCTCGAATCTCCATCAACCGCAGCCCGATCGCTCCTGGGCATGAAGAAAGGTACGACGCCCGCCACCCTTTGCTTTGGTTTCGAGAAGAGAAGGTGCAACACCCCCTTGGTTTTGTCTAGGGCAAGAAACGACGAACAAGAAGCCCCCAATTGAAAATCCTAAGCATTATTTTCTGGGGGTAAATTACAATCAGCCCCCCTGGATTTCTTAATATTTGCAAAAAGGACCACCTCTAGAGCCTATCACGTGTTTTGCACGCTATCACTAGGTAAATTATATTTTCTATCTCGTATTTCTTTCTTTATACCTTTTCAAGAAAAACTTTAAATAATTGCATTTTAGTCCTGTAATCCCAGACTCTATTAGCATGCCTTTTTATCAATAGAACAAATGTTTTTATTGTTTAATAAATTCTCCAAAAATCATATTAAGTTCCTGTTACTTGTCTCTTCATTGTATAAATTTTACAATGAATTTTAATTTTATTTGCTATTATTAAACAATAAAAATATTGCATTTTTCACTATTTGTAATTAAAAAAATCATAAAAATTCAAATATTACATTTGAAATTCCAAAAAAATTAGAATAGTTTGCTTTTTGTGTATTTTATTTCATGTATAAATTTCACGCATTAATTGCTTTTAAAACCTTAAAATTTTGCAAAATATCAAAATCTTAAAAAATCACAGAAAATTGTAGAAAATTCCAAAAATTATGATTTCAATTCCTGTTTGTAGTTATTATTTTTAGGAAAAATAAATCTAGTAATTTTTTAATTTATTTTATATTTTTTAAATTTCAAAATATTCCTATATGTTCACTATTTGATTTTCTTCTCTTTTTATTCATTGTAAAAATCTTAAAAAATTGGAAAAAATCACCAAAAAATCACAAAAACATATTAAAAAACAAAAATATTTTCTTTAAGCATTTTTTTATCATTTTTATCATATTTAAAAATTTTAAAAATTTGCATTTCTTTCATGTATAAATTTTCTTTGGAAAGTATTTTCTTAAAAATTAAATACTTGCAAAACTAAAAACCATTAAAAATTAAAAACTTGAAAATATTAACATTATAAAATAAAGAAAATAATAAAAAAGAAACCAAGCATAATGTACATTGAGATTCCTTATTCTTTTCGTTGATTTTTTTAATTATTAGAATATCCCCTCAATATTTGTAGCCTCTCTAAGTTTGATCATGTTGCTATACAGATTAATTAAATAGCAATTTTCTCTTGCTACATTTTTGTAATTAATTTCGACTTGAAAATTAAATAAATGTTTTGTTGAGGGATTATTTGGGTTGCGACGACATCACATTTATTCAATAATTTATCTCAATAATTCAAAACCCAAAGATCTCATGCCCAACATAGATCAAACATTACAATAACATTTATTGTAGGAATGGTTCGCCTCAAGCTCACATTGCTAACAGAATGGTCTCCTAACATAATTTTTCTAAGACCCTAAAACATGGGTAGAATAATTGATTTTATATCCATTAGGGCAAAATAAGAATGCAAATCAATGCCAAACAAAGAAATACTCAAAGAAGACTATACCAAAAATTTCAAAAAAATTTGAGCTTCCAGGAAAGGCATGCTTCTTGGTGGAGACTTGGTTACACTGGCCAAGCTTCACAAGGAAACATGACTACGCTGGTCAGTTTCCACTTCTCTTCCTTTTCTTTTAGCTTTTCCCTAATTTGTTGTGCACTAGCATGTACCTTAACTTAGAAGGAAATATTCATCTCCCCTAGGACGAGTTACCAAAGGAGGAGACGATTGGATAGTTCAACAATTCATCTGAGAAGAGGTAACATAGTTCACACACGGGTACTTGCCATTTCAAGGTTACAGGAGTATATGTCTGAAAGGATGGTTCTGACCAGGCTATTGAGTTCAGCTGAATAAGAGGAGCATAGAACCTAAGGGCTATTGAGTCACAATTCCTAACCTCGACATGATTCTGAACACACTAACAATCCAAAGGTCTTAAATAAGCTCCAAACTTTGATTTTTGTCAAGACAAGTTTAAAAGTCATAATCATTCTACCTTATTTATTTTCCTTTTATTTATTTTCTCTTTTGCTTCACTTATTCTCCTAATAAGTTTTTGCTAGGGACTAGCAAAAGTAAGTATGGGGTGATGAATACCCATTTATTCACATTTATTCCTGTAATTTATCTTTAAATCCTTAGTTAAATGCATGTGTGTATATATATATCTTGTATAAATTAACACATTGACTGTTGACTTAAATAGTGCATAAATACTTGTATTTAAATACAAAATATATGAATAAAAAAGAAAAGAAAAATAAAGGAAGTACAATAAATATTGGCTGATCCTAAACCCTGAGACTAAGTAATATTAAAATTAAAAGTTTGTAAAATTAAAACATAAAAAATATAAAATTAAAACCCATAAAAATATTTAAAAATTGACAATACAAAAATCCTAAGTTGTCTATGTATTTTCTTGCTCTACCTCGTGTGCTTCTTCATAGTTCGGCCCTACTACTTGTCATCATACACATTTTTGCAGGGTATAATAAATTTTAGCTCACTTACTTATATTGCTTACTCTTTATTGTGGGTTTATTGTTGATTGATTCGGGTTGTTTGAGTACTAAGAGTCGAGAGTGGTGCCTATACAATGATTATCGGATCTGACTTGTCAAACACCACATGCCCTCCAAGACGGGACGTTAGGTATCTCATCGATTTTGTCTCATTAATACACACTAGCTCTCCTGTGTATAGACCTTGATTAGGTCATCAACTTAATGGCATGTCTAGTGTACATACTTAGACATATAGCAATACATCTGTCTCTGGTCAGAGGAGGTGTGACTATACATGACAACATATGACATGGGTCTTAGTTATCTCAACCTCATTAAATCAACTCTTTGACCTAACTCATCCAACACCTCATAATCTCTATTCTTACAAAGAGGATTACATCAAGAGGTTGGTCAGATATCAGGCTTTGGAGTAAGGATTGCCATCTCCATCTCAGGTTGAAGATCCCTTATTGTTTCTTCAATCAAACCCTTTAGATATTCAGCCCTACACCGGCCTCTATGATCCAGCATTTGGATCAACAACTGTATGATATCAAGATGGCCATGGTACATAAACCTAATTGTACTAAGGGATCTATTATGCAAATTAGTTATTCTTCATTTCAGATTAAGGAATGATTTGCAATAACTTTATTGCATAAAGGCTCGTCGTGGGCACACATGTCTAACGATATCATCTATGACGATATCAACAAGAGGAGAAGCACTAACATGAATTATTATAACCATTTCTACTTTATTTTCTTTTGGATATAATGTTTACCTTACCTTACTCTATTTTTTTCTCTATTTTGATTTTTTTTCAAAACAGGGAGATAATTTTTATAGAACATATTCTTTAAGCAAGCTTTTTGTAGTGACAATGATCTTCATCTTTACAGAAGAAGCTTATTTTACAAAGATAGGGGGAGCTCTAATTGAATAATCACTTTGTCTGACTTTGATAAAACATCAAAATAAGGAGAGATTTGTTGGGTTTATTATATGCAAATAAAATAAATAATTTTGGTATTATATTTGTCAAGAATCTTTTAGAAAAGGCCTTACAGGTTACATCAACTATCAAAAACAAGAAGGGGGGAACAATGAGCTTGCAAAGAAAAGATCAAATCATAAAGCAAGGCACATGGATAGAAATATCAAAGCCACAACATGGAGGACATTAACGATTATATTAATCTCAGATGATTGATGATAATGAAGAACAATTGAATTTATTCTTATTTTAGTATTAGTTAAAAAAACCATATAAATGGCACATAAAAATATCACTGATCGATTAAATAAATCTACTAATAAATTACTATAAAAATATTGAATTATGTAAGACACAAAGTTAGCATTCATAAAATGCATCAAACTATATATGGTTGCCTAGTTATTACATTTGAATCCTTATTGAATATCCTATAAGTAAAAAATGAATATTTATAACTTTGATTAACCACTTCTTCTCTTAAACCTTTTATTCTAAATCCAAAGGCTCATATATTTCCATTGATTCAATATTTTTATAAAAAAAACTATATTTTTATGATAACCTCCTCACCACTCCTTTAATATCAAATGTTTGCCTTTAAGTTTTAATCCTATGGTAAAAATGTAAAAATAACCCCCTGTACATTTTTCTAATTCATAAAAAATCATATTTTTCAAGTATAAATAAGGTGGGTTTCCTTCTCATTTTTTGTCTTTATACCACTATTTCCATTTAAATACTTGTGAAAAGAAAGCCTCCATTGCTCTTAAGTTCATTGCTTCCAAAGCTTGTTGATAGGTTGCATTGTTCCTTGTTCAAAATTTAATTTGATCATTCATTTTATAAGGTTAAGTGAAGAACCTCTTTAGCTTGCATTAAATTGTAAGTCTCCAAAATGCTGGATTGATACATATTTATCTTAAGAGATTTTAACACTAGTAGATATTAATGTCATATTTTTATACCAGTATCTTATTAGTTACTCAAAGAGACTATTAGTGACATTTTTTCGACTACCTTTAATCAGTAGAGATCATTTACTATAGTTGGGGATAATATTGGACACCAAATGAACATTGTGTGCATTGAATTCTTATAATTATTGGCTCTTTAAATGCATATACGTTACTTTTGATATACTTTCTAGAAGTGGCACGAAAATAATTATAAGAAGTTAACTAAATATAAACGTCATTATAAAATAAAGAGATTTGTACACCTATAACTCTGAGTAATTCTGCAATTACAATCATAACCCTGTATAATCATGAATTACATGAGAAACCCTGGATAGTCACTCCATCTCACACTCATAACCCTCTGTTAGTTTAATATGTTAACACAATCATATGAATGAGTTAATCTAACTCATCCTCAATCCAATGGTTGCCAACGGTTAAAAAAAATAAAAAACCTCCATCCACATTCCTCAGCTCACACCCTCCCGCTCCCCCATCTGATCTCCTTCCCTTCCCTTCCCCCACCGACAGACCATCTCCTCCAAAAGTCCCGACTACATCTCAACCTGCCCGGCCACACCTGAACTTGCAGGACGGTGCGAATTCGAGCATCAAGCCAGAGGAAGAACGAACTGGAGAAGGCGGGTTACGGGATTCGAGCAGGGGAGCAGTGGGCTGCGGGGCTTCGAGCAAGCAGAAACTCAGGTCGGGCAAAGCTTAGCACTCCAACTAGTGTGGGGATTCTTCGAGCTCGCTCGACGGTGGCGCGGGCGAGGCGATTGGGGGGTGGGGCTGCTTTGAGCTCGCATGGCGCGGGCGGTGGCGCGACGGGGGGGGGGGGGGGTGTTTCGAGCAGGAGCTCGCGGTGGGAGGGGGGTCGAGCAGGGGCGAAGTAGAGGAGAGCTCGTCATCGGAGCTCGCGTAGGTGGGTTGTGGGGGGGGGGGGAGGGGGCTCGGATGGAGGGTGGGCGTCGGGGTCGGACATGATGGAGGATGGGCGACGCAGGGTCGGTGACGGCCTGGGTTGCAGGACGTGGGGTTGGGAGGGGGGAGGCGCTCGGCTGGAGGGTGGGCGGCGCAGGGCCGGGGTCGGTGCTGGCCTGGGCTGCAGAATGTGGGCTGGAGGGACCAAGAACCTGATGACAAAATGCATGCATGATTACTTTCTTAGTTTTTTTTTAATACTAATGGCATACTTTTTAAATGTGATATGGTTTTAGGGGTAAAATTGGCAACATATAACTTTTTCCGTGAGAGTTAACGGATAAAATAGATGCCAACTAACACAGGGTTATACCATGTAAGAGTTAAGCATTTTCAGGGTCCTCGATGTAATTCACGATTTCACGGGTTTATGAATGTAACTGCAAAATTACTCAGGGTTATATGTGTAAAAATCTCTAAAATAAAAAGGAAAAGATTGGCTCTACATGAATTTTGTACTTTTATTTTTGTATACACTAATTGATTGTATTTTCTTTATGTAAAAAGAAAGGGTATATTGAGGATTGTACAATATATGGATTTATAAAAAAGGATTATACTACTCCTGTTAAGTAGTATAATATGAAAATCTTAAACAGGAAAATACACGTGAGGGGTTTTTATCCATAAGAGGTTTCTCTATTAAATTTTTGTTTACTTGTAGTTGATTGATCATTCACTGTAGCATTGTATCATTGGTCATTAAATGATTATCTCACACTGTCAGTCTTTCAGATTAATTGATTATAAAGTAATTTTGACTAATAATTTAAAGTAAAAAATCACATAATAAATTAATAAATAAACAATTCACTCGTCTCTTATTAAATTCTGATATAACTATAATGAAGAAGCTTTGTTCTTGTGAACTACTTTATCTTTTATGATTTACTTGTATTTTTGGAGCCATGAGGCTGAATTAACATAAAACTTTCATTTTCTTGTGATTTGATTTTGAGTTTTTATTTACACTCAAATCACGTCAAATTTAGATGAAATTTACATGGCTCGTAATATTTGCGCTTGCTCTCAAATGTATGAATCTTTGAGTAAATTTGAAGAAAGCATAGTTATTTTTTGTTTAAATTCTCACCAATCTCACGAATTTCAAAATAATGAAAAAGAAGAATCGGCAAGTTCGAAAAATAACCATCGACCATAAACGCATCACACGAGGATCCCGGGAACTGGACCCCGGTAATCTAACTCCTCCTTGTTCGTCGCTCCAGTACAAACCTGCACAACTGCTGGCAACAGGCATCCACAACTACCACCCGGTGACCGCAAGCACTTTTCTTCTTGATCAGACCGCCCTATTTAGTATTTGTTATCTTTTGCGTCCCCCTTCTTTTCGCTACTTTTCTTTTCTTTTCTGATCAGAGATCGGAGCCACGTTCGTCCGTCTCCCCTTTGACTCGCCTACCTCTCTACACAGGGCACCTCCTCCCTTCACGTTCCTCCCACCCTTCCTGTTTCTCATCCCCACCATTTCTCCTCGGGTCTCCCCACCGCAGCGGGCGGCAGGCGGAGGCCCGATCGCGAGCAGCTTTGGAGCGAGGTTTAGCGGCGATCGACCGTCCATAAAAAATAGTAGTATAAGGTGGGAGCTGCGAGAGTGGACGCAAAGTGCTGGAGGGAGGGGATTTGATGAGGGGAGTCCAAAGGGGGAAGATTTGCCATCTATGACGAGTAGTGGAACACCGGCGCGATCGATGCGGGCGGCGTTCCAAAGCGGCTGTCACATGGAATGGCAGATCTCATCGGTTCTGGAGGCTCCGATAAGGACATCGACAAGGTTACTTTACTACCAGTGCTATGTATCTTCTCTTGATGAGTGTTTGGGGGTGGGGGGGGGGGTTGGTTACTATGTGTTTGCTTATCGGTCGTTACGTGATTACCAGTCCGTAATCTGTAGTGTTAAGGAGTTCATGCACGGAAAACGCCTGCGGTTTTGATGGCTACCTGCGGCTGTACGATCTTGCAGCTATAATTCTAGTCGCGAATCTTTGCAACTAAGATGCACACCATTAGTTAATCAATTCGCTTACTCGATTCCTCAACACAAGTGGGGTGTTGGTAAATGCTGTATATATTGGTTTTGAGATATGATCTTGGTTCTCGAATGACGATGACCTTCATGTATGAAGTTTTTTTATTGTGGTCAGGTGGGTGCGTTCAGGCACGTTGTGTTTTATTAGTATCTTTCTATGCCTTAGTTGTTACTTATAAGTCGGTGTAGGTGAATTAGAAGATATCCAAATTTATTTGACGTTTACTTGTTATGGACCTCAATTTGGGTTCTGTTTTGAAGGTACTTGTTTCTTTAAAGAAAGGTGCTCAGTTGTTCAAGTATGGTCGCAAAGGGAAGCCAAAATTTTGTCCTTTCCGGCTTTCTAACGTAAGTCTTTCCTAAATGTCTATCAACACTTTTCAAAATACATTTCTTCTTCTTCTTCTTTATCTTTCCTGAATATCATAGTTGCTAAATGAGTGCTTTTATACACGAGCCTGCATGGAAGCCCATATCGATATCGATATCGTGCCGATATGATATTTTGACGATATTTAGGCGGTATATCGTCGAAATATCACCCATATCGATGCACTTATGTGAAGGAAATGCCTGAAAAGGAGGATACATCGCCATATTGGTACCCATATCGGTCTCATCTCGATATTGATATATCGACGATATATCGCCGATATATCGCGATATTTCCTTCCATCGCGAGGTTGCTTGAAGTCCTATGGGATATGTGGTGGGTCTGCTCATGTCTAAGCATTTTAGGATTGCTCAGTCTTGACGAACTTTACTTGGGCTCAAGTTGTTATATGGTTTGATAAGCTTAATAAATCAAGTTTGAGTTGAGCACTATTCACTTTGACAACTCGCTTATGTAAAAATATAAACACATATAATTATAAGAGGTCGGGGAGGCTGTTTTGAGTAACAACCAAGTTGGCTGTTACACAAGGCAGTTTCCCCCCCTTTTTTTATTTTTTTCGAAAATAAAACCATGTATATTCATATATATATATATCCCTCCTATATGTCATTCAAATTTCATCAGAAATAGAGACTCCTATACCCTCCATCTAGAACAAGTCGATTACAACAAATTTCAGACTGTTAAAATTACCTATTCTAGATGGAGGGCATAGGAGTCTTCGTTTCTCACGAAATTCGAATGATAGTAGGAGGGATATATAGATGAATATATATGGTGGAATTTTTGAAAAAAAATAAAAATAGGGAAAATT
The DNA here is from genome assembly GCA_037367405.1 of Ottelia alismoides. Lineage (NCBI taxonomy): Eukaryota > Viridiplantae > Streptophyta > Magnoliopsida > Alismatales > Hydrocharitaceae > Ottelia > Ottelia alismoides. The sequence goes on from JAZKJV010011308.1 coordinate 590,366, forward strand.
GCTCCGTGTAACATCCAACCTGGTTGTTACACATAACAGCTTCCCTTTACTCTAATTTTATAATATATATATATATATATCGTGTTATATTTATATAGAAGTGTCGTCTAGTATAGTTTGCAAGAGTGGTGGGTTTGTGATTCACATATTCCAAACAATTTATTTTGCCTTTTGAGATTAATTAAAAGTATGGAGATAAATAATCAATGTTATGAGTTCCTTAACATGGGGCGAACACCAACGAGTATCTCCCCCTATTTCAGGACTTCAAAAAAAATGAGTTCCTTGAGATCCAGATACCATTAAAGGGAGGGAGGGGTTGAATAGTGCATTGATGACAGAATAAAACTTTTGTGGAATAATACTTGAAGACTACACAATCAACTGATCAATCAAGCACACTACACGAGATATTAGTGTGGAAATCCAACCATGTGAAACCCATGACCTTGGTCTACTGACTCAGGATTTCCAGTTAGACGAGCCAACTATCTGCTTTACTATAGTCCAAGATATTTACGTGGATATCTCATCCTTTTACAACCTTTCATGCTTTACAACTTCGGATCAATACCAAAGTTAATACCATAGATCTACAAATGTGGCAACGTCGATGATGGACACGCTCAATTATCCTATGACTTCCTTGGATAGAGCGTACTCCGTAGATCCATGAGAAACCTGCAAACTTTCAGATCTAACACTAAAGTTTCCTGCATAGAAGGGTTATGGAATATAGAACCAACATTTTCACAATATTTTCTCAACAACATCATAATAATTCTCAATAAGCACAATGATATCAATAATAAACAAAGATAATTGTAGATGATTTCAGAATATAGCAGGAGCAATTATATCTTAGCTAAGCATAAACGAATAATAATATACCAAAGAATACTATCACCAAAGCTGTAACATGCCAAAAGAGTCCTAACCACCGTCAGAAGAACTAGAGAACTTAGAAGCGATTGACTGTTGATTGTTGAAAACTTCTCTTGAAGAAACTATCTTCAAACTATTATTCACAGAAATATCGAAAAATCGAAGAATCAGAGAGAATAGGAGGATATCACTCAAAAGAATTTTTCTTCACTTGTAGAAAGTGAGAATGAATTGTGCGTCTTCCAATGTTGGGTATAAGATCCCTTATATAGGATTAAAGGAAATATGGTTGTTAGAAATAAAATAAGCAAGAAACCAATAAGATTGCAACAATGACCGATCATGTAAACTGTGGTGATCGATCATTTGAAGTTGATTGATGAGTATGGAAAGGTGATCGACCATTTGATGACAGTTGGAGTACTGAATTCAAACTATGATCGATCATGCAAACTGGGTGGTCGATCATGTCTGGTCGATCAGTGAAATAACATGGTTGATCAAGACTAGTCGATCAATGAGCAATAATGGTCGATCAATTCCGAGTTCTTTGACATGTGTAGATTTAGAAAAAGTTGGTTTTCTAGGGTGGTTTGTGCAATTTTACCATTTATTTGTACATATTGTATTTGGAAATATTTGTAAATATTTTTTTACTAATTATTTAAAATAAAAATAAAAAAAATAATTTCCTTATTTAATCATGTAAATAATGTACAATATGTATATAGTTTATGTATATAGTTAATTTTCTTAAATAACTACCATAAAAAAAATAAAAAAATTAACATTTAATTTTCAAATTAATGACAAAATTAAAAAAAACTAGTTAATTTTTTTGTAAATAATTTTAACACTAATCTTTTTACTTTATCTCATTTCAATTTTTTCTCTTATCTCTTATCTTCATCCAAAAATTCAAAATTCAAATTTCAACTCCTATATTTTCTATTTATATGGCTCTCTCTCCCTCATTTCAACTTGATCAATCTTTGGTGAGAGGAGCCCGATCTCCGAGAGTCTTCTTGTCGTAGAAGGGTGCTTAGCCTCCGAGCTGTCCGGTGACAGCGAGTCGGCCTTCGTCGAGGCGATCAAGGTCTTTTCCGCCGCTCCTAAGGTGAGATCCACAATTTTCTTCTCTTATTTTTAATCTAGGTTAACTTAGTTTTATTTTTTGCCTCTTTCTTTCGTCGTCATTTTTTTCCATCTAGATCTTAGAATCCATCGCGATTTGATCTGCCATCGACTCGATTTTTCATTTCACATCTCGATCTATTCGCGTACGGAGACTCGGATCCATTCCTCATTTTTCGCCGGATCCCCGTTCACGCATTCCATTTTGATGTTGGGATCGAGTCATCATGCTCGTATCCTAATTTGTTTATAAATAAAAAAATTTAAAAAATACAAAAAAATATTTTCTTTCTTTCTCTCTAACATTTGTTTTGCAAGATCATCTAAAAATATATATATAAAAAAGAGATTTTTGTCGTTTCTGATTCCAAAAAAAATAAATATTTTTTTATCTGTTGCTGTTTACAAAAACAAAAAAATATAAAAAAATAATAAAAAAATACAATCCGTCGCCCGCCTCCTGGAACCTAACGGCTACCGACCGCGCTCTGCCATTCCAGCCCTCCGCCGCTGGAGCTCCTCCACCAGTCCGGCGGCGCTGCCGAATTGACTACCGCCATCCTCTACGTGGGGAGGACCTGCACCGTACTCCGCCGACTACGCCCCTGCGCGAGACCACGAGCAAAGCCCTCCACCGCGCTGTCCGCGGCAACCGCCACACTTCTCCGCCAACACCGCCGTCGATCTGGAGGGCGTGTGCGCCCTCATCCGCAAATCGCCATCGTCAGGGGGCAACCACTCGATCCCAGCAATCGCGAGCACCTCCGTCGAAGACTTGTGCGCGAACCAGTCGCCACACTTCCCCGCCAACACCGCTGCCGATCTAGAGGGCGTGTGTCGCCCTCATCCGTAAATCATCGTCGTCGACTTTTTTTGCCTCTTCCTGGAGCTTGGAGCTCCACTCCTACCGCCAACAGTCGTCCATAACTGCGCCGTTCGCCATCTCCAAAGACCACCGCCACCGTCGCTTCCACCGCAAGGCAACGCTGACGCAAGGAGCCGTGACTGCTGGCAAGCCTGTTGGGAGAGAGAGAAGACGAGGGCGGCGGCCCCCTGCCCCTTGTGCTTGCGTTGAACGAAGGAATAGGAGGTGACTCCCCTTTGCTTTTGCAAAAAGAAACGCAGAGAACGGAAGAAACCCTAGGGAATTACAAATTTTGGCCAACTTACATTTCAGCCCCCGGACATTTCGCCAATTACAAAGGGACCCATGCCAGTAGCATTTATTTGGGTAAATTGCGATTAATTTCCGCACTTTATTTCCTATTTATTTTTCATATAAAAACTTTGAGTAATTAGAGATCAGTCCCTGTATTTCCAGACTTTGATTTGCATGATTTTTATTGTTGAAATAATTAGCATTTATGATCAATAAATTTTGAAAAAAATGAAATTAGACTCTTGCTATGTGCATGTTCATTGCATAAATTTCATTGCATTTTGTCATCATTTGTTATTATTAAAAATTCAAAAACTTTGAGTAATTACGGATCAGTCCCTGTATTTCCAGGCATTGATTTGCATGATTTTTATTGTTGAAATAATTAGCATTTGTGATCAATAAATTCTGAAAAAATGAAATTAGACTCTTGCTATGTGCATGTTCATTGCATAAATTTCATTGCATTTTGTTATCATTTTTTATTATTAAAAATTCAAAAACAACATCATTTTCTATGTGTGAACTTAGAAAATTCATAAAAAATGAATATTTGTCTAAAAATTCCAAAAAAATTAGACCAATTCCCTTTCATTGTCTTTTAATTTCTATCCAACTTTTGTGCATTAATTCTTTTGAAAACCTCAAAAAATTGAAAAATACTAAAAATCTTAGAAAAATCATAGAAAATTCTACAAAAATCCAAATATAGTGATTTCACTTCCTTCTATAGTTTAGCATAAAAATAATTTCCAGAAGTTTTGGGCACTTAAAATGTTTTTAAGTTGCAAATTACTCCAGGCTATGCACTGTTTATCATTTTTGTCACTGTTTGACTTTTAGGAAAATACAAAAACATCTGAAAATTCTACAAAAATTCTCAAAAACATTTCTAAGACTTTTGAAAAACCTAGAAATATTTTCTCTGGATTTTTTTGAGCATTTTTGATATAATTGGAAAATATAAAAGGGTGTGGTGTACGTATTTCTTTCTTGTGCATATTGTTCATTATTTGAAAATTTTAAAAAATTACAAAATTAAAATCACTAAAAATTTGAAAATCAGAAAATAAAAAATAGAAATAAAAAAAAATAAAAATATAAAAAAATCCACAAAAACCAAGGATAGTTTGCCTTGAGATTCCTGCTTTTTCTCTTAACTGAATTTCTTTTGATTATTTGAATAACCCTCGGGAATTGTAGCCTCCCTGAGTTCGATCCTGTCTGCTATACAGGTAAATAAATAGCAAAAATTTCTCTCGCTTCATTATTCTTGTAATTATTTTTGTAGCTTGAGAAGAACAATTTGTTTGAGCCGGGAATTTTGGGGATCACAACGACTTTTTACCAATTATAACCGATCCTCGAAAAACCCATGCCAACAATAGACGAGCTCGTACGGAAAACTAAAACCAAGGATCCCCGCGTGGGTATCCTAAAACAGAGGGTCAAAGGAGCTGGTCAAAAGTCGGGATCCCAACAAGGCGTAGAAACACTGCGAGCTCGTATAAAAATCGTAAAAAGGATTGGGACCCTAGACCCGCGCACTTGGCGGCCGTTGCCCTAACTGAGCTTCCTGTCTCCTGCCTAGTTGAGGGTCACTGCGCCCTCGCAGGTCAGGTGTAAGGGTCGCTATGATTGGGACAATGATTGACGTCACTGAATATTGACCAATTTCATACTCTCAACCCAAAATTGTTCATCCCATTTAAAATATATGATACCGATCCATAAAATTGTGATGCTGATATTACTCTCATGAAGATTTTATGTCCAACTGTCAAGATCGTCTGCCTTTCTCAAGACTTTTAACTTAAAGTGAATCATACTATCACCCATGAGTAAAATCAATGACAAGCTGAGATGTTCCGTGCATCCTTAACCAAATTACCCGAACAGGAGGAAAGTTCTCATGATGTTGTAGGCTATAACCTTTTATTTTGAAACATATATCCAGATGAACAACTGGGTCAACTAATGCTAATTAGAAACAAGTTCCCAAAAAGACCTGCACCTATATGATGTTTTAGTCTATAAGTGAAAATGGAAAGAGGAACAACAATAGATAGACCTCATTATTGTTATAGAGGAACTATAGACAAACAGATTGAAGATATGTTGATTCAACTTACATTTATCATGTTAAATTGTTAAGGTGGGTAAAACTGCTTAGTGAGTCAAACTCTGATAATTATGTTGTTGATGTACTATTATTATTCTTTTGCTATTTACTTAGAAGCTGGAAAAGTTTATTTATTTAAAGTGAGCCAAATATACCCTTTGCTTACCAGCACTCTAGACTAGGCATCCTGATTGGCCAACAGTCAATCCAGATCTTCTACTGAGATTATTGGTATAAGCCATCATGTAAATAATATGTACTAATGGACTGCCATCTTAAAGATCAAAGAAGGCAATGTCTCTTATACAAATCGAATGCTCTCGAATATTTATGTATCAAATGCTGAAATGGAACTTTCTACTGAACATAATTTAACAGAAGCTCCAATGCAGATTCTATTATGTACTGAGAACTTTCTGTTGCTTGATGGATTCATAATGGTCTATGTAATATTAGATCAATCAAGTATTCCAATGTTCAGAGCATGCACTAAGTAAGAAATCATAATTTACGCATAGAAGTTTTTTATTGACTCAAAAAAGGGGAAACACACGGCGGTGTCCGCCCCAATATATTATTGAATTAAAAGAAAAAGCAGATTACAAGATCCAAGAAATAAGCAATTGCTTGTAATGAAAACATATATTCTCGCAATAGAAATTATGCCTAGAAAAAAGAACATTACGAGCCAATGAAATGGCCCGCAACACTGCCACTGAAGTAATGACCTCTTTTCATTGGCGATCCCGCATCCCATAAAGAGAGGACTACAAGGAGTCGAAGTCAAGAGTGCATTATCAATCCAGTCTCACCTCATTCCACACAGGAGAAGAAACACGACAACGGAAAAACATGTGCTCCAGTGTCTCAATATCAGTTCCGCACATGGGGCATCTATCCGATACCACCTCAAACAGTCGAGCACAACAGTCGCGAGTCATGATATGCTTCTGTCTGAAGAGCCAAAGGAAGAACCCAATCCTCTATGGTAGACCAAGCGCCCCGATGAACTTGCAATCACGAATCATACTATCCATAAGGGATGGCAGGGGTCTACTGATAGCGCCATAGGCCTTGCTAACTGAGAAGGGCACATTCTTCCAAATCCAATGATCTAGTCCCGAGGAGGGCCTGGCCACCTGTCCAAGCGAGTCCATAAGACGAAGGAATTCCTCCAAGCATTGATCCGAGAATGATATTTGAAGGTTGGCATCCAGTTACCATTATCCCAACACTCCAGAACACGCGCATCGGGATTAGCAGCCAAGGCAAATAGGCGAGGGAAGCAGCCGCAGAGGGTGCTGCCACCCATCCAATCATCTAACTAAAATCCAAAAGTGACTCCATTCCCTACAACCGGCCTGAAAAGCTCATAAAAGCGAGGCATAACATTCAAAATTCCCCTCCAGAAAGCAGATAAGTTAGACCCCTGCTACATCTCACCAGGACCCATCAAGGCAACACCATATAATTGTCTGATTAAGCGACAATAGACACCCTCATCTTTGCCCCAAATCCTGCTCACCCACTTGAGTAGGAGAGCCTCGTTGAGAGACTCTAAGCTTTTGATCCCAAGGCCCCCTTCCCTCTTGGGCTGAATAATGATTTCCACTCGACCAAGTACACACCATTTCCATCATGACCAGATTTGCTCCACAGGAACCTGTGCATCATACGCTTCAACCTATGTCTAATGATTATCGGAATCAGACGAGAAGTGAAGAAGAAAACCAGGATCGCAGAAGGAACTTCCTTAATCAGTACAAGCCGGCCGTCGTGCGACAAAAGAGCTGCCTTCCAACCAGCCAACTTCCTCTCCACCTTTTCCACCACCGACAACCAATCCGACAATCTCATTTTGCAGTCCGTGATAGGAAGCCCTAGATAATGGATAGGAAGGGAGCCACAAGCTATACCCATCTCCAAACTACAGGAAAGAGCATCCCCACCAACATGCTAAACATAACAACTGTAGACTTGCCATGGTTCAGCTCCAGACCAGACAATTCTCCAAAAATCTCAAGAGTAATGGCCATGTCACTCGCCTCCTCTTTGCCACCTTCGATAAAAAGGATCGTGTCATCCACGTATTGCAGCAAGGGAATACAGATATCACCGTACTTGCAGCCCGTGACAATCCCACTGTTCTGAACCCGATCAATCATGCAAGCAAGGACATCGGTGTCAAGGACAAAAAGTAAAGGAGCAAGAGGGCACCCTTGTCGGGCCCCTCTCCGCGGATGAAAAAATCGCCCTCAGGATGGTCGTTGACCAAAACCGAGAGCGACGTCGTGATGATGCACCACTTCATCCAAGAAATCCAACTATCCGAAAAACCCCTCCTGTAAAGAGCAGCCCACAGAAAACACCAATCTAAGGTATCATACGCTTTGGCAAAGTCGACTTTCCACAACATTGCCTGTTTGCCACTATGCTTTCAGTCAGAAATAATCTCAGAGGCCATCATCAGACTATCCCCAATCTGACGACCATAGACGAAGGCTGACTGGCTAGGAGACACAAGATGATCAAGAACTCTGTTGAGGCGAACCGTAAGAACCTTCTCTACTATAAGAAGATAAATGCCATTCGAAAGGGTAATCGGTCTGTAATCTTCGATCCTCTCGACCGATTCCTTCTTCAAGAGACGAAAAATGAGCACCTTGTTCAATCTTTTTAAACCCGCATTGCAGTGACAAAACTCCTCGACAACCTCCAAGACCTCAGCACCAACCACATTCCAGAGCTCTTTATAAAAACATATAGGGAAGCCATCTGGACCCGGTGCAGCATTTGCATTCAGATTTCGCACAACTGACTTAACCTCCTCTAAATTAATCGACACTGTCACACTGTCCGCAAGCTCGTTGGGGAGGCGGGATGCGCCAAAGCTGCTCCACCTCCACGGTCTGGATGCAACCCTACTAGAGAAGTCAAGAAAGTGTTCCGCAATTGCATTACCTAGCTATCTATCGCCTTCAACTCTATTCCCACCTATAATCATGGGCCAGAAGGAATTGGTCCGACGCCTGCTACTGGCAACCCTGTGAAAGAAAGCTGTGTTCGCATCACCCTCTTTCAGCCAAGTAAGACGAGATCTCTGCTTCTATTCTGTCACCTTCTTCCTATCTTCCTCTTCAACCGTTCTTTGGGCAGAGACCCTTTGTCCCAGTTCATCCGCATCCAACCGCCTGCCATCCTCTAAATTGTCAAGTCTCTGTATCTCTAGTTCTGCAGCCAATCTCTAAGCTTGCCCAGTCTCTCTCACCTCCTTCTTATAAGCAACCAATCTCTAAGGAAGGAACTTCAATTTCTTTGAGAATCGCACTGCTACCGACCTAGAGACCGACCTGGACGACCACAGAGTGCTCACCAAGTCTTTGAAAGGCTCCTCCGGAAGCCAAGCACGCTCAAATATGAAAAATCTTCTCACCGGATAGGTAAAACCAGAATCTCATACGAGGGGTGTATGGTCAGAATGCACGCGAGGTTACATGAAGCAAAAGAACATGGGAACAGATCCAGTAGCTCAGCGGAAGCAAGGAAGCAATCAATACGAGAACGGGATCCTGATCTTTGCCAAGTATATTTAGTGTCCGCAACATCAGTGACCTCAAGTTGTAAATCGTCAATCATATCGACAAAATCAGAAGAGCGTGGGTCCTGTCCGCCCCGCAAATGGGGACGGTCAAAAGAGAGTAGGGAAACATTGAAATCTCCCCCAATAAGGCAAGCGCAGCTCGATAACATACTTCTAGCTGCCCGAATATCCGTCCACAGCTCATGCCGCGAAGCCGAGTGACAGGGGCCATACACACAGGAAAAAGCAAGAATGGCTGAGGAAATAGAGCACTTTAGAAGAATCGTTAAGACGTGCACGCCCTTCAACTACCCCACACACAAATCAAGCCACCTGAAGACTGAAGTACCTGCGGCGTCTGATGCCTTAAAATCGTACACACATCCAACGCCAAAAGACTTCCATATCGCCAAACTACAAGAAACAAGCTTTGTTTCATGTAGAAATACACTATCACACCTCCATTCCATAAATCTTGCACCTAAGGTTCTCTTATTAGGGTCACCCAGACCTCTAACATTCCAGGTTAGAATCTTCATTTGAGCACAACTTGTTTCCCCGCTGACCTCACTACGCCTGCAATCTCCGCCACCTACACATAGAAGATTATATTTCAATATGTGAAATGGAAGGAAAGTAACCTGTAATCTTTAACGAGTTGAAATTCATGAACCCCAAAAATGAACTATAAACCTTTCTTTAGATTTGAAGTTGACATATGTAGAACAAGATCATACATATTTATTGGTCAATGAATCAGAAATCTCAACATTTCTATTAATATTTATCGGTCAATGAATCAGAAATCCCAACATTTCTATTATACAGACTTTTTTTTATACCAAATCAAGATCTTGAACAGACTTTTACTAGAACTCCAAGTTCTGAATGACTCCATAAATTACTTACATATAAAATGTGGATCTTAGGTGCTCCCAACAATCAAAAGATCAAATATTTTAGATCAAATATTCTTTGCCCAAAAAATATGGAAAGAATCCCAGATTCCACTTCAAAGCCCTTGTTATCAATACAAAAGGGGACTGGAATACTTTTATTAATACAAAAAGGAACTGGAATTTGCAGGTTAATTCGAAGTAACACAGAAATGAAAATATGGGCGACCAGACCTTCACCTGTGGGGTATAACAAGAACATATAAAGAGGGGGAAGAAATGATATCCAACCCAAATCACATATAAGATCAAATCATACAGAAATTACATGCATGGCATCAAAAGAAAGATAGAATTGTACCTAAGAATTTCCAAAATTTGGGGATAAATTCTTCAAGCATGTAGGCTGAATTCTAGAATCAAGAACATCGGTTCCAGGTTGTTCTACACGGCTGGAATTTAGGGATGAAATGGGGGAAATGGTAATATGAAGATGAGAGAATTGATAGAAATAAAGAGGAGAGGGGTTTTCATTGGAATTGAGAGAGATTGGAGAGAATTTGGGAAGAAAAAGGGAGAGGAAATGGGACGGAGAAGGTTCCTGGAACCTTCCTCTTGTAATTTTTTTAAATTATGACATCATTGGTGACATCTCATGGTAACATCAGCAAACTGATATCATCAATGAGGTCACCAAAATCTGGAAATATTTTCTCTCCCCATTTGTATTTATTAAAAATCTAAAAAATTAACCGTATTCGCACCTCGAGCGTCGGATTTTGATGCGCAATATCTCATTTCGATCGTCTCTAAACACTGATCAATATGAGTATAATAGATATACATTTGATCGGGTATAAACGCTCGGATTTTCGAGATACGGTTTTGGTTGGGGGTTAAATTTTGCGGTTAAATTTTTTGACAAACAAAGGGTGAAATCTCGGATGTTACAAATATAAAAACCTCAAAGGGAGTCTCGTCCTCGAGATTCGAGTCAAGGTCATTTGGTGTCTCGTTTAGATTTTTATCTGACCATAAAAACCTCAAAGGGTTTTGAACCCATAAAAACCTCAAAGGGAAAACAAGCCATATCCTTTTAATCATGTATATAATTATAAAGGCTTGTCTTAATGATTACCTGAGAAGAGTTGCAGGTATCGAGCCCGCATGTCGGCTTCGATCTCCTACATCGCCTCTTCGACGTCGTGTCGGTGCCACAACACTTTAATCAATGGAATCTCCTTGCTGTGAAGCTTCTTCAAAACACGCTCTAGATCTGCACTAGCTTCTCCTTATATGTCAAATCCGACTCCACGTTTAAATTCTCATAGCTGATGACGTATCGAGGGTCGTGCACATACTTTCTCAGATTGGATATGTGAAATACTCATAGATAGTAGAAAGATGTGGAGGAAGGGCTACTCGATAGGCTATCTTCCCCACTCTAGCAAGGATCTCGAACGATCCCACATATCATGGCGTTAATTTGCAACGAACGCCAAATCTCTGAATTCCCTTCATGGGAGATACTCGGAGGAAAACCTAATCTCCCACCTGTGTTTACATGGATTTTTTTATTAGTATGAGATTATGTTAGATCTGTAAAAGGAGTAAGAGAAGATGATTGGATACCTGAAACTCCAAGTCTCTTCTCCGACGATCTGCATAGCTCTTCTGGCAGCTCTGTGCTATCAGAAGCTTCCGCCTTACTAGATAAACAACTCTCACAGTCTCCTCCAAGAGATCCACGAATATAGAGCATGATCACCTACCTCACGCCAACTGAGAGGTGTGAGGCATCTCTGCCCATATAGGGCTTCAAATGGTGCCATGTCGATACTGGAATGATAGCTGTTGTTGTACGTGAATTCAACCAAAGGCAGATGATCCTTCTATGACCCTTTCCACTCCAAAGTGCATGCGCGCAACAAATTCTCAAGCGTCTGAATGGTGTGCTCGCTCTGCCCATCAGTCTATGGATGATAAGCAGAACTCATCTTCAATTATGTCTGTAGTGCTGACATGAACTGGTGTCAATAGTGAGAAGTAAACCTCGAGTCTCTGTCAGACACCACCTCTCGTGGTATACTATGAAGTCTGATAATGTTCTGCACATAAAGCCTGGTCAATCTGGATGGAGTGTAAGTCATGATGACATGTATGAAATGAGCTGACTTGGTCAAACTATCAACAATGACCCAAATAGAATCATGGTCATCGGGTGTCTTCGACAACCCTGCGACAAAATCTATAGAAATACTCTCCCATTTCCACTCGAGAATGGGGAGAGACTGCAGTAATCCTGGTGGTCTCCTGTGCTTGGCCTTGACCATCTGACATGTCACATATCTGCTAACATGTTGGGCCATATCTTGCTTCATTATGTCCCACCAGAAATGTCGACGCAAATCACGATACGTCTTTATTCTGCCAGGATGAATAGATGATTGTGAACTGTATGCATCGTTAAGAATATATCTGCATAACTGCTCGTCGTTGGGCACAACTACTTGACCTGCCTTCTATAATGGACTCTGTCACCACAAAATCATCAATCTCATCCTTAACAACGCGCATGTATTTATCTCGAATCGAAGGATCTGTCTTCTGGCCTTCGACGATGCGATCCCAAAGACTGCTGAATCGTGGAGGTACGACAGTAGATATAGATGCACTTTCCCGAAGAAGTCAATCAGTCAAAGCTGCGGGCATATCCCACGTGTATAGCTAGTTTGCCGTACCCTCTACACGAGCTCTCCTGCTAAGCGCATTAGCCACAACGTCTTCCTTACTAGGGTGGTAAGAGATCGTGCAGTTGTAATCCTTCAGTAGCTCAAGCCACTTGTGCTGTCTCATATTCAGCTCATTCTGATCAAATATGTACTTCAGGCTCTTGTGATCCGTGAAAATCTCAAGATTCACTCCATAAAGATAGTGGCGCCATATCTTCAAGACAAAGATAACTGCCGCCAATTTCAAGTCATGTGTGGGTAGTTCCGCTCATGTGGTCTCAACTGACGTGATGCGTAAGCAATCACGTAGCCTTGCAGCATTAGAACCGCTCCTAAGCCTTCTCCTGAAGCATCTGTGTAGACTGCATAATCCTACGCGCCTGAAGGAAGAACAAGAATAGGTGATGTAGTCAATCTTTCCTTCAGTGTCCTGAAGGCCTGCTCGCATGAATCATCCCATATGAAGGGAACTCCCTTCTGTGTCAACCGTGTCAGAGGAAGAACAATGTGTGAAAACCCGCTGACAAAAGCGTTTGTAATAGCCTACTAATCCAATGAAGCTCCGAATCTATGTGACTGTCTTGGACTGCTCCCAAGACATGACTGCTCCAATCTTCGCAGGATCAACTGCGATACCTGCTCCAGAAATGACATACCCAAGGAATGAGACATGAGATAACCAGAACTCGCATTTGCTCAACATGGCATATAGCTTATGCTCCTGCAATGTATCGAAAGGCGATTTTTAGATCATTCACATGATCCCATTCATTTCGTGAATATATCAACACATCATCAATGAACACCACCAAAAATTTATCCAGGTATGGACGGAAAATCCGGTTCACCATATCATCACCACAAACTTGTAGTGTTCGTAACGAGTCCTGAAAGCGGTATTCGGAATGTCCGACTCTCTAATCCTCAGCTGATGATAGCCAGAACGAAGATCGATCTTCGAAAACACTGAAGATCCCTGAAGCTGGTTGAATAAGTCATCAATACGCGGCAAAGGATAACGATTCTTCATCGTTCTCTTGTTTAGCTGTTTATAATCAATGCATAATCTCATGGATCCATCATTCATCCTAATAAATAAAACCGGAGCACCCCAAGGTGAAGTGCTTGGCCTCACGAATCCCAAGTCAAGTAATTCCTGCAACTACACCTTCAGCTCTCTCAACTCATCTGGGGCCATGCGATTTGTTGCCATCGAGATCGTCTGTGTATTTGGTAGCAATGCGATCTTGAACTCGATCTCTCTCTCAGGAGGTAATCTTGGTAACTCATCATGAAAAACATCTGGGTAGTCTGATACTACTCAGATGTCCTGTACCATCGGCTCATGATCGGATATCTCTCGGTCAAATGCCATATATGAATCACATCCCTGATCAACACGTCTCTAAGCTCGCAAAACTAAAATGTACTCCATTTTGTAGTCATGTAGTGTACCCTCAAAAGTGAACTCATGCAAATTTGAAACTCTGAAGACAATCGTCTTCCTAAGCAATCAACAAGAGCATGATGAGCTGATAACAAATCCATGCCTAGAATCAAGTCAAACTCATCAAGCTATAATAGCAGACAATCTGCAATCATCTCGTGACCGCCAATCAATATTGGCAAGTGCCTAACTCTCAATGAAATGATAAACAACTGGCCACCTGGCCCTCGGATGTGGTAAGGAGGATATAGACCCTCAGAAACTTTACCCAGTGAAGCTAGTAGTCTCGAAGCAATAAAAGAATGTGTCTCTCCAGAATCAAATAAAACATGGAAATGTCGATCCAAGACTAAGACCATACCTTTCACCACAGTAGGTGCTGAACAAGCCTGCTCCTCAGTCACTGCATGTAGCTGACCTTGCCTGACCGGTGTGGTACTGGATCCTGCCACGCTCTGTGTCTGTCTCTGTGGCCTCATGAAGTTGGAGTTCCTGCCACGGAAACTTCCTGTATACCGTGCCTATGGCTGCTGCTGTAGTCAAGGCTCACCAGAAGCATGTGGACATTGAGCTCGGTAATGTCCTAACTAATTGCACAAGTAGCATCTGACAGATCTAGTAGGCATGGTGGTCATGCCTGTGCTCCGAGTCGGTCCTGCTGGAGGTCTGTCTGCTCGTTGCGACCCATATGGTCGAGCGGAATCTGTGCCATGTCCGGTAAGTGCTCCTCCTAGAGTAGTCGTTGGAGATGAGCGATCACTGCCCAAAAATGTCAAACCCGTAGGTCGAAACCACCTAGCTGACCTCTGCTGCTGGAATGGTTGACGTATCGGCCCAAATGATCGTTGTGGTCTAAGTACCACTCCTGAGGAACTCCCGAAACGTCTCTCACGGATATCCTCAAACTTCTTTGCTGCATTAGTAGCCTCAGAGATTGAAGTGATGTGTAATCCGGCCAGCTTCTCCTGTACCTCCTCTCGCATACCTCTGATGAACTTTTCCAGATTCTCATCTTGAAATGTGACGGCTGCTGGAGTGTGTCGAGACAGCTCGGTGTATCAGACAAAGTAATCTCTGGCTGTCATCCGCCCCTGTCAAAGCTCTGCAAACAAACGACGCTTGGACTCTTTGCACTTCGCAGAAAAGAAGTGGGATTTGAACCTCGTCTCAAAGTCATCCTATGTGAGCTCGTGTCCCGACTCAAAAACTACTGCCTCCATCATCTCTCCGCGAAATCTATCAGTAAATACTCCATGAAAGATAGCCACGTGTCTCGTGACGCGCGAATCATCCTAAATACCTTCATGACCCTCTTGAGCCACTGTTCAGCCTGATCTGACGTCTCGATACCCTCGAACATGAATACATTGGCCCACTGGTAGGAAGTGAAAACTGACTGGTGCCTGTAGATAGCTGAGTACTCGGGTGCGTCCTCGTCTGCAAAGTCTACAAGATCCTGCTCTCTGACATAGTCTCTATTCTCTGTTCCATGCTCTAGCATGTTGATCATCGAAATGAGGCTACTGTACCTCAACCGACCGAGGCTGGTCCTGTCTGGTCCCATCCTGAGATGGATGTAGGTGTAATCCGACAGATCCTCTAACCTCATCTCCTCGTCTGTCTATCGGTCTGCTATCTCAGTATGCTGTGTCAGAATCTGGTCCTGCTGACCTCTCACAACAGTCTGCTGCTGCTTGACGTCGGTGAGAGTGGTCATGATGCGCTCCAAACGATCTGCCATCTCCTGGTCTGGTTTGGACGTCATGGCTCTGCACGAGAATCAATATTATTAATCATCATAATTGATGTGTGCTAATATTTTAAATCATGCTTTTCTCTTTTTGGGACATTATATGGAAATTATGACAATTGATGACATCTGTGGTTATGAATATCAAATTTCCCTCTCGGACTCAGGACAAGTCAGATGACTGTCGTTATCCGAGAACTTAATGCGATAGGAATTGTAATACTGCGAATGCATGTAGTGAGGTACCACGGCTCTGATATCAAACTGTGAACTCCCTCGGATCCGGGTACCCATTTACGCGTCATTCGCAATATTATAATTGGTAAACGATCACATTTGTATTGAAATTCAGGGGAAATTTTTCGCGCTTCTGCAAATGACATTCACATTTAAACCAACAAAACCACATAACCAACAACAAGATGTGTCACCAAAATTTGTATTCATTAATTTTCATATATATATATACATGTTAAAAGAGGCTAAATGTACATACATGTATTCCCAAAATTATGATTGAAGAGAAAGGAAGCATTTTACATCATAACTGAACAAAAACTACAACTGTACCGTCTGGTGTAGCAACGAATATTAGGAATCATCAATCAGTTACTAAGTCACAGACTGCTTGCCTGCCAAAACATGAAAGGAATAAGAGACGTCAACGAGTGCTAGTACATCCGGAAAACTTATTAAAACTAGCGTGCATTTAAGATGATTGCAAAAGAAACAAGTAGTAAGGAATAAACAACTTAAAAATTTACAATTACTTGATACTCTGAAGGGATGCCCCAAGTTTTACCCATTACCTTTCATATGTCATATTCTTATATAGTGGTTAATGACTCATATGTATCTATATTAATCTCTTATTATTTAGAGATCATAAATATGGATTTTTATAATGAGATGATGAGCTAATGATTGATTTAACTCTTCATTTCATGATGATGGAAAAGATGAGATTCTGATCTGATTCTTAATTCTATCTAACTTCTCAAGTCTAGTGGATAGTATGTGTCTTGGTCTATGTGTGACCACACTCTATGACTCTAAGGCGTGAAGAGTGTCTTAAGATTGGGGTGCCTCCGTAGGCTGCGGTGGAGTGTAATGCATACTAATTAAGTTCCCAACACGTCCACTACCTTATCCTAACACTCGGAGTAGTAACTCTAAAATTTGATTTATTATCGATGATTGAAGATTAATAGTTGATGGTAATTATTGATTCTGCATCCAACGTAATTATAGTCAATTCTAGCCAACACAATCATAATTGATCTCAACTCTTGTCAAATTCCTTTATAATTCATTCATCCTCAATTGTAACCCCTCCTAACATCAGTTGCAGCCGTTTCAGATGTAACCCTAGATGATTTAGATGTAGCATTTAGGATTCAGATGTAGCATCGCCAAGCCTATTGGTGTAAAGTTACCAAAACTCAAATGATGAGGTAGTCTCCCAAGGAGACTCTTCCGTCTCACCCTCTAAGTGGAAGTGCGGTCCATTAGAGGGATAGGTCTACTCCAAAACTACACTAAGACGGGTGAGAGAGACTCTCCGGAAAAGTCACTTTAGACGGACCCGACCGGTACGTGTAGATGAGCTCGTACGAAAAAGTAAACACTGGATCTCCCGCATGGGTATCCTAAAACAGAGGGTCAGCGGAGCTGATCAAAAGTCGGGATCCCAACGAGGCGTAAAATGCGAGCTCACGTAAAAATTATAAAAAGGATTATGATCCTAGACCCGCGCACTTGGTGGCCGTTGTCCTAACTAGGCTTCCTATCTCCTGCCCAATTAAGGGCCACTGTA
Source organism: Ottelia alismoides (assembly GCA_037367405.1). NCBI lineage: Eukaryota > Viridiplantae > Streptophyta > Magnoliopsida > Alismatales > Hydrocharitaceae > Ottelia > Ottelia alismoides. Next base: position 607,887 of record JAZKJV010011308.1, read on the forward strand.
CCCTCGCACGGTCAGGTGTAAGGGTCACCATTACTGACACAATGTTTGAGATCACTGAATATTGATCAATTTCATACTCTCAACCCAAAATTATTCATCCCATTTAAAATACATGATACCAATCCATAAAGTTGTGATGATGATATTACTCATGAAGATTTTATGTTCAACTGTCAAGATCATCTGCCTTTCGCAAGACTTCTAACTTAAAGTGAATCATACTATCACCCATGAGTAAAATCAATGACAAGCTGAGATGTTTCGTGCATCCTTAACCAAATTACCCGAACATGAAGAAAGTTCTCATGATATATAGGCTATACCCTTTTGTTTTGAAACAAATATCCAGATGAACAACCAGGTCAACTAATGCTAAGTACAAGATGAGGGGTTTTTATTTAGAGACAAGTTCCCAAAAAGACCTGCACCTATATGATGTTTTAGTCTACAAGTGAAAATGGAAAGAGGAGCAGCAATAGATAGATCTCACTATTGTTATAGAGGAACTGTAGACAAACATATTGAAGATATGATGATTCAACTTACATTCATCATGTTAAAATGTTAAGATGGGTAAAACTGCTCAATGATCTGAATAATTATGTTATTATTATTATTTTACTCAAAGGTTGGAAAAACTTATTTATTTAAAATGAGCCAAATATACCCTTTGCTTATCAGCACTCTAGACTAGGCATCCTGATTGGCCAACAGTCAATCCAGGACTTCTACTGGGATTATTGGTATAAGCCATCATTCAAATACTATGTATTAATGGACTGCCATCTTAAAGACCAAAGAAGGCAATGTCTCTTATACAAATCGAATGCTCTCGAATATTTATGTATCAAATGCTGAAATGGTACTTTCTACTGAACGTAATTTGAACATAAACTCCAATGCAGATTCCATTATGTACTGAGAACTTTCTATTGCTTGATGGATTCACAATGGTCTATGTAATATCAGATCAATCTAGTATTCCAATGTTCAGAGCATGTACTAAGTAAAGCATGTACTAAGTAAGAAATCATAATTTACACATAATGAAGATTATATTTCAATATGTGAAATGGATGGAAAGTAACCTATAATCTTTAACAAGTTGAAATTCATAAACTCCAGAAATGAACAATAAAACCTTTCTTTAGTTTTGAGGTTGATATATGTACAACAGGATCATACATATTTATTGGTCAATCAATCAGAAATCTCAACATTTCTATTAATATTTATTTGGTCAATGATTGGTCAATGACTCAACATTTCTATTATACATACTTTTTTTTTATAACAAGTCAAGATTTTGAGCAGACTTCTACTAGAACTCCAAGTTCTTAATGACTCCATGAATTAATTATATATAAAATGTGGGTCTGAGACGCTCGCAACAATCAAAAGATCAAATATTCTTTACCCAAAAAAATGGATACGTCAGAGTCCTATATTCCACTTCAAAGCCTTATCAATATAAAAAGGGACTGGAATACTTTTATTAATACAAAAAGGAACTGGAATTTGTAGGTTTTTTTTAAAGTCTGCAAGGTAGGGGGAAACACTCGGTGGTGTCCGCCCCATCAAAATTTATTCAAAACCAAAAGAGAAACTACATAAGGACAAAAGTACAACGCCCAAGACGCACCAAAAAGAACACTACATCATCCAGTCATCGACCAACCTCTTTGCAAAAAATCATACGTTCTCCTTATAAAACCTTTGTCCCGAGAACAACAGGTCATTCCTACCACGCCAGATCACCCAGAGAATAGCCATGGGATACAACCGCTCCCTCCTTGGTCTAGCCCTATTTGTGTAGATCGAATTCCAGAAGGCCTGAAAGTCGTCGAAGCAGCACCAAGCAACATCAGCCTCCAGCCAAACTTGAGATACCACGGGACAAGAAAAAAATAGATGTTCTACAGATTCAATCGCACTATCACAAATCAGGCATCTGTTCGCAATGAAGCTCAAGAGCCTGACGCACCGATCACGCGTCATCAACCTCTTCCTCCTAAGAAGCCACAGGAAGATCCCAATTCTCTCAGGAAGGTTATGGCCCAAATAGTTGCACAGTCCTTGCTCAGCAGCTCCGAGTTTGCCGGTGGCGGCCTGGAGATGGCCCCGTAATCCCCCCTGACCGAGAACGGACCATCCCTCCAACACCAGTGATCTCTTCCCCCGCTAGGAGCCCCCACCCCCCTCATGGCGTCAAGCAGCTCCAAGAATTCAACAAATTTCTGATCTGAGAAATTAGCGGAGAAAGTTGGCCACCAAGTCCCATCCACCCAACAGTCTTTCACCAAACACAGCTTATCTTCCGCCAAGGCATATAATCGGGGGAATGAGCATATAGCTCCCACCCCCGTCCAATCATCCACCCAAAAAGAGAATGTCTCCCCCCTCCCAATAACTGGTCTGAACAGAGCTAGATTTTCCACGAAAGCCTTCACCACACTCCTCCAAAAAGGCGTCATGGCCAACAGATTATTAAGCTGCGAATGAGGCGCCCCCTTCACTCCATATATGCTTCGAACCACCATGCAGACGAGGTCTTCCCCCAGGCCCCAGACCCTACCTGCCCATTTAAGCAAAAACGTCTCATTCATCTGCTCAAGTGATTTCACCCCCACACCCCCCAAATCCTTACTACGCGTGATATCCTCCCATCCCACGAGATGGATCCCCCCACGGTCATTTAAGTGACTCCCCCACAAAAACGCGCGCATCCTCTTTTCCAGCCTCGCACGAATCCCCTTCGGAATCTTGCGGTTAGCAATAAAATAAGTTGGTATGGAAGATAATACGACCTTGAGCAGAACCAATCTACCCCCCTCGACAAGATAGCAGCTGTCCATCCCGCCAACCTCATCTCCACTTTCTCCACCACCCTCAGCCAATCACGGAGTCTCGTTCTCCCCAAAGTCAAAGTCATGCTGAGGTACTCAATAAGCAAAGAGACGCGAGCAGACGCCAAAGCCACGGCCAACCCATCAACAACCTGCTCCGCAAGCCCGAACAGGACGAAAGACGATTTGTTGTCATTTTTGCACAGTCCAGACAACTCGGAAAAAATCTCCAACATCGCAACCATCCCAGTGGCCTCCTCGATACCCCCTTCAATGGGGAAAAGAGTGTCGTCCGCGTATTGGAGGAGCGGGACCTGGAATTTGTAGGTTAATTTGAGGTAACATAGAAAATAAAAGATGGGTGACCATACCTTCACCTGTGGGGTATAACAAGGACATATAAAGAGGGGGGAAGAAATGATATCCATCCCAAATCACATATAGGATCAAATCATATAGAAATCACATGTATGGTAGCAAAAGAAGGATAGAATTGTACCTAAGAAATCCCAAAATTTGAGGATAAATTCTTCAAGCATGCAGGCTGAAACCTGGAATTAAGAACAATATTTCCAGGTTGTTCTACATGGCTGGAATTTAGGTATAAAATGGGGGAAATGGTAATATGAAGAAGAGGGAACTGATAGAAATAAAGAGGGAGAAGGGTTTTCGTTGGAATTGAGAGAGATTGAAGAGAATTTGGGAAGAAAAAGGAAGATGAAATGAGATGGGGAAGGTTCATGGAACCTTCCTCTTGTATATTTTATATTTTTTTAATTATGACATCATTGGTAACATCTCATGGTGACATCAACAAGCTGATGTCATCAATGAGGTTCACCAGAATCTTAAAATATTTTCTCTCCCCATTTGTTTATATTTCCGGAGGTGCACCTGCACCATCCTTCTTTGGCCAGATCTTTCAACCTTTTCAAAAGTTCACTGGCCCGTGACGCATGCTTAGGTATCGACAGACATCTTTCGGAAGAGAAAGGGTTCAGTAAGAGGGAGGGAGCAGTATCTATTTATTGAAAATCTCAAAAATTCACCATATTCGTGCCCTGAGCATCGGATTTTGACACGCAATATATTGTTTTGATTGTCTCTAAACGACGATCAATATGAGTATAATATTGAGATACTTTTGCTCGGATATAAACACCCGAATTTTCGAGATACGATTTTTGGTTTGGGGTTAAATTTTGTGATTTAAAAATGTCAAATGACCTCCGATTGATGAACGATCGATTATGTTGATCTTATTGCATCAAATCGGATTTTTGGGTGGTCTTGGTATGTTTTGCGATTTTTGAATTTGCGTCACGGCTTTTCCGTGGCACGCATTAGGATGCAGTCGACTTTTAGTTGATTGCGACTGAATGACTTTTGATTCACAATCAATATATCAATTTAGGTTATTTAACATTGATTAATAACTTTATTGAATTATACAGACCCTAATCGGGTCGGGTTCGAGTTTGTGCGGATTCGGATGTTACAGTTTCATCCAATTAATCCAATGTGCAAGAAAGCCCCATTTGCTCAATGCCACCCATAAAAACGCTAGTCTATTGTGTTATAAGCCTTTGAGAAGTCCTTCCATAAAATTCCCTTCACTCTTTTACGTTTACAATCAACGACAATCTCGGTTGCCATGGCTATGCTATCAGCTATTTGTCGTGTAGGGATGAAAGCAGACTACTACAACAACAACAACAAAGCCTTTTCCCACAATTAAGTAGGGTCGGCTACATGGATTCTTCGCCTCCATTCAGATCTATATTGGGTCAATCTCGGATTTATATCCAAAAAACTAAGATCCCTTTGTATAGTCTCTTTCCAACACTTCTTGGGCCGTCCTCGCCCTCTCTTAGCCGGCTCAACATCCCAACACTCGCATCTCCTAACCGGTGCATCGGTTGACCTTCTTTGCAAATGACGAAACCATCTTAAGCGGTTTTCTCGCATCTTATCCTCGATCGGAGCTACACCAACTTTCTTTCTGATTGCATTATTCCGAATTCGATCTTTATGTGTATTTCCACACATCCATCTTAGCATTTTCATTTCTGCTACAGCCATTCTCTGCACATATCTATGGTTCACAGGCCAACATTCAGAACCATAAAGCATAGCAGGTCTCACGACTGCTTTGTAAAACTTTCCTTTAATTTTTAAAGGAATTTTCTTATCACAGAGAACAACGGAGGCTCCTCTCCACTTTAGCCAGCCTGCATTTATTCTATTAGTAACATCTCCATCAGTTTCCCCATCATGTTGCAAAATAGATCCCAGATATCTAAAAGAATCTCTCTTCTGAATGTTATCGTCACCAATCTTCACCTCGATTCCTTCACCATTGCTTCCATCAAAGGTGCATTCCATATATTCCGTCTTAGCCCTACTTCTACGAAAACCTTTAGTCTCCAATGCATGTCTCCAAACCTCAAGCTTCTCATTTACTCCATCTCTAGTCTCGTCAATCAACACAATATCATCAGCAACTAACATACACCAAGGTAACTCATCCTGAATGTGACTTGTCAACTCGTCCATAATCAAAGTAAAAAGAAATGGACTCAAAGCTGAACCTTGATGTAAACCAATGTTGATATCAAAATAGTCAATCTTCCCCGTCGGGGTCCTTACACAAGATAAAGCCCTATCATACATATCCTTTATGAGATTAATGTATAGGACAAGTACTTGTCTCTTCTCCAAAACTCTCCACAGTATCTCGCGTGGGACTGAATCATAAGCCTTCTCCAAATCAATAAAGATCATATGGAGATTCTTCCTTTTAGCTCTATAAATCTCCATTGTTCTCCTCAGCAAATGGATGGCTTCAATAGTTGAGCGACCTGGCATGAATCCGAATTGGTTTTCTTTTACTTGGGAAACTTGCCTCAACCTTCTTTTGATCACACGTTCCCAAATTTTCATAGTGTGACTCATCAGCTTGATACCTATGTAATTTGAACAATTTTGAATGTCTCCTTTGTAACAATGAGGTAAATAGTCTTAGAGAGCGCAATAGGTCTAAAATCCTCCACTCTTTTAACAACCTTTTTTGGAAATAGGAAAATGAGTGCTTTGTTAAGCCTCTCAAACCCACCATTATCGATAACAAATTCATCCGCAACCTCAACGACCTCTAGGCCAACCAACTGCCAGAATTCACGAAAGAAGAAAATAGGGAATCCGTCAAGACTTGGAGCACCGTCAGTATTCAAGTTCCACACCGCCTCTTTCACCTCCACCGGCGTAAAGCTCTGCTCGAGGTCGATTGCTTGAGCCTCGGAGATGCGAGTTGCCCCAACACCACTCCACCTCCATTGATTTATTTCCGCCTCCGTGAGGACTCATGAAATGATCAGTAATAGCCCTGCCCATCTCACGATCTCCCTCCACCCTAATGCCATTCACCATCACGGACCGAAATACAAAAGTAGACGGTGTTAGCGTCATCGTCTTTGAGCCAACATTGCCTAGAATACTGCTTCCATTCAGAAACAAGCTTCCTATCTTCAGCTGCAATTGTTTTCTGAGCCGCACATCTCGCTATCAATTCCTTATTCACCATCTCCTTGTCATCCTCCAATTTATCAATCTTGCGCACTTCTGCTTCAGCTGCAAGGCGACTAGCTAATCTGGCCTCTCTAACCTCTTTCTTAAATGTGCAAAGATGTTTGCGAAGCAAAATGAGTTTTTAGGCAAAACGGGAGGCAACCTAACCAGAAACAACAGTAGAGGAGAGGTCCAAAAACTGTGAACGCGGTCCCTGAAAGAGTCCGCCTGTAGCCACTCGCTTAAAACGAAAGAACCCCGATGAACCAAATCACTCCCAGAGTCCCACAGTAGAGGGGTACGATCAGTTCTCGTACGTGGTCTAGAGGTGCAAAAAGACAATAGGAAGTCACTTAGAAGCTCTTGAGAAGCCAGGAAGCGGTCGATACGAGAACAGGCGACAGAGTTCCTCCAAGTGTATCTTATATCATTTGCATCGATCATCTCAAGTTCAAGATCATCCACCAGTTCAACAAACGCCAAAGATCCCAGATCTTGACCCCTCTACGAGCGCAGGCAGTTGGCAGAGAGGAGAGTGACGTTGACGTATCCTCCCAAAAGCCAAGCCTTCCCTGGAAAGGTTGCACATGCATACGAATGTCGCCCCAAAACTCATCCGGTGAAGAATGCAAATAGGGCCCGTAAACACAAGACACTACCAAATGTGAGCCCGAAAAGTTGTTTTTCGGAAGGACAATAATATGTCTGGCCTTGATCTCAACACGCACAGAGAATAATGGTTCTTTCTAGGCCACAATCAAACCCCCCACTGCCCCATCAACATCAATTGCACGGTACCCAGTGAGCAGACCGGCCCCCAAAGAATTCCATGCCTCCCTAGGGCAAGAAGAAAGCTTTGTCTCTTACAGGAAGACAATGTCACAACCCCATTCAGCAAAGCGAACATCCATTAGTCGCCATTTCTTCCGGACACCCAGACCCCTCACATTCCAAGTTAATACCTTCATTGAGACACCTGCTTACTTCCTGAAGCCTGTACCACTACTGTTGCAGACGCCACCCTAGCTGTGTCTTCTGATATCGATTTGGTCACCCCCTCTAATTTATTGCTTCCTGGTCCGTAGCGCTCATGTCTTTTCCCAAAACCTGAAGCGGAGGGCATTGAGCTTGAATTGGACGAGGTTGCTAGTTGTGCATTGCAATCTCCAACCACATTTGCCAGCGAACGAACCACCTCGCTAAGGTTCAGACTCCGATCTCGGAATTGAGATAAAACCACCAAAGTGAGCGGCTCTAGCACCACGGAATCCGCCTCTACTGGATCCAAGAGAGCAGAACTTGATTTGTCAAGAGTTGGGGGAGCATCGAGCTGGGCGAAAGGAACAGAAGTCGCCACCTTCTCGATAAAGCATTCCTCGATAGCCATGGCCTCCTCTACAGAAGGAGGCACGAGAGAGCTACCTAGCAAAGGGCTAACCGTAGCACCTGGATCGGATCCATCAAGGGACCAGCAAAGCACATGTGCTTAGGGGTGTTCAAAATATTTGGGTCAATCGGGTACCCGACCCAACCCAGTTTTTTTGACCCTAAAATCACGGGTACCCGAAAAAAGTATTTGGGCCGGGTACCCACGATAAGCCGACCCGCTCATGGTTGGGTACCCACGGAAAAACCCATTGGAAAACCCGGGTACCCGGTGGAAACTTTGGGTTTGCCCCGCATGGCTACAACCAAATCCAATCGGGCCACCGCGTCCAACCTTTCTGAAGGTCACGACTAGATCTTACTCGGTTCCTCCCATTAGGCCACGCGAGTGAAGACAAGAGGGAGGAGAGATGCCCAACAACAGCAGCTACTGCTGTCATACGTGTGTGCGGAGATGGGTGTGGTTGACCCATCATGGAGAGAAAATTGCTCTGCAGTTGTTGCTAGGGTCATTGCCAACGCGTGAAGGGAGAGGAAAGGAGAGGCAGTTGCCGGGGGGACTGGGGGGCTGCCCGTCGCGAGATAGAGGAGAGGGGACCTGCGATGGTGTGGGGGAAGGGGAGAACCGTGAAAATGGGGGGAGAAGGGGAACCCGTTGGATTATCTTGACCCAACGGTCCCAATTGCAACTGGGTATAGCAGGGGTTGCAACCTTTTGGAGTTCAGGAGAAGTGGATAACCATTCGATCTTGATTGATCAAGATCGAATGGTTAAAAAGATTCTGAGGTAGAAATTGGGCCTGTTTTGATAGAAGGGAAGATTCATTTAACCGACAATGGGGTTGCTGGAAAATATTTCTGGACTTTTGTCTACGCGCCCTTTATATTTTGATAATTGCAATATATACGATTTCTTGAAACTTTTTATTTGCATTGAGAACTAATATAATTTGCCAATAATATGACTTGTACACAAAATAGAAGACTTAACAAAATCAATAATATGTGACTAGTACACTTGATACGGAAGTGTAAAAAGGTACATGTGATAAAGAATGTCAAAGTTTATCTATTTTAATAAGTTCTACTTTTAATTACGTTGTGGATGTTTGTTGTAGTGACCCGTGGGTACCCGCGGGTACCCGTTACCCATTCACATAATTCGGGTACCCATTAAAATCGGGTACCCGCTGAAATAGGTCGGGTCGACCCGTTGACCCGGTAATGGATCGGGGCGGGTCACGATTGAATGGGCCGGGTACCCGCCCCATGAACACCCCTACATGTGCTGGCTGACTTGGCCCGCTACAACTCATGTCCTTAAGCTCGACAGAACCAGGGAGGGTGCTCCCAGTTATCGGGTCGGGGTGTGCCACCCGATAACTGGTACCCCTGGTTATTGGGTCAGGAGTTTCTGCTCGACAAGAGATTTCCGTGTTAAAAGAAGAACCCGTAGGAGCCCTATCGCTCCTCGAAGCAGATACTCTCGAGGGCACCGTTTCCTGGCACCAGAAATTGTACGAAGAAACCGCTCCTTTCTCCAAAGAAGGAATGCAAGGCATCACACATTCGGAAGGTACGCCGCTTTCATCCGCATTTACCTTCTTGAAAACATCTCAAAAGCGACCGATTTGAATCGATCGGAATCAGGTGCAATGAATGCTCATGCGCGAATGGCGGAGAAGACAAGGTGCCGACGAAGCTGGATGCTGGAGGCAGAGGCAATAGCACCACAACCTCGACCACTAGGTTGAAGGAGGTACGTCCCACACAAAAGTGTTGAGAAAAGAGATGAATGAGATGAGATGTTTATTCCATAGAGACAAGGTCTCTTATATAGAGAGTAAACCCTGGAGATAACAAGGGTTACGGAACTCGAAGGGTCATTGGGGGTTACGGAACTTGAAGGGTCATAGAGGGTTACGGAACCCAAAGGGTCACGGGGGATTACGGAACTCGAAGGATTACAAACATAAATATAAATATAAATATAAATATAAATATAAATATAATAACTCTAACACTCTCCCTCAAGCTGGAGCTGAGAAAGCTGCAGCTTGTAACAAAAAGAAAAGGTATACACCACATCTTCACACGATGCATCATAAGAACATATGTCCGCTGCTAGTAGAAGACCTCGCTCGAGGACGGGTGTGCGACTTTCAGGTCTTCGGAACGTATCTCTGTCATGCCTGGTAGAGTCGCTGTGATATCAGGTCACCGGAACGTATTTCTGTCATGCCTGCAGGTCACCGGAACATATCTCTGTCGTGCCTGGAGAAGAATCGCTGTAGAAAAAGTCCAACACGGAGTAGAAGTCGGGTCGTAAAAGAAGAAGTATACGCCCTGACGAAGAAGTCGATGCTCGGTGAAGACGGATGATTTGAGTAGTGAAGCAGGGGCTGTTGGAGAATGGGTGGTTCCAGGCGATGACGACGACACAGGAGGTGCTGCTGGAGCCTCGGACGACGCTTTAGGTGCCGCTAGTGATGCTGGGGACTCGGACTACCTTGCGCGAGACCATCGAATCCATGAGCGACGCAGGAGGTCCATCCCTCTCTTCTTGTCGACGGAGAGAGGGCTGGTGGTGGCGACGGATTTAGGGTATTAGGCTCCGATCTAGGATCGTTGCTCTGATACCATGTTGAGAAGAGAGTTGAATGAGATGAGATGTTTATTCCATAGAGACAAGGTCTCTTATATAGAGAGTAAACCCTGGAGATAACAAGGGTTACAGAACTCGAAGGGTCATTGGGGGTTACGGAACTTGAAGGGTCATAGAGGGTTACGGAACCCGAAGTGTCACGGGGGGTTACGGAACCCGAAGGATTACAAACATAAATATAAATATAAATATAATAACTCTAACAAAAAGGAATAAGAGTTGTTGAAAATGCAGGAGCCATTCCTTCGATAATCGTGAGCGTCGACCTTGGATCGGAACCAGGCCGCCGACCATCAGACAAGATCTTCGTCACCCTTCCCAGCTTTCTCAAAGTCAGATCGAAGAACTTCAATAGTACATGACATGAATGACATGCAAAAAATGCGAGCTACTCAAACGAAGCTCTTCCCTCTTTCACCATCCGCAAAATGGGGGATCCACCAAGATACCTTAGACTCGTTTCCACTTAGGATAACCGATGCCCCTTCCTTTGACAATCCTGTAGCACAACAGTGGCTAGCATCAAGATTGACAACATCTCCCGAGAAAGAAGAACCCAACAATAGTAGAACCTGCTAACGAACCAGGACTATGCCCATAAACCCATGCATTTTTAACCAATGAGAAACACCTCATTCACTTCAGAGGAGACCTCAATGCTCCTCCCTTTACCAAAGCCCTCCACCACCACTGTTGCATAGGATCTTTGTAGAACTCCCGACATCAAACCTTCCCTCACAGAGTAGATCGAGCTAGGCTTGTAGCATGATTCCTCCAACTTCCCGTGACACTCATCCTAACGATGACTACTCGCTCCACAAGAGAAGCACCGAGGAATAAGGGAGCACCCCGAAGCCAGATGACCATAAAGCCCGCAACGGTAGCAGCGTTTGCCCGTTTGCGGTGCGAGAAGACCATCCACTCATCCTGCTTCCTCTCACCTCCGTGCATGGTAGCCCTCGAGCACCCTATCTCTCCATCGTTGGTAGCCGACTTCCAAGACAAGAACACCATCTTCACCTCCCAGCGGAGATGCTCCCTTCCCCGCCTCACCTCCAAGCAGAGATGCTCTCTCCTCCGCCTCGCCTCGTTCTCCTTTACCAGTCGTAAACAAGTATTTAGGCAAGCGATTGCAATATGTATGTAGAACACATATAAGGACATTGCTTAATGTGGAGAAGGCCTTGTTGTTGAGATTATTGGAATATATTATGTTATGCATCGTTCATATGTAGATGGGTAAATGGATCGCTCCAAGATCCATTTACCCCATCCATGAGTTTAGTCCCACATCTACCAGTGGTGGGACTTGGAGCTCTGTGGAGGCTATATAAGAAGCTCCAGACCTCCTGTATCCAGTGAGAAAGTTCAATGAACAAACCAACCCTTTGAGATGTTCTCCCGTGGTTTCATCATGCTCCTTAGGGAGTAGTGTTCCACGTTGGTTGCGAGTGAAGGCGACTGAGAGGGCGACTGCGAAGACGACTGCGAAGAATAGTGAGATGGCTGGTGCGATGGGAACCTATTACGATCCTCGTCTGGAGGGTTCATCGGAGAGAGCTGCTGGGGGAGGTGGTAAGTCTGGAGTTAGGTTGCATGAGAAGGTGGGGCTGCATGGGGGAGGTAAAGGTGTTTGGGAAGGAGGAGTGGTGGTGGAAGAAGGCGGAGTGGGGAAGCATTTGCTGGACAAGGGAAAGAAGGTTCTCCACTACGGGGAGGATGTATGGCATGGCGGGGAGGTGAAGGTGGAGCGCAGCAGCGGAAAAGGTGGAGAGTGGACGTTCGTCTCCCACAAGAAACCGGGGCGGCGATGCTTCCGCTGCGGGGAAAGGGGCCATGGTGCGTCCTTCTGCCGGTTACCCCCTCGGTGTTACTCGTGCGGTAGTGTGGGGCATCGACAAGCTTCCTGCATGTCGTCCAGGTCATTCAAGGAGGCGAGACCTGCAGGCCGACAGGCGGCCTTTGTTGGTGGATCATCGTCTGGAGGTTCTTCTCATGTGGTGCAAGGGGGGTCTTCGTATGCGGATGCGGTAAGGAAGGCAGCGCGGGGGGGGGGGGGTGCTGCGACAAGCCATGGGGGCGCAAATCTTGTTAGCGGTGGGAGTGGCGGAGATCTTCGTATTGGCAAAAGATCGAGTAACGTGCGAGATTCGGGGATGCACGCGGTTATCGGTCAGGCGGTGAGAGACGATATCGACATGGACGTGGTATCATCGCATTTGGTTGGGTTCTTAGGCCTGCAATTCGCGGGGGACGTAGTGCTGCTTGATGATAGAAGGTGTTGTGTTCGCGGCTTATCGGAGTCACATGTGGCGCGTTTGGTTCGTAATGGGGAGCCCGCCTCTAATAACTATTTGATATATTATTTGAGAATCGCCGTCGGGAACGTCGTATGGAAGCCATTGCGCTACGCGGATGGATCCTGTAGTGAGATGGAGGTTTGCTTGGCTACGGTAAGGGGAGTCCCCTTCCTCTCCCGCTCGTCTGGCTGCTTGCGGCGGGCTTTGAGCCGCTGGGGATTTGTTCGGGAAATCCTTCATGATGGTCTTCGACCGGGCTCCGCGGTGGAGGAAACGAAGATTCTGTTCGAATGTCCCAAGTCCTTCCTCGACCAGCTCGGGGGGCGTACTGAGTTCGCGGAGTTGATCGTGGGACGCTTCTCCTTCGTTATTGAGCTTGCCGTCGATGTTCCACCGCCTCCGCCGGTGGTTCCGAGGCCGGCGATGCTTACGACGAGGGCAGCGGAAGTTGAAAGGCCAGGGGCTACGTTGGGCTCGTCGTTGGCGGTTGGTTTCCCGAGAAGACCCTTCGAAGGAAGGGCCCAGATGATTACTGGGATACGACGTTTCGAGCAATATCCTCAACAGGTATATCTGTCGTCAGGAATGTTCCTTTTACAGTGTGACGTGGACAAGAGGCTTTTGGATCCGCCCACAGAGACGCTTTTTCCGAAGGTAAAGATGAATTCGGGCGTTGGGTATGAAGTGTCGGATCCGGACTCGCAATCGGGCGATCGGGCTAGCTCATGGGATATTTCGGGTCCGGATGCCCATTTGCTGATCTCGGACCCTTTCAAGACTTTACAGGCCGCTGCTCTCTCGGATTTCCCGACGCAGCTCCTCCCCTCGGTGAACTTGCGTGATGCTTTGTTGGGTGCCCCCCAGGTGCTATCCCTCCCTGTCCCTTGCAATCTCTTTGGAGGGGTTAGAACTTGGCCGCTGGTTTACCTCGTCATGGACACATCCAGCTCGGAGGCTATCCAAGAGGGGGTTCCCGTGGATAAGGGCATCCCTTCTCGTGTTACGGAGGCTGGGGCTAGCGACAAAAGGAGCGGGAAGAGATATAGAAGGAGAAACAAAGCCAGGACTTCAAGACCAGAGGCAAAACCCTGTTCTCCGTTCAAGATTACTGTGGCGACGGCTGCTGGAGTTGCACTGCTGCAGGGGCCGGCCGAAATTTCCAAATGAAAATATTATCTTGGAATGTTCGTGGCCTTGGAGATCCGGATAAGCGGAAATCCATGGGTTTTAGATTCAATGAATGGGATTGCGACATCGTAATGCTCCAGGAAACAAAGCTTCAGTCCTTGACGGAGGCCAGTTGGAGGGCGTGGGGTGCAGGTGGTCTTGATCAGTTCAGAACTTTGGAGGCTTCGGGTGGGCTGCTTGTGGCATGGCGCTCGTTGACCTGGTCTTTTGTCTCGTTGACTCGCGATCGGCACGTCCTGATGGTGATCTTAGACAGTACGTCCTCGTTCGACCTTCTGGCAGTTTCTTGTGTGTACGAGCCTTGTGGTAGCGGGTTGCGGGTGAGCTGTGGGAGGATTTGTTGGAGGCTGGAAGGGCGGTCGGGAGGACGCCGTGGGTGATGGGGGGTGATTTCAACGTCACCCTTCTAACCACGGACAGACCAGGGGGAGGTTGGGCCAGGACTTGGGCTCCGCTGAGTTCGCTGACACCGTTGACATGCTCGGCCTCGAGTTGATAGACATCGGGGACGTGGCTTACACGTGGAGGAATTCAAAATCGCGCTCGCGTCTCGACCGCTTCTTTGTCTCGAACGAGGTGTTGGATGTTTTTCCCTTGGCGTCGGTGGAGGTCAAACCGAGATCGTATTCGGACCATATCCCAATTTTGTGGTGCTCTGGGGCTGCCCCGTTACAGAGGGGGCTCTTTAGGTACGAGAAATGCTGGTTGTTGGAGGATGGGTTCAGGGAGATTGTAACTTCGCATTGGGGTGAGGTGGTTACTTCGGGCTCCGCTGCATACAGGTTTGATCAAAAGCTTTCCAACCTACGAGTCAGGTTGGCGACTTTCAAGAAGGAAACAAGGGCTACTAGGTGCGCGGCTAGGAAGGCCGCAGAGGAAGAGGTTCAAAAGCTAGACGCGTTGGAGGACACTAGGGATCTCACGCAGTCTGAGTTGGAATCGCGGTTGGCAGTGCAGAAGAAGGTTGCCTTGGAGGATAAGAAGCGGGTCACGGAGTGGACACAGAGATCGAGGAGCACATGGCTTCGGGAGGGAGACACGAATACTGCTTTTTTCCATCGTATTGCTAGCGGAAGACGCAGATCCAACGCCTTACATTCCATCGTGGTTGATGGGGTCAGATTGGAAGAGAACAAAACCATGGGCATAGCGGTTGCAAATCATTTCAGGGATGTCTCTTCTGCAACAATCCCGAGGAGATGGAAGTGGTTGGGCCGGAGTACTAGGTTGGTGGCGACACATTACCATGATGCTCTTATCCGTGATGTTACCTTGGAAGAAGTTAAGGATGCCGTGTGGGATTTGAACGTTGATGCGGTGCCTGGTCCGGATGGCTTCCCGATATCTTTTTACAGGGATTTTTGGGATCTCGTTGGTCAGGAGGTGCTTGAGGTGGTGTTGGAGTTCTACCAGGGGAATAGGGGCTTTGACCGTATCAACCGGGCGCTCGTCGTTTTGCTCCCCAAGTGCTCTGCACCGTCTTCCATCGGGGACTTTCGCCCCACTGCCATATCAAACGCCATCTATTTAATCACGGCTAAGGTCCTCGCCGCGAGATTAGTTGGCATTCTTGGGAACTTGATTTCACCGGCTCAATCTGCCTTCGTCCCCGACCGCCAGATTTCTGATTGCACCACCCTTGCCTCTGAGATAATTGTGGATTGGTAGAGGAGGGGCACGAGCGATGTCCTTTGGAAGGTGGATTTTGCTAAGGCGTATGATAGCCTTGATTGGAGATTTTTGTGGTCGGTTTTGCGGCGATTGGGCTTCCTGGACAAATGGATCTCTTGGATGAGGCGATGTGTCACCACGACGTCTTTCTCGATCATGATCAACGGAAGGTCGGAGGGGGGCTGGATCCAAACTAGAAGAGGGGTGCGTCAGGGGTGCCCTCTTGCGTCAATGCTATTCATCCTTGCGGCCGATGTGCTGACTGATAAGGCATCGGGTGTGGTCAGCTATGGGCTCTCTGGAGGCTACTCAAGGGAGGGGTTACAGGTTCCGCTCATCCAGTATGCGGACGACACTCTTTTCCTTATTGAGTGGGGTATCGAGGAGGCCACTGGGATGGCTGCAACGCTGGAGATTTTCCGAGTTGTCTGGACTGTGCAAAAATGACAACAAATCGTCTTTCGTCCCGTTCGGGCTTGCGAAGCAGGTTGCTGATGGGTTGGCCGTGGCCTTGGCGTTTGCTCGCGTGTCTTTGCCTATTGAGTACCTCGGCGTGACTCTAGCTCTGGGGAGAACGAGGCTCCGCGACTGGCTGAGGGTTGTGGAGAAAGTGGAGATGAGATTGGCGGGGTGGAAAGCTGCTATCCTATCGAGGGGGGCAGGTTGGTTCTGCTCAAGGCCGTATTATCTTCCATACCAACTTATTTTATTGCTAACTGCAAGATTCCGAAGGGGATTCGTGCGAGGCTGGAAAAGAGGATGCGCGCGTTTTTGCGGGGGAATCACGTAAATGGCCGTGGGGGGATCCATCTCGTGGGTGAAATCACTTGAGCAGATGAATGAGGCGTTTTTGCTTAAATAGGCAAGTAGGGTTTGGGGCCCGGGGGAAGATCTCGTCTGCGTGGTGGTTCGAAGCATATATGGAGTGAAGTGAGCACCTCATTCGCAGTTTAATAATCTGTCAGCCATGACGCCTTTTTGGAGGGGCGTGGTGAAGGCTTTCGTGAAAAATATAGCTCTCTTCAGACCAGTTATTGGGAAGGGGGAGACCTTCTCGTTTTGGGTGGATGATTGGACGGGGGCGGGAGCTATATGCTCTCGCTTCCCCCGGCTATATGCCTTGGCGGAAAACAAGCTGTGCTCGGTGATGTTGGGTGGATGGGACTTGGTGGCCTTCTTTCTAATTTCTTGGATCAGAGATTTGATGAATTCTTGGAGATGCTTGACGCCATGAGGGAGGTGGGGGCTCCTAGCTGGCGAAGAGACCACTGGTGTTGGAAGGATGGACCGTTCTCGGTCAGGGGGGCTTACGGGGCCATCTCCAGGCCGCCACCGGCAAACTCGGAACTGCTGAGCAGGGATTGTGCAACTATTTGGGCCCTTAACCTTCCTGAGAGAACTGGGATCTTCCTGTGGCTTCTTAGGAGGAAGAGGTTGATGACGCGGGATCGATGCGTCGGGCTCCTGGGCTTCATTGCGAACAAATGCTTGATTTATGATAGTACGATTGAGTGTGTAGAACATTTATTTTTTTCTTGTCCCGTGGTATCTCAAGTTTGGCAGGAGGCTGATGTTGCGTGGTGCTGCTGCGATGACTTTCAGGTCTTCTGGAATTCGATCTACACAAACAGGGCTAGACCAAGGAGGGAGCGGCTGTATCCCATGGCTATTCTTCTATGGGCGATCTGGTGTAGAAGGAATGACTTGCTGTTCTCGGGACAAAGGTTTTATAAGGAGAACGCGGGTTTTTTTGCAATGAGGCTGGTAGATGACTGGGTGATGTAGTGTTCTTTGTGGTACGTCTTGGGCGTTGTATTTCTGTCCTTTTGTTGTTCCTTTTGGTTTTTGAATAAATTTTGATGGGGCGGACACCACCGAGTGTTTCCCCCTGCCTTGCAGACTTTCAAAAAAAATCTCGCATTCTTCATTTCTTTATTCTATTTTTCTAATACGCTTCCACATTCATATTTTCTAACTTGGTATCAGAGCCATGTTTATTTTCTAACATAGTATCAGATTAGGTTCGATTCTCGAGGAGTTTATATTTTTGGTTTATTTGAGATTCGATTTTCTGTAATTTGTTTGAGATTTGTTCAAGTCCTAGGGTTTCACAAAACCCTAATCAAGAGCATCCTTAGGGAGTAGGGTTCCACATTAGTGATCTTCAAGTTTTATTTCTTTATCTCTGATTCCACTTCCGCATTCATATTTTCTAACATGGTATCATAATCATGTTTATTTTCATTATTTATTCGAGATTCAATTTTGGTGTTGTTATTTTTTTGATACGAAGAGGGGGTGAACTCCCAAGTTGGTAGTTACCGCAAAATGACATTCATTTTAAAAAGTTTTTTTTGATTAGAAGATGGGTGAACTCCCAAGGTGGGAGTTCTCGCTATAAATTAATAAAGGTCGTTACAACCTAACACGAGGCCCAGGAGTTATAAAGGGCGTTACAATAAGTCACTACATTCTCGGGATAAAATCTAACACTCTTAAAGATGCAATCGTTTCTTCCTTGCCAAATCGCCCAAACCGCAGCAAAGGCTATAGATATATCGTCAGAGGAGCTGGACCCGATCCGCCTGATGGACTGCCAAAATAACGTTGTACTCTCATGCCTCAACCAAGACAGGTTCAAGGACTGCCAAACCTCCGCTGAAAGACAACAAGAAAGGAAGATGTGTTCGGCATCCTCATTATGAGCATGACATCTATCGCAAGTAACATCTTGAGAGCCAAATAAATGGGCCCTTCTCATCTTGTCGCAGATCCTGTTCCTCCGAAGGCACCACAAGAAAATTTTGACCCTAAGAGGGATCTTAGCGGCCCATATGAGGCGCAAATCCTGGGCCAAATCCGTATTCAACGCCGCCTACGTGTTACGAAGATGATTATATATGCTTTTGGTAGAGAACTTAGTACCAACTCACATAAAGTGGTCACAGTCGGCCGGAGCATCATCAACAATGATGTCCGACACAGGCGAGAGCTCAGAAAGGAGACGCAAAAATTCATCCAACCGCCGCGGGGGGAGGTGGTTGACGAAGAGAGGTGCCCAGGTGTCAGTGCCCCCCGCTTGGGAGACGGAACAATCACGGTCCGAGGACAACGCACACAGCCTCAGAAACCTATCACAAAGTCTTCCCTCCCCGGACCAATCATCCATCCAGAAGCGAAATTGCCGGCCATTCCGCACCACCGGCGCCAAGAAATGCGAAACCTTCGGCGAGGCTTTTCGAATATCGGACCAAAGAGGAGATTCCCACCGAAGGTGTCTGGCCACCAAGTCACCGCTCACGTCATAAATCTTGCGAAGAAGCCGATGAACCACAGCATGCGAGGGGCCCCAAATGTGGGCAACCCACTTGCCAAGCAACGCCAAATTCATGCAATCGAGGTCCCGGATTCCTAGGCCACCTGCATCCTTGTTGTTTGTAATCTCCTTTCAACCCACCAGGTGTACGCCCACCCTCTGCTGCTTCCCATCCGACCAAAAAAAGGATTTCATTAACGATTCCATCTTTTTCCGCACACCAGCGAGAAGGGTGCGGGTGCTAAAGAAGAAAATGGGAATAACTGATAAAACATGCTTGAGCAAAATCAATTTCCCCCCGGATAGACAAGAAGTCTTCCAACCAGCCAGCTTACGTTCCATCTTCTGAATAACCAGATCCCAGTCCGCCCTCTTAAGCTTACCGTCCGTCAGCGGAAGGCCTAGATAGTTAATAGGAAGAGATCCCAAAGCGCAACCTTTGATGTTGCCAAGCTTCGCACGCTCCCCAGGCTGCATGCCGAACGTGACCACCTGAGATTTGTCACGGTTAGCGACAAGCCCGGAGAGCTCACCGAAAATACCCAACAGCATAGCCACATTTTCCGAGTGCGACGAGGAACCCCCAAGCAGTACCAACGTGTTGTCAGCGTATTGCAAAACGGGAATAGAGATGTCATCAAGGGAGAAACCAGTGCACATCCCCGCCTCAACCGACTGAACGAGCAAGACGGCCAACGAATCAACAACAATGTCGAATATAAGTGGAGCCATAGGGCAGCCCTGCTGAATTCCACGCTGAGGTTGGAAGGGAGGGCCCTCCGGCCTGACGTTGATCATAATAGAGAGGGAAGTAGTCGTAATGCAGCGTTTCATCCAACCAATCCAGACGTCCGGAAGTCCTCGCACCCGCAAGGATGTCCAGATGAAATTCCAAGCGACACAATCATAATCTTTGGAGAAGTCTATCTTCCATAGAGCACCTTTCGTCTTTGTTCTTTTCCAATGCAAACAAATTTCAGAAGCCGTTACCAAAATGTCAGTCATCTGCCGACCCGGAATGAAGGCCCCTTGAGTAGGCAAGATCATCGAATCAACCACCAAACGCATGCGGTTCGCGAGGGTCTTAGCAATGATAAGATAAAGTCCATTAGAAAGCGCGATGGGACGAAAATCGTCAACCACGTTGGGGGAGTCCTTCTTCGGGAGCAAGAAAATAAGCGCCCTATTGATTTTTTCCATGCCATAGTTCCCATCGGCAAATTCGTTCAACAGCTCAAGCAACTCCCCCTTTAACAGCGACCAGAACTCCTTGTAGAAAAGGATGGGAAAACCGTCGGGCCCGGGAGAGCCCTCAGAATTGAGGCCCCACACCGCCTCCCTAATTTCCGACTCAGAGAAAGCCTCCATGAGCGCCGAAGCCTGTAACTCGTTCAATCTCCGCACACCTCTACCCAGCCAAGACCAACCAGAACGGGGCTGCTTCCTAGAGATGCGCACGAAATGATTACGGATCGCCTGACTGATTGCCACCTCCCCAGAAACCCTCTGGCCGTCAACGGAGATGTCATGAATGGAGTTCCTTCTACGCCTCCCTGATGCCATGTTGTGGAAAAAATGGGTGTTGGCGTCACCCTCACGCAGCCATCGTTGTCGAGACCTCTGTCTCCAGTGAATCTCCTCTTTCTTATCTTCCAGCAAGATTTCATCAAGAAGCCACCGCCGCTCCTCCGCCTCCTCAGGTTCCAAGCCCTGAGCATCGTACAGAGCGTCGAGACGTGAAATGCCCTCCTAAGCGACGCTTCGCCACAGAGTGCGGCTGGCCCGAATCTCCCTGCCAAACCACGATAGATGGGTTCGGAGAAGCGTTAGCTTGGTGCTAAAACGGACAACCGCTAGCCCTCCAGAGACCACTCCCTCCATATGGTCTCAACCATCTCCTTGAAGCCATCTTCGAGAAGCCAACTTTTCTCAAATCTGAAGAAAGATCTTCTCCTCTCCTCCTCCCCCGACACCCAAAGGATGGGCGTATGGTCTGAGTAAGCGCGAGGAAATGCCCGTACCCACGCAAAATGGAACTGCTCAGAACCCTGAAGAGATAACAAAAATCGATCCAACCTTGAACACGAACGAATATTTCTCCACGTGAAAGAGCAACCATTAGCATCCAAAATCTGGAAACCGAGGTCGTGGATCGACCTACGAAGAGCCGGCGAGGCCGCATCAGAACCACCCAAACGATTAGGGCGGTCATCGGGGAGGAGAGTAGCGTTGAAGTCGCCACCCACGAGCCAAAATGCATCGACGTTGTCCAACCTAACCAATTCCAGTTCCGCCGCCAGGGGACCCCGCTCCTGACCAGTGGGGCCATAAACATTGGCGAGGAGCATTGCACAACCATCCGACCGACGCCTGAGGCGCACAGAGAGGGATGCTTCCAATTTGGTAACCGCCAAGAGATCAAGAGAGTCCACCTTCCATCCAGTGAGCAAGCCCTTAGAGGCTCCAACCGCAGCAATCTCTGCAAACTCGAATTTGCCATTCCCGCCAAGGGCCCAACAAAGATCCGAACATGGGCTGGAAGCTTTTGTCTCCTGTAGAAAGAAGATATCAGCCGAAGAGGAGTCCACCAATTTTCTGATCGCTAGTCGCTTCTCGGGCCGACCCGTACCCCGTACGTTCCAAGAAAGCACCTTCATTTGGAAAGCCTGTTTACCGCCAATTGGGGGCAACAATCTCCAGACGTTCCACCACCGCTCTGTCTAGAAGACGGAACCGGTTCACCCACGATTGGGCGGTCAAGCCGAGAACCCCTTCAAAAGAATTCTCCTCCAAGTTGTTAGCGCGGGAGAACATCGCCGCCCATCGTCTCTGCCGACGAAGAGCACCTGACACCTTATTCCTGGAGTAAACCGATCCGAAGCGGCGACAAGGACCCTCCGGAGACGCAACCCTACCACCGCTCGACGATCCAGGGCCCCACAACCGGTTTTCCACCACAGAGGAGTTCCGCCTTGAGGGCGTAGATGATGGAGGCGCCATCCCCATCGAGGTTCCGGAATCATCGCCCCCCTGCACCAGAGGGTCAGCAACTGGTGACCCCAGAATGTTTTCCCGATGAGCGGGCCGGGGCTGTGATGTCGGGTCAGAAAATTCAGAGGTGACATGCGCACTGAGGTCGACCCGATCGACCCGATGATCGGGGCGAAGTTCAGATGTCGGGAGAGGAGCCTCAGAGGTGATGTGCGTAATCGGGTCTAACCGGTCGACCGCTTCATTAGCAATAAGCGGATTTGAGGACCGGGACCTGGAAGAGCGGATCGAGGCATGATGGGTTTCCACGACCTTCGAAGCGATCTTTCTCGAGAATGAGACACAAGCATGGCCTTAAATTTCGCCGAAATTCGGCCGAATTTCGGTCGAATTTCGGTTTCGGCAGGTGACCGAAATTCGGCCGAAATGGCTATATCGGTCGAAATTTGGGGGGGTCTAGTTCAAAAAGCCACCAAAATGACCGAAATTTCGGTCGAATTTCGACCGAAATTCGACCGAAATTTCGTTTCGGTCCCTCACCGAAACGAAACCGAAATCCGACTTTTAAGGCCTTGGACACAAGTGACAGAAGGATCCCAAGAGCCACGAAAGGAGCCGAAAAGAATGTCGTTTGGAATACGACTAGTAACCGCAACGTTTCCGCTTCCGAGACCCTTCGCATCCCCCGCAGGTGGCTCCAAGATTTTTGAATCAGGCGGTAAAAGCGCCGATGCCTCGCCGCCACTGTTGAACGGCCGCCGGCCAGACCCGGAGTTCCCGCCTGAAGCCGTAGCCCCGAGCATCCGCACAGCCGGGGAACCCAAACCGTTCAGACGGTTTGCCGAACCCTCCACCCTTGTGCGGAGGTTGAAAGAAATAGCGGAGGAGAGTTCAACAATCAGAGATTTCCCACGCACTGAGATACACCAACAACCCAAACAGGAGGGCCGAGATCGGCGAATCATCAGAATAGGATCAGGTGGCTCCCCATGACAGCAACCAGTAGATTCGAGACCCAAAACCTCAACTATCCCCGACAACGCGGCACGAATTGCTTCAAAATTCCGCATGGAGAACAGAATCCTCTTCACACTGATTCTGTTAATAAGCAATTCATCGAACGCACCTTCCCAAACGCGAGGGCACCGCCATTTCATCTGCAAAAGATGTCCCTCAGAGAAACCAAGAAGGCCGGCCATCTAATCCCCAGAGAGGCCCCTAGCTTGGACCTTCCATGGGGAGATGGCCAGCAGGTCACCTCTAAACCTGCCTGAGAAACAGCTCCAATCTCCGAAGAAGCGATGAATAACGTTTCCTCGCTGCCTCCTTCACCGATTAACATAACCCCAAGGTGAGACACCGAGGGCCGCAGGGGGCAGATGCGACTTCTGTGACCAGACCCTTGACAAACGAAGCACCGCATAGGCTCGCGGCATTGTCTCTGCCAATGACGAAGTGAACCACAATGAAACACCCACGGCCAAACGGAGAGGGCCGAGACGTTGAACCCTGATACGAAGTGGCGGAACGATGTTGACGACGACGCCTCGGGAGGACCTTCACCCAACCACCTCCGGTCTCGCGCTCACAGCTCTGCATGGCGCTGACAGTTCCTCTTTATTTTAAAAAAGTTAAGTTACGTTACCGAGATGTTCAGAAATTATAAAGCACTTTTCATTATAAACAGTTAGGTTACATTACCGCAAAATGGTGGTGTTATTCTTGAAGATCATTCATGTTCATCTATGGTTCGAGATTTTAGATTCAATCCAGTTTTTTTTTCAAAACCTAGATCTACAATCGTTGTCGTGTTTGATATAAAAAACTAGGGTTCATCTCTAGAACCTTAGATCTGGGATCACTGTTCTTCTCAGGTTTCAGCCGCATCCAACAGCAGCCACATCGTGCATGCAACATGATGCCCTTTTCCAGGCACAACCCTCTGCCCTTCTCCTCGCGCAAGGGCACCAACCAAGTAGGAGCCCCATCTCGAGAGCAGCAGCCGTGGCGATGTTCCAATTTCTCCTTGATATCCTACGGTGGTGGTGCGCATCCAGGCAACAAGCCCCTCCGGTCGACATCGAGCAGGGACCCTCAACAGTGGCAACACACAAGAGCATCGCCATCTTCAGGCAAGGCGAGCTCCATCCCTTCCAGCACGTCACACCATCGCAGATCCAAGCAGTAATGCCACACTTCAACCGTCACCACACCCCCTTCGCGTGCATCCAAGCGTCGAGCCCCAAACGCCACAAACCCTTTACGCCTCTAGGCGGTGGCAACTTCATCTTTAGGCGGCAACCTCCTTCTCGCAGGAGGCTCCAACCATCGATGCCGCTCATCCAATCAGAGCTCGTGTTCCTGGCAGAGGCCCTCCAAGTCGCAATCTCCAGCCGCCCTCCTCTCCATCGACCCATGTTCTCCAACGACAACACTCCTCCCTTGAAGCTCCAGCCAGCTCCAGGCCAAGGTAGCGACGCTTCGTCCCAGCTCCTCCATTGCATGGCTCCAAAGCCTCACAACTCCCATCTCCTCTAGCGGCGGCATTGAAGAGATGGGTTCCCAAACTGGGAACCCTAGTCGCGCACAAAGAAAGAAGGGGGTTTCCCTCTGTTATTTTTTAAAAAAATCAGCCTTCAGTTTTTGGGCCGATTAAAAGGGCCGTGTTTTTTTTAAAGGTCTGTTTTGAAAAAAAAGGGGAGGTCAAAACAAGGGGAGGTGGATTGTTTTGAGAAGAGAGAGAGAGAGAAGTAAAAAGCCATATTGAAATTGTTGGGAAAATAAGAGAACTTGTTTATTCCATCAGCCCTAGGTTCTCTTATATAACAGAGTAGCCTATGGGTAAATTACATAAAGAGTCCAACAGAAAATAAAATATATGAAGGAGTACAGAAGTGAATAGTCTATCTCTACACGCCCCCTCAAGGTGGAGCATAGATATCAATCATGCTTAGCTTGGATGAACACTTCTGGAAAGGCCCTCGAAGTAACGTCTTGGTAAAAATGTCTGCAGTCTGATTCTCTGAGCTAACATGGGATGTGTATAGAGAGTGTAGAGGCTGTCCATTCTGCTTGATAGTAAATATGTCATGCTGGAGTTGCAAAATCTTTGTCTCATTCTTCACCTGAGAATACGTAGCAGCCAGAATATCCCACATTGCTTTGGCTGTGGGTTGATGGATAATATCATTGGCAATCTCAATTGCCAGGGTTCCAGATAGCCAAACTTTGGCATATGCATCACCTGCCTCCCATGAGGCATTGACCCCGGTCTTCTCAACAGGCTCTTCTTCAGTAAGAATGTGTTTCTTACCGGTTGACTTCATCATAATATGAACTGCATAGCCCACAGTTCATAATTCGAACCACTCATCTTCACAATCGGCGTTGGACCTCGGAAGACGCCTATAGATGGGATATCTGCCTTGCTTTCTGACATAGTGATAACGGAAGACTGGGGTAGTAGACTGAAGAGATAATTGTCTACACAGACATAAACGGGTTTAGTTGCATCTGTAGACTTCAAGCAACCAAACCCATTACTTTGGAGGCGCGCGCGCTTGACTTAGGGTTCTGCGTGCACGAGGGTCAAGACTTTTAGAAGGTCACACGCGAGAGGCACCCACGAAGATCACGCGCGCTCAGGGGACAACACGCTGGGTTACCGCACAAAGGTGCACGGTATGCGCAGGTCAACCGCTCAGGAGGCGTGCAAGGGGACCTTGCTTCGGGTCACAACACGCACAACACCCTCCGTGCGCAGACACGGATCTCGCGAGTTTGTGAGATCAAAGGCGAAGGCGCATAGGCGGAGCGGAGCGTGTGGATGCATGCGGAGACGCACAGGAGCGCGCGGAGGTGCACAGGAGCGCGCGGGGGTCGAAGACGACGCACGCTGAGGCACACGGAGGTGTGCAGAAGCGCGCGGAGGTCCAAGGCGGTCGTGCGTTGAGGCACGCGGAGGCACGCAGAGATGCGCAGGGGCGCATGGAGGCGCGCAGGCTTGAGGGTAGGGCTAGGGTTTGGCTCGAGAACTCCAGTTTAGGACTGTCACTCTGATACCATGGTGGGAAAATAAGAGAACTTGTTTATTCCATTAGCCCTAGGCTCTCTTATATAGGAGAGTAACCTATGGGTAAATTACATAAAGAGTCCAACAGAAAATAAAATATATGACCGAGTACATAAGTGAATAATCTATCTCTATAGAAATCATTTGAAACTGCTACAAAAAAGGAAGAAGTGACGGCTATTAAAAAAGGGAAAATATAACCATACAAAAATTCAAAAAAATGAATTGAGGATTTTTTTAAAGCCGAGAAAAATTGTGATGGCTTATGTTATGTTTTTGTTTTCCCCATTTTATTGTCTTCTCCCAATTTGGTCGACATCTTTATTTTCCGACCAGAATGGAGAAAGGGGGAGTATTGTGTAGAGTCGCATGCCAGATTGTCTAATTCTTCATATTTAGATCTCTAGTCCAGATACATGGCCAGTTTTTTCCAGACTCTACAGATGTTCGTACTTTACGTCAGATTGGTTCCGAGTCGTCAGTTTCAGACACACATATGTATGCGATCTTCAATTTGATGTGTACATGTTTGTCATCTTTTGTGTGGTCCCCATCTTTTGTTTTTTGGTCAGAGTTTTCATGTGAACTGTAGGGACTCCGGAGTAGAGATCCCATTCCCTATGCCATGTAGGCTAGGGTTTTCATGTGGTTTCATAGGGGCTCTAGAGAAGAGATTCCATTCTCTAAGCCAATATGGGAGAGACCTAGCTCTCCGACAAGGAGACTCTTCAAACTCCATTCTCCAACGAATCGTGGACTCCGATGAAGATGTTTTCCACGGCTTTTCCAGTTCGGCCCTTTAGAGATGGAGCAGTTGTCCACATGATCCAGCCTTCTACATATGACAGGCCAAAGTTCTCCACATGGAGACTCATTCAGTTTCAGTTGCTCTGACAGGCGCAGTTCAGAGCACACTCAGTTGACTCACACTCCAGCCTATTTTGTCCTCCTTACCTGCTTGACATGAGAAGTAACATCCTCGACAACAACCGATAGTTGTGCGCGTTGAGTTTATATTGTCCATAGTGTCTTATAGCGTGAGTTTGAGATTTCTTTCTGTTTGTCCATGCTGGGCATTACATGCTCCAGCTTGAGGGGAGTGTTGGAGTATATTGTGTTATGCGTTATTCATATGTAGATGGGTAAATGGATCTCTCCAGGATCCATTTACCCCATCCAGGAGTTAGTCCCACATCTACCAGTGGTGGGACTGGAGGCTCTGTGGAGGCTATATGAAAAGCCCCAGACCTCCTGTAAAGAAGCTTCACAAGAGGACATTGCATCTTGTAAAGATTATGCGGAGAGATCGTAGAAGTGGCGAAGTCACTTGGGAACTCGAGGATGAAATGCGTACTAAGTATCCAACATTGTTTAAAAACGAAGGCATGGAAAATTTCGAGGATGAAATTATTGAATTAACTTTTCATCGATGTATTATTTCATCGAATATCCAATTTTGATGTTGTTTTATTGTTCCTGAATGTGCCTTTAAATTTTTCACGTTCTTCCTTTGGGAAGGAAGGATTAGAGAAATTGCCACTTTCTCCAGACCTTTAGGAAAAGCATGAATAAAGTTTTGAATGGTGTGCACAAGGTTTAAAAAAATAAGAGGAATGAGGCATTTTACCTGGAGGCGAGGTGAGGCGAGACGTAGCCTCGAGGCGTAAGCCTCATTTTGTATAGGAAAATAATTACAAAAAGTATAATATATATTTATTGTTAAAATAATCTTATCTGACAGACATGAAATATAACATTGTAATATATGATGAAATTATGAAGATAAGAACATGAAAAAATGTTATGTCAATTGCATAAACTTTTCTACTAAATTTCTACCCAATCAAAAAGAAAATCATTAGCTATAACTATCGCTAAAATATTTATCAAAGAGGAAGTCATTGGCTATAGTTGTCATTAAAGATATCGAAGATATTGATATGAATCATATGATTTAAATCCTAACTGTATGTTCTGTGGACCCAGTTGAAGAATGATCCGACGTTCCCCTATGCCACCATACCCTATTAGTACGGGGGTCTTGCTGGATATTCGAATTCGCATGCATCTGAGATTTGCGGATTCGTATGTTTAAGGGTGTAATATCAAGAGTTCACTGAAATAATTGGACATATTAATGATAAATACGAATATGAAAGAGGTCAAACTTAAGCGTTCATCTTCCATAAATATATCCTCAATAACTAGGCCTTTATAAACATTTGGAACTGCCAATAGATACACTTAGTTTCTTAAAAAAATGCTCGGTAAATCTCTAATGCCTCAGGTAATGCCTTGCCTCGCTTCAGCCAGGGGGTCCGAAGCGGTCGCCTCGAGGCTCTTTGAGACAATCTCGTTTCGTCTCGAGTACCTTTGCGCCTCGAGGTGCGTTTTTTCGAACAATGGGTATGATTGCTAAATTCCTTTATGAGGAATCGAGGTTGTAATCACTTTGTATTCTCTCTATTTAGTCTGAATATATGAGACACGGTGAACAATTTCTGGGGGAACACCTTTTTTTATTTTTAAAAATTTAATTTTCGAACGAATATAGAGGTACAATTTTAATTGCAAAAAAAGTAAGGGTATAAGTGTTAATTGGAAAAACCTGGAAGGACACGTGTACAAATACCAAGGAGAATGCATCTCCCACCTGTTTCTTAGCGGTGCTTTTACAAAGAAGATCTGGAGCAGCATCATAATTTATTAGGTGATGTCTTAAACGACGGGAGAAAATGATGCCTTTCATGGTCATTTGGGTCACTTGGTCGGCGAGAAATGCAACTGTGTTTAGGGAGGTTCGGCTCTTTGTAGAAAATGTGGTGGCACATATATCTTATTTTTGCAAAATTGGGCATCATGTGTGTAGCCTTTGCTCTGGCATTTAAATAAAGTCTCGGTGTGAGAGTGCTTCTTGGGGAGCATGTGCACCTCACCTCCACCAAACCACGTCAGAAGTCCACGTGTTATTCAAATTAGGTTCTGTTTGAAGCTCATGCACAGAGGACCAGCCATATAAACTAATACATAGACCTTAAGGTTGGAACTTGGAATATGTGAGTTGTTTATAATGTTCTGTTCTTTTTCCCCATATTATAATGAGTGATCTACCATTGCTCCATTCCAAAGAAAAAGCTTACCATTGTTCAAGGTTGTAGCTTAACCACATCTGAACCTTGTAAATATGTGTGTTTGGACATTTTTGATTCTCTTCTTGCTCAATATCCACAACATGCAAGGTTGATATAGGTCACACAACGCCAAACTATACGCTCAATAGATGTGAAGATGGTTGGTATCAAAAATTTGGACATACAGACTCAGCGGTAAGAATATATGCATGAGTTTTGTTCATCTTTTCCTGTCCACAAAGTAACTTGATGTTACATCTACGAGCCATAACTGTAAACATATAAGTCAATAATATTTTATTTTGGAAGGCAATAAACAAGAATATACCTGTTATGTTTCTCTTTACTACTTTAATGGTTGGAGTGATTGTTTTCTTTGCATGTGTTTGATTGTTTGCTTTTCTCCTTTTGAAACTAAATGGAGTTCAAATAACGATTACCTCATTCTAAAATAAAGCTGTTCCCATGGATGGTAGAAATTTTGGTCGCCTAAATGTCAACCATATCATGAAACCATTTCTCTTTGCACAGGATGAGTCATCACTAATCTGGATCTCAAACAGGGGAGAAAAAGAATTGAAACTAGCCACCGTCCTAAGAATTATTCCTGGACAAAGGACTGTAAGTGAACTGCAGATGCTTATGTTTGTGCATCTGTTCTCCGATCAAATCTTCATTTTTGATTTTCTCAGTTCAGAAAAAATACATTCTTAGAACACCTCATGAGCTAATGTTTCCATCTCAGGCTGTTTTCCGAAGGTTTTCATGCCACGAAAAGGAATACTTGTCCTTTTCCCTCATATACAAAAATGGAGAGCGTTCTCTTGATCTGGTTAGAAAGTTTTTTTTCTTATAATAACTTTTCATGTTATTTTTGCGTGAAATTCATCACTTTCTATGTAAATATGGTAGATATGTAAAGACAAAACTGAAGCAGAGGTGTGGTTTGCTGGTCTGAAGGCACTCATCGCTGCTGGTCAGGGTGGGCGATCCAAAATTGATGGATGTGGATGGCGCCAGGAAGGAATCCTTGAGGTAGTAGTGTATTTTGTAGTTATCATATTGAGGTAAATAGTGTATTGTACAGTTATTCTTATGATGCAACACAATCCTCAAAATTAGTAATCAAGATGTTATGCAGTTATTAGCTTTTTTTTTACTATTGTTCTGTTAGTTTAACATTAATTTGATATCAGCTAAGGTATCTATATATTTTTTTGAGAGGAAAAAGTGTGCACTACTGACCAAATATTGACAATCACAAAGTCCAAATTACAAGATCCAAAACTCGATAAGAGCCTTAGTAAGATCAACCAGATTTTCAACATTTAATCTCTCCCATGGAGCACAACACCGTGATATGCTATTAATAATCCCAAATGTATTCTTAGTTAAATTTGTTGATAATGTAGCACGGGTAATCTGAGATCAACAAAAAACCACACCAAAAGATCAATCAATCACAACAGAATGTGCGGTTTTATGTTTTTTTAATCCGGGCAAGCCTGGGATCGACTCAAGAAAGCAATGTGGCTCGAGTTCAATTTAGTCCACTTAGTGAACGGGTTTTCAAGGTGAGTACTTTTTTTTTTAATTTATTTTTGCGAAAAAGATGCTAATGTAAATGCGAATGAATCAGTTTCTTAAGAAAACAAACTAACTTGACCAAATTAATGTAAGTGCCAAATCAATCCAAATTTGTGAAAATCTAATTTTCTTGGAAATGTTATGCAATGATGGCCAGATTTTTTTTTTATATTTTTTGGGCATAAAATGCATGCATGAAAAATCAAGACTTTAGGGTTTTTGTGCATTTTTTGGGACAAAAAGTATGCAAAATTAATGAAAATTGGGTAAAAACTCACAAATGTTGAGATGCACCTATTATAATTTTCTTGGAATTTTCTGAGAGTATTTGAATTTTTTATGTTTTTTTACTGGAACAAAGCAAGATTTAGTAATTTAATTCCAATTAATCAACAATTAGTTCATAGCAATCCAAAATTACCCTGAGTATTTGTTTTAATGAGGATCATAAAGGACTTTGATTTTGGGCAAAATAAGATTTGTGAACCTAATTAAAAATCAATCCCTAAAAGAACTCAATGATTTATTAAGAGCCTACATCACATGCATTTGAGTTACAAATTTGATCAAAAGTTAAGCACAAGAAAACAAACACTCACTAACTTTTCAAGAATTTTCAGAGCATATTATGATTTCTATAATTTCCAAACTGCAATTGTGTAACATATAGTTGATTTTCAACAAAGGAATTGTTGTAAATCAACAATAGATCAAAATAATCCGCATGAGATATCAATGAGTAGAGATTAGATTCTATCTGATCAAAGTGTTATTTTTGATTTCTCGAAAAGATTAATAATTAATGTTCAAATATAAGCTCAAATATGGGGTTCAAACAACAATTTATGAAATAAAATTAAAAAAAATGCGTACGAGGTGCTTCTTTAATTACCACAATCCGGACGGTTGCATCTACAATATTCCAATCAGACACGTGATGACGCGTTACCGGCTGAGTTGAATGGTGATTTGCTGGACTTCTGAGGGCACGACTGGAAATGACCATTCATGTGATGCCAATCACGCGAGTCTTCTTTGAATCGATCTGTTATAAGGCTCTTCGTACGATGGATGTTGTTTCTCCTTGTCAAAGGATCGAAGATGGTGCTGCACTGAAGATGCTTTGAAGGGTTCAGTGTAGTGGAGCACGTGGCCGTGGGAGATGACAACGACTAGAGACATGCTTTGGTGCTCGTTCACGATGGTGAAATGGCTGCTCGATGGAGACGAAACTTGCAACTATGCTCGAGATCTGGGCTCTTATAGAGATCCTGTGCTATTCCAAAATATGCTGCTACTCCTCGCTCGAGTTCCTCTACGGTCGATGGTGAAGATGATTGGCGAAGAGTCTATGGTCCACTGATGCGTCTGATGGGCAAAACACAGAGGAGGGTCAAGCTCCAAGGTAGAGCTCCATATGCTGGTGTGGCTCCATCTCCTCCTTCGTTCCAGATGCACATCTGCGAGGTAGAAGAAGGCTCTGAAGACACTGTGCATGTCTGCTACCTCGGGTTTTAGGGATAGTGACGAGATGGCGAATGATCCAACCGAGCTTGCTGCGGTAGAGGATCTGCTAGTGACAAGGTTGAAAAAGGTGCTACAAATGCGTCAACAGAGGAGGAACTTCACCCTCCTCACCTTTCTCTATTGTAGATGGCAGCAAGTATGATGCCTCGACGACGGACCCGCTGTAGGTGAAGATCATGGTGTGCTCAGTTGAAATAGGCATGAGATTCGAGGTTGTTTTTCCACTAATGGCATTGGATGAGGAACTTTGGCGAGGTTAGATGTTGGGCGGAGGATCAACTCGGTGGCGATTGAGGGATGCACATCTACTGGAGCTTGAAGGGGTACTGCTTGTCCTCTGATGACAAGATTTGATCATGTAACCGTCCTTCAATCTTACGTGGAGCTAGACTTTGATGGAGGGGCTTCAGGTTCTAGAATTCTCTCTTTTGTTTCCAGGTATTGCTCGGTGAAGACGTGACTCGACAAAAGGGTAGTTATGTCGATGATGACCCTCTACTACTGTAGATGGGATTGATTCGAGGGCGCTAATGCCTCCAAAGATGGGATCCTGCTTGATGTTCCCTTTTATGCTCAGTTGAAGCACATGCAATCGAAGCTGCTTGACTCTTGGGTCACGATTAAGGAAGGGCATGCAAGAGCTCTTGTGAAGGTGGTAGAACTAAGCTCGGTTCTCTGGCGAGGTTCGATGGAGCTAAAGAGGGGTCTGACAAGATATAACAAGAAGGTGGAGAGGAAAGAGGTGACAATAATGGTATCGAATTTGGATTTGTGGACTTTTATTTTCAGATTCAAGTTTAGAAGGGCTTGGATTGATGAAAAGTGCGTAGCAGAGAAATAGAGAAAGAAGAGAAAGAAATGAACATGAAGAAGAAAAAGAGAGTTCGGAAATAAGAATTACCTGAGCGATGTTCGCATGGAGTCGAGCAAGCTCAATGGCGCTCATTTCTGTCCTCACCTCTAGATGTACGGCGAAGTGAGCATCTCGAAGCTTATCATTGGAGCTTTGCTGCTACTTGGCTGAAACACCACTGATCTCACCAGAGTGGAGCCCTAACTTGTCGCCGCGTCAAATGACCTCGAGTAGCTATCACCGGTCGAGGTGTACATGGGAGCTCAAAGCTTTCAATATAGTTCTTTCACAGTTGGAGTATAATATGAAATGCATGTGGACCTTTTTTGTTGGGTTAACAGTGGTTAGTACTCGAGGACATGGATAATCGATTGGAAATCAAGGGGGTAGACGACAAACGATTATGGGTATGTGGTTGGAGGAGGTTTGGAGACAAATTGCGTATGTGTGGAGTTGAGAAGTTGGGTTTTCTTGTGGGGAAAGGAAACGTGGGAGAGAGGAGGGGAGTTGACTCGAGGGTCAACATACAGGTGGCTGAGATTAGGTGGAAAATGATGGGGTAGAGGTTCTGAGGTGGATAAGTGAGGAAATGGAAAGCAAATGATGAAAGGCCACGTGTCCTTTGACTTGACCTAGAAAATAAAAAATAACAAAAGAATGATGAAAGAAATAGAGGGAGATTAAACAAAAATTGATAAACAGGAAAGTTTTAGATTTCAATGAGATCTATGACTTTCATGAAGACATTGAACTCAAAACATGAAGCATCTACAAACTAATTTTTTGAAGGTATTTTAAAGTAATAAAATACCAATATTTGAATGTTTTATATTTTGTATTTGATTTTCGATAAGAACTATTTACCAAAGAAAACACCATAACATGATAGAAAGAAAATTACATAGAAAATTGTTTTTGGATTTTTAATAATAAAGAAATTGTGAAATAAAAATCGAGAAAAAACCTTATATGCATGATATATACAAAGTCACAATACATCATTTTCTCCACTTATATATATACTTTGGATTTTATTTTTTAATAGATTTATAAAAACATAAAACAAAGAAAATAAATGAAAACAATAAAGTAAAAAGAGTTATTTATATACATGAAATTACATCTCAAAGTTATTGAATAAATACAAGATACAATTAGGTCTTGAAACCGACCTTTTGCAAACAAGCTCCGATTTTAATGAAACCACTTTCACTAGATAGATAATTTTATAACTTAAATTTTGAAAGTGAGTTTGTGAAATTGGATTTCATATGGAGTGGGAATTCAACTGGGAAATTTGACTCAGCTAGGAAGTTTGACTTTACAGCTTTTTCAGTTCAGATTTAAGAGTATTTATTCAAGATGGAATTTATTTTTTTTTTATTTTTGTATAAATTTTTATATACATTGCACCTTTGATGGAAACAATGATGAAGGAATCGAGGTGAAGATTGGCGATGATAACATTCAGAAGAGAGATTCTTTTAGATATCTGGGATCTATTTTGCAACATGATGGGGAAATTGATGGAGATGTTACTAATAGAATAAATGCAGGCTGGCTAAAGTGGAGAGGAGCCTCCGCTGTTCTTTGTGATAAGAAAATTCCTTTAAAAATTAAAGGAAAGTTTTACAAAGCAGCCGTGAGACCTGCTATGCTTTATGGTTCTGAATGTTGGCCTGTGAACCATAGACATGTGCAGAGAATGGCTGTAGCAGAAATGAAAATGCTAAGATGGATGTGTGGACATACACGTAAAGATCGGATTCGGAATGATGCAATTAGAAAGAAAGTTGGTGTAGCTCCGATCGAGGATAAGATGCGAGAAAACCGCTTAAGATGGTTTGGTCATTTGCAAAGAAGGTCAACTGATGCACCGGTTAGGAGATGCGAGTGTTGGGATGTTGAGCCGGCTAAGAGAGGGCGAGGACGGCCCAAGAAGTGTTGGAAAGAGACTATACGAAGGGACCTTAGCTTTTTGGATATAAGTCCGAGATTGACCCAAGATAGATCTGAATGGAGGCGAAGAATCCATGTAGCCGACCCTACTTAATTGTGGGAAAAGGCTTTGTTGTTGTTGTTGTTGTATAAATTTTTATATACATGTTAGAAAAAGAATTAAGTCGAAAAGAGTTAGTATGAATTTATTAAAAAAATCATGGAAGTTTATGCTCATGTGAATATTTACAAACAATTTAAACTCTTTTGTTGAGAGATTTATGTTACTATATTCTTTATTTTATTTATTTTTTGTCCTTACAATGTAATCAACCCTTATGATTTCTCTCTTCTATATAAGAGAGCCCTAGGTGGTCATTGAATAACAAGTTCTTTTCTCTCAACATGGTATCCGAGCGATGGTCCTAGACTAGAACCCTGTACCCTAGATCCCACCCTACCCATCAGCCCTAACACACACCGCTGACCTTCTCTTAGCCGCCAATCCCTCTCCCTTCCTCACTCCTCGCTTCGTAACCCTCGCGGGCCCAGCTCCAACGCCATCCAACATCCCTTATAAAGGCCTAGGTGGCATCTAGCCACCTCACACATGCCCCATTGGCACCAAACCAACCTTGTGTGGGCTCCAACCACCTCTAACCAACGGCCCTGTCTTCACTGCTGCTACGTCTATAAGGGCCTCTATGCTCCTTCATTCAGCCGTGCATACCTAGGCCTCCCTACTGTCCTTTCTTCTCTCAAATATAGGGTTTCTATGAACCTTATTTGGTCTGCAAAGGGCCAAATTAGATCGCTCCAACCTTCGTCGGACCCTAACACGGAAGGATATTGCGTAGGGATGGATATGGTATGAATGTACACCCACAACCATTTCCTTAATGTCTGTGTAGATGCTAGCTTATCACTTATCAGTCTACATTCATAATTGTTTATCCAATCAAGTGATATGCCAGAAAACAGAGTTGATCACATCAACTAGTGCGTTCAAAGGTCCGACACCCATTGTCAAGATGGATGACAGAAATTATGAGTTGTGGGCGATGCCATTTATGAATCTCATGTAGAGCCATTGAAAGAAGCATATTCTTTCGCGAGAAGAGCCGACAGACAAGACTGAGACCAATTCCTCATAGGAGGCATATGATGCCTATGCAAAAGTATGGCAATGTGGTACTGTTTCTGTGGAAATAGACAATGGCTTCTTGAGTTGGCCCACAACGAAGGCAATGTGGGACATCCTCACAGCTACATCTTCTCAGCCGAGGAATGAGTCGAAGATCTTGCAACTCCAACATGATATTTTTACAACCAAACATGGTGATCGTCCTTTCCATATCCTATACGCATCTCTTAGGGGTATGTTTGAGAGACTTCATAGCTACATACCTCTGACGGCTGCATTACTGTATTATAAGGATTATTGGGATTCCTTTATGAATGGTATCTTTTTGGCAGCTCTTGACACTAAATATGATTCAGCATGCTCTCAGCTACTTACAGATGCTACTATACTGCCTATGGAGGAGGCATACTGCATGCTGAGCAGACTTAACATCTCCTCTTCTGCATCTTCTTAGATGTCATCAGCTATGGCTGCTTCCCGCGGTAGAGGTAGTTTGCCCCAATCTAGAGAACGAGATATGTGACACCTACCCATCGGATCCGGGATACTTGTTTACATAACACTTGTAGTATCATATTCACTAGAAATCGCATTAGGTTATCGAAATTCAGGGATTTTTTTTTGTGTTTAGTTTTCGAATGACATTCACATTTAACAAACAAGCAACATAAGCAACAATGTATCACCAATTTATTTGCATTAATTTCCATATAAATTAACATGTAACAAAAGTAATATTATGTACATGTATCCGAATTTTAGCAGAAGAGAAAGAAAAGCATTTATAATATCTTGAAGAAAACTATAACATGCATACCTGACAATAATAACTGCAGAAGCTGAGGTTCAATTCTTTCAATACCACGATGCAGGTGTTTTGCCTGCAATCCATGCAATAGGGAGAAAAGAACATCAACGAAATGTTGAGCACATCTAATTAATTAACAATAACAAAAAAATTTAGTGGCTCCAAAAGAAAGCAAGTAAATAGGGCTTGACAATTAAAATTTAGAGCTACTTGCATTGAAACAGGTTTTCAAGTTGTTCTGTAAAGATGATTCTCCTGACTTACCCATTCTACCTCAATTACCCATATTTAGTTTATTCATATATTGGTTATAGTTAGCATTTAATATATTGATTATAGGATTCATACTTAAGCAGCTAAGCTATTGCCCCTTTTTTTTCAAAATTATGATTCATGTTTGATGGATCTTGGTGTTGAAGATGATGAGACTCCTATTTTGATCTTTGTCTTTGCCAAATCATATACAACCGTATATGATTTGTAGTCTTCCTTATTCCTTTTTAAGTCTCAAGGATTCATTAACTCTTTGATTCATTATATACTTATTATGACCGAGGTGATCCAGATCCCTTTCTGATGTTTATAAATCACGTGGATAGATTATAGTAAGTGTATATGATGAGTCTGGTGTTTTGATTCTTCTCTTTCTCAAGCATAGTGGATAGTCTGTGGTCTTGGTCTGAGTAAGACCTCACACTATGAATCTAAGGCAGTAAGGAAACCCTAGGGTTGGGGTGCCTCCGTAGGCATGCGGTGGAGTAAAATGCATCCTAACTAAGTTCCCAACGTGTACACTAGCTATGTATAACAACCGTGGTAGTAGCTCGTAGTCTGATAAGGATAATTTTCATAATATGATCTTTTCTCATTGCCAGGAATTACTGGCGGAACGGTAACTAGCTCAACTGAAAATGAGCTTAACTATAACCAAACTAAACTCTACTCAACTCAACTGAAATCAAGCTTCAATGTAATCAACTCAACTGTAGCCTATCTCAATCTCATCTGTAATTCATCTCAACTCTAGTCCTACTTATTTATGACTCATTCCAAGCTCAATTGTCACTTCTCCAAATTCATCTGTAACTGATTTAGATGTAGCCATAAAGGATTCAAATGTATCCATCGCCAAGCCTATCGGCGGAACGATAACCAAAAACTCAAGCGTGGAGGTAGTCTCCTAAGAGATCCTTCCGTCTCGCCCTCTAAGTGGAAGTGCGGTCCAGTAGAGGGATAGGTCTACTCCAAAACTACGCCACTGAGACGGGTGAGAGAGACTCTCCGGAAAAGTCACTCTAGAAAAATAGGTCTGATCAGTACAGGTTAACGAGCTCGAAAAATCAAAACCAAGGGCCCTTCAGCTTAGGTACCCTAAAGAACAAGGGTCAGCGGAACTGGTCTTTAAAAGAAAATCTGTGGATCCCAGAGATGTGTAAAAACTACGAGCGCTCGCGAAAAACCGAGAAAAGGATGGGATCCGAGACCCACACACTAAGCGGCCGCTGCCCTAAATGGGCTTCCTATCTCCCGCCCAGCTGAGGGTCACCGCATCCTCGCACAGTCAGGTGTAAGGGTCACCAAGACTGGCACTCTTAATTATCAATCATTACTAAATTGCCATCATTGACTTAGTTACTCATCCTCTCTTGATCTCTGTTGTGGTTAACTTTATAGATCTAGGTCTTTTTGGTTAACGATCTTATTGTTATAATTGATTCATCATTGATTTCACTTATTTGTCTACCCTATCCTTTCTTAGTCTCTTCTATGGTTGACTTTATAGATCTAGATATTTTCTCACTACCTATCTTTGGTGATATGTATAGATAGTAGAGTATACCTAAAAGATTAATATTGAAGATGATCGCTCTTTATGATTATATGTTATTATTTCTGAAATCACGAGATTATCAGCCATTCAGTGGATCTGGATCTAAGTTCAATTCAATGTAGAAACTTCGAACTTTTCTCATTTAACTCTTAGTTTAGTGGCATGATCATTGATTGAAATTGATAGCCCTTTGTAGGAGAATACCCTTATGTTGTCATTTTCAGTTATGAGAAATAGAAGCTTGATTATTAGCTTCTGGATTCAAGTTTGCAAAATTTCCAATCTTTCGTATTTAATCATGAGAGTAGGTGTTACCTATTTAAATCTAAATTTGTCTCAACTTGTGTGCCAATTTATCCCCGAATCTCTAAATTGTTGCCATTAGATTAGTGGCTAATTGGTGTTCTTAAAGCTTGACTTAATTGTGTACATCAACCCTTACTATCTCCTTAATCATCATGAAATCTGTAGCTTTTAAGAGCTAATATATTATGCAAACACCTAAAATTTTACCATGGAAAACACCTACAGGGAGGTTCCAATGC
The DNA here is from genome assembly GCA_037367405.1 of Ottelia alismoides. Lineage (NCBI taxonomy): Eukaryota > Viridiplantae > Streptophyta > Magnoliopsida > Alismatales > Hydrocharitaceae > Ottelia > Ottelia alismoides. Next base: position 647,253 of record JAZKJV010011308.1, read on the forward strand.
GCAACAAATAGTCATCGAAGGGTCTCTCTCCGAAGAATATTATCAGATTCGGGATTAGTCATACTCACAATTTTACCTTATGTGATATTAAAGTCAGCACCTGCCAAACAAGGTGATTGTTTTTGTCCTCCTTATCTCATCATCAGCTTTTGGTCAATATCTTTAGTTTTTCCATAGCTTCAACCAACTGTCTCAGCATGGTTCGTTTGTCTTCCTACCTTGGGTTGGACTAGTCTGGGATCTCAGTGTGTCACAAAGATAAAACTTACTTGCGAAAGAAGGGGCGTAATGTCATATGTGAAACAGATCGAATATGACCTAAAGTGATGGCCTGATCTTGGAGTTCCCTGAGCAGAGAATGCCTTCTTCCTTGTATAATTGTTCTGGTAACTATGTCATGCAATATCTTTTTAATGAATAATAGCAACTTCTCCATTATTTTTTATTTTTATTTTTAACGAAGTCAAGTGCTAATTGAGCTTAAGTGCACAATAAGATGTTTTTCATGTGTTCTGAAGTACACGGACTTGCTTAACTGCGACATACCCAATATATTCTTCTTTAACAACATAGCTTTAATTTGAATAAACATATTAATTTTAAATTGACCAGTCATATAAGAATACAGAAAGCATTGTGTGAATTGCTTCTTAATTCTTGTTACTTTTGTATGTGTGCAAAATCCCTACCTATTATTGTAGGGTTGCTTTTGAGAATACCCGTTAGTAATAAGAATTTATTTGGCATGACGGTTTGCATTAATGGGTCACATTGTGATAAATACGATGCTATTGATTTTGAATTATTGCATTAAAAGTTTGAATAAAATAATATGCATGGAAGACAACAAGAGAGGGGGAAAGATTGTACCTTTGATCCTCCAAGTTTGGAGGGTATTTATGGCTTTATTTAACATGCAACAATAGTTAAAATACCTGCTTTACAACAACATAAAAAGGGAAAAAATTGAATTAGAGACTCCAACATTGACTTTAATGAGAGTAAGGAGAAGAGGGATTCATACCTTTGAATATCTCCACTTTGGAGATCTAAACTTGGATGCAACAACCTCTTCTTGACAGGAGCTTCAGTTCATTCAGATCTGGATGTTTTAGGATACACGTGGATGAGGAGGTTCACGACCACGCCTGCCATGTATGTATTGTCACCGTCCAGATTATTCAGAGAACACATGCTATTTCAAGCACAGATTTCCATCCTCAACCCATATCGCTGAGCAGGTCCATCCTGCTTATGATCCGTTAGTTCTACTGATTAGCGGTTTGATGAGTTTGTTGCACGCCTGAGGGAGATTAGCGTTTTGACCATTGAGTGTTTCTTCTGGCCAGTCAGATGTTGCTGCTTCTATCTCCACCGGTACTACATGTACTGCTTCTGCATTTACTAGTTGCTCCGATTGGACCTTTCAGAGTGGATCATGGATTTTGACACTTCTTATCATCTCCGTAGAGATCGCTCACAGTTTAGCTCTTATAGATCTGTATAGCCTGGTAGATCAGTGGTGATTGTTCATGGGACACATTCTCCCATTACTGGAGAGGGGGAGGTCCATTTACTCCCTCAATGCACCTGCAAAATATTCTTCATGCGCCTACATTCTTATGGAGAGAAAAGTACTTATATAGAAGAGAGAAACCCTAACGGGTAAATTACATAAAGCAGACATAAGAAATAAATAACTAGAAAAACATAACATAACGTAAAATGTCTCCAACACTCCCCCTCAAGCTGGAGTATAGATGTCAATTAGGTTCAGCTTGGAACAACATCTCTGAAAGGGTCCTCTGGCAAGAGCCTTGGTGAGCACATTTGCTGTCTGCTCACTAGAACTGACATGGGATGTAGAAATAAGGCTCTTTCGGATCATATCTCGAGTGTAGTGACATTCTACCTCGATATACTTGGTTCGCTCATGGAAGGCTGGATTGTTGGCAATGTATAGTGCAACTTGGTTGTCACATTGGAGGTTGTTAGAAAATAGGAATACGTAAGCGTATCAGAGATAAATAAATAAAACAATGAAGAACTCGAGATTTTAACGTGGAACCCTACTCCCTAAGGAGTGGGATGAAACCACGGGAGAAAGCCTCAACGTGACGTATATGCTCATTGAACTTTCTTACTGGATACAGGGGCTGAGGGGCTTTTTATGTAGCCCTCACCGAGTCTCCACATCTCATAAGTGGAAGATGTGTGACTAAACAACTGGATGGGGTAAATGGATCTAAAGGGATCCATTTACCCATATCCCACATAAGTGCCGCATATAATAAATACTGCCAACACTCCCCCTCAAGTTGGAGCATGCAATGCTCAACTTGGACCATGGAATTAAAAATCGCGCCTGGAGGCGCCCGAGGCGTACGCCTCGAGGCGAGGCGGTCGGTTTTAGTACTGAGGCGTACGCCTCGGCTTTCTGGCGTGAGGCGGTCGCCTCGATGGGCGAAAACGCCCTGAGGCGTATGCGCCTTGAGGCGGTTCGAGGCGCAACCCGAGGCGTTTTAATTATATGTGGGTCACGTGAATCGCACGTGACCCACTTAATATGTTTTTTCGCCCGACCTAAAGATCGCCCTCTGCCGTCTCTCGAAGCAAAAAAAAAACCTAAAATCGTGTTCTGGCTCTGCCTCCTCCACTGCATCGTGCGCCACCGCCGCCTCCTCCCTCGCATCGCCGGGCTCGAAAGCAACACTGGAGTCTCCGCCTCCTCCTCTGCATCGTGCGCCACCGCCGCCTCCTCCCTGAGCTCCCTCTACATCGTGCGCCAGCCGCCACCTCCGCCTGCCTCTACATCTTGCGCAACCGATCTTGCACCGCCATCTTCATTTCATAGGTATGCTTCCATGCCCTAATCCGATTACTATGCTGTTGTGATGAAATTAGCCCATATAATTGCTGTACACTAAGTCAGTGGATGCAACTAATGGTGGGAACTGTGTAAAATTACGAACCGTGTGATGCAATTACAAAGTTTATAAGGGTTTATTAACCGATATAATTGCTGTACACTGAGTAGGAATGTAAAAATCCCTTTATGTAAAGATATTATTTTACATAAATGATTTATAAGTGATGGAAAATTAACCAATATTATATGATGTAAGGGTAAATAAATATGTGTTCTACTCTTAGTCTTGTCAATTTAGAGTGCCGTGCTTGTTTTGTTTTAACTTGGATTGATTGCCTAATATGTGTTCTACTTTTAGTCTTGTCTGTTTAGACTGTTTATATAAATTTCAGAAATGCCAAAAGCAAAGAAGAGAGGTGCGAAAGATTCCGAAGGAGGTCGAAGCGACCCTGGATGGAAATATTGTATCCAACTCGAAATGGACGAGTCTACGAAGGGAAAGGGTTATGTTTATGTTCAATGCAATTTCTGTGCTAAGAGGATAACCGGTGGAGTTGCAAGACTCAAGCACCACCTCGCCAAAACCGGGAAAAATGTTAAAGCATGCCCAAAAGTTCCAGCTGAAGTATCCAATGAAATGAAGTGTTTGCTAGCAGTGCACGAAGAAAAAATAGAAGAGCTGTGGAAGAGATGGAGGAGCTTTGCAGAGTGGGAGCTTTTGGAATGGAAGAACCTCGTGGAAGTAACGATCCTCAAACATGCACAGGAGGATCCAGCAGTGTGAAGCAGGTGAGGGGTCCGATGGACTTATTTGTTGGTATGGACGGCTCGGGAAGTCCAACTATTGGGCCTACAAATGTCCTAGAGAAGCAACATCAAATGACGTTGAATGCGTCATGGAAGAAAGAGGAGAGGGCTCATATTTGTCGTGATATTGGAAGATTTTTCTTTGAAAATGGATTAGCATTTAATTGTGCAAATAGTCCTTCATTTCAACAAATGGTTCATTCTGTTGGTGCATTTGAGAGGGGATTGAAACCTCCAACAACACACGAGTTGAGAACATGGATATTGAAGGAAGAAGTTAATAACATCGACAATGTGATGAAAGCGGTAAAGGCTTCTTGGGCAGAGACAGGTTGTAGTATCATGTCTGATGGTTGGACGGATACAAAAGATCGTTCACTTATCAATTTTTTAGTGAACAATCCGAGCGGGACTTGGTTCTTGAAGTCCATTGATGCATCCGACAGAACAAAGAGTGCACAATTACTATTTTCTCTGCTCGATGATGTAGTTGAGGAGGTTGGGGAAAACAACGTTATACAAGTTATAACCGATAATGCCTCAAACTACAAAGCGGCTGGAAAATTGCTGATGGAGAAGAGACAACATTTATATTGGACCCCGTGTGCCGCCCACTGCATTGATTTGATGCTAGAAGACATTTTGAAATTGCCTTTGCATGCTTCCGTTTTCAAAAAAGCCAAGAGAGTAATCAACTACATCTATGCACATGGTTGGATTTTGTCCATGATCAGGGCAAAGATTGGGGGAGATTTGGTCCGACCTGCCGTTACCCGTTTTGCTACGGCTTTCTTGACATTACAGAGATTGATCACTGTTAGGGACTCCCTCGAGTCATTTTTTGCTTCCTATGCATGGAAGAGGAGCCCCTATTCTTCCAAGCCCCAAGGGCAAAGTGCATGCAACACAATTTTGAGACACAAATCTTTTTGGCCCGGCGTTGCCTTTGTGATTAGCACAACCAAACCTTTGGTCAGGGTTTTAAGGATGGTTGATTCCGAAAAATATCCCCCAATGGGATTCATTTATGAAGCCATGGACAGAGCCAAGGAGGAAATTGCACATGCATTAGGAAATGATGAGGAAAAGTATAAGCCATTTTGGGATATCGTGGATGCTAGGTGGGATCGCCAACTTCATACTCATTTGCATGCTGCTGCCTACTTTCTCAATCCCCAATATCACTACGAACCCTCATTTTCCACACACACAGAGATAAAAATTGGATTGTATTCTTACATGGAGAGGTTGATAAGTGATCCATTGGAGAGGGAGAAAGTAGATCTACAGATAGATGCTTTCAGGAATGCACGAGGCTTGTTTGGATATTCCAATGCTATGAACACACGCAAGAAAAGGAGTCCAGGTATGTAGATCTCTAATCCTCTAGATCCATTATTCTTTGCTTTTCATGATTGAATTTAACCATATATTATGGATTTATCACCATCATCAGCTGACTGGTGGAGGGCTTTTGGAGATGATACTCCTGAGCTAACCAAGTTTGCCATAAAAATTTTGAGTTTGACATGTAGTGCATCTGGTTGTGAACGCAATTGGAGTTCATTTAATCAGGTAGTATTTTGACTTGAGTAGATCATAAACATATGACCTAGTTGTATATGTTCTAAGCATGCCCATGTGTATTGACTATTGAGTAGGTACATACGAAGAGGAGAAATCGACTCACACAAGCAAAACTAAATGATTTGGTTTATGTGATGTTCAACTTGAAGTTGAAGCAGAGGGAGATCAATAAAAAGACTATGGAGGATCCCCTATGCTTGGAAGATGTCGATTCTGGTGATGAGTGGGTTTCAGAGCTCCAGACATGTGAATACAGTGCATATCATGAGCTTGATGCGAATACTCCTTTGGAGGAGGATGTTGAGGAAGCTGATGAACAATAAGATGATTCTCGTCGGAACAAGAGAAAGAAAGGTAAATGCGATGTTAATCTTATTTCATTAGAACAATAATATAATATACTAACAAATAACAATGGTATTGTATAATACAGGTAAAGCTGTGGTTGATATTGATGACGACGAGATTCATACTGGAGATGATGTTAGTGATGGAGATGATGATGAAGAAAATTTAAACTACATGGATGATTCATTGGATGATCCAATGAGCAGTAGTGAATCGGAGGATGATGCCGATGTTAGAGTTCATGGCAATGACTAGAAGATCTTTACGAGTCTACAAGACAAGATTCAAGAACATGAACTGTCATTTGGCATTCTACTTTTTGAACTACAAGTCTACAAATAGGATTTGAATTTTAGAAGTTGGAACAAATTGTGTTTTGTACTCTCTATTTTGTCTTGTGTTTAATTCTAACATTTGATACACTGATCGTCTATGGGTTTAAGACAACGATGGATTGCATTAGAATTCCTTTACTTGCTTTATGCTTCTAGATATGTGTTATTGTATTGCTCTCTTGAGATTTATGTACTAGAATATGTTAGATTAGTAATTTTTTTGGGGAAAACTGAGGCTTACGCCTCAACCACCTCGAGGCTACGCCTCGCCTCGATTCTGGTGGAACTGCCTCGTTCCGCCTTTCGTTTTTTAAAACCTTGACTTGGACAAACAGAAAGAAATCTCAACTCACGTACATGACACTGCAAACAATATCAACTCAATGCATACAATTATCGGTTGCTATCGAGGACGTTACGTCTCATGCCGTGCATGTGGGGAGGACGAATGGGCTGGAGTGTGAGTCAAACTGAATCTCCTTGTCGAAGAGCATGTGCTCTGTACTGCGTCTGTCAAAGTCCCTGCAACTGGAAATGAGTCTCTTCATCGGAGAACTCTGGCCTGCCACAACATGTGGACAACTGCTCCATCTCTGAAAAGGGCTGAACTGAAAAGCCGTGGAGTGCAATCCTCGTCGGAGTCCACGGTCGCTGGAGAATGGAGTCTTAAAAAGTCTCCTCGTCAAAGAACCGGGTCTCTCCCATACTAGCTCAGAAAATGGGATCTCTACTCTAGAGTCCCTATGAAACCACATGAAAACCCTACCCCACATGGCATAGGGAATGTGATCTCTGCTCTGGAGTCCCTATGAAACATAAGAAAAGTCAAGTCGCAAAACAAGAATGATGGGGACCACAAAAACATGATTGCAGACATGTATGACTGAAACTGAAGACTAGGAATCTGATCATCGAGTCTGAACAACTGTAGAGTCTGAAAAATCTAGCCTGCCTCTGACTAAAAAATCTAAATCTGAAATGGAATCATCATAGCCGTAGAACTCTACACAATACTTCCCCTTTCTCCCATACTTGTCAGAAAAAAGACATCGATCAAGTTGTGAGAAGACAAGAAGATATGGGGAGAATAAAACCAAATAAGCTGTGAAACATTATTCCGACCTTTTTTTTAATTTTCAAATCATCAATTTTTTTAATAAGCCATTCATTTTTTACGGCTTTTCCTCTTCTTTTTTTGCAAAAATTTCTTGCATACGGCTCTTCTTTGTACGCGTCTTTTCTGAAATAAACCCCCCTTTTTTAAAACAATCCATCTTCCTTTTCTTTTTTTTCAAAACAGACCACCTTGGTTTTTTTCGTCCTCCCTCTTTTTCGCTTTTTTTAAAATTGGCCCACTTGGGGCCTTCACCCCTGTTTAGGGTTCCCCCGATGGGATCCCCTTTCTCAATGGTGCCCCATGGTCAGGGCTTTCTGCTACACGGTGGAGCTGGGGTGGGGGGGGGGGTTGCGCCGCTTTGGATCTGGAGGTGCGACACGAGGCACGCTACTTGGAGAAGGTGGGCGGCATCGCTTGTGGTTGGAGCTGCTCGTTGTAGGAGCACGTGGAGGTCGGCTCGCGCCACCAAGAGTGGGGCCTCTGCCTGGAGGTGCTTCGGAGTTGTGCGAGGAGGGCATGAGGTGGAAGCCTGAGGAGGATAGCCACCACTGATTGGAGGGTTGCTGCTTGGGACTAGAGGAGGGTCGTCGCCTTTGATGGGGAGACAAGCATCTAGGAGAGCATCTCGAGGGCATCACCAACGATCTTCGAGGGGAAGCGGCGTCGCCGTTGGAGCTCGCCGCTCTGCTTGGAAGGGCCTCGCGGAGGCCGCTGGAGGTCCGCCGCCGCCCGTGGGTTCTTGGTGGTGGTGCGACCTAAGAGGAGGTGCTGCCTGAGGGGCCGCTACCTGCGAGGGTTCCTGGAACCTGTAACCTTCGAGATCGGAAGGATACGATAGCAAAACCTCGAGAATCTCCATGTGCCGGATCGAATATGGCCTCGATGTTGTTGCAAAAATTACGCACGCTTTGGATCTGGAGGGGCAATGCGAGGCACGCTACCTGGAGAAGGTGGGTGGCATCGCCTTGTAGTTGGAGCTGCTCGCTGCAGGAGCACGTGGAGGTGGCTCGTGCTGCCAAGAGTGGAACCTCCGACTGGAGGTGCTTCTGAGTTGTGCGAGGAGGGCACAAGGTGGAAGCCCGAGGAGGATCGTCGCCATCGATTGGAAGATGTTGCTGCCTGGGACTGGAGGAGGGTCGTCACCTTCGATGGGGAGACAAGCATTGAGGAGAGCATCTCGAGGGCATCACCTGCGAGCATCGAGGGGAAACAACACTGTTGTTGGAGCTCGCCGCTCTTCTTGGAAGGGCCTCGCAGAGGTTGTTGGAGTTCTGCCGCTGATCGTGGGTTCTTGGCGGTGGTGCGGCCTAAGAGGAGTTGCTGCCTGAGGGGCCACCGCCTGCGAGGGTTCCTGGAAACTGGAGCCTTCGAGATCGGAAGGATATGACGGCAAAACCTCGAGAATCTCCATGTATCGAATCGAATATGACCTGGATGTTGTTGCAGAAATTAGGGTTTCTCCTGGATGGACTTAGAGAAATGACGTCTTCGCTGCCACAAGGATTGCGCTATCACGCAAGGTGATTGCCAACTAGAATGTAGACTAAAACAACTGGATCTTCACGAATCGATCTAGGGAGTCATAAAACCCTAGAGCTCTTGAATAAATCTCAAACACAGACAAGAATACAAAAAAACGAGTCTCGAACAAAAAATGATCGAACATAAAAAAACTCCGAGAATCAAACCCGCTCTGATACCATATTAAGAAATAGGAATGCGTAATCGTATCAGAGATAAATAAATAAAACATTGAAAAACTCGGGATTTTAACGTGGAACCCTACTCCCTAAGGAGCGGGGATGAAACAACAGGAGAAGGCGTCAAAGGGCCATATGTGTTCATTGAACTTTCTCACTGGATACAAGGGGTGAGGGGCTTCTTATATATTCCTCACTGAGTCTCCACATCCCACAAGTGATAGATATGAGACTAAACAACAGGATGTGGTATATGGATCCTGGAGGGATCCATTTACCCATCTCCCACATAAGTGACGCGTATAATAAATACTCCAACAGAGGTGCATAGGAAGAGGCACCTCAACAACTAGGTCAGTTAGAACTGATCTAACACACATCATCTTAGTGTTGCCTTGTGTCGTAGCTCTGTATTCGGATTCTGCACTTGGTCGAACAACAACAGTCTATTTCTTGCTCTTCCATGGTAGTAATGAATTTCCTACAAATACTACAAACTCAGAAATCGGCATTCTGTCGTTGGGGCATCCTGCGTAGTCTGCATCTGTACAAGCTATAACAACTAGTGATGTGCCTCTGCTAAACGAACGATCATTACCTGGAGAGGCCTTCAGATACCTCAAAATCATATGGACAACATCCATATGGGTCTGTCTTGGCTGCTTCATGAACTGGCTCACTTTGCTTACAACAAATGATATGTCTGGCATGATGATGGTCACATATAGCAGCTTCCCAACTAACTCCCTATATCTCCTTTTGTCGACTTCATCATTGTCTTCATCATAAAACTTCATGATCGGGTTCATATGAGTAGTGGCTGGTTTGCAATATGCCATACCTGTCTTTGATAGGAGATCTGTAACATACTTCCTCTGGGTCATCACAAGACCTTGCTGGTTCCTGGCAAACTCCAGTCCAAGAAAGTAGCGTAGACTACCAAGATCCTTGGTTACAAATTGCTAACCAGGAAGGCCTTAGCTGCTTGGATCTCCTGTGCATTGTCCATTGTAATGATAATATCATATACATATTCTAGTGTAGTCACAATGCCCTTCTGGAATCTCTAAATAAACGGGGAGTGATCTACAGTGGATCTCATGAACCTCTTCTGCTCTATCACATTTGAAAGCCTTTGGAACCATGCTCTCAGATTCTGCTTGAGGCCATAGATCGCCTTATGAAGTCTGCACACCTTCCGAGACTCCCCCTCAGTAGCGAACCCAGGTGGTTGCTGCATGTAGACTTCCTCCTGAAGACCACCGTAGAAGAAATCATTTGTCACATCCAGCTGGTACAAGGGTCAGTCTCGAGTGACAACGACAGATAGAAGAACCCGAAGTGTGGAATGCTGAGCTTTTGGAGAAAAAGTGTCATGATAGTCCACCCCATAAGTCTGGGTGAATCCACGAGCCACGAGTCGTGCCTTGTAGCGATCAATGCTGCCATTTGCTCGATGTTGCACGATGAAAACCCACTTGCATCCTACAACAGACACGTCTGCGGGAGCAGTAACTGTTAGCCATGTAAGCCCGAGGCGAACCATTTATACAATAAATGTTATTGTAATGTTTGATATATCAATAAAAAATATTGATTCATTTCACACCCTATCTGAAAATTAAATAAATGAATGCGTTAAAGGTCCCTTAGTACAATTAGGGTTATGTACCATGACCATCTTGATGATCATGCAAATGTTGATTCAATTGTTGAATCATAGAGGCTGGTGCTGAGATGAATATCTGAAGAATTAGATTGAGGACTTATCACGCACCATCAAATGATTATTAAGAGATGATCTCCAACCTGAGAAGGAGATGCCGATCCTTTCTCTATAGGCTGACTTCTGATCGACCTTTTGATGCATGTCCTCTGCATAGGAATAGAGATTCAGAGGTGTCAGATAAGTTCTGTCAATGGGCTGACTTAACGAGATTGAGATAACCATGTCCTATGTCGTATACTGTCACGATATAGGCATGCATCCTCTGACCGGAGACAGATGTATTCCTATATGTCTAAGTATGTACAATTGGCAGACCGATAGGTTATTAGCCTAATCAAGGTCTATACACCGATGAGCTGGTGTGCATACAAGGGCATATGAGTAATACGATCTTTCAAAAGGATCATACATGTTCACTTGTGAATAGGAAGACATGAGCTCCCTCATGAGGTATTGGGACCGATCAAATTCCATGCATGATCGTCTTGCTTTAGATGCATGATAAGAATTTGTAAGTATGATATATGCTTTTGGAAAGCATATGATCAATACCAACTTCCAATGACCGAATGAGAAACTTAATGATAAATCCCTAAGATGACAACATGAAATTGATCTTTATCTTTGGGTTTATTTTAGGTCTTTCAGTATGCAGGATGTACATGTATTAGGAATATCTGAGGGTGATGTGATCATAAATGATTATATAACCACGACGCTTCTTTTCTGAGGGAGTGATGGAACATGTCTGGATTTTAGTGCCTCCTCTTATTAGAGAAGTAATCTAAATCTTAGTCCAAATATTGGACATTGATCTGAATGTGATTCAGATGCAATAAGAAGATTAGATCTACGGTCTTTATTTAATCAAACATCTATGAGAGGTCTCTGAGATCTGGATTTGAGATGTGATCTCAATATCCTAATCACTATACGTAGAACGTACAATCGCCCTTTCCTTATCTTCAAGTATCCGCAGAGAAAGCACATTATTCTTGAAAGAGTTCAAGAATAATTCCATTGATAAATGCGTATCCAAGCATTGAGAAATAGATAATTAAATGCGATTTAATTATCATGAATAATATGAATTTGATTCATATTATTTAGATACATGCGAATCATGATCCAATATAATTGAATGTGATTTAATTATCATGGATATGAATAATGTGGATAGCACTATACATATTAATCATGTATATTATAAATATGATTTATAATATATTAGAGAGAGCTATTTGTAAATAGTATTTATAATTTAAATGTTGATGTGAATTGGATTCACATTGGATTTAATTGAAAATATAATTTACATTTTATTTTGGGTTGTGAATGTGATTCACAAATTTCCAATGGCACGATTGATGTTTTACAAATTAATTTGAATTTTTTATAAAATAATTTACAATAAATGTTGTTGTAAATATTGAAGGATTATATGAGATATAATATCTCACATAACTGGAAAAAGGAAGATACCTTTTTTATAAGGAGGGTGGGGCCACCTTGAGTCCTAATTCAAGTGTGGCCGTCCACTCATTAAGAAGGGGTTTTGCCTCTTTCCTATTCCTTTCGTGTTTATTGATTTGATTGAATTAATTTAACTTGATAATTATTCAATAATTAAATTAAATTAAATTAATTGTTGTTGTGTTTTTACAACAAAATCATGGCCATTGAAAGAAACACAAATCAATCTCCACCATTGGATTTGTGTTGTCCATGTATTGCGATCCATGGACTCCCAAAATATTATAGAAGAAGAGACAACCCTAGTTCTTCATTTTTACAATAATTGAATAGCATTTTTCTCTCTCTCTCTCTCTGATATTCTCATACACGCCCTTCTCTTCATCAAGAGTGGCCGTCCACTTCTTGCCTTAGCGAAGATCATCGTCGTCGCCACGTCGTTGTGTTGTCGCTTCGACACCTCGTTGATCTCCATCTCCTTTGGTGCACCTCGCTCGTGGCGAAGACGTCAGATCTTGTGTGATGAGATCAAGAGTTTTGCCCCTTGGATTGTCAACTTGGATTGCGAGGAGCACACGTTTCATCAAACACGCTCGCAAGTGTCTTCTCCATTTGATCGAACTTGAGACATGAGTTCTTTTACTTTAGAGATACGATCGCAACCTCGCTTCAATAGGTATACCGAATATCTACTTTGTGGTTTAGATGAAACGATCCGAGAAGTGTTCTTAGATCATGTGGTTTCATTGGTTTTATTTTTTTTAAATTCTGCTGCACCGTGCAACTAGTGCGACTAGTCACTCTGATCGCATATGATGCGATCTTCACTCTTCCGTGATGCGTTTAAGGTTCCTTCCATAACCTTCAAGTTGTATCAGAGCCTTGATCGAGGTCTTGGATATGATCCGAAACCCTACGCGATCGAGGTTCATGTTTCGGATGCGCGGGAATCGTTGTTTTTGCATTGGATGCAAGATTCGAATCGGTTTTTCGCTTAATTTAAAACCTACTGTTTGTGCACTATTTGGACATGTTTTTTGGTTATTAAAATGTATTTATAATGTCTAAATATACTCAAAAAATAATAGCATAATGTTGATACCAAAAATAATTCCATGAAGATGCAACACCCGTACCTCTTCGAAGGAGTTTGAGGGTGGTTGCACAGCCTGAAAGATACGGATTCCATGTGTCAGGTGAAACTGACAATGATCCATCTTCATTTGATGAAGTACTTGTGGATCATGACATGGATGGATGCTAGTAATGAAGTCTGAAAAAGACTTCATGCATAAAAATGGTATATGGACCCTAAAGGATCCACCTGGAGGGGTAAAACCCATTGGGTGTAAATGGATCTTCGAGAGAAAGATGAAACCTTACGGGAAAGTAGAGACTTTAAAAGCACGACTCGTAGCCAAGGGCTACACACAGAGAGAAGGCATCGACTACGATGAGGCATTCTCTCCTGTGGCAATGCTTAAGTCTATCAGGGCACTGCTAGCTATAGTTGCATATCTTGATTACGGCATGTGGCAGATGGACATCAAGCCGAATTTCCTCAATGGATATCTCGAGGATGATATTTATAGGGAGCAACCTCAGGGCTTCATAACCGAGGAAGACAAAGTATGCAAGATGAAGAAGTCCATCTATGGGCTCAAACAAGCTTCTCGTAAATGGAACATCAGATTCGACGAAACCATTGCGGAATCCTGATGAACCGTGTGCGTACAAGAAGCTTAGTGAGAGCATCATTGTGTTCATCGTGCTTTATGTAGATGACATCCTTATCATTGGGAATGCTATAGGGATGATGACCAGTGTTAAGATTTGGCTATTCCATACCTTCGAGATGAAATATCTTGGAGAAACCTCTTACATCTTGGCTCTAAAGCTGTTCAAGAACCGAGAAAAGAGGATTTTGGGATTATCACAATATGGGTACATTAAGAAGATCTTGGAGCGTTTCCATATGGAGAACTCCAAGAAGGCTTCCTTCCTTTGAGACATGGTATCCACCTGTCTAAAGGGATGTCTCACCAAAGTGTTGAGGATAAGAAAGGCATGACTGGATGCCCCTATGCATCAACAGTAGGAAGCTTAATGTACACTATGATGTGCACAAGGCCATATATCTACCATGCTGTGGGAGTGGTAAGCCGTTACCAATCCCGCTGTAGAGAGCAACAGTGGAATGCAGTGAAGAACATCTTCAAATATCTAAGACGGACGCAAGATTACGTCTTGGTCTATGGAGATGTTGATCTACAAGTATAGGAATAGAATGTCGGTGGCGATGAGCTCAAAGTTGCCAGGTGACGAGGGGGATGGACATCACCTTGCATAAGAGAAAGTCTTGACTGAGAAAGAGCTTTATCGCTTGAAGATATCACAATTGATGGGGGTGGCTCCAGCTCGGGAAAGAAATCCCTCAAATAGAAATGGTTTGTCTGGGTGTGGGTGGCCAAGCTGTTGTAGGAATGTTGAATGGTGTGGTATGTTCTGGGATTTTCAATCTGAGTTTGGTTTTCTTTTTTGAAGTGCTTGTTCATGGTTCTGGTTCTTTGGTCTTGGTGATAGGAAGGACCTCGGTTGAGTGTTCTGAGGGGATTTTTGGGTTATGTGGTTAAAAGAAGGGTCATTCTTCGCTGTTGGGCTCTTACCGAGTCTTGTCATGTAAGTTCCTTTCTTATCCTTTTTAATAATACTTTTGGGGTGGACACCTTCACGTGTTTCCCCCTCTTTGGATTCAAAAAAATAGAATACATTATGCATAAAATAATAAAAAGATAATTAATAACTCAGTACTCACTTTGAAGATGGAACGTAGATATCAATCATGCTTAGCTTGGAACAACATCTCTGGTAAGGCTCTCTGGCTAGGGCCTTAGTAAGCACGTCTGCTGTTGGATCTCCTGATTTAACATGAGTAGTGGAGAGGAGGCCCTTCTGAATCATGTCTCGAGTGTAGTGACAATCTACTTCGATATGCTTGGTCCTCTCATGGAAGGCTGGGTTTTTAGCAATGAAGAATGTAGCCTGGTTGTTGCATTGGAGGTGCATGGAAGAGAAACCTCAACTGTTAGGTCAGTAAGAACATATCTAACCCATATTATTTCTGTAGTCGCCTATGTCATAGCTATGTACTCTGATTCTGTACTGGATCTTGTGACCACTGTCTGCTTCTTGCTCTTCCATGACACTAAGGAACTGCTGCAAAGCCAGAGATAGACTTCCTGTCCTTGGAACATCCTGCATAATCTACATTTGCACAAGCTGTAACGGTAAGGGATGCGCCTCTGCTAAATAGAAGACTAGTGCTAGGTGAGGTCTTCAGATACTTGAGAATCATATGGATTAGGCTACTCTATGAACTGACTCACTTTACTCACTGCGAAGGATATATCTAGCTTGGTGATATTTGAACATTCTACATTCGGAAACATATTTTGATATCTAAATGAACTATGTAGCTTTTTATTGTGATGCTTTTTTTTAAAAGTATGTTTTTATAAGAATATGAAGGAAACATGTAGTTTTTTTGTCTCTAACATCACAATTAAATATATAATATTTTTAATTTAAATAATGCAAACCACATAATCCACATATACTTCTGCATACCCGCTTACTCGCTTAGGACCGCCTGATTGAACGAATACCGCATACCGACTTTCTGAACCTTGTCCAACTTCATTTGATGAAGCTTTGGGTGATCGCGACACGGATAACTAGACGCTAGCAATGAAGTCTGAGATAGACTCCATGCACAGAATGGTGTATGGGTCCTCGAAGATCCACTTAAAGGGGTCAAACCCATTGGGTGCAAATGGATCTTCAAAAGAAAGAGGGGACCCGATGGGAAGGTAGAGACCTTCAAAGCATGGCTCGTAGCTGAGGGTTACGCACAGAGAGAAGGCATCGATTACGATGAAACATTCTCTCATGTGGCCATGCTCAAATCCATTAGGGCATTCCTTGCAATAACTGCACACTTGGATTATGACATCTGGCAGATGGATGTCAAGACCACTTTTCTCAATGGATACCTCGAGGAGGATATCTATATGGAGCAACCCCAGGGCTTCATAGCCGAGTAAGGAAAAGTGTGCAAGCTAAAGAAGTGCATCTATGGGCTCAAACAAGCTTCTCATTGTTGGAACATCCGATTCGATGAATCCATAAAGACTTATGATTTTGTACATAATCCAGATGAATCATGTGTGTACACGAAGCTTAGTGGGAGTGCCATCATGTTCATTGTGCTTTATATAAATGACATCCTTATCATTGGGAATGATACAAGGATGATGGCAAGTGTTAAGATCTATTTGTCCAATACCTTTGAGATGAAAGATCTCGGAGAAGCCTCTTATATCTTAGGTCTGAAATTGTTCAGAAACGAGCAAAACAAGATATTGAGACTATCACAACAAGGATACATCAAGAAGATCTTGGAAAGATTTAGCATGGATAATTCCAAGAAAGGCTTCCTTCCCTTAAGACATAGTATCTAAAGGGATGGCTCCTCAAACTGTTGAGGAAAAGAAAGCCATGGCTAGATGCCCTTATGCATCGACTGTAGGAAGCTTGATGCATGCTATGCTGTGTACTAGACCAGATATCTGTCATGCAGTGGGAGTGATAAGTTTTTATCAATCCTGCTATGGAGAGAAACACCAGACTGCGGTTAAAAGCATCTTCAAGTACCTAAGAAGAACTCAAGACTACGTCTTGATTTATGGAGATAATGATCTCTAAGTCTTAGGGTACATTGATTCAGACTTCCAATCAGATATTGATGATAGGAAGTCAACCATAAGGGTTCTTAATTATGTTGAACGGTAGTGCTCTGCAAGCTAAGTATAGCAAGAAGCATGACACTATAGTTGTTTCGATAAAGTAAAACATTGGCTGCATAAGATGCAACAACTATATTGGATGTAGTTAACGTTCACTTGGGGTATACAAGTTTGTAACAGAACTTGGCATAATCGCCAGTGACAGAGTGACTAATCAGCTTACCCGGCTATTTGACAAATAGGCAATGATTAGCACAATTAATATCGGGTTGAAATTTGCACATGAATGGCTCTAAGGGCTAGTGGGAGACTGCTATTGGACTTGTAAACCCTCTGCGACCATTAATGCAATAAAAGTTATTGTTTTATCATGTCCATCTGAAATGAAATGAATAATTAAATGAATGCACTTTTATTATCAATGTCCCTTTGTACAATTAGGGTTATGTAGCATTGAATACATTGCATATGGGAGGACACGACTGACTTCAAACATGTGATATTCAATACAAATCTCCAGTCTGAGAAATAGATGACAATCTCTCTAAAGGCTGATTTCCGACCGATTTCTTGATGCATGTACTCTGCATAGGAATGGAGACTCAGAAGTGTTGGAATAATCAAGTCAAAGAGTTGACTTAGTGTGGTCGAAATAAATTAAGTCATGAATTGTAACTATCACGATCATGCACACATCTTTTGATTTGAGACAGATATGCATATATATGTCGGAGTATGCACATTTGACAGACCAATAGGTTGGTGACCTAGCCAAGGTCCATATACCGGTGTGTTGGTGTGCATATGAAGTCGCATGAGATGTATGATCTCTCAAAGGAGTCATACAAGTTCATAGTTGATGAACCGGGAGACAGACCTCCTCATGAGATATTTTGGGGTCAAAATGAATACTAAGCACGATAATCTTGTTTATGAAATAAGACACGAATTAGAGATATTAATATTTTCTTTCGGAAAGTATATGACTAATAATGTCGCCCAATTATCAAATGAGAAATTTATTGATACATTCCGAAGAAGACAGTCAAACCAGGGTTTGAGCTTCGAATTTATCAAAGTCTTCTAGTATAGGGTGGATGAGTATTTGGAATACTTAAGGTGCGTTTACCTTGGGGTAACCTGGGGAAGGATACCCATTTTTGTGTTTTGGTGTTTGGATATGGGGTTTTGGGTTGAGAGGATTTGTTGTGATGTGATTGCATTGGAGTTTGGAAAAGTGAAAAGTTATTTTGATGTGATTGTATTGAAGTTTGAAAAAGTGAGTAGAAGTTGAGTAGTTTATAACTTTTAGATGATATGATGGTATAATACATTATTTTTTGATGGAATGTATGCAAGAGAAATGATTTATTTAATGTATTAAAAAAGAGAGGGTGAGTGGACCCCACATGAAATAGAAAATATGGATTTTGGAGAAACCCCCTCCCCCCTAAAAAGGAGGTTAACCCCCGTGCTTGTTGAACGCTAGGATTTGGGTTTTTAATTGAATGAATTATTCACAAGGGATTGTAGTCGTCGCAACCCAAAGAAGCGTCAAACTAAATTTTTTTTGATTGTCAAGCCAAAATAAATGAAGAAAATGTAGCAAGAGAAATCTGCTATTTAATTTATCTGTATACCGTATAGGGTCGAACTCAGGGAGGCTACAAAAATCCCAGGGTTACTAAATCAATGAAAAAAATCAATGAAATAAAGTAGAGTCTATGAACACTATGCTTAGTTTTTGTATTTTTGATTTTTGATAAGTTTTAATTTAATATTTTTTATTTGGTTTCTAGATTTTGTATTTTTTATAATTTTTAATTTTGCAAAAGTTTTTAATTTTATAAAACAAAAGAAAAACTGGAT
Organism: Ottelia alismoides; assembly: GCA_037367405.1. Lineage (NCBI taxonomy): Eukaryota > Viridiplantae > Streptophyta > Magnoliopsida > Alismatales > Hydrocharitaceae > Ottelia > Ottelia alismoides. Next base: position 665,892 of record JAZKJV010011308.1, read on the forward strand.
AAAAGGAATTAATAGGAAGGAAAGAAAGAGACTAGTTGTGAGTTTTTTACAAAGTTATAAAATACACAAAAAATTCAAATAATTTTTTTTGAATTTCTGCCAATTTTTTAATTTTTTGTGATTTTTCCAATTTTTTTTAAAATTTTTAAGGCTTTTAAATAAATCAAAAATTGAAAATAAAGTAAACAAAACACAAAAACGCAAGTTTTTTCAAGATATCAAATAAGATAAAAATAGAAGAAATACATGCGAAATGAAAGATCAATTTTTATATTTTCCAGAAAGGTATTTTATGATTTTTTTAGAAATTTCTATGAATTTTTATGGATTTTTTATGTTTTTAAATGTTTTATGATTTTTATGGTTTTTGTGAGGAATAAAAATGACAAAATTATAAAGAAATTAAAATAAATCAAAAGAAGCAAACACGATTTTTTTAGAATTTTTAATGAAGGTTTTATATTTTTCATTGATTTTTGGATGAAAACATGGAATTTTTAGACTATTGTTGAATTTTTATAAATAATAAAAAGGATGATTATTAAAAATTATAGATACACGATATGCTTAACATAAACCTAAAATAATTTTTGTGGAATTTTTAAACGTGTTCTGCTTTTTTTATTTTATTTTCAACATGCAAAATAAATGCAGGTGTAAAGGGTTATGGATGCAAATATTTAATCCTCGCAGACTAGATGATAGCATATATAAAAAATGCTGGACAATTTGTACAGAATTTCCAAAAAAAACTCGTGCGCATGCACGTACGCCTCGCTGGACAGGACCAAAATGTAGTTAAAATATTTCGATGGTCCAACTAATAACTCAAAACATACAGACTCATTATTGCAATTAACCCAAGAAGCACGCGCTAGGCACGCTTGCAGTTCAAATAGGACATAAATGCAATTAAAATAAAAGTGAGGGGTAGAAGTGCAATTGTTCAATACATGACAAGTAGACACGTGTCCCGCTGGGACTTATTTGCAAAATGAAATAACTGCAGAGGGTTGGACGCAAATATACCCTTTAATTACGTGGAGCTTTTGACGAACGTGATGCTCTGCAGATCTTATCCAATGGCTGAAAGTGGCTCGTGCGTGAATGACACGGATGAGATCTAGAAGCTTTGATCTACGACGGGTCTTTGGGCTTTTTGAACAACCAAGATTGAATCTGGAGCGCTGTTCTTGATCGTGCGGTGCTGGAGGTTGCTGAACGGACTGGGAAGAAGGGCATCTCCAACGAACTTCAATCAAGAAGATCTTGGTCGTCCTCCGCCTAAGTCTGCTCCAAGATGATGGTTTAGCTTCCTGTAGTCCTCCTCTTTTGTTCCCATGCTTCAACGACGGTCGACGGTGGATGATACACCTTCTGAAGGTCGGGAGGTCTGGAAGCTATAGTGGACCTCCAGATGGTGCGACTCGCTTCCAAGCTTGCTCCTGATCCCTACAATGAGCTCCTTGCTCGGAGGTGAAGCTCCGGCTATGTTTATTAGCGTAAGAAGACGAGGAAATAATGAATGGATGAGAGCTCTGGCGGGGGTGGTCGGACGAGGAGCCGATCCTCAGATCTAGAGCGATATGAGGGTGGCCAGTTATGTCAGAAGATGAAGAATGTCAGGGCGAAGGTGTAGGCGAGGTCATAGATCATCGACAGTGACTGGAATGCCTCCGATCTTGCGGATTGGAGGTTGAAGGTGATGCTCAAATCTAAGCGATTTAATGGAAATCAAGGCAAAAATTAAATGCAAAATCGAAGATAAAAGACCTAAGTTACCTATGGTGCAGAAAGGAGGTGAAATCGTCCTCGATCCGCTGTGGGTGGCGGAGAGTCGGCAACATGGCGTAGGGCTTCGGCCACGTGATTGGATCTCTAATCTCACGCTTTCTCGAGCGCTCCTAGTTGTGGAGACGGGTAGCTATCACCTAGCCTTCATCCAGGGAAACAACTTCGGGCTTGAAATCGCAAGAGAAACGGAACAACCTCGCAACGGAGGTGAATGGGAATTATTTATAGAGTGAAGTTCGGCGAGGTTTCGATTTTGAAATCAGAACGAATCGAGGCATGGAAGGTGGATCTGAAGGGCTAGGGATGAAGCAGGATGGATGTGCTGGAAAGTTGGCGAAGGAATAGGGAGGAGTTAGTGAACAGGACGCATGGGATAATCAGGTGAAGAAGCGACTGGCGAATGGAAAAGCTGGGTTAGCGGGTAAAATGTGCAATTGACCCGGGTCAACAAATCAGGGTCAACCAATCAAAACGCGTATAGGAAAACGTTAAAATAGGCTAAATGACAAAAATTAAATAAAAAGTTAAATAAATCAATTAAAAATCGAAAATGAATTTAAATAATTAAATGATGTAAATAAAAAATGTTAAGAATAAAATAAAGTTAGTTTTAATGATTTTTAATTAAATAAATAAGGTATATATAAGGGTTAAATAAATACAAGGTATTATTTGTAGGTATGTGTACCTATATATACAAGATTTTGACTTTTAGGTAATTAATTATACAAATATATACATAATTTAATATTTTATATATTTACAATATTTTACAATGGTTATAATGAAATTTTTATTTGATTTTTAGGAATTAATTTATTAGTTTAAATAAATAGATGTATATACATAGTGATACTTATACAATATACACATGATTTTATTTTTGTTGATTGTGATTTTTATTTATATTTTATATAAGTTAAATATAATATTCACAATTAATTAAAAATACAATATTCATAACTATGCATAAGAAAATAAATAATTAAATAATATACATAGTATACATATGTATAATATATAATAGTTCTCCAATTTTCCACATTTCACACCTTAACCCTGCTTTTTATGAATTCACCTCCGTTTTAAATGCTATTTAATTTGGTGTATAATGAAAGTGAGTTTGATGAATTTGGAGTTTTGGTGGAGCATACGTTGATCTCGCAAGTTTGAACTTTGTGGCCTTTTGAGAGTGTTGTAATTTACGCAATATATACATATTTTTATTGTAATTAATTTTTATATTTTACAAAAGAATTTTATTCACGATTTTCAAGAAGAAATCATTTTTATTTAAAAAGAATTTGGTAATGAATAAATTAAATAAAAGAATGTATATTATAAACAATATTGTAGATTATAGATGATGAATATATAAAAGTGACAAATGAGTTTATGTAATTTTTGGTGTCTAGGCCTTATCTCCCCCTACTTTATTCCTTGTCGATCAGGTCAAGTGTTAACCTTCTCTCGAGGCATGAGTCAGCCTGTATCTATTATATATATATATATATATAAAACCTTTATTTTCTTTTTTTTTCTCTTTATTTATTTCTTTCTTTCTTTATTTTAGGTTAAAGTAGTGATAAATATACAATATTTACACAAGAATCAAGATTAATAAAAGAATGATTTTATTGATTTAGAAGTGTTTAATAAGGGATTTTCAGCTAAAATAAATGAATAAAGATGATGGAAGGCATATTCCTCATCCCCCTGTGCTTTATATTTGCTAGTCACTTAACAAACACTTATTTGAAGAATAATTGACTAAAAGAAAAGGAAAAAGAATAAAGGAAAAATAAAGGAATTTAGAACAATACTGAGCATTAAACTTATCTTCATAAAATCAAAGTATGGAGCTCTGTCAGACCTTTGAATTATTAGTTTGGGCGGAACCTTAGTGGGTAATAGACTTGCCACTCAACAACCTCTAGAAACCACACAACTCTGCTCAAGTCTCCTCAATAGCAGTGTCAGGATAGATCAACTCATACGCAAACCCTTATGACTATGAACCTTTCTTGTACAATGTAAGTGGTATGTAGCTCTCCTCGACTGAAGCGGTAAAAGTCAATCTTCTCCAATATGGTGATCCTAATTCCCTAATCCAATAACTCTTTCCTCGAGAGGTGGGGTATTCCCTTCTAAGTTCAAATGCAACCAGCTCAAGAAGAGGTGGAGGAAGAATAGACGGTAGCCAGTGTAGCTACCTATCCTTGGATGCATGACCAATGTAGTCAAGTCATCCAGCTGCAGGCTTATAAATATATGACTTGGAAGCTCAAGCTTGCTTATTTGACTATACAAATGTACATACTCCGACAGACATTTTATTTTCAATCAGGCCTCTCCACTTTTTGGAGTTTTTGATTTTTGCACATTTTTTTGAATATATACAAGGTGCATCATGTACATAAGGAGTTTTTCTTCTTGAGCCAGTAGACTATCCCTCTATTGAAGCTTTATTGCCATCCACAACATTATGTCTTTAGACCTCTCTGCTATTGGGTCGGGTTGGGGTACAATGGCAACAAAAGTGTGACTTCCGATGTATCCATTGGCTTGTGTCTCATACCAGCAAATCCAACCCTCTACTACTTCAACTGAGGTGAGCAACATGTAAGTGCATGTGTGCAAGATAAGTCATTACCGATAAGAATCATGCTTGTGCTTCGAAGTACTCTACTTAGGCAATCAAGACGACACTGAAATAAGTCTTATGGTTCCCAAAGAATTAAGTCTATAGCCCGAAGAATCACAATTCCATTTCCTATAAGGTTCCTCTGAAATTAAGTGGATTAAGGTCAAACTAAGCTCCATTCTTCGACTTTATTCCAGATTAGTTTAAGTGTCAATATCACTCTGAAAAATGCACATGCAAATGCAAGAAGTATATAGAAAACACATATTTTTTTATTTATTTTTGAAAAAAAAAGCATGAATAATCTTTTTGAAAAAAGAATTCCAAAGAAATTTTGCAAATTTTTATGGATTTTAAATATTTTTTTAAGAAAGAAAAAAGGGTTGGTAAAGTGAATGTATAACTATACATTCAAGGATTATACGATTTTTTATATAAGATTTTACAAGAAAATTTTATGTACAAGTTTTAGATACTAGTTTTATAAAAGAATTTCATATATTTACTAAAGGATAAGTGATCAAGGTTTTTATACACATGTGGAATTTAAGAATATATACATCCCATATTTTATATCCCATGTGACAATAATTTTACAAAAATACAAACCTTTTCAAAATATTTTACAAAGATTTTTCAAACATTTTGCAAAGATTTTTTTTAAAGTTTTACAAATATTTCTGCAAATTATTTTTCAAACATTTTTACAAATCATTTTACAAACAATTTTACAAACATGTTTTTGCAAACATTTTGCTTTCAAAAATTTTACAAACATTTTGTATAATATATTTAATTTTGATACAGAAAATAATTTACAAACATTTTTCAAACAAATATTTTAAATAATTTTGCAAAGATTTGTACAAAAATAGTTGGACAAAATTTTTACAAACATTTTTACAAGCAGTTTTACAAACAATTTTACAAAAAGTTTTTGTAAATATTTTATAAACTATTTTTGCAAATATTTTTCAAACGTTTTTTGCAAATCATTTTACAAATCATTTTTCTAATTTTTATAAGAATAATTATAGCCATATTATTAATAAAGTACAAGTTATGTCTAAGGTATATATACAATATATACGATGCCCCCTATACTTAGCTCGAACTATGTCCTCATGTTGACAAAGAGCTATATAGGAAGACTTAACTTGTGCTAAGTATAGAAAAGTGGAAAAAATCCTATACAACGACGACTCAAGAATAGACAAAAAGAATAGAAGTCGGTGATCCCCCCTATACTTAGGATCAAATAATCCTAAGTATAAAAGACTGTACAAATGAGGAAAACCGAGGAAGAGAATGAACAAACTCAACGACTCGACTCGTCCTCCCACATACTTAGGGTAAAAGATCCCTAAGTATAGAAAAGAATATCAACAAGTTGAAGGACAAGCGAGACAATAGAAGAAATAAAAGAAAATAAAAACACAAAGAGATGAGATGAACAACATCACCCCCTATACTTAGGATCTAGCATCCCTCAGTATAGACAACAATAGGAGTGCTGAAACTGAACGAAATTGAAAAACTCAAATCATTCACCCCCCTTATACTTAGGATAGAGCACATCCTAAGTATAACATACACACACAGAAAAGAGGTGAACACTAAAAACGAAAGAAGAAAGAATAAAAACGAAAGGATATATACAACCTAAAATCAACTCATGAATCAGACGCAGAAGATGTCAAAGAGTCATCGTCTGATACCATCGATATAGAGTCAGCCACAGACAGGAATGTATCATGATCTACATATGGCTTCAACAACTGTCCCTTTACAACAAATGGCCATGCATCAGATGAAAACCCAAATATTCCAATACTACCATTGTCACACACAACTCACAATGAACGGTCCTGACCATTTCCTTTTCAATTTGCTTGGAAACAAGTTCAATTTAGCATTAAACAACCAAACTTCTGATCAAGGGAGAAAGTCATCCTTCTAATGTGTCTATCATGCCAACGCTTAACTTTGTCCTTGTACATAAGTGAGTTGTCATATACAAAATCTCGGGATTCCAACAATTTATTCAGATCAAACTTCCTATTTTTTCCTGCTTTTCACAATTCAAATTGCATGCACGGAGTGCCATAAAGATTTGTAAATTAATTCAACTGACAGGTGGCAAGGTTTTCCATACACAAATATGTAGGGAGACATACCCAATGGAGACTTGTACGTCATCCGATAAGCCCATAGAACTGAGTCAAGCATCTGGGACCGGTTCTTCCTATATAGACGTACAATTTTTTGCAATATCGTATTTATCTCCCTATTTGAAATCTCAGCCAAGGCATTAGTCTGTGGGTGGTAAGGAGACACGACTCTATGCTCAATGATGTACTCCTTCACAAGCTTCTTGGCTTCTCTGTTAATGAAATTGCTTCCCCCATCTGAAATGAGTATTTTTGGGATCTCAAACCGTGCAATAATGTGGTCCTCGTGAAAAGAACACACCGTACGACTATCAACGGCTCTGGTGGGGATAGCCTCCACCCATCGACTAACATAATCCATTGCAAGCAGGATGTACTGATATCCCTGATTGACAGGAAATGGGCCCATGGAGTCTATACCTCAAGCATCAAAAACATCTGAAATATGGATATATCCCAGGGGCATGGTATCTATGGAACCAACGGTTCTTCCCATCTTCTGACAATAAGTACAACCTCGAACATACTCTGTAGCATCCTTAAATAATGTTGGCCACACTAGACAACTTTGTAAAACCTTTGCTGCCATGCGCTTCCCTGAATGATCCCATCAGATTCTAATTTTTGACAATGCTCAAGTACGTTCGTGTACTCCTCCTGAGGAATGCACCTTCTCCAGATACAATTCGTACCCTCATGAAACAAGTATGGATCCTCCCACTAGTAAAACTGTATCTCTGACAGGAATTTGTCTACCTTGTGCTTTGGCTAATCTTGTGGAAATTTCTTGGAGACAAGATAGTTCACAATATCAGCATACCATGGGAGTGAGTCCACAGACAAAATGGTCTCATTTGGAAAGGTCTCTGATATGGGAAGAATAGTCTGCTTAGGAGTCTTTGCATCTGTAATGCGAGTAAGGTGATCTGTCACACCATTCTTTACTCCATGTTTATCTTGAATCTCCAAATCAAACTCCTGAAGAAGGATCAATCTGATAAGGCGTGGTTTGGCATCCTTCTTTTCCTGTAGGTATCGTATGACAGTGTGATTTATGTTTACAATTATGTCTGAACCAAGGAGCTAGGATATGAACTTCTCTAATGCAAATACCACTGCTAACCAAGGTTTTAAAAAAACGTGAGGCGTATCAAGGAGTTTTCCTAGTATTGCCTCGAGGCGTATCAAGGCGTAAGCCTCATTCGTGAAAGTAAAATTTTCATAAAATATAATAATTAATCGTAATTACAATTTTCAAATTGTAGAAATTAAATAGTTATGATTAAATACATAATTCCATGATATTTCAAGGCCAACATCATGGTTTAAACATACAAGTTGTTATATAACTCTCTTTTTTAAAACTCTAAATCTGTAAGGAGTCAAGTAAACATGGATATGTAAGCGCAATAATGGGTAACTCTCCGCAAAATTTAAAGTTTTGAATAAAATTTAACTAAAGGGACAAGATGTAACATGCCATTTTCAAAATTAGATGAGATACATGTCATTCAAAGGATAAGATAATAAGCAGTGAATATGTGATCACTTTTTACTTTACCATAATGATTGGGGGCTAAAATACTTGAATTTTGCTTGTTATGATCATCTTTGTTCATGCATGCTTTGATGTGAATTAGTTTAGTCCCGATCGAATAGAAGAAAAGATGAGACATGTTTACAAAATATACTTTTCAAATTTCGGTCAAAATAGGGGACTTGCATCCAAACATTTTAATATAGAAAGCATTTATGCTTGATTCATACTAAAGAGTAGATGCATTAGATTTAAGGACTCAAGACTCAATTTTTCATTCATGTTGATTTATAAAAAACATGCATAACAAAGTAAAAAAAAGCTTAATATGTTAATAAATTTAAAAAATGTATTTCAGTAAATCATGAGCTTAAAGACTTGAAAAATACTTGTCTACGAAAGATGAAAAGTTCACAATAAAAAAGAAAAGAAAAAAATATTGCAGAAAAAAGGAAAAACAACTCATATACGAGGCAGCGCGGCGCACGCGGCACACCTCACTAAGGCTGAATGAGGCTATAGCCTCGAGGCATTTTTCCTTGCAAAACGCCTTGAGGCGTACGCCTCAGCACCTCGAGGCACGCTTTTAAAAACAATGCTGCTAACATCTCCTTCTCTGTGACTGTGTAATTCGGCTGTGCCTCATCTAGAGTCTTGCTAACATAGTATAGTAAATGGTATCCCATCCCTTCTCTGCCCTAACACAACTCCAACTGCAAAATCTGACGTGTCAGTCATGATCTCAAAGGGAAGAGACCAATCAGGTGGCTATAGGACAGGAGCACCAGTAACCATTTCTTTCATCTGATGAAATGCAAGGAGGACTTTCTCATCTACAACAAACACACTCTCCTTGCACAGAAGCTCAGTCAAAGGTCTGGCGATCTTGCTGAAGTCCTTAATGAATAGCCTATAGACTCCAACGTGTCCCAGAAATGACCTCAGCTGCTTCAAATTTTCAAATGGAACAAAAAACCTTGCCCTCACTCCTCTCGTCATGGTTCAAGCAATAGTGATTACGATCCTTATTGTGATTGTGATTAGTTTTATTGTCTCTTTCTAATTTCTTTTCTAGTAGTCCCTTGTCTTTTTATTTCTTCTTATATAATGGAATATCATTTGTGCACAAACTTTTTGCATGAGTTACTTATTGTATTAATCTATGCATGTTCTAAGGTAATATATTGTGCTTTCTTGACTTTTCTCACTTTTTATATATTACAAACATGGTGAGAAAAAATAAGTATTTGAAAGAAATGAACTTGAGTTTAATATTAAAACTCTTAAGCTGCTTAACTTTTTAAAGTAATCCCTCATGTCTTTAGGGGAGCTTTGTTTACAAAGTTTAAGTGATCTTTAATCTTGTCTGTTGCAACTTCGTTTCAGAAATTTCTTAATTATTTTGTCATCTATATAAAAGGGGAGAATGTTAATTGTTTGTATCCCTACAAAACTTGTGTTTTATTCTCGTATTAATTTGATTTTGATGATGACACACTTATCGCTCTAATATTGCAATGAACACCGTGACCACCATGCACTTGCGATATTCCTTCTGTTGTAGAAATTTGCAGCCGAGAACAGATGCATTATTTTCAAACAATGACTCAATTGTGAAAATATTCAGCCAAAGGTGACCACCATACATATTCATCTTATCAAATATGTCTGAAAGACTAGACTTCAATTCTACTCCTACCATATGTCTCCTTCATGGACTTCCACATATTGTATGCATGCTCATAGTAAACTAATTCATCTGCAATTCTGGAAATAACACTCACCATGATTCATGAACAAAACATACCATTATCTTTGTCCCACGTGGCGTTCTTCCCGATCTTTTGCAGTAAGCTCTAGCTCGAGGAAGAATTATTGTATCAACGCACAATCACCAGGAAAATCTGGGACCACATAGGATAGTTGGTTTCATCCAACATTGGAATAGACCTAAATGACGGAAGTCTGTAGTGCTGGAGTCCTTTGATATTTTACTCGCATAGTTCGTGATGCAGCACAGGTTTTTTTTCCCATCCAATTAGAGTCCAACTAAATCATGGTTAGGATAATTCGATAATTTATTTAGTTAGAGTTTTTTGCAATTTCTATTTTTTTAAATAACAAGATCACGTGTGATCTCTAGTTATTTAATTGGCTGAGTCAATTTAAGAGTCTGATTATGGTTGTTAGTATTTTATTTGTGTCCTGTTATTCTATTTTTTTGTAAATCCACCCCTCTATTCCAAGAGGCTATGGGCCATTGTATTAAACAATTCACGTTAAATTAAAATAGGAGTTTCTACATTATTCCTCTCTTCATTCCTCCTCCCTCTGGCACGCGAGAAGACGGAAGAATCATTCAGAAAAATGCATGAAAGATGTTCTGAATTGTGTCACACATTGGATTCTACCATCAAGTGGATGATAACACAACAACAATTACATGGAGAAGATCTACCGACTAGTACATCAACCACAATCACACAAGATGTTGTAGCAACCCCAATGGCACCCACACTTCCGAGTCCAAAGATGCAAGCCCGGACCAAGTTGGCATTGACCATCTCCTCTATAATAGGCTTCGGTCTCTTCTAGATTATTGGGTGAAAAACACGAAAAGTATTTGCACACCCACCATCTTCAGTCTTTTCCATAGTAGCACCATGAATATCGCATGGCATAGTTGTATCTAATACTCCAACAAGTCCCATCATATGAAAGGGGGAGTACAATTAACCTCTAGATCTGAAATAACTGCTTATATAACTTTATAATAATTGGCCATAATGCATAAGAACATTTTGTAGTATTATTAGTAAGAGGCGGAAGAGTTAAGGATTTACCTGGTGTGAGATCTCACATTCTTCGGGGAAGCCTAGATGCTGTTGGATCGTCAACATCTAGTGTTGGATCGTCAACATCTATCGCCTTCTAGATTCTTATCCAAGACTTGTATCATTTGATGATGCCATGTTCGCTAGAAGGATATTGCCTGTATAGCTAACCCAAGCCAATAGTCTAGGTAGGGCATGCTAGAAAAATCTCTTTAGCAATTGTGGAACCCCACAAAAGTTGGGACTGCAAGTGTTTGGGTGATGGCCTATCTGCCCTTGAGGGATATACCCCCATGTACCATCACTTCTGGTGGCCTTGTTACAGTTACTCGTGCCATCTTGCGTCGATGCCGTCATTGTCATCTTGTTCTAGCTACGATCGTGGAACCGAACGCTAAAATGCAACTCCGATAGTCCTTCTAGAAAAAGATCTATCCCACTGCCATCTTGTTGTGCTCGATCGCTGTCTCGATTTTATGCATCGTTGTTATCTGATCATCCAACCATCAAGCTGTCATCGTCATAACTTCGAGTGCATTGCCACCTACTGGACTTGCAGCTCCAGTTGGAGGATACCACGTTACTTCTCCATGATGGGATTCCACCGCCGCCGAAGTTGTCAAACCCTAACACAATATAGGGCTGCCTCCCTCATAGAAAGCCCTAGCAATAATATAAATGGCTATCGTTGGTGGGAACTTTCTTATCTTCAAAAGGCACCGTAAGTTCCAAGAAAAGACCGAAATGGATTGCATCGAAACTTTGTACGCAAACTTCCCACAGAACCTTTTTATTAAAGGTGAAAGTTTGGCAAAGAGCTAAAGGGAGACTTTATTCTAGTGAAGAGATATAAAGTTTGCAACTAAGCCCCCATTCCCAAAAAAAATTATGAAAGAAACATCGAGGATTGGAGAAATATCAATTATTGAATCGAATTCGGACCAATCCGTCATGCATTGCAACTAATGGACATGCAATTCATCATGAGATAGTTTTTTTTCGAAGAGGCGGAGAGTTGATGCAACATGAAATTAGGAATTAGGGTTAAAGATAGGGTTTTATCAAACAAGGGTTTTTTTGTCCATCCAATCTAAGTCCGATTAGATTAGGATTAGTGTTTTGGTAATTTTTAATTCAAGTTTGTTATAATTTACAATTTTATTTAAATAACGAGATCGCATGCGATCTCTACTTGATTAATTGGTTGAGTTAATTTAGTAGCCTGATTAAGGTTGTTGGGATTTTATTTGTTTTCTGTTATTCTATTTTTTGAAATCCATCCCTCTATATATAGGGGTTATGAGGCAATGTAGTTAGCAGTTCAAGTTAAATTTAAATCAGAGTTTCTCCATTATTCCTCACTCTCTTCCTCCTCCCTCCATGCAATCTCTGCATTTCTTCTCCCAAGTCATGTACAACAGGCACATTCTTCTTGCTATCTTCCTGAAATTTCTTCCACCCCCAAACTTCTGTCTGCATCAGTTAGTGCTTACTCACACCATACAAGTTGTGTGAGAGGTCAAGTTAGATCATATTGGAGGCAAGTATGCCTTTGGATGATCCGCCATGATCAAAGGAATGACGTTGATGTGATCTGGAGGAAGGGAGGGGGGCACGAGGAGAGGAATGAGGCAGCAGCTGTGAAGATGGGGGGGGGTCGGCGGGGAGGGGAAGGCTGGGGATGAAGGCTTTGGTACCAAGTTGTTTGATTTTTCCTTGACAGTAAAATATGATAACTTAAGCCTCCTTATATAGGATGAGGCAAGGGATAGGATTACATTATGGAATCACCAAATAAACAAAATACAATAGTATCACTGAGGGGGTTACTAAACATATATCACTCAACACAAATTGTAGATGTTAACTATAGGTAGGTTCCTATACTTGAAATCATCCATAAAGCTGCCACTTTAATCATGACAAATAGTAGTCCCCACTTTTTTTAGGGTTACTGTATGTTCTTAAGACAGGCAACTCTCCCTACCATATACTTTATCTTAAGATGGTTGTATATGCATAATCTTTTTGTAAGTTTTTTAGTACTTATATCCTCTACAAAGTCAGCTCTGGTTAATTTTGTGACCCATTTAAACTTTTACAGGATGGCAGAGACTTGAGTTCCAACAGTTTTAGTGATAGTTCAGTAAGTGCCTCCCTGGATATTAGCTCTCCTGAGAGTAGTTTATTTGCAAGCACTTCGTCTAACAGAAATTCTGCTGAAAGATCAACTATTTTTGATAAGTCCGATGCAACAAATATGTACATGAAAGGTGCCTCTTCGGATGTTCTCAGGATCAGCACCTCCAGTGCACCTAGCAGCTCTAGTCATGGTTCTGGGCAGGATGATTGTGATTCTCTTGGGGATGTTTATATTTGGGGAGAAGTTATTTGTGACATTTCCACACGTGCAGGCAGCGATAAATATAATCCTTCTATCAGTGGTAAAGCAGATGTCTTGTTACCAAGACCATTAGAGGCCAATACTGTTTTGGATGTCCAGTATGTGGCCTGTGGTGTCAGGCATGCTGCATTGATAACCAGGCAAGGAGAGGTATTCACATGGGGCGAGGAATCTGGAGGGCGCCTTGGTCATGGGTTCGGTTCGGATGCTATTCATCCTCGTCTTCTTGAGCCTTTGTCTGCAAGCAATGTCGATTTTGTTTCTTGTGGGGAGTTTCATACTTGTGCTGTTACACTAGCTGGCGATCTCTACACATGGGGAGATGGAAAGCATTATGCTGGTGTTCTTGGCCATGGTAATGATGTTAGCCACTGTGTACCCAAGAGAGTATCTGGAACTCTGGAGGGAATTCAAGTTTCTTATGTTGCCTGTGGAACTTGGCATACAGCCATAATAACTTCTGCAGGACAGCTTTTTACATTTGGTGATGGTACATTTGGTGTCTTGGGACATGGTGACAGAGAAAGTTGTGCCTATCCAAGGGAAGTAGAATCATTAAAGGGGCTTTGCACCCTTACCGTTGCATGTGGTGTTTGGCATATGGCTGCTGTAGTTGAAGTAATTATGACTCAGTCGAGTGCCAGTGTATCATCTGGAAAGTTGTTTACATGGGGTGATGGTGACAAGTATCGACTTGGTCATGGCGACAAAGAACCACGTCTTAAACCCACTTGTGTGCCTTCACTAATTGATTACAACTTTCAGAAGGTAGCTTGTGGGCACAGCCTTACGATTGGTCTTACCACACAAGGAAGGATCTTTTCAATGGGGAGTACTGTTTATGGTCAGCTTGGAAATCCTCTATCTGATGGGAAATCACCTTGTCTAGTGGAAGACAAACTTTCTAGTGAATATGTTGGAGAGGTTTCTTGTGGTTCCTACCATGTAGCAGTATTGACCACCAGGAATGAGGTTTATACTTGGGGAAAGGGTGCCAATGGAAGATTAGGACATGGTGATATTGAAGATCGGAAAATGCCAACACTTGTTGAGACTCTAAAGGACAGACCTGTTAAACAAATTGCATGTGGGTTGAACTTTACTGCTGCTATATGTCCACATAAGTGGGTTTCAGGTGCTGATCAGTCCCAATGTTCATCCTGTAGACAGCCATTTGGGTTTACACGGAAAAGGCATAATTGCTATAACTGCGGGCTTGTACACTGCCATTCTTGTAGTTCGAAGAAGGCCTCAAGGGCTGCATTATCACCGAATCCTGCAAAACCCTATCGTGTTTGTGATTCTTGTTATCTGAAATTAACCAAAATGGTCGAATCAAATGCTTTAAATATCAAGAGGATCAATTCACCTTTCTTTGCTGGTGAAAAGGTAGAAGCAAAATCAACAAAGACTTCAACATCCAGCAATATGGACTTAACGATGCTTTTAGACTCCAAGACAACTAAGCATGGGAAGAAAATCGAATCTATGCCCTTAATTAGAATTCCACTTTCCTTGGACTCAAACCAAACATTTTCCAGAGCAGGTTGTCAGACAGGAACTCATTCTCTAACCAATTCTAGGGCAAACTCACCTTTTTCCAGGACACTAAGCCCTCCACGCTCCATCACTCCAATTCCTACGACATCTGACCTCTCCATTACCAAAACTGTGGCTGATAGTTTGAAGGAAACAAATGAAACTCTGAATAAACAAGTACATCAACTGCGGGCCGAGGTATATCTATGTCCTTGTTCCTCACCATAAATTCTACCACTTTCCATTTATACACATGTTTTTCCTTTTCCCTTTATTTTGGTTGAGTAAGGAGGAATTGCTATAAAATCTCTTCAATTACTTGGGTTTTTTAGGTTGAAAGCCTTAGAAAACACTGTGAACTTCAAGAGCTTGAGTTGCAGAAGTCAGCGATGAGAGCCCAAGAAGCTATACAACTTGCCGCTGAAGAATCTGCCAAGACAAAAGCAGCAAAGGAAGTTATGAAGTCCTTAACAGCCCAGGTAATTCTTCCAGCATATCTACAATAACAGTCAGGTTTTGACTAACATATTTTTGTTTTGTTTTATTTTGAGTTGTTTTGGATGGCTAAGCGATTTCTTCTATTTAAGGAGAATCAGGACTTCTAATCCTTTGCATTGCTGTAACGACTTGTTTTTCCTTTTTAATTTAGGTTTTTTTTTGTCAGACAGCTTCATCAACAGCAGCACAACTTCACAAGCTAGTTTTTTTCCTCGAGAAATTAGATTTTCATCTCCCGGATATAGCAAAAGGAAAAGGGTAGGCGACCATAGTTTGTAGTCATATGTACTTCTCTACTATGGATCACCTTATTTATGGCAAGGTTTCTTATTGATTACTGGTATGGAATCAGAATATATGAGACTCAAGTTTAGTGATTTTTTGAAGATAATATGTAGACATGCAAAAGATAAGGGATATACAATGCATTTCCAATTCAAGGATGAAGCAACAACAACAAAGTCTTTTCCCACAATTAAGAAGGGTCGGCTACATGGATTCTTCGCATCCATTCAGATCTATCTTTGGTCAATCTCGGGCTTATACCCAAAAACTAAGATCCCTTCGTATAGTCTCTTTCCAACACTTCTTGGGTCGTTCTTGCCCTATCTTAGACGGCTCAACATCCCAACACTCGCATCAACTAATTGGTGCATCAGCTGACCTTCTTTGCAAATGGCCAAACCATCTTAAGTGGTTTTCTCGCATCTTATCCTCGATCGGAGCTAGACAAACTTTCTTTCTGATTGCATCATTCCGAATCCGATCTTTACGTGTGTGTCTACATATCCACCTTAGCATTTTCATTTCTACTCCAACCATTCTTTGCACATGTCTATGGTTCACATGCCAACATTCAGATCCATAGAGCATAGCGGGTCTCACGGCTGCTTTGTAAAACTTTCCTCTAATTTTTAAACGATTTTTCTTATCACAGAGAACATCAGAGGCTCCTCTCCACTTTAGCCAGCCTGCATTTATTCTATTAGTAACATCTCCATCAATTTCGCCATTATGTTGCAAAATAGATCCCAGATATCTAAGAAAATCTCTCTTTGGAATGTTATCGTCACCAATCTTCACCTCGATTCCTTCACCATTGCTTCCATCAAAGGTTATGTTAGTTGAATCAAGGATGAAGAAATTGATAAATTCTACTAAGAATCAATTTATGTTAGTTGAATTTGCGAGGAGCTCCATTAGCAAACAAAATCATAAAATTGCAATCAAATGAAAATAAAGAAGCAATGAAATCCACCCATTTACATGAGACTGAATGTTTGACTATCATTCATAGATATGTACTGCCTTGCTTTAAATATCATGTTGATATATTCTATATATTATCGCAGTGGATGCTCTGGTGGTAGAGCAGTGTGCTTACCATCCAAAAGACCAGGGTTCAAATCCCCCCTTAACAAGGGTTGCGTTAGGTAGCCGACGACCGGCGTAGAATAGTCAGATTTTCAACACGAATTTGATAAGAATCCATGTAGTCGACTCTACTTAAATTGGGAGAAGGCTTTGTCATTTATTGTAGCAGTGGATGTTGGATATCGACTATGTTGTAAAAATCAGTCGACTAGTCCGATTAGTCGACTCGGTGGGGTAACATAGTCGACTAGCCATAGTCGCCCTATAATCGGGTCGACCCGATTACTCGTCCGAGTGATCGGTGTAGTCGACCGAGTAAGCGGTTGCCTTTTGCATCAAAGACTTCAGGACCTAAAAACCGATTACCCGAATAAATCGATATGAAGAGTTTCTGTTATACAGATACTCTCCCCTCGTGTTTTCCTCTCCTACACTCCCGACCCCCGCAACCCTAGCTCCCAACTACGACGCCTCCCACTCGCCGCCTCACTGCCTCGCTGCTCCATCACCGTCTCGCCGCCTCACCGCTACTTAGTCACCGCCTAGCCACTGCCCCATTGCCGCCTCGACGTAAGCAACTTCGCCGCTTGCCTCCTATGACCCAGGTTAGGGTTTTTTATTTTTTATTTTTTCATTTTTTATAACTTTATTATATGAATAGAACATGCACTAGATCCTATCATTTAGGTTGTATATTAACATAGTATACTTTATTATAATTGCATCACTAGAATCCTAATCATTATATAAACTTGTATGTTGGCACACCCTAATCATTTTTTCTTTTTTGAACTTTATTATATGATTTGAACACTGTATGTTGGCATTTAGGTCAACTTAGACATTCTTATATGATTGGCGTTGGCTAGCTTATATATTCAATTTGCTCAACTTAGAAATTCTTATATGGTTGTCATTGGTCTATTTGTTATATAATCTCTTCATTCAACTTGTGATTTTGTTAGTTAAGTACAAAGTTCAACTTGTGAGTTGAGTTAGCTTTGTGTTTGTTGATTGCCTGAATTGTGAGTTTGTTGACTATGTAGATGGCTACACCTCCGGCGAACGTTGCTTCCGGTAGCGACTCGTCTTTTTATGTGCCTCTAGGATCAACTGATCCTGCATGGCAATACAGTTACCTTGCGAACCGTACGTATCCAAATACAATCACTTGCAGATTATGCAAGAAGATTGTCAAGGGTGGTATGTATAGGTTCAAGCAACATCTAGCATACCGAAGAGGGAACGTAACTGCATGTCCCAAGATGGACGGGGAAACGAAGAAGAAGATAATTGCGTACCTTGATGATGTTGCCAAAAAGAAGTAGCAGAAAACCGCTGATGTTCATGAGATGAGGGAGGAAGTTGATATCACTGGAGATGTGGGTTCGACGAAGAGATCACAAGTCTCCGAATCCTTGGAGCAGATTGTCGTAATGGAAGGGTCATTACATCAGATGACCATCAAGGATGCATTCTCCAAGGATCATCTTGATAGGGTTACATCATACATATCCTAGTGGGCATATACATTAGCGATTCCGTTTTATGCATTGATGATGAAAAACTTCTTGCAGATGGTGGGGGCGATTGGGAAGTACGGGCCTGTACTAAAGCCTCCCACGAGGTATGAGCTTAGTGGTATGCTTCTGAAGAAGGCAGTGAAGTAGATTCACGATGGCTTGCAGTGTCATCGTGATACGTGGACATCAGCGGGATGCTATTTGATGACTGATGCATGGACGGATAAATGAGGAAGGAGCATCATCAATTTTTTTGTCAATTGCACCTTTGGGACTTCATTTTTGAAGTCCATAGATGCATCAGATGGGGCTCACACTGCTGAATACATCTGCAAGTTGGTGGAGGAGTTCCATGAAGTGGGAGTGGATAAAGTGGTTCAAATTGTGGTGGATAAGGCATTCGCCAATGTAGCAACAAGAAGATTGTTGGTCACCAAATATCCGCAAATTTGGTGGACTCCGTGTGCCTCGCACTCCATTGATCTTGCTTTGGAGGAGATAAGCAGAGAGATAAAGGTGAGGAGTGCAATAACAAAGGTGAAGAGGCTTACGGTGTTCATCTACTCTCACACCAAAACTCTAACCTTGATGCGCAAGTTCAATAGCAAGAGGAACATTGCAAGGCCCGACCAAACAAAATTTGAACCACTTTTCTCACTCTTGAGAGCCTAAATGTGAAGAAAGACAAGCTGAGATTGATGTTTTCCTCATAAGAGTGGAGAAAATGCAAGTGGTATAAGACCAAGAAGGGAGAAGCAACGAGTTCAAATTTATTCAACCCTACGTTCCTGATCCATTCAACACATGCCATCAGAGTTTTCACTCCATCGGTTAATTTATTGCGTGTGGTTGATGCAGATAGACGCCCATCCATGGGCATTGTCTACGGAGTGCTTGAAGAGGCCAAGCGGGAAATAATTGCATCATTCAATAGCGTGGAGTCGTCTTATAAAGTTTTTGTGGATGCCGTTACCTCCAAGACTAAAGGGAGGCTCGATACTCCATTGCATCTAGCAGCTTATTACATGAACCCATTTTTCTTCTACACTGAGTCTCATGGTGATCTAGATGTTAGGGTGAGGAGAGGTTTTAAGGAGTGCATGGAAAAATTAAATCCAGATTTGGATATACAAGATGCAATTATCAAGGACGAGCTTCCGGTATAGACTTGGTCGTGGAGATTTTAGCAAGCCTTTAGCTGTGAGACAGAGGATGACAAATAATGGTAATTTTGATCCAGGTATTTCAGTCATTGTTTGCCATTAGTGTTAATCATTTATTTTATTATATTGACCAATTCTCTTGTTGAGAAGAGAGATAAAATGTGATGAGATGTTTATTCCATAGAGCTAGGGTCTCTTATATAGAGAGAAAACCCTAAAAAGTACAAGGGTTACGGAACTCGAAGGGTCACGGGGGGTTACAGACTCGAAGAGTCACAGATAGTTACGGAACCCAAAGGGTCATGGGAGGTTACGGAATCCGAAGGGTTACAAACATAAATGTAAATCTAATAACTCTAACACTCCCCCTCAAGCTGGAGCCGAGAAAGCTACAACTTGTAACAAAAAGAAAAAGTATACACCACATCTTCACACGAAGCATCATAAGAACATATGTCTGCTGCTGGTAGAAGACCTCGCTCGAGGACGAGTCTGCGGCTTTCAGGTCACTGGAACGTATCTCTGCCATGCCTGTGGAGTCGCTGCGATATCAGGTCACTGATGAGCCAAATTTACGAATGGACTAAGGTGAATAAAATCTAGCGAAGGTCGTTGCGACCTCAGTCACTCGAAACTCAGCTCAACAAGAAAAAGAAGGAACAGACCACCAATCAAGCAGATAAAATCAAAGAAAATCAAATAGTGGCCCTGGCTACGAGATTAGCATGGTGTAGCACCCAGGGTCGGACTCAGGGAGTACGAGTTGGCTTCGCGACCTACGAAGTAGTCGAAAAAGAAAAGAAAATAAAAACAACAAATTTTTTGGTAGTTTTTAATATTTTTATATATTTTTTGGATTTTTAATAATGGAGAAAGAGAATAAAAAGGCAAAAACAATCAACTTCAACCAATTATTTAAATACTCAAAAATGGTCCAAAAATTCAAACAAAAATATTTTTAGGTTTTATATGTTTTTTACTGTTTTTGATGAATTTTTGAGAATTTTATAATTTTTATAGAATTTTCTAAAAATAAAAGAAGGCAGAACTAAAAGCAAACTGTTCAGTCAGGCTTGGAGGACCAAATTAAAATATAAAATGGTCTTAAAAGAGCCTGGAGGTATTTTTTTATGAAAAATAGAAACAATGAAGAAAATTCAGGAAAAGAAATTGTGATTTTTTGAGTTTTCTATGACTTTTTAGAATTTTTATGAGTTTTTGAGGGTTTTTTAATTTTTAAGCTTTTTATAAATTCAAAAATAGCCAAATTCACGCAGAAAATCAAACAAGCAAAAACAAGCAAAACTTAATTTTATTTGAATTTTTAAAAGGGTTTTAATATTTTTTAAGAATTTTTAATCTGGACAGAGGCAAAAACAAAGGTTTTTAAATTTTTAAAATTACTAAAAAGCCACAAAAATGTACCCAAAAATTAATGAAAATTTTACACAGTGGCAGGAGCGCTGTATTCAATTTTCACACGATTTGGGTTAAATTTGATCTTTTATTTAAATAAAAAACAATCACACAGTGCACAGGGACCTATTCGCAATAAAAAGTATTTCTAAGGGCTAAAAAGTAACAAGTCCAGGAAGCTAAGGGTCCCTCGTGCAAAATTTCCAAGTCCCCACGCGCGCTGCACGTGATCTGGGCACAGAGGGACCTAAATGTGATAAACTTACTTCCTAGGACTTATTAGCAACAGGAGCTAAAAGTCCAGGGAAGAAGTTGCAAAATACCCAAATATTTCAATACATGTCGAATAAAAGTGTTCACAGGGGTATGGATGCAAATATCAAAAAGTATATTTCATTCAATAACACCTTAAAACATTAGCCCAGATAATGCAAATTCACCAAACATCACGTGACGAAGCACGTGTCTCACATATACAGGGATGAAAATGCAAATACTATAAAGGTCCAGGTCCTAGGTGCAATTATCCAAAAATAAAAACAACTATATTCTATATTTACAGAACTAAATAATAAAAACGAAAACGAAAAGGGCCTAAGGGTAAATTACCTTTTATTATCCGAGGGCTGGAGGCGCGCCACGTGTGAGATCTGACGGCTGAGGTGCGCTGCGCCTCTACGAAGGACTCCGGCTCGGATCTGATGGCTGCGGGGTAACCACGTGGCTGATCAGACGGTCGTGGATCAAGGGCACCCTGTCGCTGGATGGAGGGCGATGAGGCGGCCACGTGTCGATCGGACGGTGGCTGATATAGGCCTCCTCTTCGCCTGATCGAGCGGTCCAGATGAAGTCTGGAAAGTCGGGGCTGAACGGACGGCTCCGGAGGATCCTGGAAGAACACGGCTCCGGCGAACTTCGCCGGAGCACCACGGTTGCGCTGGACCTCCTCGGGGGCTGCAAAGTTATGGAACTGAACCGCCAAGGTCCCCCGCAGATGGTGGGCTCCTCCGATGACGTCAAGAAGCTCCAAGGAGCCCCGACGACGAAGGCAGAGCTGGAGCTCTATGCCTAAGTGTCCAGACCCTCAGATGGGTCTTGTTGGCCCTGCAAAACAGCACGAGACGACTCCTGGGTCGAGGGCAAACTGCCTCGACCCGGTGAGAGGCGAAATGGGTGGTTGGTGTGTCGGGGCGGCACCCTCCGACGATGTGACGACGGAGGAGGGTGGACTCCCAGTTCTGGGGCGAACTGGGTTGGATGGACTGGCGTAGAACGTGAAGAGGAGTATGTCGAAGCTGATGGCGTCGTCCGATGATGGAATCGATGCGTAAGGTAACGTGAATTGATCGGAGACGGCGGCGGAGGGATTTGGGGCTAATAAAAAATTAGAGCAAAATAGGAAGAATTAAGGCTACCTGGTGAAGGTGGTCGACTGGGGATGAGCTCGCGGAGCTCTGGTCGTCGCCTCGAGGGTCGTCGGAGGCCCGAGGCTCGAGCGTTGCTCTTGGCGGCGCACGACGACAAGAAGACGCCGGATCAGTGGCGAGGAGCTCCTCCTCCTCTCTGCAACACTCCAATCCAACGCTGTCACTCGAGGGAATCGGGTGGAGGTCCTGGGTGGAAGAAGCGACGCCAAAGATGACGTGAAATGGCGGCCTGAGCTGGAGTTTTATACGGCTAGGGGTCCGGCTAGATGAGGGTCGGGCGAGCATATCGGAGCTCGGATCCCTAGGCAAAACGCCGGGCGTGGATCTCGGATGCAAGAGGAAGGATTAGGACCCGAGATTTAAGGATTTGATGGTCGGATTACTGCGCGAAAATTAGGCGAAATCGGGTCAGAGCGCAGGATCTACGGGCTGGTGGTCCAAGGGGGGAAGTTGATCGGGGGTCAATATCCCTCGTGGACCAATGGAAGCACGCCATTTATCAATTATTTGGAAATTAAATAAAAAATAGTAAATGGCCGAATTTCGAAAAAGTTAAAACATGAAAAATGTTTCTTTATTTTTACATTAATTTTTGGTGATTTTTATTTATTTTTTTGAAGTAAAAATAAGGTATTTATAATATAGTATTATTATATAGGTATATACAATTTACATTTTTGATTTTTAATTTTTAATTATTTCTTTTTATATATTTTATCCTAATTTTATAATTTATTTATTTATAGAATAAAATTTGGAATAATATGGTATTTTTATTTTGTTTTTATTAATTATTTATAAGGGTTAAATAAATAGTTTTAGTTATATACATACATGGTATATGTACAAGGTTGGAAATTGATTTTATTTTATTTTTATTTTTATGGTTTTTATTTTATTTATTTACACTAAGAAATATGGGATGAGAAAATATTTTTATTGAGTTTTTATTTATTTATTTATAAGGGAAAATAAATATATGAGTGGTTCTATGTACATGGCATCTATACAATGATGAATGGCATTTTTATTTATTTTTATTTTTGTTTTTTCCATTTTTATTTTTATTTAATATTTACAAATATATACATATTCAAAAAAATGTATTTTTATTTAGAGGAATTTTTTTATAAACACAGGTATATGTACACATGAGCTTCCTTATCTCTCTCTACTTGTGTTCTTTTTGCGGTCAGGCCCATGCCTCCCTTGGGATTAGGTTGCTCAATATTTATTCTAAATATCTCCCTCTTTTTCTTTTATTTCTTTATTCTTTTATTTATGCACAAAAACATGCTAATTATTGTATTTTACACAATGCATGCTGAATGATAATTATTGCTATTTACAGATATCTACATGTGTTTTGCATAGGTTTTGTAGCTAAAATAAAAGAATAAAGAGTGATGAATGGGTATTCATCACCCCCCTATACTTAACTTTGCTAGTCCCTTAACAAACACTTATTTGAAAAAGAAGTGAAAAAGGAAAAAGAAAAAGAAAAAGAGGAGAAAATGCATGGATCAATGCTGATTATTAAACTTGCCTTCACTAAATTGAAATATGGAGCTCGATCAGATCTTTGGATTATTAATGTGTCGGAACCTTATTTGGACTTAGGTTTAAAACTCAACAACCTCTAAGATCCACTAATCTATAATCAAGACTGCTCAACAATCCAGATCAGAACAAGTCTACATACACAAAACCTGAAGACTATGAATCTTTCCTTGTACAGTGTAAGTAAGGTATAGCTCTCCACCTCAGAAGTAGCAACTTGACAACCCTCCCCAACAAGGTAACTCTATGACCCTAATCTGGCCACTCTTTCCTCGAGGAGCGGGGTATTCCCTTCTAAGTTCAAGTTCAACCGGCTCAAGAAGAGGGGGAAGAAGAGAATGGACTATGGCCAGTGTAGCCATGTATCCTTGGGAGCTCAACCAGTGTAGCTAAGTCTCCCTGCTGCAAGCTACATAAGATGGAACATGAGTCTCAAGCTTTGCTTATTTGCACTATATACATACTCCGGTGGGATTATCATTTTCTATCAGACCCACCACTTTTTTGGAGTTATTTTCTTTTTGCATTTTTTTCAAGTGCATCTATACAACATATTTACATGGTGCATCATATGTACATAAGGAGTTTTTCCTCTTGAGCCAGTAGACTATCCCTCTTTTGAAGCATTATTGCAACCCACAACTCCTGTCGTTAGACCTCATGGCAACCAGACCAAGTTGAGACGCACTTCCTTCACTAAAAGAAGAAGAGAGGTTCCGCCTAGAAGTACTACCCTCATATGCTACCCCAAGCCAAGGAAGACTGCCTCCTCACCACCTCATCCGTTGAGAGCTCGGTGTAAAGTACGGGTCCAAGTCAAGCCATTGTCTATATGAGTCATGTGTGTGTTGTTAAGTGCTCTACTTAGGCTCATTGAGATGACATGTGATCATAGCCTAGTGGCCTCAAAGAATTAAGTCACCATAGACCTGAAAAGCCTTAACGCTAAGCCCTATAAGGTTCCTCTTATAATTAGGTGGATTAAGATCTTAATCAAGCTCCATTTCTCAATTTAATTCCAGACTAGTTTAAATGTCAACTATAATCCGGGAAAAACTATACATATATATACAAAGATGCTATTTACACAATATTTACACGAATGCAAAAAATTTTGAAAAATGTTTTGAAATCATGAATGTGTGTATGAATGCAAGTTTTGCAAAATATTTACACAAATTTACACAAGGTTTTTGCAAACTTTTGATTTTCAAAACATTTTGGAAAAATTTTGTACTATATACATAGTTTTGATATACATATATTTACACACAAGTTACACAAAAAGTTTTTACAAACATTTTTACAAAAATAATTTGTAAAATAGCTATGTATGTGCAAATAAAAGAATGTTTATTTACAGGAAATTTTTTTAATTTTTATGGATTTTTGGGTTTTTAGCCATTTTTATTTATTAACACACTCACACAAAGTACGAGTTATGGCTAAAGTATATATGAAATATACACACCCCCGCTATACTTAGCTCGAACGATGTCCTCCGAGTCAAGAGCGATGAAGAAGACATAACTCGTGCTTAGTATAGGGAAGTGAAAAGGAAGGCTATATACAAAGACGAATGAAAGAATAGAAATCAAGAGGGTCTCGATTTTCCCCCTATACTTGGGATCAAATAATCCTAAGTATAGCAGGCTGTACACGAAGGGAAAACCGAGTTAAGAATGTACAGTGTCTACCCCCCCCTATACTGAGGGTAAAATGTCCCTAAGTATATGCAGGAAAAACAGGGGAAAATGAATCAAAAGAATACCTGAGAGTCCTACATCCCCTCTATACTTAGGGTAAAGTACACCCTAAGTATAACATAATCAACAGATGAGAAAAGGGATGTGAGTCTAAAGAATAGAGTGATATGGGAAACTAGATCTATACAAGTCGGGAGAACAGTGATAATCAGGCGTGAGATGCAATAGATGTGAGTCAAAAGACCACATCTCACGCAAATTGAATAGGTGCAACATCAACGACCCGCGGCTCATGATCAAGATATGGCTTGAGCCGCTGACCGTTCACTCGAAAGGTACTCTCAGAAGACAACTCAGATATGTCAATACTCCCATTGTCATGTACCTTTCTCACCAAATACGGTCCCTTCCATTTGTTCTGTAGCTTCCCTGGAAATAGACGAAGCCTAGCATCAAACAGCCATACTCTCTATCCTGGCTCAAAATGCTTGTGGCTGATATGAGAATCATGCCACTCCTTCACTCTTTCCTTGTACTGTAGGCTGTTTGAGAAGGCGGTATCACGAAGCTCCTCCAAGGCTGCTAACTCTGCCCTCCTCTGATCTCCTACACTATCTGGATACAAAAGTATATCAGTGACAACCCAAAGTGACCTATGTCTCAGCTCAACAGGTAAATGACACGGCTTGCCATAAACGAGGCGAAAGGGAGATGTGCCCAACGGTGTCTTGAAAGACGTCCTATATGCCCACAAGACCGAGTCCAAAAGCTGTGACCAATCCTTTCGGTCAGGGCGGACGACTTTCTGCAATATAGTCTTGATCTACCTGTTCGACACTTCGGCAAGACCATTCGTCTGAGGATGATATGGAGTGGCAACTCGATGGTTTATGCCGAACTCGCTAGCAAGGGCCTTTACCTTGTCGTTGACGAAATGAGACCCCCCGTCAGATGTCAACACTCGAGGTATCCCGAACCGTGAAATGATATGCTTCATCAAAATTCTGCAAATAGTCCTAGCATCTGCGGTTCGGGCGGGGATGGCCTCAACCCAATGACTCACACAATCCACGACCAACAGAATGTACTCGAATCCCTGACTCTTAGGGAATGGACCCATGAAATCGATGCCCCATGCGTCAAAAACCTCACAGAAGTGAATGGGCTACATCGGCATCATATCACGCTGTCCACAAGTGCCCATCCTCTTACAGTCAGTACACCTCTTCACGAACTCATCAGAGTCCTTGAAGAGAGTAGGCCACCATAGGTCGGATTGGAGCACCTTCTGTGCCGTTCTCCTCCCAGAGTGATGTCCTCCTGCCTCAAGCTTGTGGCAGTAAGTGAGGACGCTATGGTGCTCCTCCTGAGGAATGCACCTACGCCAGACACTATCCCCTCCTTCATGGTAAAGGATGGGATCCTCCTAGTGGTAGAACTTGGCCTTCGCGAGGAAGGTCTCAAGTCTCTTTCTGGGCCAATCTTGTGAAACTTTCTTAGCATCAAGAAAGTTCACAATATCGGCGTACCACGGGAGAGAGGCGATAGCAAGGATCGCATCATCTGGGAAGGTCTCACATATAGGCTCAGTCTGCTCAGAATCCTCAAGATGCTCTAATCGGGGGAGATGATCCGCCACCACATTCTTGACTCTAGGCTTATCCTTAATCTCTATGTCAAACTCTTGGAGTAGAAGGATCCATCTGGTCAATCTGGCTTTGGCATCCTTCTTTGCCATGAGGTACCTGATGGCGGTATGATCAGTGTATATGGTCACTCTAGATCCGATGATGTAAGATCTGAACTTATCTAGGGCAAAAACTATGGCTAGCATCTCCTTCTCAGTGACAGTGTAGTTCCGCTGTGCGGCATCCAATGTACGGCTAGCGTAGTGAATGGCAAATGGGACTCCATCCCTCCTCTGTCTCAACACGGCCCCGACGGCAAAATCGGAGGCATCCGTCATGATCTCGAATGGGAGAGACCAATCAGGCGGCTGGAGAACAGGAGCCTCAACAACATATCTCTTTGAGAGTCTCAAACGACGAAAGACACTTGTCATCGACAAGGAACTCGGTATCTTTCATCAGAAGATCAGTCAACGGTCGGGCAATCCTACTGAAATCATGAATGAAGCGTCGGTAGAAACCGACGTGCCCCAGAAAAGACCGTAACTGCCGCAAGTTGGACGACGGTGCGAGTTTTCTAATGACATCTACCTTGGCCGGATCAACCTCCATGCCCCTGTTGGAGATGATATGGCCAAGCACCGTCCCTTGAGTCACCATGAAGTGACTCTTTTCCCAAGACAGCACTAGGTGAACCTCAATGCATCGCTGAAGGACTCGGTCTAGGCAGTTAAGACAGGAGTCGAATCCGTCGCCGTAGATCGAGAAATCATTCATGAAGACCTCCAAGCACTCCCCCACCATGTCCGAAAAGATAGACAACATGCATCTCTGAAAAGTCGCAGGGGCGATGCATAGCCCAAATGGCATACGTCTAAAGGGGTATGTGCCAAAGGGACATGTGAATGTGGTCTTGTCCTGGTCCTCGGGAGCGATGTCTACCTGATTGTAGCTCGAGTACCCATCCAAGAAACAATAGTGGCTCTTCACTGCCAGTCTCTCAATGATCTGATCTATAAAGGGCAGGGGAAATGATCCTTCTTGGTGGCCTGGTTGAGTCGTCTGTAATCTACGCAGACCCGCCAAGAAGTGGGTACCCTGGTAGCGATCTCCTCTCCAGACTCGCTGACAACTGTAGTGATGCCCGTCTTCTTGGGCACCACATGCAACGGACTGACCCACTTGGAGTCGGAGATGGGGTAGATAAAATCGGCGCTCCACCATTTCGAAATCTCCTTCATGACAACCTCTCTCCTATTCAGGTTCAACCGCCGCTGGAACTCACGCGACGGCTTTGCCTCCTCGAGATAGATATGGTGGGAGTACAGGGCTGGACTTATCCCCTGGAGATCGGCTACGCTCCATCCTATCGCCTTGCGGTTCTTTTCAAGAACCCCCATCAGACGGGATTCTTGCTCTCCAGTCAAATCGGCGGAGATAATGACTGGGTACATCTCATGCTCACCCGCAAGGAATCTATACTTCAGCGACGTAGGAAGTGGCTTCAGCTCTGGACAACTGGGTGCTGGCGGATCTGGCCTCTGAAAACTCTGAGTGAAGGCTGCCAAATCTGCATGGGAGAACTGAAACTCTCGCTCACAATCTGAATCTGGAGAAGGATGCTCTGCTGGACTGTCTCCGCTCTGCCTGTCATCTACCTCCTCCCTAGCTGCAGGCTCAGTAGAAGTCAGATCTGGTATGAAATCATCAAACTCTGCCCAATCAAAATCTGACTTCGAGGGATCTGTATCATCATCACAAAACTCTGTTTCACGGTCAAGAACTGGCTCTGCCGACTGAAAAGTATCCTGGAGCAGGAATGCGCTCTCCAAGCTCTCCTCTGTTGGCGTCTCTGCATCTGCGGACTCTGAAGGTGAGAGGATGGCCTGTACGACTGGATCTGCCCAAACTGTCTCATCATCTGTAATCACGAAGTCGCAGTCCTGATGGATGTCGAGCCCTGCATCTGTCATCTGCTCTGAATCAGTGGTCGGCTCTGAGCATGCTGCATCTCTGACTCTGATGTCCTCGACCGTCTCTATTTGTACACTTTCGCCCTAGACGCGAAAGTATACCTTCCCGCTATCATGGTCGGTCACTGCCTTGGCTGTAGCCAAGAATGATGGGGGTATCGGTCACTGACTCAGGGATCTCCATGTCCAACACAACGAAGTCCACGGGGAATTGCAGGCCCTGAATCTTGACGACAACGTCCCTCAACAACCCTTTCGGCCTCTTGACAGATCGATCAACAAACTGAAGGACTGTCCTGCTCTGTCGTAGAGTGCGCAACTCGAAGCGGTCGAGAAGGGCTGCCAGAAGTAGGTTAATCGATGAACCGCTGTCTAATAGAGTACGATCGAACCTCTGCTCTCTGATGTGGCATCTGACATAAGGGGCTCCTGAATCTGGCCCCTTGGCTGGCAGACGGTTCTGGATCGCGAAACACGTGGCTCTGGTCAGCACATGGATTTCAGACTGGTGGTTCCTCATCTTCCTCCTAACTGTGGTCCTGTCTCTGAGTGATCTCTGGAGTAGAGGGATGTGCTGCAAAGCCTCCAGAAGAGAGCTTAATGTGGAAGCAGTCGATCATCTGCTGGCTGAACTCTTCCTGCTGCTTCTTTTTTGGATTTTTTATTTTTTCCCCCTTTCTCATGTGAAGTGCTCTAGGGAAGGGGATCACAGGGTCCTTCTCAGATGAAGGACTAGGAGAGGGTCTAGGCTGCTCAACGGCAGAATCCACACATACATCAAGCACCACAGGTGGATCAGAAGAAAACAAACCCTTTCCTTTATTGCCAGAAGTGTCTTGAGATACATGAACAAAAGGAAAGACTACAGGACTCTCAGAAGTAAAATCGGTGGCATCAGCACCACCCTCGGCTGGTCGACTCGCGGCCTCAGCACCGCGCCATGGCTCGGCAACACTGGTAGCGTCAGTACCACCTCCTCCATCTGGTGAAGCGACGACCTCACTACCGTCGGTGGGATCAGCATCCATGGTGGCGTCAGCACCACCGTCATCATCTCTAGCGGCATCAACACCGCTCTCTTCCTCGCCTGGCGCTTTGGAAGTGTCCTCGGGGTGTCACTCAGACGAGGCGCCACCTGCTGGCATCCTACCGCTCCTAAGTGTGACAAAATCAGTATCAAATAGATAGGCAGACATATCACCAAAAGAATCACTCGGAGTGGCATACTCTGTGAAATCTACCTGCTCAGACTTCCTCTTGAGGTTGTTCGGGTTCGGCTCGATCTGGGTAGGGATGACGGCCTTCCCTCTCACAATCTCCCGCATCTCCTGGCGGAACTCGTCCATCTCCCGTCTAAAAGTAGCCTGCTGATTGGTAAGGAGGCGGGCTATGTCGTCTAAGGCGGGGTTCTCATAGGATGGCCCATGAGAACCTGACGGGTGGCCTCGCTGGTAGTGAGGCTGCTGCTGCTGCTGGTGCTGCGGGTGAGAGGGGTATGACTGGGGATGATACTGCTGCTGAGGCTGATCACGCCTCCAAGAATGTCCATACTGTTGTGACTGCGGGTGAGAGGGGTAGGACCATACTGTTGTGACTGCTGCTGATGCTGCTGCTGGTACACTGGGGGCTGCTGCTGCTGGTGATCTCTCTGATGGTCATACTGGCCACCCTGACCTGAAGGCTGTTGCTGGGAACTGGCACCTCCGGCGGACCAAAGGAATCCGGGATGATCTCGTCGGATACCGGGCTGGGGGCGGTCGTACCAAATCCCGTTGACATCTATCAACGGCTCCTGGTCATAGGTGGCTGGTGGGAGTACGGCCAGAGGCTGATCCGGCTGGTAGACCACCATCTGCGTGTCTGGAGATGGTGGCGACTGGTAGTGTGGCTGCGGCTGTTGGTACGGCTCCGCCTGTACAAGGTGGACCTGTCTAGGCTGCTGGTGGCTGGAGCGCTGGGACGAGCTGCCGGTGCTACTCGGATCGCCTCATGCCTGAAGACGGGGCTGGGAAGTCGTCTGTGCCTCCTGGAGACACATGAGCTGTGTCTTCAGGTCACTCAGAGTCTGTGCCATCTGCTCCATCTGCGTGATGCCCTGGCACTGCTTCTTCTCTATAATCTCCATCCGGTCCAGCTTCTTGCTGATGATATCCATGTCAGCGGCTGTGGAATCGGCCTGTGCTGCTGCCGCTGACGAAGTGGATGG
This sequence comes from Ottelia alismoides, assembly GCA_037367405.1. NCBI lineage: Eukaryota > Viridiplantae > Streptophyta > Magnoliopsida > Alismatales > Hydrocharitaceae > Ottelia > Ottelia alismoides. The sequence continues at coordinate 697,289 of JAZKJV010011308.1, forward strand.
ACCAGCGTCGACCCGTGCGATCCTCTGGTACTGCACGGTCTGTGGCTGGGGGCGTCCCTGTGTGTAGAGGAAGGTCTTGGACATCACCGTGTAGTTCTCGACCATCTCCTCGTAGATGGCCCAGACCTGGTCCTCATCCTTGGCGAAATAGGACCCGCCACAAGAAGCATTCACCAGGTCCTGTAGCTCTGGTGTCAGCCCGCAGAAGAAGCTCTGAACAAGGTTCGGCTTCGAGATCTCATGGTGCGGGTATCTATCTATCAACTCTCTGAACCTCTCCCATGCCTCATGGAATTGCTCATTGGGGAGCATGTAAAAGTTGCTGATCAGGGCCCTCGCTGCATTCGTCTGCCCGAGTGGATAGTACTTGTTCAAGTACTCGGTGCGGAACTGCTCCCAGGTGTAGACAAACTTTTTCAGATGCTTCTGCCAGGTGGTTGCTTTGTCTGCTAGTGAGAAGGGGAAGGCAATCATGCAGATGGTATCCTCGTCCACCTGTCTGTCGTGGACGGTGCTGCATATCTTCAAGAACTCCTGTAGGTGGAGATGGGGCTCCTCTGTGGCGAGCCCATGCAACCGGGGGAGGAGCTGCAAAGTGTTCGGGGGGAATTTGAAGTCCCCCACGATGGCTAGTAACACGACCCAACGGTGCGTCAAAGTCGATCCGGGGTTGTGTAACTCCCGCATCGGTCTCGGCTTGTCCGGTGCTGCCGCTGCTGCAGCGGCTGCTGCTGTGGCTGCGGTTGCGGCTGCTGCTGCGGCTGCTGCTGCATCATCGGGTCTCCTCGGCCTGTCTCCTGGCCCGCGCTGGTCGCGGGCGGCTCTCATCTGCTCCATCTCGCGCTTCATCTCAATCATAAAAGCTCCCTGATCCCTCAACTGCTACTGAACTGTCTCGAGGGAGGCGATCAGGGTGGAGTTGATCGCACCCTGGTCCATGATGAAGGTCTGCTGGGGCTGGGGACCTCTGGTAAAATCGTCACTGCTGCCGGCCATGGTCTCTGCAAAGGCAAAAGACCCAAACTCAGGTGCCGATAAATCATCTGACTATGGTCTCTCATCTGGCACGGGTATCTCTGGACTAATAGAATGGTGGTCGAGGGGGAACAGGGTGGAGTCGAACTCGGGTTCGGAGAGCGGGTCTCGGCTCTCGCGAACCAACCTAGATGAGCGGGCAGAAGTGCTGGGGAGCGGTGCAGCCAGAGGCTGCCTAAGGGACCTTCTGCCCATCATCTTGATCTGGCGAGTCGGGCGGATGGGATCTGGAAACACAATGATCAGCAAACAAACCCCTGATTCACCTACTCAACGCGAGCTGAAGACCGTAAGAGTTCGGTCAATTATCTTGTCAGTTTTTATTAGGTGCTCAAGTCAAGATAGCAGAGCGATTACGTGACCTGTTGGGAATCCGGTTCCCCCAGGAGACTGGCCCGATCCCGAACTAGATCTTTCCCAGCTAGTACAAGCCGCGGACCATTTACGGGCTACCCGATTGGCTCGCTCTGTTAAGGATATCGCGGCCCGCTTTACCGAAGATCGGAGCGATCCTCACTGGAGAACGACTAGCCCAGAAGCAGTAGTCTGAAGGAAGTCCAGATGTAGCTCTATCCTAGGGTGCGGGTCACTCTCTCGCACATGTAAACCAGACAAGGAGGGGGTTGCTCTCCTCAAGACAAGTTTTTCTGGTGTGGTGTCTTTTAGGGTTAAATAGAGTTAACAGTCCCAATTTTATGGTTTGAATTTTTAGGTATTTTTCAAATAAAAACAAACGCCTAACGAATTTTTCGGTTCTCCTAGTTATTTAAGTCCAAAAACGGGGGGAGAAGTCGAAAAAGCCGATGCGCGTGAAATCAATGATGCATGCAGAGTAAGAAATGCGTACCTAACTCCAGCAGTCTACATGCAAAATGTTCCGTGCAGAATTGAAAGGCATAAATAAAACTACCTAAATGATGCAAGCGGAAATTCGAGCCCTAAGCAAGCAGTTCTACTCGAAATAACAGTGGCTAAGTGGTCAATCAAGAGGGGTCGGTGTCCGGTCTCGGATGCCGATCGGTGTCCGCCACAACGAGTCCTGCCAGCGCTGTATACGACCTCTAGCGGCGCGTGACCCCTCAGGTGACCAAATAGTCTTTTTATTAATCTTTTATTCTTGGTCCAATTAATCGATCTATAGGTACATACAATGTTATTAAGGTGTTTGGATCCTATTTATTTACGTCACAGTCAAGCAAAAATCCTAAGGCTAGGGGCTGAAATCCACGAGAAACAATGGCAGGAAATAAATAGTAGAAAGCCGCGTAAAAACCGCGAAAAACCGAGGGGTCCTCCGAGCACACCGGTGCTCGGCGAAACAGACCCCGAGAGTCTAAGTGTCTGTCTGAGTGTCCTGTCCCTGTTTTATTACAACAATAGTTCAAATGAGCTGAAAATAAAAACCTAATCTACTCTAAACTACTCCCGCACTCGGCTGCCTCCCTGCGCTCTCCTGCGGCTCCGTGCAGAAGGGAGCCGCCTCCGATTGCCGCGGTTGCGCCAGCTTCCGAAGAAGAGCCACCTCGGTCCTCGGGCCCTCGCAAGAAGACAACAAAGTGTCAAACCAAGCAAATAAAGCATATAAAATAAGAAAAAGGGTATATGTGCAAAAATAGAAATTAAAAGAGACACTAAAAAACAACCAAAAACAAAAGAAAACAAAATAAAAGAAAATAAAAAAAATAAAAATAAAAGAAAGACAAAAGCCGCAAAAAGCTGCAGACGAAGAAAAAGCCGCAGAAAGCCGCGAAAATGAAAACAAAGCAAAAACCGAGAAAATATGACTACTAAGCCATAATCCCCGGCAACAGTGCCATTCTGATGAGCCAAATTTACGAATGGACTAAGGTGAATAAAATCTAGCGAAGGTCGTTGCGACCTCAGTCACTCGAAACTCAGCTCACCAAGAAAAAGAAGGAACAAACCACCAATCAAGCAGATAAAATCAAAGAAAATCAAATAGTGACCCTGGCTAGGAGATTAGCCTGGTGTAGCACCCAGGGTCGGACTCAGGGAGCACGAGTTGGCCTCGCGGCCTACGAAGTAGTCGAAAAAGAAAAGTAAATAAAAACAACAATTTTTTGATGGTTATTAATATTTTTGTATTTATTTTGGATTTTTAATAATGGAGAAAAAGAATAAAAAGGCAAAAACAATCAACTTGAACTAATTATTTAAATACTAAAAAATGGTCCAAAAATTCAAACAAAAATATTTTTAGGTTTTATATTTTTTTACTGTTTTTGGTGAATTTTTGAGATTTTTATAATTTTTATAGAATTTTCTAAAATTAAAAGAAGGCATAACTAAAAGCAAACTGTCCAGTCAGGCTTGGAGGTCCAAATTAAAATATAAAATGGTCCTAAAAGAGCCTGGAGGTATTTTTTATGAAAAATAGAAACAATGAAGAAAATTCAGGAAAACAAATTGTGAATTTTTGAGTTTTCTATGATTTTTTAGAATTTTTATGAGTTTTTGATGGTTTTTTTAATTTTTAAGCTTTTTATAAATCCAAAAATAGCCAAATTCACGCAGAAAATCAAAAAGCATAAACAAGCAAAACTTAATTTTTTTTAGAATTTTTAAAAGGGTTTTAATATTTTTTTAGGAATTTTTAATCTGGACAGAGGCAAAAACAAAGGTTTTTGAATTTTTAAAATTACTAAAAAGCCACAAAAATGTACCCAAAAATTAGTGAAAATTTTACACAGTGGCAGGAGCCACGTATTCAATTTTCACACGATTTGGGTTAAATTTGTTATTTTATTTAAATAAAAAACAATCACACAGTGCACAGGGACCTATTCGCAATAAAAAGTATTTCTAAGGGCTAAAAAGTAACAAGTCCAGGAAGCTGAGGGTCCCTCGTGCAAAATTTCGAAGTCCCCACGCGCGCTGCACGTGATCTGGGCATAGAGGGACCTAAATGTAATAAACTTACTTCCCAGGACTTATTAGCAACAGGTGCTAAAAGTCCAGGGAAGAAGTTGCAAAATACCCAAATATTTCAACACATGTCGAATAAAAGTGTTCACAGGGGTATGGATGCAAATATCAAAAAGTATATTTCATTCAATAACACCTCAAAACATTAGCCCAGATAATGCAAATTCACCAAACATAACGTGACGAAGCACATGTCTCACATATACAGGGATGAAAATGCAAATACTATAAAGGTCCAGGTCCTAAGTGCAATTATCCAAAAATAAAAACAACTATATTCTATATTTACAAGACTAAATAATAAAAACAGAAACGAAAAGGGCCTAAGGGTAAATTAGCCCTTATTATCCGAGGGCTGGAGGCGCGCCACGTGTGACATCTGACGGCTGAGGTGCGCTGCGCCTCTGTGAAGGACTCCGGCTCGGATCTGCTGGCTGCGGGGTGACCACGTGGCTGATCGGACGGTCGTGGATCAAGGGCACCCCGTTGCTGGATGGAGGGCGATGAGGCGGCCACGTGTCGATCGGACGGTGGCTGATATAGGCCTCCTCTTTGCCTGATCGAGCGGTCCGGATGAAGTCTGGAAAGTCGGGGCTGAACGGACGGCTCCGGAGGATCCTGGAAGAACACGGCTCCGGCGAACTTCGCCGAAGCACCACGGTTGCGCTGGACCTCCTCGGGGGCTGCAAATGTATGGAACTGAACCGCCAAGGTCCCCTGCAGATGGTGGGCTCCTCCGATGACGCCAAGAAGCTCCAAGGAGCCCCGACGACGAAGGCAGAGCTGGAGCTCTGTGCCTAAGTGTCCAGACCCTCAGATGGGTCTTGTTGGCCCTGCAAAACAGCACGAGACGACTCCTGGGTCGAGGGCAAACTGCCTCGACTCGGTGAGAGGCGAAATGGGTGGTTGGTGTGTCGGGGCGGCACCCTCCGGCGATGCGACGACGGAGGAGGGTGGACTCCCAGTTCTGGGGTGAACTGGGTTGGATGGACTGGCGTAGAACGTGAAGAGGAGTATGTCGAAGCTGATGGCGTCGTCCGATGATGGAATCGATGCGTAAGGTAACGTGAATTGATCGGAGACGGCGGCGGAGGGATTTGGGGCTAATAAAAAATTAGAGCAAAATAGGAAGAATTAAGGCTACTTGGTGAAGGTGGTCGACTGGGGATGAGCTCGCGGAGCTCTGGTCGTCGCCTCGAGGGTCGTCGGAGGCCCGAGGCTCGAGCGTTGCTCTTGGCGGCGCACGACGACAAGAAGACGCCGGATCAGTGGCGAGGAGCTCCTCCTCCTCTCTGGTCGAATTTTTGGCCGAATTTCGAAAAAGTTAAAACATGAAAAATGTTTCTTTATTTTTACATTAATTTTTGGTGATTTTTATTTATTTTTTTGAAATAAAAATAAGGTATTTATAATATAGTATTATTATATAGGTATATACAATATACATTTTTTATTTTTATTTTTTAATTATTTCTTTTTATATATTTTATCCCAATTTTATATTTTATTTATTTATTGAATAAAATTTGGAATAATATGGTATTTTTATTTTGTTTTTATTAATTATTTACAAGGGTTAAATAAATAGTTTTAGTTATATACATACATGGTATATGTACAAGGTTGGAAATTGATTTTATTTTATTTCTTTTATTTTATTTTTATGGTTTTTATTTTATTTATTTACACCATGAAATATGGGATGAGAAAATATTTTTATTGAGTTTTTATTTATTTATTTATAAGGGATAATAAATATATGAGTGGTTCTATGTACATGACATCTATACAATGATGAAGGGCATTTTTATATATTTTTAGTTTTTGTTTTTTCCATTTTTATTTTAATTTATAATTTACAAATATATACATATTCACAAAAATGCATTTTTATTTAGAGGAAAATATTTTTTTATTTATAAACACAGGTATATGTACACATGAGCTTCCCTATCTCTCTCTACTTGGGTTCTTTTTGCGGTCAGGCCCATGCTGAGCCCTCCCTTGGGATTAGGTCGCTCAATATTTATTCTAAATATCTCCCTCTTTTTCTTTTATTTCTTTATTCTTATATTTATGCACAAAAACATGCTAATTATTGTATTTTACACAATGCATGCTGAATGATAATTATTGCTATTTACAGATATCTACATGTGTTTTGCATAGGTTTTGTAGCTAAAATAAAAGAATAAAGAGTGATGAAAGGGTATTCATCAGTCACCGGAACGTATCTCTGTCGTGCCTGCAGGTCATCGGAACATATCTCTGTCGTGCCTAGAAAGAATCGTTGTAGAAGAAGTCTAGCACGGAGTAGTAGTCGGGTCGTAAAAGAAGAAGTATACGCCCTGACGAAGAAGTCGATGCTCGGTGAAGACTGATGATCTGAGTAATATTCTGATGTGTTGGTCTATCAGTCATGGTAGGGCAGTAGCTATTCTGAAGAATCATCTTAGACTCCATCTTTCTCCCATACTTGATAGAATAGAGAGTATGGAACATGAAGTTGGAAGAAACAAAAAGTTGGGAGAAACAAGTCATGGTGAAGCATGGGTTGTTGGAGGAGGGGCTCCAGAAAGTACCGACGACGTCGGAGGAGAGGCAGGAGCTGGTGGAGCTTCGTGCAGTGCTTTAGGTGTTGCTGGAAGTGGTAGCTGGTGCTGCTGGGGACTCGGACTGCCTTGCGCGGGATCATCGAATCCATGAGCGATGCAAGAGGTCCAGCCCTCTCTCCTTGTCGGCGGAGAGAGGGCTGGTGGTGGCAACGGATTTAAGGTATTAGGCTCTCTAGGATCATCGCTCTGACACCATGTTGAGAAGAGGAACAAAATGAGACGAGATGTTTATTTCATAGAACTAGGGTCTCTTATATAGAGTGAAAACCATAGAGAGTACAAGGGTTACGGAACTCGAAGGGTCACGGGGGGTTACAGACTCGAAGGGTCACAGATGGTTACGGAACCCAAAGGGTCACGGGAGGTTACGGAATCCGAAGGGTTACAAACATAAATGTAAATCTAATAACTCTAACATCTCTATTTTAATAGCTAATTGGTGGTATAATCACCGAGATGACACACCTCATTTAAAAGCTATAGCTATCAAAATTTTGAGTTTGACGTCTTCATCATCATGATGTAAGCGTGACTGCAATACATTTGACTCGCTAATGACTCCACTCTACCCACCCAATTCGATTAGTAATAGTAAAATTTAAATTAGTAATTGATATAAATTTAAAATTTCTCTCTCTTCAGATCCATACCAAGAAGAGAAACAGGTTGGAGACGAAGAAGCTGAATGGTCTTGTGTATGTGCGTTTCAATTCCAACCTGCAGGAACGTCGAGTTGAGAAAGAAAGAGATCCTCTCTCATCTCGTGATCGTGCACACGTGACTGAATGGACTGGAGATGTTGATGCTCATGATGAAGACGTTTTTCTAGGTTCCGGACTGACATGGAGTGTTGTAGCACATACTAGTGGCGCCGAAGAGAATTTGGAACCAAGAAGGAGCCAACGAGGTGAACGTGGAAGGGGAGCTTCATCGTCAAGCTCCAATGCTACGTCGATGAATCAGGAGGAGGAACTACATCTTGAGGATATAGAAGAAGAAGATGTTGATGAAGAAGAAAAATAAGGCGGTGATGAAGAAGAAGAGTTGGACTTGGATGATGACATCGAGGATTGAATCCAATGACTTGTGATGCTTGTTTTATTTTACGCTTGTAAATTTTTTTGGGCATGTTGTAAATGTTTTTTTATTTCTGAACATCTGCTTGTACTATGTACCAAATATTTTGTTCTTAACTTGTCTCTTTTTTCCTTCTCTTGCTATATTTTTTAAGCTCTTAAAAATATTCGAACTGCTAAATATATGAATATAAATGAGAGTATATGTTATAAAAATTGATTTATATATTTATAATAATAAAAAATCCTAACCGACTAATGCTCGACTAAATCCGATTACTCTCCCGACTACCGATTAATCCTTAGTCAGTCACCCTGCCGATCGAGTACCGACTGCCGACTTCTGCAACCTTGGATATCAATATCCATATCCCCCAATTATCCTTTTTTCAGGTACCACAGACATATCACGATATAGTGATATGGTTTCATGATTGAAATTTGGGTCCACTACCTAATTTTGTCATGTTTTGCAGGATATCACCAATATCAGTTTCAGTTTCGTTTAGAAGGGTTTGTGTAAAATTTATTGAGATCTTATGGAGACATTTTCCTAAGATTTTTTTTTGGTTTGCTCGGATTGTACCATTTTTTCGTTAAACATTGCAATATACAAGTTTAGATGTCATGTTTGGCTTATTATTTCTAAGATCCAAACTTTGTGCATTGGATTTTATTTAATTGGCAGGTTTATGTCTAAGTTTCTTAAGATGTGATATTTTTTAATAAGTGAGTTTAATAGTGTAGAATAAGTTTAAGTACTAAATAGTAATTTTAGAAGTGTAAATACTAGCAACTAGTACTAACTACTAAATACCAACTATTAACTTGTCAATATCAGTGTATATTCCAATTTTGTGCTCGTAGGTTCCATTCAAGAATCAAGATAATGGAGCCTGTGAAAATAATAAGAGAAAGAATTGACCTGTACGATGGTACATTAGGTCATCTTTATATAGAGACAGACCTAATGAGAAAAGTACAAAGAGATGATATGTAAAGTTAAGAAACTATAGAGAGCTCCTTTGCTATTACATCATATACTAATAACTTAAGTCCTCCTTGGCTATTACATCATATACTAATAACTTAAGTCTTCCTCTCAAGCTAACGTGTAGATGCTAATTATGTTCACCTTGAATACGTAGGTTTAGAATGGTCCTTTGGAGAGTGCTTTGGTGAAGATATCAACGGTTTGATCCTATCTCTCATAGAGAAAGGAATCCACAAGTCGAATACCTATAAAAAAATAGTGAACAGAAAAATAACTAAGAAATAAACTTGAATTCACAAGCTTACGTACTTTCAATGTAGAATCTGCTTAAGGATGATGATGATGATGATCACAGTAGAGCACATAGAGCACACACAACTTAAGTAGCTAGACAACTTTAGATTGAAGAGAGCTTCGGAGCACATAAATGTGGAGAACTCGAATATCATTCAAAATCAGCACTCTTTCTTTTCGTTTGAGAGTAAAAAGTGTTTCTCGTGGTTGTGTCTCAAACAATGAACCTTATGGTTATATAGTGTTGGCTTCAAAAGAGTCGGTGTGCAAAAATGGAAGTTCCAACGTTTTGATTTCTAAAATTCAAGAAATGATTGATCAAGTAACATGGATGATCGATCATGGGTGATTGATTAGGTCAACAATGTGATAGATCAGATTTGACTGTTAAACAATAATTTGAAAAATGACCGATCATGGTAAAAAAAGATGGTCGATCGGGGTTGATCGATCATGTTAGAAAATCGATAATCAAGAATTCATCGATCATGATCAACGGATGATCGATCGAGGGTGATCGGTCAGGGTGTCAAGGTGATCGATCATATATCCAAAAAATGATTTTGACATATTGATGATTCTGGCTTACTTTTGCTTGTTGATAAAAAAATATGCAAAAAAGTATAAGACTGTTTTTCAGAATAAAATAAGACTACGTAATGTCACATCAACAATCTTTTCTTCTCATTGACTACAAGTTTTTTTATTCACTTGAGCTTTTTGAAATGAATCTTTCTTTGAGTCTAAATATAAAATGTTTATGAGCCTTGGGCCTTCAAGATGAGTATTTTAGAATTACTTTAGGCTTTGAGTCAGCTTCATAGCTTTTCTACACTTTTCATCATTGAGTTCTACCTGAAAAGTTAACCAAGCTACAACATAAATATACAACAAAGTTGTTAGTAAAATCCAAATCACTAATGTAGAGATGTTTCTATGTACCTTTCAGTTATTTTATTTCTTTATGTCTATCTTATGTAATTTACCCATAAGTCTCTCCTCTATATAAGAGAGCCTAGGTTTCGTGGAATAAACATATCAATGATTTTCCCAACATGGTATCAAAGCAGCAGTCCTAGATCGGAGCTCGGGTATCCAAAAACCCTAACCCCACCCTCATCCCTTGCCCGCGTGCGTCTGCCCCGCCCCCTCTCGTACGCCGCCACCACCCACGCCACTAGCACCTTTGCGTTGCCTCCGCTCGTGCCACCAGCACCTGCGCGCCGCCTCCACCCTTGCGTAGCCCCAATCCGCACGCGACCCCTACCTATGCGCTCCCCGCCTGCGCGCCACCGATCCGCACACCACTTGCCTGCACGCACCTTCCCCTACGTGCTGCACCCGTGCCATAGCTCCACGCGCTGACGTCGGTTCCCTCGTTTGGTTGATGGATTTGGGTGCACAGGTCTACATATGCATCCAAATCCACTTATGTTACTCGTTGGTCTTCACAACCCTAGTTTTCTACCTCTGGCGATATGTCTGAGAACAAAGTAGATGTACCCACCTCATGCACATTCAGAGGTCCAACGCCTATTGCCAAAATGGATGGGACCAATTATGAGCTTTGGGCTATGCAGGTCATGAGCATTATAGAGTCAAATGGTAAGAAACACATTCTTACCGAGGAGTAGCCGGTGGAGAAGACATGGGTAAATGCCTTGTTGGAGGCAGACGACGCTTATGCTAAAGTTTGACTCTCTAATATATTGAAGATTGAAATCACCAATGACGTGTTACATTAGCCTATTGCTAAGGCGATGTGGGATATCCTCACAGCAACATATTCTCAGATGAAGGATGAGACGAAGATCCTCCAACTCCAGCATGATATATTCACTATCAAGTAGAATGGACGGCCCATGCATTCGCTGTATACATCCTTGAGAGGGATGTTTGAGAAGCTACACAGTTTCATACCTCTCGCTTCCACTCCTGAGCAGCAGACGACATATAGGAATGCTACCATGGTTGGTGTATTCCTAGCTGCTCTTGATCCTGAATATGGTGTTGCTCGCTCCCAGATCCTCGCAGATGGTACAATTCCTCCAATGGAGGAAGCTTTCCATAGGCTTAGCAGGATTACTGTTCCGTCTACTACTAGTGGCCTGACTTCTTCGGCGATGGCAGCCTCCCGAGGGAGAGGAGGCTCTTCTACTTTCCGTGGACGTGGATCCCGTGGTATTGGGGGTCGAATTCATCAGCCCTCCACATTTTGTCATCGTTCTGACTATTCAGAGGATATATGCTATTCCAAGCATTGGTTTCCTCCATCGAACCGAGTAGCGGAACAAGTTGACTCTCCAATAGTTCCTACTTCAGATCAACGATTTGATGACCTCGTTACCAGACTGAGGGACATTATGCTTCCTTCCACTTCATCATCTCCAGGAGGCCATTCAGATGTTGCAGCCTCTGCTTCTGGTAGTACCTCTGCTACAGCTAGCATCTCAGGTACTTATGCTTTTACATCTTGTCATGGATCTGAGATTACATAGTGGATTATGGACTCCGGTGCGACACATGATTTATGAGACAGACAACAACTTTCATTATATAGACATGTTCCTCCAGGGAGAACAATTGTGATAGCTGATAGGACTCATTCCCCAATCACAAGACAGGGGGAGATCTCTTTGATGCCCTTTATGCGTTTACAGAATGTGCTATATGCTCCTGATTTCTCTATGAACTTGCCCATCATCTCTTGTTTTTCAGGACATTCTTACGACCAGAGTGATTAGGTGTGGCCGTGAGCAGGGTGACCTTTATCGCCTGGTTCAGACGCCCTATGCAGTCATATCTTCTCATTCGTCTGGACCAGTCTCTTCGTTCACTTGGCACCTTCGGTTTGGTCACCTACCTCTTCAGAAGATGTGTCACATGTTGCCACAGATTTCACCTGGTTCTTCCTTCCAGTGCGAGGTATGTCACTTGGGAAAGCTCATCGGTTTATTTTTCCTTGTCGTCAGAGTCAGAATAGTAGCTCCCTTTTTGATTTATTTCATGTAGACATTTGGGGTCCGAGTCGTGTTCCTGATCACCAGGGACACAGGTTTTATCTTGTGGCCGTGGATGATTTTTCTCGGTTGTCAAGGGTGTTTCTTTTGAAAAATAAGTTTGAAGTAGGGGGTGTGATAAAAAATTTTATTAATGAAGTGCAGAATGTTTTTTCTACCTCTGTGAAATTTGTGCGAACTGACAATGCTTTGGAATTCTGTACACGTGCTCTATCCCATTTTTTATCTCGTGGGATTATTCATCAAACATCTCGTGCTTCAGAGATTTGCAGTTGCTCTATCTGTTGTGGAAATTCCACGGAATTATCACAAGCCATTGAAGGATAGTTGCTGGCACTTGTCTATAGAGGAAGAGATGGTTGCATTGCAGTCAAGTGGTATATGGAGTTTGGTGTCTGCTCCTCTTGGAGCGTCTGTGGTCAGTTGCAAATGGGTGTTTACTCTTAAACATCCTGCAAATGGCAGCCTTGATCGCTATAAGGCAAGGTTAGTGGCACACGGCTTTACTCAGATCTATGACATGGATTACTTGGACACTTTTTCTCTAGTGGCTTATCACTCTACACTGCGTATCCTACTTTCAGTAGCAGTCAGTGACCCCTCCGACTGAATACCGAATACCGTCTGCAACACTAGTCATAATGGTCTATGTTGATGATATTCTTATTACATGAGATGATATGCAGGGGATAAAGATGGCAAAAGAGTTTCTAGGCTGCCAGTTTGTTACTAAGGATCTGGGCACTCTAAGGCATTTCTTAGGGTTTGAATTTGCTAGGAATGCACAGGGTCTTGTGATGACCCAAAGAAAATATGTTATAGACATGCTTGTTGAGACAAGCATGATTGGGTGTCGACCCTCTACTACTCTTATGGATCCTAGCATGAAATTATACGATGATGGTACATATGAAGTTGATAAGAGGAGATATAGAGAGATGGGGGAAAGCTCCTGTATGTTACTATTACCAGACCCGATATCTTTTTTGCAGTGAGTCGAGTGAGTCAGTTCATGGTGCAACCTCGACAAGTACATATGGACGCTATATACATGATATTGAGATATCTAAAATCTTCTCCAAGTGTAGGATTAGTGTTCAAGAAAGGAGCAACTCTCTCTGTATCTGCATTTGCTAATGCTGACTGTTAGAGTAAAAGGATACTCTTCTGTGTTATTCCATAGAGCCCTCGGGTCTCTTATATAGAGAGAAAACCCTTGGGTAAATTACAAAGACGTACATTATATAAATAAGAAATACGGAACAGTACATCATAACATAATATAAACCTCTACACTCCCCCTCAAGATGGAGCATAGATATCAATCATGCTCAGCTTGGAAGAACATCTCTGGAAAGGTCCTCTGAGCAATGGCTTGGTAAATATATCAGCAGTCTGGTCCTCTGAACTGACATGAGAAGTGGAAATGAAGCCCTTTTGGATCATGTCTCTAGTATAATGACAATCCACCTCGATGTGCTTTGTTCTCTCATGAAAAGCTGGATTATTAGCAATAAACAACGCTGCCTGATTGTCACATTGAAGATTCATAGGCAAAGAGACATCTACATTCAAATCTTCTAAGACTGCTCTAACCCACATCATCTCTACGCTTGCTTGTGCCATGGCTTTGTACTCGGATTCAGCACTGGATCTCGCCACAATAGTCTGTTTCTTGCTTTTCCAAGAAACCAAAGAGCTTCCTATGAAGATAGCAAATCCAGAAGTAGATTTTGGATCCTTTGGACATCCTGCATAGTCTGCATCTGCACAAGCTGAAATAGACAGATCTGTATCTTTTCTGAATAGCAACCCTGTGCCTGGGGAAGACTTCAGATATCTCAATATCATATACAAGGCATCCATATGAACTTGCCTAGGCTGCTCCATAAATCGACTCACCCGGTTTACTGCAAAGGCAATATCCGGTCGAGTTATAGTAATGTATAAGAGCTTACCCACCATCTCTCTGTATCTTCTTTTGTCCACCTCTTCGGTATCATTGTCGTACAGCTTCATGCTTGGGTCCATAGGCGTGCTCGACGGTCTGCATCCAGTCATTCCTGTTTCAACTAGCAAGTCAGTGACATATTTTCTTTGAGTCATTACCATTCCTTGTGCATTTCTTGCAAACTTTATCCCCAGAAAATATCGTATCGTGCCTAGATCCTTCATAATAAACTGACTTCCCAACATGGATTTGGTTATCTCAATTCCCTGAGCATCATCTCCTGTAACCAAAATGTCATCTACATATATCATGACAACAACTGTACCTCTAGGGGTCTTCTGGATGAACAGTGAATGGTCCGCATTTGATCTCTTGAACCCCTGTCGTTCAATCAGCTGGGAAAGCTTCTGGAACCATGCCCGGGGACTCTGTTTGAGGCCATAGATAGCCTTATGAAGTCTGCACACCATCTGAGTCTCCCCCTCAGCAGCAAACCCTGGTGGCTGCTGCATGTAGACTTCCTCCTGTAGATCACCATACAAGAAAGCATTCTTGACATCATGCTGAAAAATGGTCCAATCACGTACCACAACAACAGATAGGAGGATGCGAAGAGTGGAGTGTCGAGCCACTGGTGAAAAAGTATCCAAATAGTCTACCCCATAAGTTTGGGTAAATCCACGTGCAACAAGTCTGGCCTTGTATCTGTCGAGACGCCCATCTGCATGATATTTTACCGTAAACACCCACTTGCAGCTCACCACAGAGGCACCTGGAGGAATGGGGACTAAAGACCAAGTCCCTCGAGACTGTAAGGCACGCATCTCCTCTTCCATAGCTAGACGCCAGCAATCAATCTTCATGGCTTCTTGATAGGTCCGTGGAATCTCAACCGACGAGACAGCTGCTGCAAATTTCTGGAAATCCCCATTGAAACGATGAAATGATACTTGAGATGCAAGAGGATATGATGCACATTGTCTTCTCTGCTTCCTTTGAGCAATAGGCCGATCAAGATCATCTATCACTGTGGTGACTGGCGGATCCTCCTCCTGTAGTAAAGGCTCCTGCACTGGTGCATTATCTAACCCATCATTAGTGATAACATCAGAACATACCTGAGGCGTACTGGATGGTTGGCATGTAGCTTGAGCAGGGCCTGACCGCCTTGTATAGAACTTAGGAAATGGTACAATCGGAGGTGGTGGTGGTGGTGGTGTAGTGGAGTCGGATTGACCCAGGCTTGGAGGTGGAGGCACATAGACATTAGTATCCGTGGGTGTGGAGGAGACCAATCTGTCACCTGCAGGGGAGAAGTACGTGACTGGTTCGAAAAATGTAACATCAGCACTCACATAGTACTTGTCATGAATGGGGTCATAGCAACGATATCCTTTCTGTGTCCTCGAGTAGCCCACAAAAACACACTTGATAGCTCTAAGAGAGAGCTTATCAAGTCCTGGAGATAACTGGTGGACAAACGCAACTGTGCCAAAGACCCGAGGTGTAAGTGAAAACAAATCCTTGTCAGGAAAGAGAACAGAGATAGGAGACTTTTCCCCAAGAACAGTAGCATGCATGCGGTTGACCAGATAGCATGCTGTAAGTATAGCATCCCCCCAAAAGGCTAATGGGGCACAACTCTGAATAAGTAATGTGCGAGAAATATCAAGAAAGTGTCGATGCTTCTGTTTTGCAACACCATTTTGTTGAGATGTGTATGCACACGTGGTTTGGTGGATAATGCCCTTAGAGGAAAGAAAATGAGCAAGGGAACGAGTGCAGAATTCCAATGCATTGTCAGTACGCACATACTTAATGAAAAAACATTTTTAACTTCATTGATAAGGTTTTGAATAACACTTCCTGCTTCGGATTTATTTTTAAGAAGAAAAGTCCAAGACACTCGAGAGAAATCATCAACTACAACTAGATAGAACCTGTGCCCCTGATGATCTGGGACACGACTGGAACCCCAAATATCTATATGAAATAACTCAAATGGGGAGCGAGTGCTCCGACCCTGATGACTGGGGAAGCTGGACCGATTGTGCTTCCCTAACTGACACGCTTCACAACGAAATGACGAATTTGGAGAGATCTGAGGCATGAGGTGACACATTTTCTGTAGCGGCAGGTGACCAAATCGAAGATGCCAGATATATGGCGATACGGAACCCTGAGAATGTAGTGAGACGCCAGCATAAGAGCTCCGTACGAGACGATAGAGGCCATTGTGCTCAGAGCCACAGCCAATCACCCTGCCCGTTAGTATGTCCTGAAAAATGACAGAAGATGAATCAAATATAGCACGACAGTGCAAATCTCTTGTAATCTGACTAATTGATAATAAATTCATAGAGAACTCTGGTGCATGTAAAACATTCTGTAAGTGCATAGAGGGCAGCAAAGCCGTCTCCCCCTGACCGACAATAGGGGAATGAGTGCCATCAGCTATGAGTACGAAGCGACCAGGCTGAACAAATTTATAGGACTGCAGGTTATCTCTATCACGACAGAGATGATGGGTGGCTCCAGAATCAACAATCCAACCTGTGAGATCATGGTTATGACTGGAGACTGAAGTACTACCTGAGGTACTGGAAGTAGCAGATGTACTAGCTGACGCCGAAGGCGCAACGTCGGAAGTGTCAGCACCCTCTGAAGATGACTGTGGCATAATATCACGAAGTCGTGCCACTATCTCCTCGAACCTGTGATCTGGAGTAGATGCTGGTGGACCCTGAACATGATCAACGACACGTGCAGAAGGAGGGAAGCCATGCTTGGAATAGCATGTATCCTCCGAATGACCAGTATGACGACAGAATGAGCACGTAAAACGTACACGACCTCCTCGGCCACGTCCACCACTTCCTCTGCCACGAAATGAAGACGAACTACCTCGACCTCTGGAGACTGCCATTGCCGAGGGAGGTGGAGTCGATGTATTTGATGGAACTGGTACACGACTGAGCCTCCTGTAGACTTCTTCCATCGATAGAATAGTGGCATCGACAAGGATCTGAGAGCGTGCTGTCTCGTACTCTGGGTCAAGGGCAGCAAGTAATACGCCTACCATAGTGGCGTTGCGGAACGTCTTCTGCTGTTCTGGTGTTGCTGTGAGCGGGATGGTGCTATATAACTTCTCGAACATTCCACGAAGCGACGTGTACAGAGAATGAAGAGGCCTCCCATTTCGCTTCATGGTAAAAATATCATGCTGCAATTGCAGCATCTTCGTCTCGTTCCGCACCTGAGAGTATGTAGTGGCCAGAATATCCCACATCGCCTTGGCGGTGGGTTGATGAAGGACGTCGTTGGCTATCTCCATCGTGAGCGTCCCTGACAGCCAAACTTTGGCATACACATCGTCCGCCTCCCATGAGGCATAAATCCCCGTCTTCTCTACCGGCTCCTCTTCGGTAAGAATATGTTTCTTACCACACGACTTCATAAGACTCAGCAACTGCATAGCCCAGAGTTCGTAGTTCGTCCCGTCTATCTTGACTATTGGTGCCGAGCCTTTGAAGACACCTATGGCGGGCATATCAATCTTTTGGTCTGACATATTGCCGGAGAGGAAGACCAAGGGATGAGAGACAATAGAACCAGTGTCTACACAGACACGTTAGGATTCAAGTGCATATGTAGACTTATGCACTTTAATCCATCAGCGGTGGACGGAGGCTCCCGACGGCAAGGGGAGGCGGGAGGGGACCCGGCGGCAAGGGGGGGCTCCCGACGGCAAGGGGAGGCGGGAGGGGACCCGGCGGCGGCAAAGGGGGGGTCCCGACGGCAAGGGGCGGCGGGGGGGGGGGGGTGCCCTGCGGCGGCAAGGGGGGGGCTGGAGAGGGGCGGCGGGAGAGGGCGCCCGGTGGCTGGAGAGGGGCGCGGGAGGGCCTGGAGGCAAGAGGAGGAGGCCCGATTGTAGGCGGCGGCGGGGGGGGGGGGTCGGCGGGTGGAGAAAACCCTAGGCTAGGGTTTTGGCTCTTATACCATGTTAGAGTAAAAGGATACTCTTCTGTGTTATTCCATAGAGCCCTCGAGTCTCTTATATAGAGAGAAAACCCTTGGGTAAATTACAAAGACGTACATTATATAAATAGGAAATACAGAACAGTACATCATAAAATAATATAAACCTCTACACTGACTATGTAGGGTGTTCTAAGGATAGGAAGTCTATTTTGGGCTTTGCAGTATTTGTTGGCAGCTCTCTTATTTCTTGGAAAAGCAAGAAACAAACAATTATGGCTAGATCTAGTGTTGAATTTGAGTATAGGGTTATGGCGCAAGCAAATACAGAAATGATGTGGGTTTGAGCAGTGTTAGAAGATTTGCATGTAGATGTTCCTCTACCCATGCCATTACAATGTGATAATCAGGCTGCCTTATTCATTGCAAACAACCCTGCATTCCATGAGAGAACGAAACATATTGAGGTAGATTGTCACTATACTAGAGATGATCCAAAAGGGTTTTATTTCTACCTCTCATGTTAGTTCAGGAGAGCAAACAACAGATATCTTTACCAAGGCATTACTCAGGGAGCCATTTCAGAAGTGCTCATCCAAGATGAGCATGATATCTATGCTCCATCTTAAGGGGGAGTGTAGAGATATTTCTATATTTCTATGCACCTTTCCGGTTATTTTATTTCTTTGTGTCTATCTTATGTAATTTACCCAGAGGTCTCTTATATATAAGAGAGCCTAGGGTTCGTGGAATAAACATATCAATGATTTTTCCCAACAACTAACAATCTCTTTTTTTTAATGATAAACATTATATTTATTTTTCAAAATTTTCAGCTATATCTATTGTTCAAAATAATCAGCTTGAAGGCTCAAGGCTTCCTAACAATCTATACCAAGAATTATCTCCCCCTTTGTTTTTGCTTTTTTTGAACTCTCTCCACTTTTTCCTTTTATTCTTATTGTTGAAATCTAGAATGTGGAAGCGAATCGATAAACATAGCAAGAAAATAAAGAAAGATAAATATGGAACACTTGAGATTTTACGTGGAACCCTACTCCCTAATGAGCGGGATGAAATCACGGGAGAAGGCCTCAAATGATCGTATGTTTTTATTGAACTTTCTCAATGAGTACAGGAGGTTGGCTTCAAAAAAAAAAAGAGTACAGGAGGTGTGTGGCTCCTTATATAGCCCCACAGATAGACCAAAGTCCCACAGATAATAGACGTGGGACTAAACATGAGTATGTGGTAATTGGATCCTAGAGGGATCCAATTACCCCTCTATTACATACTTCAACACTCCCCCTCAAGCTGGAGCTGAGAAAGCTACAACGTGAATTTAAAAGAAAGGTATACATAACATCTTCACACGATACATCAAAGAAGAACATATGCCCGTTGCTGGTAAAAGACCTCGTTCAAAGATGGGTCTGCGACTTTCAGGTCACCAACTTATATCTCTGCCATGCATGTAGAGTCGCTATGATACCGGATCACCTGAATGCATCTCTATCTTGTCTGAAGAGGAGTCTCAATAGAAGAAGAGATCCAACGCAGAGCAATAGTCATGTAGTATAAGAAGAAGTACACCCTGACGAAGAAGTCGATGCTCGATGAAGATGGATGATCAGTAACAAGTCTTGGAGTGCTAGTCTGTCAGTCATGGTCGGGCTGTAGAAGTCTTGAAGAATCCATCTCTGACTCCCCCTTTCTCCTATACTTGATAGAATAAAGGGCATGGAACATCAAGTTGGGAGAAACAAAACATGCATTGTTTGTGCTTCTCTTTTTTTTTGCACAAATCAATATATGTTTTTTTCTTAGTCGTTCCTTTTTTTCTTGGCTATTCTCTTCTTTTTTTGCGCATACGTTTTTTTTGTACGTAGCCTTTTTTTCAAGCCGTTCGATTTTTTCTCGACATTCATTTTTCTCTCTATTTTTTTAAACTTTAGATCTGCCCACTTGGCCCCCCCAAAAAATAGTAGGCCCCTTCTTTTTCTCCGCTGTAGCCCCACTTGGGCTGAAAGTTATGGGGGGGGGGTTGACCCAAGAGGAGGAGTCGCATACCGCTTGGAATCGAGGGAGGAGTCGCACACTGCCTGGTGCTGGTCGATGGAGACCCTCGTTGCCACCGAAGGACTCCATCGCCTAGAGAGGAGGGAGCTTGTGGTTGACAT
Organism: Ottelia alismoides; assembly: GCA_037367405.1. Classification (NCBI taxonomy): domain Eukaryota; kingdom Viridiplantae; phylum Streptophyta; class Magnoliopsida; order Alismatales; family Hydrocharitaceae; genus Ottelia; species Ottelia alismoides. Next base: position 717,378 of record JAZKJV010011308.1, read on the forward strand.
AGATTGCAGCCACTTGCGTCATTGTGCTCCCCTTCTTTCCCCCAAGAAGGAGGGCTCTGCGTGAGGAGTTGCTGCTCTCAGAGGTTGATGGTGAATCTGTGTGGGGAGTTTCTGAAGTCAGGTTCCAAAAATCCAACCTGATTGGGGATTTTGCGAGTAGGTGCTCCACCGTGTATGTGGGATCTTGTGCGAGGGAGATACTGCTAGGGAGAAAGACTCCAGGCGGTGGAGGAGAGGGCTGAGCATTGAAGTTCTAGGGTTCCAAGACATGAACCCTAGCTGCCTTAAACATGCTGGAGATGCGTGGGTGCTGGATGTGTGTGGCCACAATTTCATGCGGCCTGAAATCTGGAGTCGGTAATTTTCTAGGGTTGCAGAAACCCTAGATTTGCTAGAACATGGTGATAGCTTGATCTTCATGACTATGAACAATAGCCATCGAACATCGTGGCAGAATCAAAACTCAAATAATAACGAGAATCATCCGTCTTCAAATTCACAAAAAGACAATAATGAGAATCAGAACTTGAATAATTGAACCACCGAATCGAACCGCTCTGATACCATGTTGAAATCTCGAATGCAGAAGCGAATCGATAAACAGAACTAGATAACAAAGCAAGATAAACATGGAACGTTTGATATTTTACGTGGAACCCTATTCCCTAAGGAGCGGGATGAAGCCACAGGAGAAGGCCTTAAAAGGTCGTATGTTTTTATTGAACTTTCTCAATGAGTACATGGGATGTAGGGCTCCTTATATAGCCCCACAGATAGACCACAGCCCCATAGATAGTAGATGTATGACTAAACATGAGCGAGTGGTTATTGGATCCTGGAGGGATCCAATTACCTCTCTATTTCATACTTTAATACTTATCTCCCCCATTTTGTCATTATCAAAATGAATTATCTCTCCCTATCTAAAGAGTTCTTACTCCTCTTTCTCTCAAATTTTGCCTGAAATCAAAGGATTATTTAACTCCCCATTTTTGTTAATTTCTAACATAGAAGTCAATTTTAAGAAATGTCAGTATGTTAGCATGAACATAAGTGTCTTCTTAGATAGAAAATCTATCAAAGTTTAAGGGTTTAGTAAATATATTAGCAAGTTGTTCTTCTGTGTTTACAAAGTTAAGGGAAATTCTTCTTTTAGAAATATATTCTCTTAGGAAATGGTGACTAATGTCAATGTGTTTTGTCTTAGAGTGTAATACATGATTCTTAGAAATATTAATAGTACATGTTATATCACAAAGAATTTTAACTTTTCAAACTTTAATCCAAAGTCATTTAAGCTCGGCTTCATCCACAATACTTTCAAACATGCAAACGATACAAATATGTATTTAGCTTATGTTGTTTATAGCGCTACATAGTTTTGCTTCTTACCAAGAGACCATCACATTTCAAAGGAAATGATACGTTTCACTAGTACTCTTTTTATCAGTTCTACTTCCGGCATAAAAATCATCACTATAAGATTTTAATTCAAGGTGTGGTGATCTAGTGTGAAAGAAGCCATAATTATAAGTATCTTTCAAGTATTTTAAGATCTTTTTTACATATTTTAAATGATTTTTTTTAGGGGTCAACTGGAACCTAGCACACATATGAGTACTAAAAAGTATGTCTGGACTACTGGTAGTAAGGTACAACAAGGGACCAATCATACCTCTATATTGAGCTGCATCAATATCCTTGCCCTTTTCATTTGCATTATGCCATGCTTGAGCTTCCATTTCTGTTGTCTTCCCTTTTGTACTCTCCATCCCGAATCTTTTGAGAAGATCCTGAGTGTACTTCTTTTGACTTATGAAGTTCTCTTAGGGTATCTGTTGAATATGCAAGCCTAGAAAGAAACCGAGTTCTCCTATGAGACTCATTTCAAACTTCTCCTACATCAGCTTAACAAAATCTCTGCTCAATCTTTATTAGTAGCTCCAAATATAATATCATCAACATGTATTTGACTATTAAAGGACCATTCGAATTTCTAGTAAAAAAGTTGAGTCTATTTTTCCAATTTCAAAGTTAGTCGATTACAGAAAAGATTTCAATCTATCATACCATGCTCTTGGTGCTTGTTTTTGTCCATATAAGGCTTTGTTCAATTTATAAACAAACTTTATGTTTATCAACAAATCAAGGTGGTTGTTTCACAAAAACTTATTTTTTCAGATAACCATTAGGGAAAGTACTTTTTACATCCATTTGATAAAGTTTTATGTCTATGTATGCAAGTGATGATCTCGAAAATCGTCTCTTTAATAATCTAAAGTTGTATAGGAGACGAAATTCAATCAATCAAAAATCATAAACTTTGAATGTTGTGGAGTAATTTTTACTTGGTAAGTCTACGAAGGTCGAACACAGGGACACATGCCTCTTCGTCTATTTATCACAAAAATATCGATTAATTTATGAGTGGGTATTTTCGTAGGCCTAGGTCTTCATGCATATGTGATATGCAATGCAGATAAAATAATGCACAGACAAGTGATGCATGCAATTTTCATTTTATTTTTAGATGCAATTAAATGAGATGAAATATGAACATAATACATGATAAAATGTGCATGCAAACGTGCAAGAGAATGTTATACAACTATGCCCTAAAATTGTCAAATCAATGAGCAATAACTTAAGGGTCAATTTCAGCAACAAACCGAGCATCAAAATCAAGATCAAGCATCTATTAATGGGAACAATTTATAGAGCAAAAGACACTATGTATCATCGAGTATTAGTACATTTAATTAAGTGTCAAATCATGGATTAAATTATACCATTAAATAGAGAATAAAATAAGCTTCAAAATGAAATTGAAATCATGCAATTTGGAGTTAAGATGCTCAAGATACGATCAAAACAATACTAGGGGCTTAAATGCAGTAAAAATGCATGAAAAATAAAGATAATATTGCAAAGAGGTCTCTAGAGGGTCCTATTTGCAAATAGCAAAAATTGGAGAGACCTCCCTGTAAAATACCCCAAGCGCACGTGAGACACACGCATGGGGGACCTAAATGTAATATTCAAAAATCCCAAGGTCTTCAATGCAATTTACCCAACGCCTCACATGCCATGCACACGTGGGGCCAGGCTCGGGAGGCAGTGTGGCTCAGAGTGTACGTGGCATCTACCGGTGATTCGGGAGGCGACTCGTTTCACCCGAGCCTATTGGTTAGGGATAGAGGCTCGGGAGAACACGTGGCTGCATCTGGGTCGTTCGATCATGAGGATCGGACAACACCTACTTTTCGTGCTCCGCCTTCTATCACCGGAGAAGGTTGCGCTCCGGTGACCTCCCCCAAGCTCCACCGTGTTCCTTCGCGATGGGTAGAGATCTTGAGAGCTTCCTGGAAGCTCCACGATGAGGCTCAGACGAAGGCGGAGGCGCGGGAGTCCCAGGATCGGGCTGTCGATGAACGCTCGTCGGAGGCGGAGCCCGTGAAGAAGGATCCACCCAAATTCCGGCTATTCAACATGGGTTCCTGCAAATTGGGTTAGTCCAGATAGCCGAAGCATGATGCGTGCGATGTGGGGTGAAATGAGGTCCCGTGCGGGCGGAGTGGGAGACCTGGTCTCCATCTCTGGCGGACCGAAGGGGAGTTGGGGTGGAGCGGAGGTAGGTTCTGGAGAAGAGGAATGGTGAGTGAGTGTGTTGGCGAAGGTGAGGGATGAGTGGTGAAGCTTGTGTGGTGGTCGGATGGTGGTGAGGATGGCTGTAGGCGGTGGAAGAATTATGAGAAAACAAGAAAAAAATAATGAGGAAGCATACCTAGAGGATTGGAGGAGGAAAAATGGTGGATGAAGCGGCCTGGGTTGTGATTCAAGGAACCTCGAGGTCGTCGCACGACGAGGGCAACCCATCCTCGGTGCTCGGTGGTGCCTGGAGGCGCCGCAACACGACGGTCAAGCTGTGGGTTGACACCTGGGAAGAAGTCGTCACCGGTGGAATTTCGATCGAAATTTCGATCATTTCGGTCATTTTTTGTACTAGGACCCCCATATTTCGATCATTTCAGTCATTTTGGTCGAATTTCGATTTCGACTAGATATCGATATTCGACAGAAATTCGACCAAATTTCGCTGAAATTTGAGGCCATACGGAGGTGTATTTATATGGAGGAGGTGGGCGATTTCAGGTGATGATGGTGCGACTTTGCAACTGTTGACCAAGAAAGGTGGAGCGATGATGAGGGTCGTTGAAGGTCGCACGAAGAAGGTGGAGCATAGGGCTACGTGGAGGTGACCCTTACGAAGGAGGAGGGTGATCAGAGCGGTGGCCAGAAATAGAAGGGGGGAGAGGGAAAATCAGGCGTAACGCCTGGGGTGGAGGAAGAAGATGACCGTGGACCGTTGGATTTAGCAATCCAACAATCCACGTGGAGGCGGGGGCGGGTGGTTCGGATCAGGTCCATCGGGTCTGATCTAATGGTTGGGGGGTGACCGTGAGCAAATGGTTGAGATGATAAGGAGGCTTCATCCAAGGGTGAAGGGTTATTTGTGACGTGGAGAGGGTAAAGCCATGCGATGGGGGTAATCGTGCGGTTGAGGAAGATGCGGAGGGAAATGATGCTGATCTGATCTACTAGGATCATATCGAATGGTGGGAAGAGGAGCGTGAGTGGACGACTGTGATGAGGCGCCAGAGGATGATCAGACAACTGAAGAGGAGGCTGGGTGGAGAGAAGAGGGCATGGCCACGTGGACGGCCCAAAGGGCACCATGTTGCCCAATTAAAAAAATTAGAAAATAGGAAATTAAAGAAAAATAAAAAAGAATTAAAATAAATTGAATTAGGAAAAAGTCAAAACATGAAAATTGTAGATCTCAATGAGATCTACTAGTTTCATGTTGAACAAAAGTCAAACGGGGTCATTTGTACAAATATGTATTTTTCGAGCATCTTTATTAGGCAAAAATATTATTTTTGTGATTTATTTTTTTTGTATTTTTAGTTTCTTTTAAAAGCAAAGATAAATATATACAATAATTAACCTAATTTTTAGAAGTTTTTAATAAAATATAAAAACAATGAAAATGTTACTAATTAAATGCAATAATTAAGGTTAGAAAATATAGGTTAATTATACACATATTATTCACAATATAATACAAGTTAAGATTAGTGATTTAATTGCGATTTTTATTGAATTGTTTAAGCAAGGAGAATAATAAATAGAATTTATCATGATGTATCTGAGATTCATCATACCCCTATACTTAAACTATGCTCGTCCACAAGCATCTAAAGAATGAAGGAGTCGGATTAATTGCTGACAGTGCATGTAAAAGTTTCAGGGCTCAATTCGTCGAAGACCCTCAATTTGAGTGATCCTAAAATTCTGGCTCAACCATGCTCAAGTCAAAAGGAATCCATCTTCTCTAATTATCAGACTCTCTATTTGTACATAAAATATAAGGATATGAAGATTAGTGTATTGCAATCATGAGAGTCGAGTCGAGATGTCACCCAAGGTTTTAGTCCAGGAGACTCTCCTCTAGACCTAATCCTCAACACCAGGGAATAAGTTGATTCTTGCTTCAATCAACCGTCTCACTAGTTTGTTAGACTCGAAAGTGTAGATGGATGGCCAGATGATGGAGGGCATAGGATTGTGTCAATTTTTCTTTCCCTCTCATTGGAACAAGGGGCCTCTCGAGTGCCTTATTACTCGACACTTGTAAATTTTTGTTGTTGATCAATCTGTTCATTAATAGAATTCGGAGGTGTCTGCACTTGTTTTCCTTAGAGTACACCAGGGTGTGTCTCTTTTGAGTATCTAAGATACCTTCGACACCCATAGTTGTATCACTATACGATGCAAAGCCCTTTTTTGGGGCAAGCCCGACTCCTTGGTCCAAATAGCGTTTGGTCCAAGTGGACACTTTGAAATGGTTGGGAGCGCTCGCCTTTGGTGGAAGCTCATAGAATTTGTATTTGTAATGACCGAGCTTTTCCTAATATTTCTTTCTTTTCTTTTCTTTTTGGCTAGCTCCACTGTTTTTACCAAAAGTTGGCGCACACTGTTCAAAAATTAAATTATGTTTCATCACAACCTGGCACATAGGTCAATATCAAGAGATAGCATGCGAACTTGTTCACATACTGGTTTGGGTTTTGCTGACACTCAAGTTTCTCGAAGCATTCATTAACTTTATCCCATCCTTGAGCATCACTGAATTGGGTCTAAACTGAAATCACCAATCGTAGTTCCTCAAGTGATAACTCAACTGATCTCATCAATCATGCACTTGTGAAAGTGATGTGCTCATATTCTTTGGAATGTAGAGATGAAGAGTGCAATATATCACTCAAATCTTGCAAACTTGGGAAGTGTGGATTATTAAGTTCAAAACCTTAATGACTAAGGGCTGGCTAACTTAGACTCTTAAGATCTCAGAATTCCAAGTGTCCTCAAATCCTTAAGCCTTGAGTGATGGTGAATCTGTCAGGAATACATTAACTCCAGAGTTAGTGATTTTTTTGTGATATTTATCTTTTGTAATTTTTTATGAATTTTAATTTTTCATCATTTTTTTTAATTCTTCAGAGAGATAATGAGTGGCCCAAGCTCATATGAATAGTTGCATCTACTCCAGCCAGTATGGGTGTAAGTATGGATTGTTATATGCTACCCGTGTTACTTGAGGACAGAGCCATAGACAATGTCCTCTAAACCACCCACTCTGCTAAGGGAGATCGAAGTTCCCTCATTGAAGAGTAGCTACTCATTTTTAAGCCTAGTAGTCAGAGTTATCATCAAAGAAATTTTTTTAAGCCTAGGGGGTTAGAGTCCATGGCTCGGAGTGTACGTGGCATCTGCAGGTGATTCAGGAGGCGGCTTGTTTCACCCGAGCCTCTTGGTTAGGGATGGAGGCTCGGAGGACATGTGGTTGCATCTGGGTCGTCCGATCGTGAGGATCCAACAACACCTGCTCCTCGTGCTCCACCTTCTATCATCGAAGAAGGCTACGCTCCGGGGGACCTCCCCCGAGCTCCACCGCGCTCCTTCGTGACAGGTAGAGATGTTGAGAGCTTCCTGGAAGCTCCGCGTTGAGGCTCAGACGAAGGCGGAGGTACAGAAGCTCCATGATCGGGCTGTCAATGAACGTTCATCGGAGGCGGAGCCTGTGAAGAAGGCTCTGCCCAAATTCCTACTATTCAACATGGGTTTCCTACAAAATGGGTTAGTCCAGATAACCGAAGCATGGTACGTGCGATGTGGCGTGAAATGAGGTCTCGTGCATGCGGAGGAGTGGGAGACCTGGTCTCCATCTCTGGCGGACCGAAGGGGAGTTGGGGTGGAGTGGAGGTAGGTTCTGGAGAAGAGGAATGGTGAGTGAGTGTGTTGGAAAAGGTGAGGGATGAGTGGCGAAGCTTGTAGGGTGGTCGGGTGGTGGCGAGGATGATTGTAGGCGGTGGAAGAATTATGAGAAACCAAGAAAAAACAATGAGGAAGCAGACCTGGAGGATTAGAGGAGGAAGAACGGTGAATGAAGCATCATGGGCTGAGGTTCAAGGAACCTCGGGGTCGTCGAACGATGAGGGCGACTCATCCTCGGTGCTCGATGTTCCCCGTAGGCCCGCAACATGGTGGCCAAGCGTGGGTCGACACCTCGGAAGAAGACGTCATCACCTCGCCAATTCGCCCCTTCGCTGTCACCGGAGGGGCAAGGGAAGCTGGTAGGGATGCAAACGGTTACAGATATATCCGTATCCGATCCGTCACCGTATCCGTTTTATACATATTTTGATATCCGTATCCGTATCTGTTCTAAAATGGATACGGATATGGATATCATTTTGATATCCGCAAACATCCGTATCCGTATCCGTATCTGTATATTCGTTTTCATATAAAAAATATAGCCATAGATTTATTTTTAACCCTATATAACATCATTTTATACCTTCTTTTATCTTATTTATATATTTTTTATGATGCTAACACATTTAATATTACTATATCACATGTTTTCCATCTAATTCCTATATATTTAAGTCGATTCTATAGAGTATTTCTAACATTACTCATATGCAATCAATATCCGTTTTACATCCAAATCTGTTTTTTAAGGATACAGTAGGATAGTTTTAATATCCATCAATATCCATATCCGCATCCGTATTCGTATTAAAAAATGGATAAGGATACGATAATACCTATATCTGTATCCGTATCCATCCGTTTATATCCCTTCAAGCTGGGCACCGGCCTGTGGAATGGTGGACGAGGGTGACGTGCGGCGGCAGAAGTGGGTTTATAAGGAGGAGGTGAGCGGTTTCAGGTGATGATAGTGCGACTTTGTAACAGTTGCTCGAGGAAGGTGGAGCGATGACGAGGGTTGTTAAAGGTCGCACTAAGAAGGTGGAGCATAGGGCTACGTGGAGGTGGCCGTTATGAAGGAGGAGGGTGATCTGAGCGGTAGCTAGAAATGGAAGGGGGCGGAGGGAAAATCAGGCGTAATGCCTGGGGCGGAGGAAGAAGATGACCGTTGACCGTTGGATTTAGTGATCCAATGGTCCACATGGAGGCGGGGACGGGTGGTTCAGATCAGATCCATCAGGTCTGATCGAATGGTGTGGGGGTGAGCGGGAGTGAATGGTTGACATGATAAGGAGGCTTCATCCAAGGGCAGAGGGGTTATTGATGAAGTGGAGAGGGTAGAGCCATACGATGGGGGTAGTCGTGCGGTTGAGGAAGAGACGGAGGGGAACGATGCAGATCTGATCTAGGATCAGATCGGCTGGTGGGAAGAGGAGTGCGGGTGGACGACTGTGATGAGGCGCCAGAGGATGATCAGATGGCCGAAGAGGAGGTCGGGTGGAGAGAAGAGGGCAGAGATACGTGGGCGGCCCAGAGGGTGCCATGTGGACCAATTGAAAAATTGGAAAACAGGAAAAAAAAAGAAAAATCAAAAAAGAAATAAAATTATATTGAATTAGGAAAAAGTAAAAACATGAAAGTTGTAGATCTCAATGAGATCTACAAATTTTATGTACAAAAAGTCCAACGAGGTCATTTGTACAAAGGTGTATTTTTGGGAGCATTTTTATTAAGCAAAAAAACTTTTTTGTGATTTTGAGATTTTTTTTATTTTTAATTTATTTTAAAAGTCAAGATAAATATATACAATAATTAACCTAATTTTTAGGCGTTTTTAATAAAATATAAAAACAAAAAAATATTAATATTAAAATGCAATAATTAAGGTTAAAAAATATAGGTCAATTATACACATATTATTCACAATATAATACAAGTTAAGATTAGTGATTTAATTGTGATTTTTATTGAATTATTTAAGCAAGGAGAATAATAAATGGGTTTTATCATGATGTATCTGAGATTCATCAGCGACACAAGCAGGTAGCATCCTAATTGATTCTAGTCTGGGTACAAATGCATAGGTTTCATTAAAGTCTATACCTTCCTGTTGGTTGTAACCTTGTACGCCTAGTTTGGCTTTGTTCCTAATCATTTGAAATTCCTCATTTAATTTATTTCTATAAACCCATTTAGTTCCAATTATTGAGGTATTTTTTGGTTTAGGTATAAGTTCTTAAACTTGATTTCTTGTGAATTGATTAAGTTCTTGTTGCATTGCAATTATCCGAGATTCATCTTTTACTACATCTTCTATCTTATTAGGTTCTATTTGAGATACATAAGCATCAAGTGCAAAGTTAATGCCTGATTACTTGTGTCTTGGGGTGTTCTTAGTTAAAGATCCGTTCTTTAGGTAGATTATATGTAATATCGTTTTATCTTAGTTATAACAATGAATGTTTGTTCTTCCTCTTCCTCATCTTCGATAACATTTTCTTGATTATTCAACTCTTGTGGATTTTCATCGAATTTTATGTGCATTGTTTATTCCCAACTAGTATGTTCTTATTAAAAATTGTATAAGCTTTACTACGGTTTGAGTATTCAATGAATATGCAATCATTACATTTAACATCAAACTTATATATGTTATCTTTTGTGTTTAGTGTGAAATTTACTTCCAAACACTTTGAAGTGGCTTAGAACCACTAAGACTTTATACTCTTATTGATCCAAACAGATCTAAGTAAAGTAATTCCAATGATCTAGATGTTGAAACTCAGTTTTTTCTTTTGAAATAGCTTTTGTGGTGCTTTCCTAGTGAGCAAATATCATATGGTGTTCTGCGGTTTATTCTATTGATAGACCATCGATTTACTAAGTTATCCTTAATCAACTTGTTTAAGTAGTAGGGTGTAAGTGACCTAGTCTTTTGCGCCAAAGATTAATCTCAATATTACTAGTGATGAATCCATGAATCATCTACTTTATAAGGATCTTAGTAAATCATCAAATAAAACCTATAAATTGACTTTATTAACTTTACTAATTGTGCAAGAAATTAGGGTTAAAGACTGTGTATAAATAAACCTTAATATTTAATCGATTTGTAAATGCAACATGATGGGGAAACTGATGGAGATGTTACTAATAGAATAAATACAGGCTGGTTAACGTGGAGAGGAGCATTTGATGTTCTCTGTGATAAGAAAATTCCTTTAAAAATCAAAGGAAAGTTTTACAAAGCAGTCGGGAGACCTGTTATGCTCTATGGATCTGATTGTTGGCCTGTGAACCATATACATGTGCAGAGATAGCAGATATGAAAATCCCAAGATGGATGTGTGGACATACACATAAAGACCATATTCAGAATGATGCAATCAGAAAGAACGTTGGTGTAGCTCTGATCAAGTATAAGATGCGGGAAAATCACTTAAGATGGTTTGGTCATTTGCCAAGAAGGTCAACTGATGCACCAGCTAGAAGATGTGAGTTTTGGGATGTTGTGCCGGCTAAGAGAAGGCGATGACGACCCAAGAAATGTTGGAATGAGACTATACGAAGGGATCTTAATTTTTTGGATATAAGCCCGAGATTGAGCGAAGATTGATCTGACTGAATGGAGGCAAAGAATCCATGTAGCCGACCCTTCTTAATTATGGGAAAAGGCTTTGTTGTTGTTATTTAGCCGACTTGTGCTTATTAGTTTATACAAAAAATCAGGGTTGTAAAAGTCGCCCGACTGGCTCGACTAATAGGTCCGACTAGTCTAGTCAGTGGGGCGGCCGATCGAGTACCGACTAATTCCGACTAGGTACATTAGTCGACCAATTTTTTGCTTGTAGATGCCATATTCTTATATGTTTTGCTTTTTTTATATCAAATTTATTATAATATGCTCAGTATTTTATTTAAATTCAATTACTTTTTTTATTTTATTATGATAGTATAAAAATGTATAAAAATTATGTAAATATATGTATAAAAATGAGTTATATATTTAAAATAATCATAAAATTCAAAGCAGACTAAAATCCAACTGAATCCGATTAGTCATCCGACTGCCGATTAATCCTTAGTCAGTGACCCAACCGACCGAGTACCGACTACCGACTTTTGCAACCTTGCAAAAAATTAACTATTTTATCTTAATTCTCTCATTTATATTCTTTAATTCATTCAGTAACATGGTATTAAGAAACAAAACTCACAAATCCAGAGAAAACAAAAGGGTTGAACTTGTACATACAGAGAAAATAAATGTAACTCACAAATCAACCATTTCGATCAGATTTCGATCACCCATCGAAACCGAAATTCGATCGAAATTCGGTCGAATTTCGCTGAAATTTGAGGCCATGTTAGGTCTCTAAGTGGAGTCACTAAATCCATTCATGTTTCATCACTCCCTCGAATGTAAACATCAAGATATACAACCTTTTAAGATCTCATCACCTTTGAGTTTTCTCAATACTAGTGCATCATAATATTGGAAGACCATGATTAAACTCGAAGTTCAAATCCTTAGTCGACTGTCTTCTTCGAGGTTTATCAGTTAGTTTCTCAATCGATCATTGGGTGACATCATAAAGTATATGCTTTCCAAAAGCATATATCATACTTTCAAATTCTTGTCGTGTCTCCTTAACAAGACGACCATCGACGGAATTTCGTTTATTCAATATCTCATGAGTTAGCCCATGTCTTCCAGTTCAGTGAACCTATATGATTCATTCGAGAGATCATACATTTCATGTATCCTTATATGCACACAAACTCGCTGGTATATAGACCTTATTCAGCCACCAACCTATTGGTTTGTCAAATGTACACACTCATGTATATAGATATATGTATCCGGTCAGAGGATGTACGCGTGTCTCATGACAGTATACGGCACAAGTCTTAACTTATCTCGATCTCGTCAACTCTAGACTTTGACTTAAAGTCATTTTTTGACTTTTAATCAACAATTTGACTTTTGGTCAACAATTGACCTTTAGTCAATATTTGACTTTTTGGTTAACAATTTGACTTTTGGTCAACATATTGACTTTATGTTAACGCTTTGACTTTTAATCAACACATTGTCCAAACTTATTCGTCACCACCGAATCTCTACTCCTATGTAGAGGACCTGCATCGAGAGGTTAGTCAGATGCCAACACTTGAAGAGAGATTGTCGTTTCTTTCTTAGTGTGATAATCACTTGATGGTACCGATTGTGTCCTCAATCTAACTCTTTAGACCTGCAACTCTGCATCAGCCTCTATTATCTAACTTTAAATATAGTAGTTATATGATATCGAGATGGCCATGAGGCATTACTTGCTTGTACAAAGGGACCCATAAATGCAACCTTAATTATGCTTTTTTCGGATAGAGGAGTGGTTTGCAATAATTTTAATGTACATAATGCCTTGCCATATGTTCACATGTCCAACACAAACTTACTCGAATACCATTTTGTGCCAAACATATTAATATCGCCTCATTTTTTATACCACTTCGTGCGTACAAATTGGTATTTGGCTCAATCCATTTGTTGTAAGGTGGAAATCTCAAGTATTAAACTTTGAGATTCATCCGTTGTGGTGTTAGCATCTTATGAACTAACTGGCCTTCTTCTAAGTAAAACAATCGTGGACGTGCTCAACTCTTCTTGCACTATGCTTGTCCACATATCTGCGCTCAAGCACACGCATGAATACAATGACACTCACAAAGTTTCTTCACTCTTATTCAAAATAGATCCTACAAATTATGTGAGGATGGGTTAGTGAAGGAATGAGCCACTCCCATCTAGGTTAACCCGAGAATACTATCATTGTTATCTTTACACATAATGATATGATACAATGACTCGTGTTCCACGGCTACCCCTTGTCTTGCTTACCTTTTTGGTTCCAAATGAAGGATATGGTGAGATCCTTAAGCACATCACAGAAGCGTGAAGGATCGCATCGTATGCGATCGGGAGCGACTAGTCGCACTAGTTGCTCGAGGCATCAGAAATTAAAATTTTTCATATGTTGAAACCACATGATCCAAGAACACTTCTCGAATCGTTTCATCTAAACCACAAACAAGTACTAGCGTTACCTTTTGAAGCGTGGTTGCGATCGAGTCTCTAAACGAAGAGACCTCCTGTCTCAAGTCCGATCCGACGGAGGAGACGCTTTCGAGCACGTGGATGAGACGTGCGCTTCTCGCAATCCATGATGATGATCCAAGTGAAGAATCTCCTGATCTCGTCACACGAGATCCGACGTCTTCTTCACGAATGAGGTGCACCGAAGGAGACAGAGATCCACGAACAAACGATAAGGCAACATAACAGACGACGATGCGGTGACGGAGACTCTCTCTAGGGCATCCATGATGGACGGCCATGTGAGAGAGAGGGCGTGTAGAGAATGAGAGAGAGAGTTGTTGTTCACAACTTGTGTGTTGTGTTGTAACCTAGAAGAGCTAGGGGTGCCTCTCCTTATATAGTACTTTGGGATCTCATGGATCACAATCCATGGACTACACAAAATCAATAGATGAGATTGATTTGTGCTTCTTTCAATGGCCAAGATTTTGTTGGTAAAAACCAACAACAATTAATTTAATTTAGATTAAATATATATTAATAAATCAATATGATTTAATCCCAAAATTAAATCAATTAAACGTGGAGATAATAAAAGGAGGCTCCCCCCTTCCATATAGGAAGAGTGGACGGCTACCCTTTCCTTGTAGGAATTGGTGGCCGTCGCATGATTCCATGTATCTCCAATATTTACAACAACAATTCTAAAAAATAATTCATAATTATTTTGTGAATATTGCAATCTTGCCATAGAAAAAATATGAATCACATTTACAACCGAAAATAAAATGTAAATTACATTTTCATATAATTGTCCAATGCGAATCCAATTCACATCAATATTTAATTAACCGCTGTAAGTTACAAATAGCTCTCTGTTATATATTATAAATCACATTTATAATATATGTGATTAATATGGATAGTGCTATCCACATTATTCAATATCTATGATAATTAAATCACATTTAATCATCTTGGATCTCTATTCTCATGTGCCCAAATATTATGAATCACATTCACATTATTTACATCTTTGTAATTAAATCACATTTAATTATCTTAGATAATTCTTCTTATAATATGAATCAAATATATATTATTCATGACAATTAGATAACATTTAGTTATCCATTTTCCCAATGGTCGGATACATATATCAACAATGAAATTATCGTGAATTCTTTCAAGGATAATGCACTTTCTCCGCGGATACTTGGAGATAAGGACAAGGTGACTGTATTGTTCCACGTATAGTGACTTGGATATTGAGATCACATCTCAAATCCAGATCTTGCGGACCTCCCATAGATGCTTGATTAAATCAAAATCGCAGATGTAATCTTCTCATTGCATCTGAATCACATTCAGATCAATGTCCAACATTTGGACCAAGATCAGATCACTTCTATATTGAAAGGAGTCATTAAAATCCAGACCCGTTTCATCACTCCCTAGGATTGGAAGCGTCATGGTTATACAATCGTTTATGATCACATCACCCTCAGGTATTCCTAATACCTGTACATCCTGTATACTGGAAGGCCCAGAATAATCCCAATGTATAAGATCAATTTTACACTGTTTACTTCAGGGATTTATCATTAAGTTTCTCTTTCGATCATTGGGAGTCGGTATCGATCATATACTTTCCAAAAGCATATATCATACCTAGGTGTTGATCATATACTTTCCAAAAGCATATATCAAACCTTACAAATTCAGTCAAGCTTCCAAAGCGAGACAACCACACGCGAAATTCGATTCTTCTCAATATCTCATGACTGAGCTCATGTCTTCCGGTTCAATAATGAACGTGTATGATCCCTTTGAGAGACCGTTTTACTCATATGCCCTTGTATGCATACCAGCTCACCGGTGTATAGACCTTGATTAGGTCACCCTATTGGTCTGTCAAATGTACATACTCAGTCATATACTAACACATCTGTCTTCGGTCAGAGAATGCGTGCCTATATCGTGACAGCATGCGACATAGGAATTAGGTTATCTCGATCTCTTTAAGTCAACTCTTTGACCTAACTTATCTAACACCTCCGAATCTCTATTCCTATGCAGAGGACATGCATCAAGAGGTCGGTCAGATATCAGCCTTAGAGAAAGGATTGCCATCTCCTTCTCAGGCTGGAGATCCTCTCTTAATAATCATTTGATGGTGCTTGATGAGTCCTCAATCTAACTCTTTAGATATTCATCCAAGTACCAACCTCTATGATTTAATAACAACTGTATAATCATTAAGATGGTCATGGTACATAACCCTAATTGTACTAAGGGATCTATTATGCAAACTATTTATCCTTCTTTTCAGATCATGGAATGATATTTGCAACAACGTTTATTGCATAATGGCTCGCTGTGGGCTCGCATGTCCAACAGTCTCCCACTAGCCTAAAGAGCCATTAATGGGCTGATTATTTAAACCCGCACTCGCATGACAATCATAGGCTATTTAGGAAAATAGCTAGGTAAGCTGATCAGTCACTCTGTTCCCAAGAGAATATGGCAAGTCCTTTTACGACACTTGCATATCCCCAGTAACAGTGCTCGCATGCAATGCGAATGTTGCTTCCTATGCAACCAATACTCAATTCTGTTAAAGAACTTATAATGTCCTTGACACTACCGCTCAATAACTATCATTATTATAACCAGTATTCCCATTATCCCTACAAGAATACCTTTATTCCTGGAGATCTCTATCTCCTAAGGTATCCGTGGTTAAGACCCTTTTAGATCTCTATCTATAAAGTCTTAAGCTCTTGAAGATAAGACTTTGAGATCACTATCTCTAAGTCTTGTAATCTTTTGAAGATATTGTTATTACTGCAATCAAGTATCTATTTCCATAGTAGAATTAGTAACAGTTTACTACTCCCACTACATGGCAGACATCTGGCTTTTGTACACATTTTGCATACCCTCGGCTTCTCGTAACTGATGCACAAGGGCAAACAGTTCTAGCATTTACTTCCTCAACTCCTTGAGGTGTTATCCCTTTAGATAGGTCAGTACCATATCTTAAGGGAAGGAAGCCTTTTTTGGAATTTTCCAGAAAATAGAAATGTCCAAGGTATACCATTAATGTGATGGTCCCAATAACCATCTTCTCTTCGCTTCTGAACACCTTCAAAACTAAGATCCAAGAGGTATCCTTGAGATCATATCTCAAGGTATGGAATAGCCAATGTATAAAATACTTATTATTATCATCCTTATATTATTCCTAATGATTAGGATATTATCTACATTTAGCATGATGAATGCAATGGCACTCCCACTAAGCTTCACATTGTTCATCAAGATTCTATCTGAAATTATAACATTTATAATTTCTTCAAATCTGATGTTCCAACTACAAGAAGCTTATTTGAATCCATCGATGGAGTTCCTTAGCTTGTACACCTTGCTTTCCTCAACCATGAAGTCCTGCAGCTACTTCATGTGAATATTCTCAGAGAGGTATTCATGGAGGAATGCAATCTTGACTCACATCATGAAGATGTCATAGTCAAGCTGTATAGCTATAGTTAGCAATGTTTTGATGGGTTTAAGCATGGTCACTGGAGAGCAAGTCTTATCGCAAGCGATGTCTTCTCTTCGATGTGTAGCTCATGGCTACGACCCATGCTTTGAAGGTCTCTACCTTCTCATCATGTTCTCTCTTTCTCTTGAAGATCCAATTACACCTAACGGGTCTTACCCTTATAGGTGGATCCTTGAGGGTCCATATACAACACTTGTATGTGAAGTCTACCTTAGACATTTATTGCTAACATCCATCTTTCCATGTCATTATTCTCAGAAGCTTCATCATATGAAGTAAGATCATTGTCATACTTTTCTGACACATGTAATCCATCCTCAAATTCATTTGAAGAGGTATTAGTGTTTCATCTTTAAGTTTCCTTTTAGTTTCCTAATTATCTTCTCAAGATTCAATGAATTCCTTTACTTCATTTTCATCTTCATTCTTAAGAGTCTCAATCTCTACGAATCATATCCTTAAAGATGGAATCTTTTAAGAATCTCAAGGTCATAAAGTAGGTATCCAATACCATCCTTTATTTTCTTAATGAAGCAGCACTCTTTGGTGTTAGATTCCAGCTTACTTGCATGGAACCTAATTGATTGTTGTAAAAATCCCCCGACTGGCCCGACTAGTAGGTCCACTAGTCTAGTCGGTGGGGTGACCGACCGAATACCGACTAATTCCAACTAAGGCCAACTAGTCGATCGAATTTTGCTTGTAGATACCATTTATTTTTATTTTTAGAAGCAAACTTATTCTAATATGCTTAGTATTTTATTTAAATTCAATTTCCTCTTTTGTTTCATTATGATAATATAAAAAATGTATAAATCTATGTAAATACATAAGAATATACATACAAAAATGGCCTATATATTTAAAATAATAAAAAAATTCAAAACCGATTAAAGCCCGACTAAATCCGATTAGTCATCCGACCACCGATTAATCCTTAGTCAGTGACCCAACCGACCGAGTACCGACTACCGATTTTTGCAACCTTGACCTAATTAAGGATATATATATTGTAGTCTCTACTACATATATACATGGAAACTAAGAGGTAGTTATGCTAAGATTCATCATTGATCAAATCATGTCACACATGATCAATTGTATCTCCCTACAACTCTATTGAGTTAAGGTACATTAAAAGGATTGAGATAGGAATGACATTCCTTTCTCCATAAGATATTCCACGAATTCATCTAATAGGTACTAACTACCTAGATTAGATCAAATTCATTTTCATCTTCCTTCAAAATTTGGTTCTAAACCAAGATAGTGAAATCTTTGAACATTTCAAAGGTTTTTAGGGTGAAGGGAAGAAATCTCATATCACAAACAATCATCGAATGATATCACATATCATCAATGTTTATTATGATATATATGATCCACATACATCAATATTTATGAGATCATAAATACCTTGACATCTAACACCATTCCCAGAGAAAGGTGCATTGGACATTTTACTTTGAATACAATATTCACAAGTATGTAAGATTTGAAATTTTAGACAATCTAAACTTTCATCTCTTACTAGTCTATTGATCTCATCAACAAACATATGTTCAAGGCTTGATGCCAGATCATTGTCGAATGATCTTCATCCTCTTATTGATCTTATAAGGTTTAATTTTCAATATTAGAAAAGTTAATGAACCATTCATTAATTTTCTAATTTAGTAGAGTCCACTAGATGTTAGATTATTATCTGAAATATATCCATCATACCTCTTTATGATAGGTCTATCCTAGAATATATGTTTATTCCCAACATTTAGAAATAAACAATGAGTGTATTCTAATATCTAGGTCATAGAGACATTCTCTAAGACTAAGGGCTCTCCCAGTGAAAATATAAAGTCTATCTATCCAATAGAGATTGTTGCAACAATTGCATCAATATCCATGTGGATGACTATTAAACCTTAAGATCAAATTTTCTAGCCTTTTAAAATATATGAAACCACTTACAAGAGTAATTTAAAGAATGAGATACAATTATAAGACTTCGATCTTATCAAATAAGAAAGTCAATTTCAATGATTACATGTAGACGTAAATTATTTCGATGCACTATCCAAGTCATTCTCTAAGGATTCTAGATAGACTTGATAGTCATACTATCAATACATCGACTTATTGCAATATTGGCATTCATCCAACTGTTTAGATGTCATATGGAAGTCATAGAAGTACAATCAACTCTATGACTTTTCTTCTAACATAGGTCAGACCCATGCTTTCATTGCGCTCCCTTCATCTATAAACAACCATTTCTTCAGACAAAGGATCTCTTATGTTGAATTCAAAAGATTTCAATATAAGAGTACTCCAACATTTATACATGCTTCATTCAATTCATATAATATGAATATTATGAAGCTTCATGAATGAACAGAGTATAGACAGTAGAATGATGACACTCATCGTATATACATCCATCTAAACTCTTAAAACATTGGTTCAGGTAGGTACTTAAATAATTTGAGTACACCATCTCTTATAGAGCCACCATTCTGCATGATGCAGAGAACCATGTCATTCATGATAAAATGTCAAGAGCACATATGCATGCCAAAACATCTTAGATTTTATAAGGATTATCCGACAATTACGATGATCATCAACATGTCACTTCCAAAGTACATTCGATAAGATCAAGACTATAGAGACATACAAACCCTAGGGTTGTAGTCCTATTGTCTATTTAATTGTTATTACTCATTATTATGAGAAAACTTGCACATTGCAACCACATACATGATGTATCCAACTGCAAGTACAATATCTCGATTATGGATCTAATCCACGATATTTTAGTGGTTATTATTGAATATAGTATTGAGTGGGTTTAATGAAGGATTATCTGAAATAAGAAATTTCCATAAATGTATATACATATATATTTTACTTTGATTTAGGAATTTTTATAACAAAGTTGTCTTTCCTTGTCATCACTGAAAGTCCATTCCTTTAATCACTTTCAATGTAAGAGTTATACTTACCATTATATCTCAAGCAAGATCTGGGATCTCCTTCCTTATCTTTATTATATCCCAATAATATGAGAACTTGCAACTCGGATAAAAAGAAGCGGGAGCACATTCCTCCTTGCAAGTCCAACTTGCATCTCCCAATTCGGTCTTTAATACCGGGCCCAGCACCGTTAAGGTGATGTTGACACGTCGTTAATTGAACCAACCGTCAACAGGATTAGTCTTCGCTATGCGCAATCCAATATCTTCCCAATAATATGAGGACTCGATATTGGGGTCACTACGCATACGACCTTACTCTTTCGAGAAGCAAAGAGCTCGATCCAGATGCGCTTGCATACATGAGCTGACACTTCGGACATGCATCTCCTACATACAATCCCTGACGACGGAACCCTTCGCCTTGACGGGAGACCATGGATGTCGCTTATGTGATCTTCTATATCATGTTCAAATTTTAATTAATCATTATGAATCATATTCATTACGATTAATTCTTCCAAGAGAAATCACAACTCTATTCATAATAGAGTATTCTAATTTTAATTGGATTCCAATTAATCTAATCATATTAAATTAATGATCCAATTAATATCCAACAAACATTCTTTTTATTGTTACTTGGAGTATGGTATTATCTCAAATACGTATTATTTTGAATTTTAATAATTAGAAATACATCATGATTTCTCAAGCATTATACCAACCCTACCCGCTGTCATAGCCAGTACCGTCGGGAGTGGGACCGACCGCACACGGTACAACCTGCTACCCCTACGCTCCCCGACTAGACACCATATCCGCCTCGGGAAATGATAGCGCAAAATAGATCACTTTGCACTTGAGACGATCATCGGTTTTTCAACCGAAATTATACCATCAAATAATTATCAAAATATTTTTGATTAACATTATAAGGAGATTTGCTAAACAATTCTCAATCCTATTCAAGCAACTTTGTTTGTTGGAAAGTAGATTGAGTAACCAATTGTGATCTAGATCATATCTAATCAATTATTGGTTAAGGCAATGTCATTTAAGGAAATAATTATCATCAAATATTTCACAAATATTTATCTATAATTATTCCAAGAAATTAAACCATTTAATTTCACTAATTAATTAAATGACAATCACAAGGTTCTTGATTAGGAAAGTAATTTCCAGCAGTGATTCTCACTAAAATTAGCATATCTCAATCAATTTAAATCCAAATTAAGTAAAGTAAGTTTCTAAAGTTTGTTAATTTGATTTACAGCAGAATCCAAGTGATTTGCGCGCATTTCTAGGTGTTTCAAAACAGTAATTAACTCCTTAAATACGTTAAAATTCACAGTCCCCGAAACAATGGATACATGTTCACTAAAATGATCATAACTAGAGCAATCAGATTCCAAATCACGCAAACTCAAATCCCATAATTTCCTTATTTAATGAGGAACATAATCCAAGTGATTATTTCATGTTTAAACATTTTAAATTGGGCCGAAATTATTCACTAAACAGAGATGCGAAAATGAAATGCGATAAAACTTTCGCAAATCCTAACGAACCCAAGTCTTCCTAGGTTCATGGATCGCATCCAAAACCTCTAACTTGGCTCTGATACCACTTGAATGAGATGATGAGATCCTTAAGCACATCACGGAAGCGTGAAGGATCATATCATATGCGATCGGGAGCGACTAGTCGTACTAGTTGCTCGAGGCAACGGAAATTAAAATTTTTCATATGATGAAACCACATGATCCAAGAACACTTCTCGGATTGTTTCATCTAAACCACAAACAAGTAGTAGGGTTACCTCTTGAAGCGTGGTTGCGATCGAGTCTCTAAACGAAGAGACCTCCTTTCTCAAGTCCGATCCGATGGAGGAGACGCTTGTGAGCATGTGGATGAGACGCGTGCTTCTCGCAATCCATGTTGATGATCCAAGCGGCGAATCTCCTGATCTCGTCACACGAGTTCCGACGTCTTATTCACGAGCGAGGCACATCGAAGGAGACGGAGATCCACGAACAAATGATCCGGCAACATAACGACGACACTGCGGCGATGGATATTCTCTCTAGGACATCCCTGGTGGATGGCCATGTGTGTGAGAGAGAGGGCATGTACAGAACGAGAGAGAGAGTTGTTGTTCACAACTTATGTGTTGTGTTGTAACCTAGAAGAGCAAGGGATGCCTCTTCTTATATAGTACTTTGGGAGTCCATGGATCACAATTCATGGATTACCACAAAAACAATGGATGAGATTGATTTGTGCTTCTTTCAATGGCCAAGATTTTGTTGGTAAAAACCAACAACAATTAATTTAATTTAGATTAAATATATATTGATAAATAAATATGATTTAATCCCAAAATTAAATCAATTAAACTTGGAGATAATGGAAAGGAGGCTCCCCCCTTCCATATAGGAAGAGTGGACGACCACCCTTTCCTTGTAGGAATTGGTGGCCGTCCCCCTTTCCTATTAGGAAAGGGGCAATCTCAATGCAATCTCCAAGATTGCATGATTCCATGTATCTCCAATATTTACAACAATTGTTGTAATTTATTCTACAAAAATAATTCATAATTATTTTGTGAATATTGCAATCTTGCCATTGGAAAAATGTGAATCACATTCACAACCCAAAATAAAATGGAAATTACATTTTCAATTAATTGTCCAATGCGAATCCAATTCACATCAGCATTTAAATAACCAATATAAGTTACAAATAGCTCTCTCTTATATATTATAAATCACATTTATAATATATGTGATTAATATGGATAGTGCTATCCACATTATTCAATATCCATGATAATTAAATCACATTTAATCATCTTGGATCTCTATTCTCATGTGCCTAAATAATATGAATTACATTCACATTATTTACATCTTTGATAATTAAACCACATTTAATTATCTTAGATAATTCTTCTTATAATGTGAATCAAATTCATATTATTCATGACAATTAAATCACATTTAATTATCCATTTTCTCAATAGTCGGATACATATATCAACAACGAAATTATCGTGAACTCTTTCAAGGATAATGCGCTTTCTCCGCGGATACTTGGAGATAAGGACAAGGCGATTGTATTGTTCCATGTATAGTGACTTGGATATTGAGATCACATCTCAAATCCAGATCTTGTGGACCTCCCATAGATTCTTGATTAAATCAAGACCACAGATCTAATCTTCTCATTGCATCTGAATCATATTCAGATCAATGTCCAACATTTGGACCAAGATCTGATCACTTCTCTATTAAAAGGAGTCACTTAAATCCAGACCCGTTTCATCACTCCCTAGGAATGGAAGCGTCATGGTTATACACTCGTTTATGATCACATCACCCTCAGGTATTCCTAATACTTGTACATCCTACATACTGGAAGACCCGGAATAATCCTGAAGTATAAGATCAATTTTATACTGTCCACTTCAGGAATTTATCATTAAGTTTCTCATTCGATCATTGGGAGTCGGTAGCTATCATATACTTTCCAAAAGCATATATCATACCTAGGTGTTGATCATATACTTTCCAAAAGCAATTCAGTCAAGCTTCCAAAGCGAGACGACCGCGCACGGAATTTGATTCTTCCCAATATTTCATGAGTGAGCTCATGTCTTTCGGTTTAGTAATGAACCTGTATGATCTCTTTGAGAGATCATATTACTCATATGCCCTTGTATGCACACCAGCGCGCCCGTGTATAAACCTTGATTAGGTCATCAACCTATTAGTCTGCCAAATGTACATACTCAGTCAAATAGTAATACATTTGTCTCTGGTCAGTGGATGCATGCCTATATCGTGACAGCATACGACATAAGACTTCGATTATCTTGATCTCGTTAACTCTTTGACCTAACTTATATAACACCTCCGAATCTCTATTCCTATGCAAAGGACCTGCATCATGAGGTCGGTCAGATATCATCCTTTAGAGAAAGGATTGCCATCTCCTTCTCAGGATGGAGATCCTCTCTTAATAATCATTTGATGGTGCTTGATGAGTCCTCAATCTAACTCTTTAGATATTCATCCAAGCACCGACCTCTTTGATTCAATAACAGCTGTATGATCATTAAGATGGTTATGGTACACAACCCTAATTTTACTAAGGGACCTATTATGCAAACTATTTAGCCTTCATTTCAGATCAGGGAATGATATTTGCAATAACGTTTATTCCATAATGGCTTGCCGTGGGCTCGCATGTCCAACACCAAATCCTTTTTTCTTTGAAAGGTAATGTCGCATCATCTTCCTAGTCAACATCCCTCGTGCTCCAACGTGTGTGTGATACCTATCATTATTCATCCGCAAACCAAGGTAAAGTTTGCCAGAACTTCCTCATGCGACCGACCACCTGACCACTCACATATGTGTATCATCGAGCACGCACACTCATACTTGTACTGAGCAGCTGCAAACGCCTCCATCGTTCTTGGACTGTCATGCGCCAATCAAGGTTTGTAAAAAAGAAAGGCGGAACGAGGTATTTTCCCCAGAGGCAAGGCGAGGCGTAGCCTCAAGGCGGTCGAGGCGTAAGCCTCAGTTTATATTGTATAATAATTACAAAAAGTATAATAAATATATTTATTGATGAAATAATCTAATCTGACAGACATATAGTACATAAAATTATTACATATGATGAAATTATGAAGATAAGAACATGAAAAAGGATATGTCAATTCAATAAAATTTTCTACTAAATTTCTACCCAATCAAAAATGAAATTATTGATTATAACTATCTCTAAAATATCTATAAACGAGGGAGTCATTCGCTATAGTTGTCATTAAAGATATCTGAGATGTTGATATGAATCGTATGATTTGAATCCTAATCGTATGTTCTGTTGAATCCGGTTGAAGAATGGTCTGATGTCTCCCTATGCCACCATACCCTACTAGTACGGTGGTCTTGCTGCCCATTCAACGAGCCTGGGGAGCTAGGGGGCCAGGTCCCCCTCCCCCCCTCCATTGCGGGGGTTGCAGGGGGCAACGCCCCCATCTCAAAATTTTTTCTTATATGAATATTTGAATTCACATGCATCTAAGATTTGCGGATTCATATGTTTAACGGTGTAATATTAAGAGTTCACTGAAATAATTAGACATGTTAATGATAAATATGAATATAAAAGATGCCAAATTTAAGCATTCATTTTGCCTAAATATATCATCAACAACTACCCTTTATAAACATCTAAAACTACCAATAGAACCAATTATTTTCTTAAAAAAATGCTCATTGAGGCCCCAATGCCTCGGCCAACACCTCGCCCCGCCTCACCGCCTTGCCTCGCCTTGCCTCGGCCGCCTCGGGTATCCGAGGCATTCACCTCAGCCAGGGGGTCTGAGGCGGTTGCCTCGAGGCTTTTTGGTACCGCCCCGTTTCCCCTCGAGCGCCGTTGCGCCTCGAGGTGCAATTTTTTAAACAATGTCGCCAATACGAATCTCGTGTGCCTTTGTTCGTGCACCTCTGTGACTGTACCTCGTTGCACCTCAACGTTACTGATGCTTTATTGTGTACACATCTACACTTATCTAATGCATGCATCCATTGCCGTGTCTTCCATTGTTGCATGTGTCTGTTGTGCTCGCTCTGCCATGAACTTGACAATAGTCTGCTTCCAACCCAGGGCCCTCATATGACGTTCTTCCATTGTGTCACTGATGGCGGAGTGAGTCTGGGGCTCATGTGGATAACTGCCAGTCTATCCACCCATGCAACTCCTGCTGAAGAGCCACATCAGTCATGCACGTGGATAGTTGTCATGCATCCACGTACATTCTTAATCATGGACTTTGGGGATGTGACTCATTGCGATACAGTTCAAGTTCTTGAATGGTTTCTCCCTCTTTTGTGGAAGGATGCCCACATAAATCCTTTATCTTGTATTTTTTCTGTATTTGATTTATAAAAAGGGTACTACTCATAGAAGAAATTTCACATTAGTTCAAACTTTAACTTACATTTCTTCAGAATAATGGTTCCCTTTATATGATAGTCAATGAATTTACAGATGCATAATTAATTATATAGTGAAGCCTTTTTCAGAATTTAGAGATTGTTTTGTTATTAGTGTATATGGGGGTCGTTATCTAAGTTGTATATTTCCAAATATTACTAACATAGAAACGGGCCAAATGGTGGCATGCGGGACCTCAACCATGACAATTGTTTTATTTTGCACGGTCGACACTGGCCAAAAGGTTTCAGAAAAGCATCTGTTGCATCAATATGTTGCAGCAATATTGACTTTGAAGCGTTTTTCCGATTATGTAAATGAATAAAACACGTAAAGGAGCTTAGAAATGGTTACCTCCCTCAAGAAAGCATGCAATTTCTTGGTCAGTCGAGGTTCCATAAACTCGGTTTAGGACTAGATAACTATAATTTGACCTTACAGTGCTATAGCCGGTACTAGATTCTTTATATGGTCTTTTTTTCTTAGAAGCACACGGGGATGCATTGATTTTGAAGATCCATTGTGCTAATACCTACCTATGTGAAATTGATGCAGCTCAAGGATGTGGCTGAAAGGCTACCTGCTGGAGCCTACGATACGGATAGAATGAATCCAATGTATCAGACTGATGCAACGAAAATTGATGTAAACAGAGGAGCACCGTTAAGAAATGAGCTATTATGCAATGCTCCAATTACCCCCCTTGCGAAACCTAGTGGTAATGGGACACAAAGGCTAGTGAGAACACAGAGAGAACATGCTCAAGCCAATGAAAAAGGTGACCCATTAGTAAGTTGGAGAAGTGGTCCTAATGCTGGCATGGAACGTGAATACAGCTACGGCATTGTGCATGTGCCTGACAGGATGGGGTTGGCTTATGTGAAAGAAGCTGATTCCCTCCCATATTACAGTAACAATTCCAAAACTAGGAGCCAGTCATGTGATACGCTTCAGACGGAAACTGAGTGGCTTGAACAATATGAGCCTGGTGTATATATTACACTTGTAGCGCTGCCCGATGGAAGCAGAGATCTCAAGCGAGTCCGGTTCAGGTGAATTTAATAACTATTGTCTATGTGATTAATAATCAATGATTTTATTAACATAACTTGAATTATACTTCATCCTGCACATTCCAATGGTTAATATCATTTCAAATTAGTGGATCTTCCCTCACACTCGTTCTTTTGGAAAACATGAAGCCGGCGGAGGTTTGGAGAACATCAAGCAGAGTCTTGGTGGTCTGCGAATCGTGAAAAGGTCTATGAGAAGTACAACATCCGTGCAATTGACAAGTCTCCAACAGCACCGCCAGCCTAGTCACAATGCTTATCAGAAGAATCTGCCGTCTTCAGTTTGGGGCATGCGATCAGATCAACTAGAAATCAAGTATCTAGAACCAGGGATTCTATATTATTCGCAGAGACCAAGTTCCGCTAAAACACTTAGTAGCTGTAAGAAAGAGCAGATGATTCTTCCAAGACCAATCCAACACACAAACACACAATTGTAAGTCCTCTCCTGCTATGTTCATGTTAATTTATTTTCATTCTTTTCCTCACTTTTTTGGAGCCTGCTATCATGTATTGATGTGCACATACCAATTATGAGAAAAGTATGCATTTGAAATGTCTGCCTCTCTCTCTCTCTGCTACACACATAGGAAAAGGAAGTGTGTTGCTAAGGAGCAGGAAACTTGCGTGTTTATCAGCTGTTTTGGGATGAGCAAGTGCATGTGCCTATGGAACGTGTAATACATGCTCACATATACAAGTAATGATCATTTGTGAAAATATAAAGGATATTTGTAATAGAAATAAAGACACGATTTTATATTAATTTAAGACTTATTTTTTTTGTAATAATGTTCATTTACTTTATATTTATAAACAAATAAATATTTAGGTTTTTATCACTTGTGCCCTTATCTTCTGCAATGTCAGTTACGCCTCTCCTATTTTTGTAATATCAATTGCGCTCCTAACTTCTTGCAAAATTCACAGTTCTATCCTTTTGCAATATTAATTATGATCCTACTTTACCTTAATGGAAGGGAGAACTGTGAATTTCCTAAGAAGTCAGGGACACAATTGATATTATAAAAAAGGAGGGGCATAACTGATATTTCAGATGTTAAGAAGGGCACAAGTATAAAAACCCGAAATATTTTATTTCAAATAGTTGTAAATATTTGCAAAATAAGGGTGTTCACAATTCTAATAAGCAATATACTCATTGGAAAATTTCCTACACGTACCTCCCCACAAGTTGAGCTGGCTTCTCCAGGATCAATAATAATAATAATGGCATCGTAGTAATAAAAGTACGTAGTATAATACCTCCCCCCTCCCCCCCCCCCGTGTTTACAAAAGGTGGGCCTAGATATTACCCGTACAAAGGCATTACAAAAGTGATTAAATCGTCAGAGTTAAAGGTGTGTTCCTTCAAATTATAAGCAAGTGATTCTGCTATTTCCGCACAACGTTTTGTACAACTCAATGTAAGTTGCTTCGTGGGAGATTAACTTCTAAGACGAACAAGCAGCTTCCTTCCCTTCCATTGACAATTTATTGATGCAGGATTAATTTTATCAACTAATAATTATTCTGATTTTCAGGATATTAAGTCTCTACCTTAAAGCACCGTTAGAGGAATCGACAATGACGTAATAATCTGAATCTAATTATTAGATATCCTTACATAATCCATTGCATAACAGAAGAGTTGATATTTTAATATCAAATACGGCAATGGACAAGATCCAGAGAGGACACAAGAACAAGCCATATGCAGGAATACAAAACAAATGGAAAATAAGTCAGGTTTAAAGATCAATGAAGCGTTCATACCAATTTATCTTAGAGACGATATCACCTCCACCATTGGATCAGACAGTGTGCTTCCCAGATACAGTGGTTCACCATTGACGCCAGTGTATTCCAACAGGGATCATCTTCAAAAGCAACTCAGAGAATATATGTGAGAATGGGAATTTTTGGTGAACATAAATGAAGTACTTGTAGAGAGCCTCCAAGTTGAGTTTGTCATGGTAGAAATATGAATATTGGGAGACTCGTTGGGATTGATAATCTCCGTGATGCTCGTTGGATGCTCCAAACAGCTGTAATTCGAAATGGCTCGGTTAGAATTAATGTTCAGATTTCAAAAACAATCATGTAGATTACTTTATTTGACGTATCAAAAGCAAAAGTTGCAAAAGAAGTATCGAGCTTTGAGTTGATTCTTTTGAATCTTGAGCTCAAGCTAGAATGGAAGTATGTGCAAGCGCACTTGTGAGGCCCTCTAATAATACCCTTCCTACTTTGGTGCAAGAACTTAGAGATTTATATAAGCCCGCCAAAAGATTAGAACTGAGTGCTATGGTACAATTTTTCTGCCCTTAACTCTCCCATATGTGAATTTCAATATATAAATTAACATCCAAAATGATATCAATTGACTTTTAGATTCAACAATACTTCACAAATTCAAGATTTGAAAAGAAAAGCGATGCAAAATGGGAAACATCTTTAGCTATCACACTTTACTTTCAGTGAAGGTATCATCCGAAATTTGTATTTATATCTGAGTGTGGTATCTTCACAACAAAAAGAATGCAATGAACTATGTCTTCAACTTCGTTGAGCTATAGGATAGTAATACAAAGTGTTGTTCTTGGTGCAATCTTCAATGTTGATGCTTTTATAGGTAATGCACAATTATTTTGTTTCATTAGTGTATCCGAGAATGATCCTCTTCCTATAACTGGGTCACAATAGCTATCACACATGTAGCGTTCTCCAAAGAAACACTGCTAATATCATGCCTTAAAGCTCGAAGACATTCAAAGCCTATGCTCTTCCTTTGTTGCAACTTACACGCACTCATGTGTCCACAGATTAAACACTTAATCAGTGTTTCTATTATTTGGATTCAATGAAATCCATGGCCATCATACCACGAAATACTAATGCATCGAAGATTTAAGTTGGATTTGAATGTGTCTTATTGTCTTTTGATTGAACTTTGGATTTTTAATCTTGACATTTGTAGACATATTATCACAATGCAACACTGGAACCTTGCCTATCATTGGAAAGAACTTTCCTCACTATTCAGTCTCATTTCTAGTGGTATTCAAACGATACAACTCAACGTCAAAGATAGATTGAGTCAGAATAGTTTGCATTACAAAACTCCAGGAGATTGCATTTCCTTCAAGGGTAAATACATACCCAATAATACTGTTGCTCCCAAACTCCTTTATTTTTCCTATCCATGTTGAATCATTATTTTTATATGTAGCATAGAAGGATGTTTGCCATATTGCAAACTAAGGAAAATATTTCTTTCAACTACTGCAATAATCGATACATAGCTTCCCATTGAGTACAATTAAGATAACTTGGGCATATATTCAGTTTTTCTATTGAGAATGAAATGTCTGGTCTCATGTAATTTTTGAGATACATTAAACTTTATAAAATATGTGAATACCTAAGTTGGGACATAGTAATTCCACTCTAGCTCTTGTAAAGCATTTTGGATGAATGAAAGGAGTGATTACATCCTTCCTATCTTGATATTTAAATTTCTTAAGTACCTTCTCAACACAATGAGCTTGAAAAACTACAATCGATCAACTGACCTTATCGACTTGAGATCCAAGATTAAATCACCAACGATAATTTCCTTCATTTCAAACTTCCAACTTAAGAACGACTTGGTTTC
This sequence comes from Ottelia alismoides, assembly GCA_037367405.1. Taxonomy (NCBI): domain Eukaryota; kingdom Viridiplantae; phylum Streptophyta; class Magnoliopsida; order Alismatales; family Hydrocharitaceae; genus Ottelia; species Ottelia alismoides. Next base: position 748,108 of record JAZKJV010011308.1, read on the forward strand.
ATTGACAATACTCATACATGGCCTAAATATTATTATGTCATTCATCCTTTCCCTTGAATAGACACACTTATCAAATTCATGGACATTTAAACCATATGACAAAATGATCTCATCAAATTTTCCATGCACTGCTTTGGTACTTTTTTTAATCCATAAAGGGACTTAATTAGCTTAAAAAAATTTTCTCACTATTAGGAGTGAAGCCTATCAGATTATCTGTATAGATCTCATCATCAAGATCGTCATGAAGAAAGATAGTCTTAACATCCATTTTATTAATAGAAAGATCATATTCGGATGCCAATGATTAAATCACATGGATTGTGGTCATCCTAGTTACTAGGAAATTTGTATTTAAATAATCAATACCTTCCTTTTGCCTAAAATCCTTAGAAACTAATCTGGATTTATACTTTTTGATTGAGACATCATGACTAAGCTCTCTTAAAGACTCACTTGCATCCAATGATAGAACATACTTTAGGTAAATCGATCAACTCCCAATTTCCATTAGCCATGATGAATCCCTATCCCATTTGATGGTTTCCTTCCATTATTTAGCTTCACATGAAGCCATGTCTTGCTTGTAACTAGTTAGATCATCTTTGATGTAATAGACAACAAAGTCATATTGGACATGCGAGCCCACGACAAGCCATTATGCAATAAATGTTATTGCGACTATCATTCCCTGATCTGAAATGAAGAATAACTAATTTGCACAATAGGTCCCTTAGTACAATCAGGGTTATGTACCATGGCCATCTTGATGATCATATAGCTGTTGATTCAATTATTGAATCATAGAGGCTGGTGCTTGGATGAATATCTATAGAGTTAGATTGAGGACTCATCAAGTACTGTTAAATGATTGTTAAGAGATGATCTCCAGCCTGAGTAGGAGATGGCAATCCTTTCTCACTTGGTTGATATCTGACCGACCTTTTGATGCAGGTCCTCTGCATGGGAATAGAGTTTCGGAGGTGTCAGATTAGTTAGGTCAAAGAATTGACTTAACGAGATCGAGATAACCAAAGTCCTATGTCGTATGCTGTCACGATATAGGAACGCATCCTCTGACCGGAGACAGATGTGCTACTATATGTTTGAGTATGTATATTTGGCAGACCAATAGGTTGATGACCTAATCAAGGTCTATACACCGACGTGCTGGTGTGCATATAAGGGCATATGATTAATAAGATCTCTCAAAGAGATCATACATGTTTATTTACTGAACCGGAAGACATGTGCTCACTCATCAGATATTGGGAAGAATCAAATTTCATGCACGATCGTCTCGCTTTGGAAGCTTGACTAAATTTGTAGGTTTGATATATACTTTTGGAAAGTATATGATCAACACCTAGGTATGATATAGGCTTTTGGTAAGTATATGATCGATACCGATTCCCAATGATCGATTAAGAAACTTAATGATAAAACCCTGAAGGAGACAATCGAAAAAGAGATCTAATACTTCGGGTTTATTCTGGGTCTTCCAGTATGGAGGATGTACAGGTATTGGAAATACCTGAGGGTGATGTGATCATAAACGATTGTATAACCATGACACTTCCATTCCTAGGGAGTGATGAAACGGGTCTGGATTTTAGTGACTCCTCTCAGTAGAGAAGTAATCTGTCTGAATGTGATTCCGATGCAATGAGAAGATTAGATTTGCGGTCTTGATTTAATCAAGCATCTGTGAGAGGTCCGTAAGATCTGGATTTGAGATGTGATCTCAATATCCAAGTCACTATACGTAGAACAATACAATCACCCTGTCCTTATCTCCAAGTATCCACGGAGAAAGCACATTATCCTTAAAAGAGTTCATGGATAATTTCATTGTTGATATATGTATCCGAGCATTGAGAAAGTGGATAACTAAATGTGATTTAATTATCATGAATAATATGAATTCGATTCATATTAATAGGAGAGTTATCTAATATAATTAAATGTGATTTCATTATCAAAGATATGAATAATGTGAATGTGATTCATGTTATTTGAGCACATGAGAAAAAGAGATCCAAGGTGATTAATGTGATTTAATTATCATGGATATGAATAATGTGGATAGCACTATCCATATTATTCCGGTATATTATAAATCTGATTTACAATATATTAAAGTGAGTATATTGTGATTTATATTTGTTGATTAATTGTTAATGTGAATTGGATTCACATTGAATGATTAATTGAAAATACGATTACATTTTGTTTTAGATTGTGAATGAGATTCACATAATTTCAATGGCATGGTTGATATTTCCACAAGATAATTTAGAATTATTTTTTGTGAAAATATTATCGATAAGAGATCATGATATATCATGAGTAATGAGATCTCGTGATAATTAGAAGAGATTGACCAAGTCCACTCATGAGAAGTGGACAGCTACAACTCTCCATGAGGAGAAGAGTATCCGTCTCCTCTTCTTAAGGGATTGATTTTGGTCTTCTCATTATCTCTTATCTAATCAAAGTGATTTAAGTTGGGATTATATGTTGATTTATCAATATAAATTTATTCAAATTAAATCAATTATTGTTGTATTTTTTACAATAACTTCTTAGCCATTGAAAGAAACACAAATCAATCTCAATCATTGATTGTGTGTTTTCCATGGATTGGGATCCATGGACTCCCAAAACCCTATATAAGAAGAGGCACCCCTTGCTCTTTGATATAAGATAATGAATGTTCTCTCTCTCTCTCTTTTTCTCCATATGCCAAGCCTCTCTCTCTCTCTGTCTCTTATACCGGTCTTCCACCATGGAGCCATTGTAAGAGTCGTCATCGACGCAGCATCGTCGTTATGCTATCGGATTATCTATTCGTGGATCTCCATCTCCATCGATGCGTCTCGCTCGTGAAGAAGAAGTTGGATCTCGTATGCCGAGATTAGGAGATCCGCCGCTTGGATCATCAACATGGATTGTGAGGAGCACGTGATTCATACCTACGCTCGCAAGCGTCTCCTCCGTTGGATCGGACTTGAGACAGGAGGTCTCTTGGTTTATAGACTCGATCGCAACCACGCTTCAAGAGGTAAAACTTATACCTAATTGTGGTTTAGATGAAACGATCCGAGAAAGGTTCTTGGATCATGTGGTTTCATCATATTAAAAATTTTAAATTCTGCTGCATTGAGCTAGTACGACTAGTCGCTCTCGATCGCATTCGATGCGATCCACACGTTTCCGTGATGTGCTTGAGGATTATCCCATATCCTTCAAGTCACTACAAAGATCCTTGGAAATATATGATCGTTACTCTTAAGTTCAACCTATGAACGACTCACTTGGTTTAGATTGGGTTTCAACCTGATATTCTTTCCACTTGATATGGAATAGAATCTAAGGTGGAAGATACATTATTGGTTAGAATTTGATGAATTCCATCTTAACAGGGAAAACATCCTTAAAAAATATAGCATTATGGAGCTCAGCAATAATATAACATCTCAATACTTAAACCTAAGTACTAAGAACCTATATTCATAATTATTTTTTAAATAGCCTAAAAAGATGACATCAACAATTTTAAGACCTTGCTTCTTTTTAAAGATATTTCAAGCTCGATTTTCTATTGCTCCACAATTAAAATGAGAAGTTTTCCTTATTGGAGAAACTCTATTCAGAATTTGGAAACTCTATTCGATTTGCATAGATTCTTTTTAAAATATTTCCGGTATGTATTCATGCTCTCTATCCACATATAGATTGGACCAAAACTTTGTATTTGTATTATTAAATTTCCTAAAAAGTCTTATTTTTTATTTTGTTATCCCATTTGATGGCAACGTATGTGGTGTTATAACTTCATAAACAATGCCAACGAGTTTAAATTGTTTGTCAAACATGTTGGAAGTATATTTACAGCCCATATTTGACTTGAGACGCGCTTTGCCTGTTTATGTTAATTACCCCCTGCACATGTACACCGAGTTCACCTCGAACAGAAGCAACATGTGCATGGGCTTTCCACATAATATCCATCAATATATTCCATGTCCACAAAATCACATATATTATATATGCATCAAAAGGGTGTCCATACATATATATTACATTACATGTCTCGAAGGAACTACAAATAACACTAGTAAAAATAAGACACCAGCCAATGGTAGCATACGATCGCGAAAGACACTATTATGGTGGCTTAAAATCATATACCACAATAAAAATATCGTGGCATAAACCTCCGTGTCAAAAAGTATACCGCGGCCAAAGTTCCTGAGCAGACGCCACTGTTAAAATACCGTGGTCTCAAATCATATGCCGCGGTAAATTACCGTGGCCTAAAACCCTATTCAGCAGCACCCCAAGACCGAATCAGCAACGCTCCAGGAGCTTTGCCATGTCTGATACGTGCACGATCTGACCACACAAATATACAGATTGAGGCAGAGCTTCATTGCATCAACACATTAAAGTAATGCAAACCCTCCACTGATGAGCTTCAATGCACGAGAGTGGCAGTAAAAGACATGCACGAACTACTGCTGAGGGCATCTCTGACTTGATTCATGCAGGATTCCCTTCATCAACTTTGGCCATGTCTCTCTAATCAGAGATGTCCACAAATCAAATGCAACATGATCATCATTTACCATCCCATATTACAAAGATTCATTTCCTTAAATCCATTATCTTATCCACAACGATCAAGAAGCCCATCTATTTGCTTGTTTGTTTTATTAGACGATCAAACATCAAAGAAGTATATGCCACAAATATAAATATCATGCAACTTAGAACGACCAACAAAATTCATGTCCGGGAAGTATATGCCAAGTATGCAGATACAAATCATCAAATTTCTAAGAAGTTAACGGCAAGCATTCAAATATACATTTCGGATTCAGAACGAAAGAACCGACTAAAAAACTAAATGCATACCCAATTATCAAAGTATATTATCCATTTACTTGTAAGTATATGCCAAGTGTGCAAATATTGATGTCATTTTCAGAACAAAATAATAAAGAATATCAAATGTATACCTAAATATGTCTCTTGCAGACAAATGGTTCCAACTTCCAATACTTTAAGCTATATGATTAGAAGCCTTCCCGTTAATTCCAAAGCAAAAAACATTCTTAAATCAGGTTCCTGACTATACATTATAATCATGTAAAGATTTCACATCATAAAATTTAAATATATAATTGGGTTCTTATTTGAAGATAAGGAGATTAATGTAAAAAAGGTAAAACATATACCCATAGAACACCTCGTTGATTGAAAAGCAACAAGAGGAAGTCAATTTCTTTACCGTTCAGTATCATGTGGAGTCGCAAGTATGCCATCATATTTATATTGATGAACACATTAAAATTATATATGGTTAAATTATATGTGTGCATTGAATATTTGCTTCAGAAAAATAACTGTAGTTATAGATGGGACATCATTTCACAATAAATTCTCGAATGTGATGCCAGAAGTATCTATAGCAAATGGACTTGCAGTTCCTATAGGGGCTGGAACAGATCGACCACCACCAGGAACTCGACCCATCGGTATCGTCTTCTCTCGGATACCGGGTGTTGGAGATATGGACTTCTCTGTATACGGAAGCGAATACACAATCGACCACCGCCATAGAAGCACGTGAAGAAATAAACAACCGGATATAATGGTGGTCGGTCACCTCTAACAAGCACCGGAGAAGAAAGATCACTATAAGAAGACGAGTACAACTCTCTTTGTTCCCTCTCTCTCTCTTCCCTTTTTCTCTTTTTCTTGTGGTATTCCCTCTTGCTGTGGTGTAGAGGCAATGCCTCCACCCCCTTCTTTATATAGCCCAAATACAACCCCATAGTCCTATTCCCAATAGGATTATAAATAAAATACAACTCAGCTACTATTAGGATTAGGAGTCGTAATTCTAATTTGACTCTAATCCTAACAATCTCCCTCTTGAGTTTAATTCTATCACTATCTCTTCATCGTCTTGAGTTTGCACTGGGTCATCTTCATCATCTGCAAGTCTCTTTAGCAGGATCTCACCAAGTATGGGTGACACACCCGTCACTGTGCGCCCTCGATGTGCCCCTCTTGGGCACTCGCACAACTCAACATTGTGTCTGATGACGTGGCACCACGAATATCTCGTGACTAGAGATTGTGCCGACATCCTCTGGTAAAGCGAATCGCACTCACTTCTTCTTTTTGCGCACTTCTACAACAGATATGCTGACAACCTACCGCTCTCTCATCATACTACTCGCCTTGGGAATAACTGAAGCTCCATAACCTTTCAAGACCCACCTTAAGCTTATACACCTTGTTCAGCATCCTCATCCCACATATCACCACGCATGTTCCCTTGCTCGCTCTGAGAACTTCCCCTTCAATGGTGACTCAATGTCTTTGTGACTTGATCGTTCCCAATGAAATCAGATTTTTCTTAGCTGTAGGAATGTGTCTGACACTTGTTAGAGTTCGTACTACTCCATCAAACATGCGGAACTACATTGATCCAATCCCCTTGACGTGATGAACCTCCCCACCTCCCATCTTGACCGTACCATCATTGCATGTCTAATATGGTTTAAACTGCTCTCTGGATGAGCACACATGATCTGAACATGCAGAGTCCAGAAGCCATTTCCAATTAGCCTTCATCTCCCTAGAGCATGATAGCAAGTCTCTCTCGCAGACTGCGGTTGAATCCTCTTGGTCAGATTCAGAATCATCAACCTTCTTCTTTCCTTTCTCCTTCTCACGTCTTGGACAATCATCTATTTTGTGACCCTCCTTATCACAATAGAAGTATCTGATCGGATCTTGTGACTTGGACCGACCTCTGAGTCATGTCTCTCTTGATCTTGAGCGTCTACCCTTGGATGTCAGCACATGACCTTCATCATTCGTTGCCTTATCTGTCAATCTCCATTGAGACTCATTCATAAGCAGCGAAGCAACTGTCTCGTCCAATGTGATGGTCTCCTTGCCTTAGAGTAACATCGTCACAATATGATCATAGGAAGATGGAAAGGAACTCAACAAGATTAGTGCCTTATCCTCCTCCTTGAAGAGAGATTCTCCTTTTGCATTCTTATCCTCAAGTGTGAGCACATCTGTCAGAATCTTATTGAATTCATCCAAGCGCACTTCGAGATTTGTCCCATCGATCATTTTTAGACCATAGATCTTCTTCTTCATCAATAGCCGATTCATCAAAGATTTGGACTTGTATCGTCCTTCGAGCCTTATCCAAACCTCCGTTGATCCTCCAAGCTGATGACTTCGCGAAGAGTTTTGTCTGCCAAGAACAATTGTATTATACTATTTGTGAGATCCCTCATCTCCTTCCACTCTTCCTCTTTCATCTTCTCTGGCATCTTTCTTTATCATGGAGAGTCCCATTGAAGGGTTCCACAGAGAATGATGCATCCCTCGATGTAAATTTCACCATCGTTTTCTTATTATACATCCTTGTATGATCTGAAAAATCATAGCAGAATCCTCTTGATACGAACTATCCAACTCATTTGGTGTGCATAAAAACTCCTATCTGGACTCTTGGATCACCTCAATCGGACTCTGGATGCTCTTGATCTCAACGGTTCACTATAACTGTTGGATCTTAACTGCCTATGAAGAAAGCACACATGTTGCATCGTCTCCTCGACTTCTAATCTCGCTCTGATCTGTCATGTCGTATCCCTCGCTATCGTCAAACCAAGCTCTGATACCAATTGATGGGAACACGATCCACCAGTATCGTCTTCTCTCGAATATTGGATGTTGGAGATATGAACCTCCTTGGATACAGAAGCAGATACTGATGAATCTCCATTTCATCACCTTTATTCTATCATTTTGGCCTAAAAAACCCCAGCAAATGCATGTAAATAGCATCAAATTGTACATAATAGCATTCATGATTCATTGTATTAATTACACATTAAATCAGGTGTTTAATGCCAAACATATAGAATAAAGAGAAGAAAAGAAAAAGGAGTAAAATATTGCAAATATTTTATGACCCTAACCCCGAGACCAAGGCCAGCATGGGATTGGTCGACAAGGAATAAAATAGGGGGAGATAAGGGCCAGTATATAATAAATACCTCATTTATTCATGCATTTATTTATGCATTTTTGACACCTATTTTGTACATAATTATTTATTCATCAAATAAAGAAACTTCGTTCATGAAAGTTGTAGATAATAATGTAAATAAAAATACAAAATTGAGTTTGTGTAAAAATAATACTCAGTGTACATTTTATACACAGAATAAAAAGCCAAAACCTCAACTTCACAGACCCATATCTTGCAAATAAAAACTCCAAATCACCCAAAATCACATTTAATTGTATATAGCTTTCCAAGAACTATTTAATAAAATTGGTTTCATAACTTTTGGAGTCCATCTGCAAAAGTTAGGTTTTTTGGCCTTCATTGTGCAGCCTGCCTGATTAAAATATTCAATATATTCATTGTCCATTATTTTTATCCACTTATATTTTTAGAATTTTGTAAATAATGTCTATAATACATGTACATACTAAAATTAGAATAAAACTAAAAAGAATTAATAAAATAAAATAAGCCTATGCAAGTTAATAGGCAAAAGACCTATGATCAAGTATGTATATACATAAAAGGGGAAAACATTCTTTAATTATTTTCTTTTATATTTTTATAATAATGTAAATATTACATATAACTCATTAAAAATGTAAACTCAAAATAAAGATCAAGAAAATACAATAAATAAATGAACTATACACAATATATAGGTAAAAGACCTATAATTATACCTACATGTACATATACCTATTTATTTAAAAATGAAAATTAACTCATAAAAAATAATAAAAATACCCTCACACTCACAAAAATAAATTATAAATTTATAAAATAAGACCATAAAATAATAAAATAAAATAAACAAATCAAAAATAAAATACACAAAAACACATGTAAATACATACATATACACATTATTAAAATAAAACTATAATAAAACACTTCGAAAATTCAATAAAATCACAAATAAATACTACATGAAAAAATACACATTTTTTATTTTTTAAGGAAATTCTAATAAAATCATTTTCTATGGTAAATAAATCATTTTAGAATCAAATTTCCTGTTTTGTATTTTAGCGGCCGACGTGGAGCAATGGGGCGCCAGCCCTTGTTGACCACCCGGTCAACTGTCCCATCCAGGACCTGGCGCCTCTGAACTGTCAATTCCTCGGATTTCTTCCCTTTTTTACGGCCATCCCGTCCATCGGCCATCCCGTCCATCGATCGAGCTTGCTTCCTTCACAAGAATTGATCTCTGATCATCACTGATACCCGTCGATAACTTGGATCAACCCGATACTCATTGGATTAAGCAATAATCGGCTGTCAATAAGGCTCTAGGCCATTGTCTATAAATAAGAAGCTCCGCTTTCTTCCTCATTTTGGCCAATTGTAATCCATCCAAAAGCCCCGATTTCGTTCCTGGAACGTTCCTCGTGACAGGGGGAGTACTCCAGCACCCCGAATCGGCTGGAGGAAGGACAATTTTGACGCGACGGAGCTCCAGCGTCCGTCCTGCTCCCTGGTGGCCCCCAGGTATAAGAGCTGCTTCTTAATCGCTTTTTAGTTAGGTTTTAATGTTAGCTTTTGATTCTAGTTGTTAGTTTAGTGTTTAGTTAATTAGTGTATCTTAGAATCCCAAATTCGAAGTTCGCCGGAGCTTAGCTCCGGCGACTTCTCCACGGTGACCTCGATTGTATCCGACCACCTTTCGCCTCCCATTTCACTCCCTATCATTTTCTCCATCGATCGCACATCTTTGTTCAACCCAGGACCTCTGGTCTTGGCGAATCGGAGCTCCACCTCCGCCTTTCGTCGGAGCTCCTCCGCCACACCTCATCTTGCTGTATAGCTTCAAAACCCCGTGTCGAGGAGGAAGCCCTCGCTCCCCCGATTCTTCCTATGCAGGTCCAACGAAGGAAGAGGCCCATCTGGGCTCGAATTGAACCAGGAAGAGGTTCCTGGAGGTCTTGTCCTTCATCGACCTCGTCCGAGTCCTTCAGACCTCCAGGAGCCATGGCGAGACCTTCAGAAGATGCGGAAGACCTCCAGCTACGTGTTGAGCACTTCAGATGCGAGGGAGATGCCCGGAGAAGCCTACGCTGCACGATCGAAGCTCACCGGGGGAGAGCTTCTTCCCTTTTCCTCCTGGCACCTCCAGCGCCGTTAGATCAGGAGGCGAGCCCCAGATTGATCGAGGGCCGTCCGATGAACGCTTGCACCGACTGTCAGATGCGCGGCACGTGGATGAGTGGGCGAAGACCAGCCGTAGGATGAAGCGCCTTAGGGGGTAAATTTCAAACATCTCCCCCCGCTTTTGTATTTATAGTTTAATGCCAAAAATAAAACGCCACGTTGTAAATAAAGTGTAAAATTTGCAGTCCGCCTTCTGGAGTTTATGTATTTACATTTTAGTTTCTCCGCGCCTCATGTGCAGCACCCGCGTGAGGCGCGTGATTTTTGCACTTAAACCCCGCTGGGTTTTATTAATTGTAAAATGGCCCCGAAAATAAAAGTAAATGTTTATTTCCGTTGTAATTTTGGCATGGATGCCCCTGAGAAATATTTTAATTGCAAAAATGCCCCTGCCATGCCATATATTTTTGTATGTTTTGTCCATTTATTTTGTGCCTGATATTAACTTGAAAAATTTTGCAAAAATGGATATAAGCTCCTGTTAGTGTACCTTTGCATGTTATATTTTTAGTTTTTAATTTTGTTGCATTTTTGCATTTATTAAAAATCAAAAGCATGCTTTTTAATTACTGTCTAACTTATAAAATTCCAAAAAAATATTAAACCACCTCGAAAAATTCCAAAAAAATTACTTAGTGTGTATTTTGATCTATTTTAGTGTCAGTCCAAAAATCTCTAAAAATCTCAAAAGAAAAACCTTAAAAATTCAAAAATACACAAAAGCTTCAAAAAAATATATAAAATCAAAGAAAACTCAGAAAAATATAAACTCAATTCCTATTTCTTCTATATTTTATTACCTCTATTTGAAAAATAGTGAGGAAAAACTTTGTGGCTGTTTGCTATTTTTGATTCCTATTTTACTTACAGCCAGTACCTATTTCACTGTTTTCCTTATTTCAGCATTTAAAAATATCAAAAACAATCTAAAAAATACCCAAAAATCACCAAAAAAAAGTAAAAAAATTATGAAAATCCCAAAAAGATTTTATTTCTATATTTTTGAGTGTTTTTATATATTTTTATAAATATTTTATCACTCCTCTCTCCCCTTTGTATATATATATTCCTCGATTTAAAAAAAATCTATATATGCATATATATATATACATATTCATTAATATATAAAATCCTAAAATTAAACAAAAAAATGTTATTTATATATATATCTAATGTATGTATTATATGCTATATACTCACCCTCTATGGGTACATATACATCTATATATTTATATCCTATAAATTATATATATATATATATATTACCTAATTATATTATTAAAATCCTAAAATTAAAAAAAATAAAAGATAAAAACCCACAAAAATAGGCTTCACACATGGATGACTCTGTGATAGATGCACATCATAGGCTTATGCATTTTTGTATTGCTCTCTGTGGTTTGACCTCTACATGCTTGTTCACTATACACTTTATGGTAGAGTAGTAAATATTAATTCATATTTTCGGGACTCAATCTATTCATTCTTTTATTATGGGTTAATTGCTGATTAACATGGGTATTCTGCGAGCGGTCGCCTCAGCGACAACATATTTATATCATTCATGGTGACCCTTGTAGAACTATTCAGTTATCAGATGGCGCCGTTGCCGGGGAGCAATGAGCATAGCCTACTTTATTTGCCATTCTTGTGTAAAAATGTTTGATTTATCATTTATTTCATGAGCAGATATTTCTCTTGTAATTAATCACCATGCTTATTGATTGATTTATTTATTGTGATTAATTTCTTCCTGCTCTAGTTTTATTGATTAAACATCTACTAATTCCATTTTTTTGTGACTGATGCAAGGGCCCGCCACGCGAGGATGGCTTCTTAGGGAGCCAAGGTTGCCGAGCTTGGAGGAGGGTGGTCTTCACCTCATGACCACTTGGAGAGAGCATCAAGGAAGCAAGGAGATAGGGATTAGATAGGTTTAGAACACTTAGGATTATTTTTGTAATTTATGGTGAGAGAGAGATAATTTTGGCATGTAATTAAACATGACTCTACTCTTCACAATGAGGTCCAGTGCCCGGGTGATTGTTCACCTGGGGGCCTCATCGTGGCTTTTCGAGTTTTCATCGCTTTCTTTTCTTTGTTTTCCGAAGTTTTGAGCTTTCCGCCTTTATTTTACTTTGTTTCGTGTGCTTGGAGCCCCTAGATTTAGGTTGCTTGACTCGGTAGCTAGGTCCAAACATTAATAAGAATGCATGCTCCTACAGTCTACTTCGTATGGATCTAGTCAAACTTAAACAAGCCGTTCATTTGTCTCTTAGCCCTTGTGCCACAGTGAGCCCCGCAAAGCGCTTTCTCCTAAACTCTAGTGTGTTGAGCAGAGGAGGGGTGAGCCAAGACCGGACCCTTTGGAGCTAAAGATGAATGAGCGACTTATGGTTCTTCATGCTAATAGCAGCTAATGTTTAGGGCGATTTTGTGCCTTGCATACCGACATGTAGATAGGTTTAAAAATTCTGTTTTGCATACCGCTTGGAGAGAGCTGGGAAGCACTGTAAGTCTTCTAACTCAGCATGCATCATTCGATTCAATGGTGAGATTTCCATCACGGAACCACTTGCACGGCTTTTCCGCTATCTCCCTCTGATTTTGAGCACCTAGGACTTAAATGAAAATCTACAAAAACGTTAGGCGCTGGTATGAAACAGACTCAAAAAAAAGTGAAAACCCAAAAATTAAAACAAGGGGACTGCTAAATAAACTTTGACCTTAATTAAAATCTGTAATGGACTATCATTGTACCGGATTCATAAAGCCCTCATTGTTTTCAGGTACCTTGGAGGGGGACCAAAACCCTACTCCCTTGAGTGAGTGCGACCCCCTAAGGATTAAAGCCAAAATCCCAGTCTGCAATTGCCTTGTGTATCGCCTGGATTTCTGAAGTAATGGCGCTTCTATCGTACGTAGGCGAGTAGGGCTTGGTCACCAATAATGACTCTCTGTTGTGTAGAGCATCAACCCTGTCCGAAGTATTGAGCATAGGCCACGCCTTCAGGGGGGTGTCTGTCTCAATGTCCTGCGTCCGAGTAGGTTCTTGCACGCTCACGGGTGATTCCGTTGCGAGCGAGAACCGAAGTATTGGTTTCGCCTATCAGCTTCCTCTCTCTATTTCTTTGGCTGAGTAGGGATCCAGGAAGGGTTACAAGGACTCCAAAAAGTGCAGACTACAGGTTACACAGGAGGAGGACAAGTACGGGATACTCTTCTGGCAGTACTCTCTCTCCTATAGGGTAGCGTACTAAGGACTTGTTATAAGATATGCCTGAAATCACAACTCTAAAAATGAAAAGATAATAAATAGCCGAACTTTCACGGCTTCACATGGTGTGAGTTGGTGAACCCGATTTTGTATTGTGTTTGTATGGATCTAGATTAAGGTTCAAAGATCAAGTCCCGCGCATTTGCGCACATTTTGTTTCTCCCTTTGACCACCCTGCTCAGTCGAGCCTCTCTACTGTTTTACACTCCTTTTATTCCTCGTTGACCATCGTATCTTTCATCCAACATCTGATCTTCTCTTGTACTTCGCGAAGTTGATCCATGGATGGTTTCCGTCGGGACCATGCTGACACCCACATCGATTCCATGGACTCAACTCCGCCAATAAATTCGAGGCGATTCCCGAGAACCCGATCCGGACTTTGCGGATTGATCTCCAGACTCCTCGTTTTCTACCTTTCTCTTGGCCACCCAATAAACTGGGATCACTTTTGTCCCACTTTCACCGTTGTGAATGGAAGTCGATTACAGTCTACATCCTTTTCCAGTCACAACATGCTAGGGTTGACCTGAATTCCAGCTTCATCACGACAGCTGAACATTAATTGCAAGCGGTCTGATCAGAAGTATCTCATTATGCAGATAAAAGACAGTGCGAGCCCTGGAGACTACTTCAGAATTCATTTCATCTGACTCAGACCCTGACATGGCTCCCGGAGGAAAGGGCAAGGATCAGCAGCCACCCCAACCAGAGGGACAGGTGCCAGATCAGAATCAAGTCAATGCACAGCTACTGGCATCTATCCAGGCCATCCAGCAGCAGCTGACCGAGCAGGCCCTCACACAGACAACCTTCCAGGACATGTTGAATGATATGATGAACCGAGACGATGGAGGAGAGGTAGGGGAGGAGAAGGTGGAGGTGGTGGTCCTAATGATGATGACCCTGAATTACCACCACCAAAGCCTACACTCAAAGAAACGTACAACCCGAGAGATAGCCAGATGACCGAGTGGATACTCATTCCACCGGTACACGCTCACTTTGAGCTGAAGCCCCAGTTTAATGCTCTTCTCCCTACATTCCATGGGAACACCAGCGAGGAGCCGTACATTCACCTGCAGCAATTCTCTCGCATTTGCCGTACTACGCACTATCCCAATGTCCCTCTGGACATTGTCAAGATGATGGCATTCCCATTCAGCTTACAGGACAAGACCCTTTATTGGGTCAACCATCTGGGGAAGGTCGTGACTACTTGGGAGGAGTTGAAATCCACATTTCTACACAAATATTACCCTCTAGGTTGGCTCAACCAGATGTGAGCCCGTATCAGTAATTTCTCCCAAGGACCCCATGAGTCAATACATGAAGCATGGGAGAGATTCACTGACCAGCAGGAGAAGTGTCCCCATCACGATATTCCGAAGACCAGCTTGGTCCAGCACTTTTTCGGGGGACTGAACATTGAAAGCCAAAGGCTCGTGGATGCAGCATGTGGGGGTTCACATTTCAATAAGGATGAAGACGTAGTCTGGCAGATATTTGAAGAAATGGCCGAAGGAGAGGCTGCCCTCTCTTCATCCAAGGCGAATCAGAAGCAACCCCAGATCCTTCAAAAACAAGTTCACATGGCAGCGTCCAAGGAAGCAGAGAGAGATGAGAGCTCCAACCTCAGTATCATCGGGGGCCATCTCTCGAAAGTTGATATCATCAAAAAGCGATCACAAGATCTGGAGAAACTCGCTGTGATCGAGAAGAGGACCCAGAATTTAGACAAGCTTGATCAGATCAATAAGTACCTTGAACTGTTGGTGGGCACCATCAACTCTGTTCAGTCGGCGACACCATCGGAGACTCCAGCTGAGAAGAAGGACGAGCAGCAACCACAGCATCAGCCTCAGCCGAGCCAACAGCCACCGGCAGTCCAACACGTATACTACGTGCAGGCGCCCGACCAGGGCCAGCCGCAGCAGCAGATGGTCGTGTACCAGCAAGAGTTCCTTTCCGTACCTGATCCAGTCTTCCCACCAGCACCCCTGATTCAGGAAGTGAATGGGGTATGGGCTAATGATGCGCAGCCGACCCGTCCTCAGGGACTACCCCAGGGTCAGCCATTTGCCAATCGGCAATACCACCAACCTCAGGGTTGTCGCTTTGTATAGTCCTCTCAGCCTCACCAACAGTACCAGCAGCCTCCCCAATTTGCACCTCAATGGAGGAAGAACCAGCCGTATCAGTAGCCGCAGTACCACCATCCACAGCCGTTCCATCCGTATGCGGCTGCTCCCTCTCAGCAATATCAGTAGTATCCTCCTCCCTCGTACCAACAACTTCAACTTCCTGCACCACCGCAGCACCACCAGCAACAACCTCTATACCCATCCAACCCACAACAACGTGGTCTGCACGTTGAACCTACTGAAGCACCCCCTGTGAATCCCACCATGGATTGTCTGGCCCAGCTTGTCAAAGGGCTAGCAAAAATGACCAAGCAGCTTGATGACCTGACCGCCACCCGAACTACCATTCCGGCTCAGGTCGAAGCCAACCCCAATAATTTCAAGAAGAAAGAGTAGGTAGAATGTGATGTCCTGTCCGTGTCCGGTAATGATATTACTATTTATTCTAATGCTGTTACTCTCAGGAGCGGTAGGGCCTTGCCTCTGCCTGCTACCAGAAGTGGGGTGAATAAAGAAACAGGTGGATCGTCATCTTCCGCATCAGCTGTGCCAGCTCCAGGGGCGGGTGAGGAGGAAAAAGAAAGAGAAGCCAGTCCAGCCGTTGTGCCTTTCCAGCATCAGTCCCAGCAGAAAATACAAAAAAATCAGCAAAATCAAAAACAACAAAAAGAAGCTTGCAGCCGAAGCAATGCCGCGCCAGCATTGGAGGAGCCTCCAGCAGCAACCGATCCCTCGCCAACCGATGGAGCAGACGCTACACTTTTTGCTCGCCCTGCAGCACCAGTATGCCAAGATACAACTTGTACCCCTTTTTGTAGTCCGGATGTACAACATTTGATGGGCGATGATTTTGATGTAAATAAGAACTCTAATTTTCCTGCCAGTAATGTACATATTCCTTTTCCTCATGCAATACAAAAATCCAAAAAAATTACAAAACGAAAAAAGGCATTGTCTGATCCAGGTGTTGTGGAAATTTTAGATAAATTGACTGTTGAGATTCCCTTGTTGAAGGTCGTGGAATACATTCCAGCTGTGAAGAAAGGACTGAAAGAGGCATGTACTAACAGGCGTCACCCAACGCAAGAAAATAGACGCTGAGATGTAGAAAAGCACGTTCTCTCCATGGCCACTGTTGCAGCCATTAGCCCCCAGAAGAAACAAGACACAGGAGCACCTCTGATCAGTTGTGAGATTTTTGATCAGTTCTTCGAGCGTACTCTCCTTGACAGTGGATCTTCCATCAACCTTTTGCCCTCGTCCATAATGCAAGAATTCGGGCTGGGACCGCTCAAGCAGACACACATGATCCTTCAGTTCGCTGACCGATCCGTCAAGCGGCCCCGAGGTCTTCTGGAAGATGTCATAGTTAAAGTGCAGGAGATGAAATTCCCAGCTGTTTTTGTAGTCCTTGATATGGACTCGCCTGCACCCCTGCTCCAGACCCCTATCATCCTTGGCAGACCATTTCTCCGTACTTCAGGTGCAGTGGTTGATTACAGGTCTGGCAAGATTACTTTCAGCTCGAATACCCAACAAATCACGATAAACATGAACAGAGAACCGAATGCCACAACTGATGAGAGCCAGGCAGCATATGAAGCAGACTGTGATTTTATTGTGAAGATCAGAGACTCAGCCTTATCATTGGACGATCCATGGACTCGAGAAATCCTCACTCTTGAGGAGGACTTAGAAAGCACAGTCAGCTTATGCTCCGACGATTCTTGGGAGACAGATTCTCAGATGCAGGCGCATCTACTTGAGCAGTCACTCCAGACCGAACACGATCAGCTTAGGGCAGAACTGTTCGGTACATCACTGGGATCTCAACAAGATGACGGGGTGGTAAATATCGCAAAGGAATACATCCCACCACCAGCATGGTATCTGAAGTAACATATATAGTGGACAGATCAAAACCAGAACTCAAGCCACTTCCTGCAGGCCTGAAGTATGCTTTCCTTGCGGGTAAAGAACAAATGTATCCGGTCATCATCAGCAACAGGCTGAATCCGGATCAGGAATCTCGTCTTCTTGAGGTTCTAGAAAAGAACCGCAAGGCACTTGGTTGGAGCGTATCAGACCTCTGAGGGATAAATCCAGCTTTGTGTTCACACCACATCTATCTTGAAAAAGATGCCAAGCCGTCCCGCGAATTCCAAAGAAGGCTAAACCCTAACCTTCGGGACGTCGTTATGAAGGAGATAACGAAATGGTGTGACGCAGGCTTTATCTATCCCATCTCCGACTCAAAATGGGTAAGCCCACTGCATGTAGTTCCGAAGAAATCCGGGCTTACCGTGGTTACAAATGACAAAGGAGAGGAAATTTCCACTCGGGTACCAACATCCTGGCGGGTGTGTGTTGACTACCGCCGTCTCAATGCAGCAACTAAGAAGGACCACTTTCCCTTGCCCTTCATTGATCAAGTTTTGGAAAGATTAGCAGGCAAGGAGTTCTTCTGCTTTCTAGATGGGTATTCCAGGTACAACCAAGTGGCGATCGCCCCTGAGGATCAAGAGAAGACTACCTTCACTTGCCCGTTCGGCACCTATGCCTTTAAAAGAATGCCCTTTGGATTATGCAATGCACCTGCAACCTTCCAAAGATGCATGTTAGCAGTCTTCGCCGAGATGGTGGGCAGTTTTCTCGAGGTGTTCATGGACGATTTCTCTGTCTATGGTGATAGTTTTGATTCTTGTCTTGTGCACCTAGACAGAGTGCTTCAGAAGTGCCGAGAAGTCAATCTAGTGCTTTCATGAGAAAAGAGCCCCTTTATGGTCACTAAAGGCATTGTGCTGGGCCACGTCGTTTCCAAACGTGGCATGGAAGTCGACCCGGCAAAGGTGGATGTCATTTCAAATCTTCAGCCACCTCAATCAGTGAAGAATGTGAGGTCATTCCTAGGGCATGTGGGATTCTATAGGAGATTCATCAAGTATTTCAGCCGCATTGCCCGACCTCTGACAGAACTTTTGTGCAGGAGACTGAGTTCATTGTTGATCAGCCGGTTCTCCTTGCTTTCAATCAGTTGAAGGAGCTCATCACTCAGGCTCCAATCTTACAGCCACCCGACTGGACCCTTCCCTTTGAGATAATGACCGATGCGTCAGATTTTGCAGTCGGGGCGGTTCTTGGGCAAAGGAAGGACAAAGCGCCCTATGCCATTCACTATGCCAGCAGAACATTAGATGAAGCACAGAGGAATTATACAGTGACCGAAAAAGAGTTGCTGGCTGTGGTTTTCGCCCTTGAGAAGTTCAGATCCTATTTACTTGGATCGAAAGTCACAATTTTCACGGACCACTCTACTATCCGGTACTTACAGCAGAAGAAGGATGCCAAGCCAAGACTGATTCGTTGGATCCTTCTCCTCCAGGAATTCTATTTGGAAATCAAGGACAAACCTGGAGTTCAAAATGTGGTAGCAGACCATCTCTCCAGAATAGAGCAGCATGAGTCTCCTCTGAACAGTGCACCCATCACAGAAACCTTCCCTGACGAAGCCATCTTAGCAGTGGATTCTCTTCCGTGGTATGCAGATATAGTCAACTACCTCGCCTCTGGGGTAACACCGGCAGATTGGACGAAAAACCAGAAGAACAAATTCATGTCGACCATCCGATTCTACCAATGAGAGGACCCTCTTTTATTCAGGGAAGGAGCGGATTGCATTTGGCGCAGGTGCATCCCTCAGACGGAGCAATCTAGTGTCCTCGAGCATTGTCACTCGCTCGAATCTGGTGGACATCACTCGGGAGATCGGACGGCAGCTAAAGTACTTCAGTGTGGCTTCTGGTGGCCCACTTTATTCAAGGATGTGGCGGAGTTTGTCAAAAGATGTATTGACTGTCAGAGATTGAAAGGTACACTTACTGCTAAAGATTCAATGCCCCTGAAAATCATTCAGATAGCAGATGTTTTCGATGCATGGGGCATTGACTTCATGGGACCTTTCTCTAATAGTCAAGGTTTTGAGCACATCCTTCTTGCCGTCGATTACGTGAGTCGTTGGGTTGAAGCTATCCCCGCTCGAGTCGTCGACAGCCAAACAGTATGCCAGTTCCTGAAGAAGAACATCATTTCGCGGTTCGGGATACCGAAAATTCTCATATCAGATGGGGGTAGCCACTTCATTAACAAAGAGGTCAAGAAGTTAATGAAGGAGTACGGCATCGATCATCGTGTCGCGTCTCCTTACCATCCTCAGACCAATGGCATGGCGGAGCTATCAAACAGAGAAATCAAGACTATCCTGCAAAAACTTGTTAGGCCAAACAGAATGGACTGGTCTCAACTCTTGGACTCGGTCCTATGGGCTTACCGAACCGCCTACAAGTCTCCCTTGGGCATATTCCCCTATCGTCTTGTATATGGAAAACCTTGCCATCTGCCCGTGGAATTAATCCACAAGTCTTTATGGGCAATCAACAGTTGTAATTTGGACTCGCGCAAAAGTGGTCAGAAGAGGAAAGATGATCTGAACAGACTCTTGGAGTTCCGAGACTATGCATACGATAACACCTTGATGTACAAAGAGAAGGTGAAACGCTGGCATGACCGGCACATCAGACGAAAGACCTTTGATGTTGGACAGAAAGTATGGTTATTTGATGCAAAGTTGCGGATCTTCCCGAGCAATTAAAGAGTAAGTGGACAGGGCCATTTCGAGTTTGTGAAGTGCGTGACAATGGAAGTATTGCAATATCAGAATTGTCCCCTGACGCACAGCCCTTCGTCGTCAACGGCCAACTCCTGAAGCCGTACTTAGAACCAGATGCATTTTTGACCGTTGTTGACTCTATCCAGCTCGTGCAACATGATGACATCCCCACAACTGCTGCATCATCAGAAGATTCAGACGATGTACTCCAACCACTGTTTATCTGATTTTCTTCTTTTCTTCTTTTCCTTTTCTATTTTCTCTTTGTATCTAAAAGGTGCCACCATTGTAGACAGTTTTCTATACTTAGGACGTGCTTTGTCCTAAGTATAGGGGGGATGTGCACCCCGAGTTTTTCAGTTCAGTCCGATCCTCTCCATTGTCTCCTCTTCTTGTCTATACTTAGGAGTATCTTACCCTAAGTATAGGGGGAGACAATCTGAGTACGATCTGTGTATTCCCACCCTTGACCCTCCCTGCTTTTTGTACAGTCTGCTATACTTAGGATTACTTGATCCTAAGAATAGGGGGGACGGTCAACTTCTAATTCATCCATTTCATTCATATAGATTCTTTAGATCTGTTTATACTCAGTACGAGTTATGTCTTTGCTTTTCCTTTCGAGCTATGGGGATATAGCTCAAGCTAAGTATAGGGGGGTCGTATATACCATGTATATACTATAAGCCATAACTCATACTGAAAAATAAAACATCAATTCAATCTAAAAAAGCAATAAGTAACTCTATAATAATAAAAGATGATTGTGAGCTCCTCAGGCTCTTGGTACTTATACGGATTAGTAAGTCAGGAAAAATGTTTAGTGAAAGAAAGTTTTCTTTGAAAAACCTTGTGAAAATTGTTTGAAAATAGTATGTACAAGTATTCAACCTTTGAGAAAATTAGTTTTGTGTGTAAAATTTATTTTCTTTGAGTGAAATCAAAATGTGTGAAAATCAGTGTGCAAATGATTATAAAAACTTGATTGTCAAAATTGTTTTGAAAAACCTATCTATGCTGTGTAAAACCTTTGTAAAATCATTTTCAAATACGTGTACATGTTTGCAAAATTATTTTGGACTAAAGTTTTCAAAACTCTTGTGAAAATGATTCTTGAACAAGTCTGAGGAGTCTGCACAAAAATCTCTTATACAAAAATAAGCATAATCCCAAATAAAGCTTATAAGAGCCAAAACCATATTATACATCAAATACAGTTTTCTTCTTTTGTATATACTGATTAATAAATCAGGTTAGATACCTATACAATATGATTTGAAAACTAGTGTGACCTGTTTTGAAAAATTTGCTGTGAAATGTTTTCAACTTGTGTGAAACTGTTTGGATTGCAAAACTTTTCTTTGTGTGAAAGAAAGGATTGGAAAACCTATGTGCAAATGTTTTGAAAAATGTTTGTCAAAATTATTGTGAAAAATGTATATATAGTGTGAAAAAGCTTTGCAAAAATAGTTTTCAAATGTGTATAAATGATTGCAAAAATTATCGTGTACTATAGTTTGCAAAATTATTTTCAAAACTAGAGCTGAAGAATAAGAGCATTAATACAAAGACTTGCAAATCAAAAATAGAATGCATAAAATTCTTTCTGGACAACCTAAATAAACTACTCAATTAAAACCTGTAGAGTCTTTACAAATCCATATATTTTGTAAATAAGGCGGTACGCCCGTGTAAATAATTGTGTATACCTTTGTATGTGTCAAGCTTTCTAGTTTCAAAATTCTTTCTGTAAAAAGATTCTTTGATTCTTTTAAATTCTTTGTGAAAAATTGCATCATGCATTGTGCATAGCATAAGCATACCATTCATATTCTTTTTGAGTGAGCTTAATGATTGAATTAGTCCAATAAAGTCTCAAATTGGAGCTTGGTTAGGCCTTACCGCACCTAACTGCACTGGAACCTTATGGGAACTAGGTTTAAGGCACTTTAGGTCTATTTAGACTTAATTCTTTGAGAAATCAGGGCTAGGTTCAAGTCACCTCAGTGGACTAACTAGAACTTTTCGAGACACGCGTATGACTCTTGCCGACCGTGACCTAACTTGGACACTTGCACCTTTCACTTGGCTCAACTCAGTTGGAGTGGTGAGGGGGTTGGATTTGCCATTCTGAGACGCACACGGGTGGAAACATTCGTCCTCGTCTAGGGAGGGAAGTGCACCCCAACCTGGTCCAATAGCAACGAGGTCTAAAGACAGGAGATTGTGGGTTGCGATAAAGCTTCAAAAGAGGGATAGTCTACTGGCTCAAGAGGAAAAACTCCTTATGTAAATGCTGCTGTGAATAGTATGATTGAAAAAAAATGGTCAGGCCAGTACAAAAATAAAATGCCTGCAAAGTATGTACATATGTTGTAAAGCCAATAAGCAAGCTTGAGTTCCAAAGTCAAATATGTGAGCCTGCAGCTGGATGACTTGACTACACTGGTCTTGCATCCCAGGATAGGTAGCTACACTGGCTACCGTCCATTCTTCTCTCCACCCCCTCCGCTTGAGCTGGTTGCCACTTGAACTTAGAAGGGAATACCCTGCTCCTCGAGGAAAGAGCTGTTGGATTGGTGAATCATTGGGTTGTCATTCTGGAGAAGTCAGTTCCTTTATCATTTCAGTTGGGGAGAGCCACTATCACTTACACTGTACAAGTCAGCTTCATAGTTATAAGGGTTTGTGTATGATGTAGTCCAGTTCTGACCAGACTATTGAGGTGGGTTGAACCGAGTTCTGTGATTATCGAAGGCTGTTGTATTTTAGAGCTGGTTCCCGACTAGGTTCCACACACATCTACACCTAAGGTCTGATAGGAGCTCCAAATTCAGATTTTATAAAGACATGCATTGCACTGAAAGCACCCTTATTCACTCTATCCTTCTTTAATTCTCCTTTTTCTTTTCTTCATTCTTTTTGTACTTATTGCATAAGTGTTTGCTAGGGACTAGCAAAGGCAAGTATAAGGGGGGTGATGAATCTCCATTTCATCTCCTTTATTCTATCATTTTGGCCTCAAAAATCCCAGCAAATGCATGTAAATAGCATCAAATTGTACATAATAGCATTCATTATTCATTGTATTAATTACACATTAAATAAGGTGTTTAATGCCTAAATTATAGAATAAAGAGAAGAAAAGAAAAAGGAGTAAAATATTGCAAATATTTTATGACCCTAACCCCGAGACCAAGGCCAGTATGGGATTGGTCGACAAGGAATAAAGTAGGGGGAGATAAGGGCCAGTATATAATAAATACCTCATTTATTCATGCATTTATTTATGCATTTTTGACACCTATTTTGTACATAATTATTTATTCATCAAATAAAGAAACTTTGTTCATGAAAGTTGTAGATAATAATGTAAATAAAAATACAAAATTGAGTTTGTGTAAAAATAATACTCAGTGTACATTTTATACACAGAATAAAAAGCCAAAACCTCAACTTCACAGACCCATATCTTGCAAATAAAAACTCCAAATCACCCAAACTCACCTTTAATTGTATATAGCTTTCCAAGAACTATTTAATAAAATTGGTTTCATAACTTTTGGAGTCCAACTGCAAAAGTTAGGTTTTTGGCCTTCATTGTGCAGCCTGCCTGATTAAAATATTCAATATATTCATTGTCCATTATTTTTATTCACTTATATTTTTAGAATTTTGTAAATAATGTCTATAATACATGTACATACTAAAATTAGAATAAAACTAAAAATAATTATAAAATAAAATAAGCCTATGCAAGTTAATAGGCAAAAGACCTATGATCAAGTATGTACATACATAAAAGGGGAAAACATTCTTTAATTATTTTCTTTTATATTTTTATAATAATGTAAATATTACATATAACTCATTAAAAATGCAAACTCAAAATAAAGATCAAGAAAATACATTAAATAAATAAACTATACACAATATATAGGTAAAAGACCTATAATTATACCTACATGTACATATACCTATTTATTTAAAAATGAAAATAAACTCATAAAAATTAAATAAAAATACCCTCACACTCACAAAAATAAATTATAAATTTATAAAATAAGATAATAAAATAAAATAATAAAATAAAATAAACAAATCAAAAATAAAATACACAAAAACACATGTAAATACATACATATACACATTATTAAAATAAAACTATAATAAAACACTTCGAAAAATTCAATAAAAATCACAAATAAATACTACATGAAAAAATACACATTTTTTATTTTTTAAGGAAATTCTAATAAAATCATTTACTATGGTAAATAAATCATTTTAGAATCAAATTTCTTGTTTTGTCTTTTAGCGGCCGACGTGGACCAATGGGGCGCCAGCCCTTGTTGACCGCCCGGTCAACTGTCCCATCCGAGACCTGGCGCCTCTGAACTGTCAATTCCCCAGATTTCTTCCCTTTTTTACGGCCATCCCGTCCATCGATCGCGCTCGCTTCCCTTCACAAGAATTGATCTCTGATCATCACTAATACCCGCCGATAACTTGGATCAACCCGATACTCATTGGATTAAGCAATAATCAGCGGTCAATAAGGCTCCAGGCCATTGTCTATAAATAAGAAGCTCCGCTCCCTTCCTCATTTTGGCCAATTTTAATCCATCCAAAAGCCCTGATTTCGTTCCAGGAACGTTCCTCGTGACAGGGGGAGTGCTCCAGCACCCCGAATCGGCCGGAGGAAGGACAATTTTGATGCAGCGGAGCTCCGGCGTCTGTCCTGCTCCCTGGTGGCTCCCAGGTATAAGAGCTGCTTCTTTATCGCTTTTTAGTTAGGTTTGAATGTTAGCTTTTGATTCTAGTTGTTAGTTTAGTGTTTAGTTAATTAGTGTAGCTTAGAATCCAAAATTCGAAGTTCGCCGGAGCTCAGCTCCGGCGACTTCTCCACGGTGACCTCGACTGTATCCGACCGCCTTTCGCCTCCCATTTCATTCCCTATCATTTTCTCCATCGATCGCATATCTTTGTTCAACCCAGGACCTCTGGTCTTGGCGAATCGGAGCTCCACCTCCGCCTTTCGCCGGAGCTCCTCCGCCACACCACATCTTGCTGTATAGCTTCAAAACCCAGGGTCGAGGAGGAAGCCCTCGCTCCCCTGGTTCTTCCTATGCAGGTCCAACGAAGGAAGAGGCCAATCTGGGCTCGAATCGAACCAGGAAGAGGTTCCTGGAGGTATTGTCCTTCATCGTCCTCGTCCGAGTCCTTCAGACATCCAGGAGCCATGGTGAGACCTTCAGAAGATGCGGAAGACCTCCAGCTATGTGTTGAGCACTTCAGATGCGAGGGAGATCCCCGGAGAAGCCTATGCTGCACGATCGAAGCTCACCGGGGGCGAGCTTCTTCCCTGTTCCTCTAGGCACCTCCAGCGTCGTTAGATCAGGAGGCGAGCCCCAGATTGATCGAGGGTCGTCCGATGAACGCTTGCACCGACCGTCAGATGCGCGACACGTGGATGAGTGGGCGAAGACCAGCCGTATGATGAAGCGCCTTAGGGGGTAAATTTCAAACATCTCCCCCCGTTTTTTGTATTTATAGTTTAATGCCAAAAATAAAACGCCACGTTGTAAATAAAGTGTAAAATTTGCAGTCCGCCCCCTGGAGTTTATGTATTTACATTTTAGTCCCTCCGCACCTCACGCGCAGCACCCACGTGAGGCGCGTGATTTTTGCACTTAAACCCCGTCGGGTTTTATTAATTGTAAAATGGCCCCGAAAATAAAAGTAAATGTTTATTTCTGTTGTAATTTTTGCATGGATGACCCGGAGAAATATTTTAATTGCAAAAATGCCCCTGTCAGGCCATATATTTTTGTATGCTTTGTCCATTTATTTTGTTCCTGGTATTAACTTGAAAAATTTTGCAAAAATGGATATAAGCTCCTGTTAGTGTACCCTTGCACGCTATATTTTTAGTTTTTAATTTTGTTGCATTTTTGCATTTATTAAAAATAAAAAACATGCCTTTTAATTACTGTCTAACTTATAAAATTCCAAAAACAAATACTAAACCACCTCGAAAAATTCCAAAAAAATTACTTAGTGTGTATTTTGACCTATTTTAGTGTCAGTCCAAAAATTCCTAAAAATCTCAAAAGAAAAACCTTAAAAATTCAAAAATACACAAAAATTTCAAAAAAATATATAAAATCAAAGAAAACTCAGAAAAATATAAACTCAGTTCCTATTTCTTCTATATTATATTACCTCTATTTGAAAAATAGTAAAGAAAAATATTGTGGCTGTTTGCTATTTTTGATTCCTATTTTACTTACAGCTAGTACCTATTTCACTGTTTTCCTTATTTCAGAATTTAAAAATATCAAAAACAATCTGAAAAATACCCAAAAATCACCAAAAAAGTAAAAAAATTATGAAAATCCCAAAAAGATTTTATTTCTATATTTTGAATGTTTTTATATATTTTTATAAATATTTTATCACTCCTCTCTCCCCTTTGTATATATATATTCCTCGATTTAAAAAAAAATCTATATATGCATCTCTATATATATATACATATTCATTAATATATAAAATCCTAAAATTAAACAAAAAAATTGTTATTTATATATGTATCTAATGTATGTATTATATGCTATATACTCACCCTCTATGGGTACATATACATCTATATATTTATATCCTATAAATTATATATATATATTACCTAATTATATTATTAAAATCCTAAAATTAAAAAAAATATAAAAGATAAAAACCCACAAAAATAGGCTTCACACATGGATGACTCTGTGATAGATGCACATCATAGGCTTATGCATTTTTGTATTGCTCTCTGTGGTTCGACCTCTACATGCTTGTTCACTATACACTTTATGGTAGAGTAATAAATATTAATTCACATTTCGGGACTCAATCTATTCATTCTTTTATTGTGGGTTAATTGCTGATTAACATGGGTATTCTGCAAGCGGTCGCCTCAGTGACAACATATTTATATCATTCACGGTGACCCTTGTAGAACTATTCAGTTATCAGATACACAATCAACCATCACCAATGAAGCACGAGAAGAAAAGAACAACAAGATATAAAGGTGGTTGATCACCTCTCACAACTACCAGAGAAGAAAGATCACTATAGGAAGATGAGTACAACTCTCTATGTTCCCTCGCTCTCTAATCTCTCTCTCCCTCTCTCTCTTCTCTCTCTCTCTCTCATTTCTTTTGTGGTATTCTCTCTTGTTGTGGTGTAGAGGTAATGCCTCCTCCCCCTCTTTATATAGCTCAAATACAATCCCATAGCCCTTTTTCCAATAGGACTATAAACAGAATACAACTCAACTACTATTAGGATTAGGAGTCCAATCCCATTAGAATTCCTAATCCTAATTTGACTCTAATCCTAACAATAGTGTATCTACTGAGGTGTTCATTGGATGGAGGTACGTAAATGGTATAGACCTCATCAATGCCCACTAGTTGAAGCGCTTCAATGCCGGTGAGGATCGTTCCCTCTTCTATTGCCTCTATATGCAAATAACTATAGTCATTACATTCTTTGGCAAGATATAAACTCTAAAATATGATAAGAAAATGTAATCTAAACATGTTAAGTTAAACATCTTACCTATGAACCATAAATAAAATATCTTTAGAGAGAATTCTTTGGAATGTTGATACAAATGAAATAAAAGAGAATAATATTTACTAAAAAAACTATTAGAAGAGAAACACAATATATTATAAGAAATTCAACGATTTAAAGATTTACCAGAAGAATCCGACTATAAAATTCAAACAATTGCAATATGTAAACCTCAAACATAGTCTCACATCGGAAACTCACAAAGTTTCAGAGTAGGTTATAAGAACAGGGGATTACTATTTGACAACTTGGACTTAAGCATTTTCGGTGGTTGTCAACAAGTCCCTTTGAGCTTGTACTCAACAACGTTGTCAGGGCCAGTTTTCTTCAATAACAGTCCGTTGACCTAAGCTGGGGATGCTACAAATGGTATCAGAGCTAATTTTCCTCTAATAGTGGAAAGAGATACCCTTGAGGTGGAGCTACCCCTACGAAGAGATGAGAGGAAAAGACTACCCGGAGCGTGCAACTGCCACTGTCACTGTGAATAAGTGATGTGCCATATCAAAACGAAGATGTTGAGAATATAAGTAGGGGAGGTTGTAACTATTGGACATGCGAGCCCACAACGAGCCATTATGCAATAAATGTTATTGCAAATATCATTCCATGATCTGAAATGAAGAATAATTAATTTGCATACTAGGTCCCTTAGTACAATTAGGGTTATGTACCATGGCAATCTCAATGATCATACAACTGTTTATTCAATAGTTCAATCATAGAGGCTGGTGCTTGGATGAATATCTAAGGAGTTAGATTGAGGACTCATCAAGCACCGTCAAATGATTGTTAAGAGATGATCTCCAGCTTGAATATGAGACAACAATCCTTTCTCATTAGGTTGATATCTGACCGACCTCTTGATGCAGGTCCTCTATATGGGAATAGAGATTCAAAGTTGTCAGATTAGTTAGATCAAAGAGTTGACTTAACGAGATCGAGATAACCAAAGTCCTATATCGTATGTTGTCACGATATAGGCACATATCCTCTGATCGGAGACACATGTGTTACTATATGTCTAAGTATGTACATTTGGTTGACCAATAGGTTGATGACCTGACCGAGGTCTATACACCGGTGAGCTAGTGTGCATATGAGGGAATATGAGTAATACAATCTCTCAAAGGATCATACAGGTTCACTTGTGAACCAAAAGACATGAGCTCACTCATGGGGTATTGGGACCGATCAAATTCCATGCATGGTCGTTGTGCTTTGGAAGCATGATAAGAATTTGAAGGTATGATATATGCTTTTGGAAATCATATGATCGATACTAACTCCTAATGACCAAGAATGAGAAACTTGATGATGCAAGCCTAAAGATGATAGTGTGAAATTGATCTATATCATCGGGTTTATCATAGGTCTTCCAATATGCTTGATGTACATCTATTAGGAATACCTGAGGGTGATGTGATCATAAACGATTGTATAACTATGACGCTTCCATTTCGAGGGAGTGATGAAAGAGGTCTGGATTTTAGTGACTCCTCTGAGTAGAGAAATAATCTGTACAAATGTTGGACATTGATCTGAATGAGATTCAGATGTAATGAGAAGATTAGATTTACAGCCTTGATTTAATCAAGCATCTATGAGAGGTCCATGAGATCTGGATTTGAGATATGACCTCAATATCCAAGTCACTATACGTATAACGTACAATCGCCATGTCCTTATCTACAAGTATCTGCGGATAAAGCACATTATTCTTGAAAGAGTTCAAGAATAATTTCAGTATTGAATTATATCTAAACATTGAGAAATGGATAACTAAATGTGATTTAATTATCATGAATAATGTGAATTTGATTCATATTATTTGAATGCATGAGAATGATAATCCAATATATTTAAATATGATTTAATTATTATGGATGTGAATAATGTGGATAGTACTATCCAATTATTCATATATATTATAAATATGATTTATAGTATATTAGAGAGAGACTATTGTGATTTATATTTGTTAATTAATTATTAATGTGAATTGGATTCGCATTGAACGATTAATGAAAATATAATTTACATTTTGTTTTAGGATGTGAATGTGATTCACATTTTTCCAATGCCATGATTGCAATATTCACAAGATAATTATGGATTATTTTAGTTAATTAATTTACAACAAGTGTTGTTGTAAATCTTGGAGATATCATGAGATAATTAGATCTCATGAGATAATGAGATCTCATGAGATATTGAGGAGATAGACCCATTCCACCTCAAGAGGGTGGATGGCCACCAATCTCCATTAGGAGTAGCATGGCCGTCCCCTCTTTTTTAGGGGATATGATCAATATTCTCATTATCTCCAAGATTGATTAATTAATTTGATTTGAAATTAATTATATTGATTTATCGATATATATTAATTAAAATTAAATTAATTATTGTTGTGTTTTTACAACAACATCATGGTCATTGAAAGAAACATAAATCAATCTCATACATTGATTTTGTGTTGTCCATAGATTAAGATCCATGGACTCCCAAAACCCTATATAAGAAGAGGCATCCCTTTCTCTTCGGAAAGCAATTACGATAACTCTCTATCTCCCCCTCTCTCATTCTCACGCTAAGCCTTCTCCTTCTCATTGAGTGGTCATCTACTCCTCTCATAGAGAGAAGGTCGCCTCCATCATCGCATCGTCATTGTGCTACCACTTTGATGACTCTTGTGTCTCCGTCTTCTTTGGTGTATCTCGCTCCTGAAGAAGATGTTTTATCTTGTGGGACGAGATCAGGAGATCCATTTCTTGGATCAATAGCTTGTATTGCCAGAAGCACGCGACTCATCTCCACGCTCGCAAGCATCTCCTCTGACGAATCGGACTTGAGACACGAGGTCTCTTCTCTTAGAGGATTGATCACAACCACATCATAAGAGGTATTCCTTTATCTATTGTGTGGTTAGATGAAACGATTAAAGAAATGTTTTGGATCATGTAATTTTGTCGATTAAAATTTTTGAATTCCGCTGCACCAAGCAACTAGTGCGACTAGTCGCTCTCGATCCTATATGATGCGATCCTTACGCTTCTGTGATGCGCTTAAGGATTCTTACATATCCTTTAGTAACATCCTAACCCCAAACATAGTCCCACATCGGGAACACATGAAGTCTTGGGGTGGGTTATAAGAATGGGGGATTACTTCTTGATCACTTGGGATTGAGCATTTTGGGTGGTTGTCAATAAGTTCATTCGGGCTCATCCCCAACAACATTCTCATGCCATGTTTTCCTAGATAAGGGTCTGATAAACTAAGATTGGGACGTTACAATAAATCATCTAGATTTCTCTTTTATGGAAACTTGAAGATTTCAATCGATTTATTTGAATTGGTTTTCCTGATCCATGCTGACTATAGACCTGCAAAGAGAAGCAACAAGAAAAATCACACCTTTACGGTAGAAAGAGGTAATGAGAATAGGATCCATATTACAGTTTTCTTTATTGTACCATTGATGACTATGGAGGAGTATTCACCTTTGATATAAGGGTGGGGGGGGAGGGTAGATGGAGAGGAGGCTTATAGTGAACCTCCGCTAGACAAAGGGGCGATGATTGTTGCCATCGCACCAAACACTAATGATGCATATGCATCTCTTATTGTGCCTCTTCCCTGTGGAAACATGCTTCTCCACCATGCATATAGGGGAGGAGAGAAAAAGGTGGGTGAGGAAGAAGAAGGGCATGGGGGGTTAACATATTCATGCTAAAGGAAAAGTTTATTTGACGGGCTCATGAAAGAAAGGTGGAGGTTCTTTTCATTTTCACTTGTGTAAGAAGTTGGTAAAAATTGAATTACCATGGCTTAAGACTATTGGTCATAGTAAAATACTGATTAAGCCACAATGTAGCTATCCCGAATCAGTATTTTTGCGTTAGTAATTATTACCATGACTTGGTTATGTGGACAATGTACCAATTTTTAGTAGTTCATTGGTCTCATTCTTAAAAATAACGAAAATCTTTATTGCTTAATCTTTGGTTTTTTATCAAATAAACAAAATAATGTCAATTGTCATCATCTAATAAAATGATATAATATTTTTTAGTGTCTTTAGGTAAAACACAAATATAATCAAAGATACCTGTGTGAACAACAATAAACAAGAACAAAGCATTTTCTCACATCAGGTAGGCTTGGCTACATGGATTCTTTACCTCCATTCTGATCTATTTTGGGTCATTCTCAGGTTTAGATCCAAATAACTAAGATCCCTTTGGATAGTCTCATTCCAACACTTGTTGGGCCTTCCTCGTCCGCTATTAGTCTGCTCAACATTCAAAATCTCACATCTTCTAACTGGTGCGTCAACCGACCTCCTTTGCAAGTGGTTAAACCATCTTGAGCAATTTCTCTAATCTAATCTTCTATTGGAGCTACATCAACTTTCCTTCTGATCACATCATTCCAAATATGATCTTTTCATGCATGACCACATGTCCACCTTAGCATTTTCATCTCTTCTATTGTCATTCTTTGCATACATCCATGGTTCACAAGCCAACATTCAGATCCGTAGAGCATAACAGATCTTATGACTGCAAAATGTATCTGCGTACAAAACTAAAATATCTGTGCTTTTAGAAACATACTAAAAAAGCTTTCTACGTTATTTATCTTGTAGTCATATCTCACATTTTTTTAGTTTTATCAATAGTGTGTTCATATATTAATTATAATTTTACCATTCTCTTATTCAAATATAAATACCACAGTTGAACATGCAATAAATCACAATATTCGATATTATTTATCGCATGATCAATAAAATTAAGCATTCAACATTTATAACATTCACATAATCAATTTTCGCTAAATCAGATCTAGTTCTAAGCAACAAATTAAAAAAAGCTAAATTACCTTTTCTATAAAAGACATTATATATTAGTACCATTCTTTTATTACAATTGAAACTAAGTTCAAGATAATTTCTAACTAATATCATGCAAGATAATATATTGTTGTTCACATCGCATACATGCATCACCTTGTGCATAGTCCCAACTTCTCCATAGGAGAATCTCAATTGAGTTGTCCTGAACCTAACACCCTAGCTACAGAGTTGTTTCTGTTAGACACGTAAATCCTCGACGAGTTGTAATAAAAGTTATTCCCAATTATTTATTTCTACTATATGAATTAAAGCATAACTATATTTACACAAATATTAAGGCTACTATGTATAAAGTAGGTTATATATCATGGCCATCTTGATATGATACAATTGTTGATCTAAAGAGTAAGATCATAGAAGTTGTATCAAGGTTGTAAATTTAAAGAGTTAGATCGAGGACACAATTAGCATCGTCAAGTTATATTCAAAAGGATCTCCAAACTGAGAAGAGATAATAATCTTTTATAAAGACCGATATCTAACTGACACTCTTGATGCATGTCATCTACATATGAATAGAGATTCAGATGTATCAAATGAGTCAAGTTAAAGAGTTAGCTTGACGATATCATGATACTAAAGACTTATATTATTTATTGTTATGAACAAGCACACATCCTTTGACCAGAAAATGATATACAACTATATAATTTAGTGTGCTCATTAGGCAAACCAATAGATTGATGGCCTGACAAGGTCTATATACTAGGAAGCTAGTGTGCATAAAGATAATATGAGATCTCTTAAATAAATAAAAAAGGTTTATATTTATTGATCTAAAAAATATGAGCTCACTCATAAGATATTGGGATCATAACAAATTCCATCAGTTGTCATCTTATTCATGAAACAAGATAAGAATTCGAGAATACTAATACATGCCTCTAGAAAGTATACGATTGATATTGTCACCCAATGATCGAGAAAATATATTGATAAATACTTGAGGGGGCAACTCTATATGGATTGAATTTCGGGTTTATTCTAAGTGTCTAGTATATAGGATGGTGAGTATTCAGAAAGCTCTAGGTCAATGCGATTGTAATAGATTACATACAATGACATATCCATACCGGATAAATGACGAAAAATGATGGATTTAGTTTACTCCGCTTTAAGTATAAATGAATGAGGATAAGTTGGATCAATTTCAATTCATAGAACCATAATCTAGATCCAAAGAATTGGAAATTGATATGAAATACTTCAAAGTTTATTAGAGAAATTAGTTACATATCTGATTAAATTAGATATCTCAAACTGATCTGAATCCTGATATTAGATATAAATCGAAAGATAAACATGGTATACATGGTCTATATAGTCTCCCTAAATCTCCATGTATTCATGAATGTTGCTCAGGAATCTTAACTGGAATAAGAGTCGTACATTGAGAAATTGACTATCAAGATAATAATTGTTATTATTGTTGATAATTAGTATGATAAAAAGTGACTGTGATTACACAACCAGTATTTAAGTTATATGTATTTATAACAACTAATATTAATAGGGATATTTACACTCATAACCAGGTATAAAATCATATTTATGTACATTACCCTCGATATTTCATATTTACATGAAAAACCCTAGATGGTCACTTTGTCTCACAAGCCAAAGTTATGTTGGTACAATAACTCAACCACACATGTGAGTTAATCTAACCACACCATATTCTAAGGTTGCCATTTACTTACTCTTTAGTTGTTTTGTTATTTATGTAGTATCACCCTCTTCCTTCTTCCCCTCCTCCCCTCACCAACCCCCTCCTCCCCCATTAGCCGCCCACTCCAGCCCCCTTTGCTCCCCTCTCCTATCGCATCCTCTATCCCCCTTTCCACCACTCCTCTACCCCACCTCGATCCTCCTCTACCACCCTCTCGTCTAGGACCATCCGTTACCCCCTCCACTATTCCCCTTCGCTGCCCTTTCTTGTCCCCCTCCACCCCTCCTTCGCCACCTCGAGCGTCAACGCAGATATTGCAGTAAAAGAAAGCTTGAAAGAACATCCTTTTGCAAGAAGAGGTGCGGGAAGTTGCTATTGCTCTCTTTACAGTAGGCAGTCGTATGAGAAAACCAAATACCGATCTTGGATAGTGGAGGAGCGGAGTATTGTTACGATCTTGACAAATGAAAGTTCCTATATCCTCGAAGTAGACAAATCATGCATGTATTTTAAGTAATGGAACTTCCACTATTTTACAAAGAAGATGTATTCTTTGAGATGTATTTCTATAATGGAATTACCTTTTTTGAAAATGCTTCTCCACACGAGACTTATTTTTTGACTTCTATTCAGTTTCTATATATATCATTGAAGATGAACTCCATTAGAACTATTGTTGGCTGATGAAAAATTGCTTAATAGCCCTGATTAATTGTGTCGATTTGTTGTTGTAGTCAGGCAATTTGGGTTAATAGAAAATACCACTTATTTTTAATGTCAATCAATTAATGCAAAAGCAGTCCGATTTTTTTACTTGGGTAAACCCAAGGTTTGAATACAAAGAGGCTCTTTATCCTCTGGTTAATTTTTAGACCATTTAGCAGTGAGATTTTTAATGAGGTATTTTTTTAGTGTTTTTAAATGCGATAAATAGAATGAATGCAAAGGCATCCAAGTTAAGGGTTGTTTTCCCAAAATTTTAGTCTAATCTATTACACAAGTTATGAAACTTGACCAGAATGTGAATTAACTTGAAATAATGCTACCATGAATTTTTGGTATTTTTTCGATTTAAAATGAATTTGCAATGAATAACCACTTAACTGATTATATAGAGTGATTCAATTTTTATAAATAACATACCTTGGTATTTTCCAAAACTAAAATTATCTAGATGCATCTAATTAATATGTACTCAAGACAGGTTTAAAATTCTAAAAAATTAATTTGACAGGTAGTTAAAATTAGATTACTCAATACACCAATTTTATTCAAAAAAATATGTATGCAACTGTGACGATTTTTGGGCACGTGACATAGCATTATTAACTCCTTAATATGCATTTTTTCAAGGATTTTTAGAATGTGATGCGATTTACTATGAATTTAAACATGGACAGATGGTTAAATTATCCAATAAATCTCCACAAACATTATAGTAAATCAATCACTGATCAAATAAATATCTCTAAATAACCACAATATAAAATACTAATTGAGCTACATAATAAAATTTTGGGAAAAAAATTTAATGATGAATGAAGGTTCACAATAGGACTTAAACTAATGGTATAAATGCAATGTTAAAAAATAAATATACTAATGCATGAACTGGTCTGAGAAGGATTTACCACAAATTAGAAGGGTTTTACGTAAATTTTATGGAAAAGGCATATTGTGCGCGCGTGCTTGGAGGTTCGGGAGGAAGCTCTGGTCCACATCTCCATATGGCATGCATATGTGGTTCGCAGAGGGGTTGGTGGTCCCGAACCTCGAGGAATGGAATGAGGCATGGAGGCACAGTCTAGATCATGTTATAAAGGGACAAGCATCGATCCCATGGTAGATGTAGCTCGGGGCAATATCCAGAGACTTCTTCTACTACTGTACTCGAACGACAGGTCTGCTTGATAGAGATGTGCTATTATTCTTTTCCTACACTTGGGAGTTGGATTCACTAGAGGGTAGAGGTGATCAGATTTTATTTGGGGATAGTAGAGAAAATCAGAAGACCATGCCTGGTATAGCCCATATCTCGTTGGTGTGTCTTCCCCAGGTGGAACTGGAATGGACACGTTGGAATACAACAGCTCAAGGGAGCTTGCTATGAGTCTCGACCTCGAATGTAAGTGGTGGAGCTTCGAGGCACAATAGACATGCCTAGGCGGAGAGAGCAAGGGCATCTTTTCTGCCCTTGAAGGCTACTACTGATTGAAGACAAACTAACTTGATGCTGTTTGAGACCTGCAGTAGATGTAGACATGGCTTGAGACCTATCTACAAGCAAAGAGGGTGAAGGTCCTAGTGGGTCTCAGCTTTGTGCAAGGGCTGGGAATGGGTGTAGGTGACCAGGTTTTGATGTGGAGATGGGTGTTAGAAAGAGGGGAGATGTTCTTGCTCCAGTGGATGTAAATGATCAAAGCTAAAATCGTGGGAGGTTGTGGAGGTAGAACAGAAACGGGAAGATACTGAAGGTGGAAAGATATGATGAAGTGAAGATGATGACGATGAGGGATGGATGATTTTAGAACATGTTAATGAGATAGAAGATTCTGAGGGAGAAGAGATCTGTTGCTGAGATGAAGTAACAGAAACGAAGAAGAAAGAAAAGAAGAAGAGGGAACTATACCAGATATGGGGTTCTCCTGAATGCAAGCGAAGTTCTCTTTATTGTTGCCTCGATTGGAAGCGATGGAGCTTCAAGAGGCTCAACAACTTATTTGGGAGGAGATACAATGAGATGTGAGCAGAAGATTATGGATAATACCTTAAGTGCATCACAGAAGCGTGAAGATCGCATCATATGCAATCAGGAGCGACTAGTCTTACTAGTAGCTTGGGGCAGTGGAATTTAAAATTGTTTAAGCAGATGAAACCACATGATCCAGTAACACTTCTTTAATCATTTCACTAAGACCACAGACACGTATTAGGTTTTGAAAAATGATAAGATGGGAGTCCCTAAATAGTGGCCTGACAAATCAAGCTCACTATCGCTAACGCGACTACTCGAATCCTCTCGTTTTTTCAACAATTAACCCATACAGATACAGATAATTAAGCAATTGAAAGTAAGAGCTAAAATTTATTATACGCTACTAAGAATGTATAATGGCAAGCAAGTAGGGGTCGAACACAAGATGCAAGTGAATATAGCAGGCAGGATAAAAATCAAGGCACAATTTTTCTCTCAAACACGTAGCCAAGATGCAATTTTTGTGTTTTTTTAATTTTTATTTATTTTATTTTTGATTTTTTTGATTTTTATATTTTGATTTTTAATTTTTTATTTTTATATTTTCTTTTTATATTTTTATATTTTTATATTTCCTTTTCTTTTAATATATATAATAGAGTTATATACATGATATATTGCAAAATAGGCTAGGGTATATATAAATAATAATAAAAATAATAAAAAATAAGAAAGTAAAATCTTTTTGGATTTTAAATTTTTTTACTAATTTTGTGATTTTTAAGATTTTTTGGTAATTTTTATATTTCAAGTCAAAAATACTCTAAAATGGGGATAAATTAATACCCGAAATTAAAATGGAGATTAAAAACAGCAAATAGTATCAAAAATTCTACAAATTAATTTTAATATAAATATAATAATATAAAGAAGATTCATAGACATAGAATATATTTTTGGGATTTTTAAGGATTTTTTATATTTTTATAAAGATTTTTAGGGTTTTTCTATTTTTAAGAGTTTTCTTTTATAATTTTTAATGATTTTTGGTATGAAGGTTAGAAATACATAAATAAAGAAAATATATTTTTTGGTAATTTTTCAAAACTTTTTTGTATTTTTTATGGGTTTTCTATTGCAAACAAGGTTAAAAAGGATATTTTTTATTTTTAATAAATAGTAAAAAGTCCTAAATATGCAAACTAAAATATGTTCGTAAAAATAGATGCAATCAAGAGTATATACATATTTTTGTAGATTTTTTAGAGCAATGTAACTATATGAAATAAATACAAGAAACAAAGAGAAACTACAATACGAGCAGGGACATTAATGTAAAATAGAGTATTGGGGCTTACTGTAAATTTTACAAAAATATTAAACGTGCACAAAATGTTTCAGGGCTAAAAGCAACTACATCAAAGACCAGGGGGTCCTCTGCAAAATGTCACCTCACGTGATACATCACGTGAGGTGATGTGGCATAGACCGTGATGCTGTTACATAAAAGTTAAGGGCCTAAATGCAAATTACACAAAAATATAATACATGCAAAGGAATGATTGATGTTCAAATATTAAATACAAAAAGAGGCAAGGTTAAAGTTGCAAAATACAACATAATAGGCAGGAGGCGATGGCTCAGAACGAGTCACTTATGCCACATGTCGTTCCCACTATTGCCGATGACGCTTCGTCCGCAGACGACCACGATTAGAATAGGCACAAGGATCTGACGGCTGCCACATGGCGAATCCAATGGCCACAGATGGATCAGGAGTGGTAGAAGGATCAGACGGTGACGAAGGCCTGAGGACGAACTCCCCAAGAACGCACCGGGGATGAACTTGGAGTGATCCTCCTACGCACCTCCGGTCGTCTGGAAGGCTCTAGGGAAGGGCAAAAGGGAGCTTGAGCTCCTTTGTTGCAAATGGCGGGCACTGGAGGTATGATGGAGCTCCAACGGTGGTGGACGAGCTTATAGCAGAACGGAGCTCCAGGTACCTACATCTTTTGCAAAAATCACCGCGATTGAGGCCTTTGCATGCTGGCACTGCAGGGTTAGTACATATACAAAAATTGAGGTGGCCAGTCGTGTCTTGGATGTGGAATGGAGTCGGCGGAGTCGATGCGGAGGCCACCAACGAGCTGGTGGAGCGGGTGACCCAAGTCGTAGATCTGTACAAGATCTATGTGGCTGGAGGTGCATGGGGTGGAGAGAAGCAAAGGGGGAGTTATAGGGAGCATTTGGTGTGGTTGGAGAATGGCTAGGGTGATTAGGATGAGATGGCGGAACTGATGGCTCCGGCAATCAAAAATTGGATTTCGCAGAAAATTCTGCTAAATCTATTGCGATTAAAACCTAGACTAGACTATAGTTACCCTAAGGAATAAAAATACAAAGAGAGAATGAATCTTACCAGACCAGGTCGCTAAAGACAAAGCATGCAGCGGAGTAGGTGGCAGAGCTTCGGGATCGACCTCGATTCGATGCCGAACGCCTTGCCAGATGGTCGAGGAGGTTCCTGCTGTCACCAGTAAGAAGTTTCAGACCTTGGACTTAGGCTTAGAGGGAAGAAGAGGGATCGAACCAGTGAAGTTTGAAGGAGGTGAGATTTTATAAAGAGAGTGGGGTCGGGGTGAAGATCGAGGGAGATCCAGCGGGTCATTGATGCAATTCCCAATATAACAAGCAGGCGTGTAGGAGCAAGGATCGAGGTCAAAAATCCAAGAAGGAAACGTCCCTTAATAGTGAACGAAATGACCTTCAAAAAATCGAGAAGTCAGGTCAAAGAATATGAGTGTCAGGCTATAGTGCCTCGGTAAGAGAGTTGACTAAGGTCAACTAGCGTAGAAGCCTGGTTCGTCCAAGTGGACCAACAAGGAAAAACCAAGCCAAAAAATATTGGAAAATAGACAATAAATAGAAAATGATTTTAATAATTTTTGGTTATAAAATAAAAAATGTTTTTTATTTTCTGAGTTATTTTATTATGATAGAATTAGTAGTTAGTTTTTAGGGTTATATTATAGGTATATTTATCTATATTTTTGTGTATTTTATTTTTGTTTTGCATTTTTATTTTATTAATTTAGTTTATTATTTTATAAAATTATAATTATATTTATATACTTTAATATATTTTTATTATATTTTTCTGATGTATTTTATACAATTAAATAAATAGGTCTATTTAGTATATACATATAAGTAAAAGCATTTTACCTATGTATTTTCTATACATATTTTATTTTAATGTTTTCTTCATGTATTTATTACAGTTTGAATATGTACATATATTATAAATAATATTTATAAAAATATAAAAAATAAAATTATAAAGATAAGAAAGAATAAATAAAATGAATGTTTTAATCAGGTATATTACATAATAGGGGTCCAAAACCTAACTTTCACACCTTGACTCCAAAAAATATGAAACCACCTTCATTAAATAGCTTCTTAAAATTCATATATAATTAAAGGTGATTTTGATATATTTTGCGTTTTTATTTGAGAGATATGGGTCTGGAAATTTGGGATTTTGGAAACTTATTCAGACTGTAACTTGTACACTATATATTATTTTTGTATGGAATCAATTTTATATTTTTCTATATTTTATTATCTATATCTTTCATGTTCAAAGTTTCTTTATTTGTGGTATAAAAAGTGGAAATATGAATAGCTCCCAAAAATGAATAATAAATGAATAAATAAAATGGATTTTTATTGTATTTTGGACCCTGATCTCCCCCTACTTTAGTCCTTGTCGACCTAATCATCAAGATGCCTAGGTCTCGAGGTTTAGGGTCATAAATTATCTTCAATATTTCATTCTTTTTCTTTTCTTTATTCTATAATTTTGGCATTAAAAATAGTATTTTATACACATTTTGTACAAAAATACGTGGATGTTAAATTATGCAAATTAAGGGTATTTACATGCATTTGCTAGGACTTTTAAGGCAAAAATGATAGAATAAAGGTGATGAAATGGAGATTCATCACCCCCTATATTTACCTTTGCTAGTCCCTAGCAAACACTTATGAAATAAGTGCATAAAATAAAAACAAAGAAAAGAAAAAGAAAGAAATTGGATTTAATTTAATTATCAAGCTTGTCTTCACAAAATCAAATTTGGAGCTTAAGTCGTACCTTTGGAATTTTAGTGCGGTCGGAAACTTATTGGGAATTAGATTTGAAATACAACACCCTTCGAGAATCCGAAAACTCTGCTCAAGTCTCCACAATAGCCAGGTCAGAATACTTTAACTCATATGCAAACCCTTACGACTACGAATCTGACTCGTACAGTGTAAATGATAGTGGCTCTCCCCAACTGAAATTACAAAGAGACTGACTTCTCCATCATGACAACCCAGTGATTCCTTAATCCAGCAACTCCATCCTCGAGGAGTGGGGTATTTCCTTCTAAGTTCAAGTGACAACCAACTTAAGAAGAGGGGGTGAAGAGAAGAATGGACGGTAGCCAGTGTAGCTATCTATCCTAGGATGCAAGACCAGTGTAGTCAAGTCATCCAACTGCAGGATCACATAATTTGACTTTGAAGCTCAAGCTTTCTTATTGATTATAGAAATATATACACTCTGGCATACATTTTATTTCCAATCAGGCATGTCCACTTTTTTGAGTCTTCGCTCTTTTTTTGGAATACTATTTAAAACATCATTACATAAGAAGTTTTTCCTCTTGAGCCAGTAGACTATCGCTCTTTTGAAGCATTATTGCAACCCACACTCTCCTGTCTTTAGATATCAACGACATTAGACGGATTGGGGTGCACTTCCCTCCTTAGACGAGGACAAATGTTTCCACTTGTGTGCATCTCATATCGGCAAATCCAATCTCCTCACCACTCCAACTGAGTTGAGCCAAGTGAAAGGTGCAGGTGTCCAAGTTAGGTCATTATTAACAAGAGCCATGCATGTGCTCTGAAAGACTCTACTTAGGCAATCAAGTATCCATTAAACCAAGTCTCGTGGTCCTCAAAGAATTAAATCAACTAGACCTGAAGTACCTCAATTCCAGCTCCTATAAGGTTCCTGTTATTAGGTATATTTAAGGTCCAAACAAGCTCCAATCTTTGGATTTTTCTTAGACTTGTTCAATTATCAAAGTCTATCTGAAAAATGCTATATGCAAAAGCTATGCAAAATGCAGAAAATATATTTGTAATGCAATTTTCAAAGTTTTAAACTTTTTATGGATTTTTGAAAAGATGATACATATGCATTTTTTTGGTACTTTTCAAAAATATTTTGCAAATGTTTTTAGTATTTTTACTTTTTCAAATGTCCTTGTGATTTTTGAAAACCAAAGATTTTGGTCAAGAAAATAGGTGCAAACATTTGCAAGGGATGCTTCATATATTTACAAGAATTAGGTTTTTAAGTATTTACAGGGGGTAAGTGGTCATTTTTATAGAAATATATATATATATACACACATTTTTATAAAGAATTTTAGTGTAATATATATATTACTCAACTTATTTGAAAAAGATTTTTCAACTAATTTTGAAAAACTATAGTCCAAAATAATTTTTTACAAAGAATTTTTACAAACATTTACATATATTTGAAAATTACTTTGCAGAGGTTTTTCAAACAGTATATATAGATTTTTCAAAATATTTTTGTAGCTATATTCAAACCATTTGCAAATTATTTTTCAAACATTTTTATTTCACAAAAATAAAAGATTTTTTATAAAACAAATTGTTTTTACAAAGGTTGAAAATATTGAACAAAATGTTTTCCAAATAGTTTTCAAAAGATTTTTCAAAATGATTTTCAAACTATTTTTCAAATATTTTGCAAAAAATATTTTTATTTGATTTTTTAATTAGTAACTACAAAAAGAATTTGAGGAATAATATGCATCTTTTTACTAAGTGTTTTTAGTCAAAATTATTATTAAAAAAGTACAAAAGTACGCGTTATGACTAAAGTATATACGCAGTATATACGACCCCCCTGTACTTAGCTTGAGCTGTGTCCTCATAGATCAGAGAGGAAAGAGAAGACATAACTCATATTGAGTATAGAAAATTCTAAAGAATAAATGAATAAGGAATGAATAAATGAATGAAAAGTTGACCGCCCCTTATATTTAGGATCAAATAATCCTAAGTATAACAGACTGTATACAAAGCTGGGAGGGTCAAGGGTGGGAATGAACAGATCGTACTCAGACTGTCTCCCTCTATACTTAGGTTAAGATATCCCTAAGTATAGATAAAAAGAGGAGACAATGGAGAGGATACAATAATAGAAGAACTTGGGGTGCACACCCCCTATACTTAGGACAAAGTACGTCCTAAGTATAGAAGACTGACAAAAAGGGGTGACACCTTTTCGGTAGAACAAGAAAAATGAAAAAGAAAAGAAGAAAAGAAGAAAAGAAGAAAAAAATAAGTGAAGATAGCAGAAGGAATTCGAACAACTAGAGGTGCACATCCCCCCTACACTTAGGATAGAGTACGTCCTGAGTGTAGCAATGATGAAGGGGATGGCCCCTTTTCGATAGAATAAGAGATGAAATGAGGAAAAGAAGAAAAGAAGAAAATTCATTCAAAAATATTTTGATTTTCTTTGTCTTTGACTGTAGCTAGCGAAGTATTCAGTTCATCATCATAGATAACTTGAACGGAGTCAACGACAGACAAAGATGTGTCATGTTCCAGATAAGGCTTCAGCAGTTGTCCATTGACCACAAACGGCTATGCATCAACTGACAAACCAGATATCATTACGCTTCCATTGTCACGCACATGCTTCACTCTAAACATCCCAGTCCATTTGCTCTTTAGTTTGCCTGGAAAGATCTTTAATTTTGCATCGAACAACCACACCTTCTAACCTGGCTTAAAGGATTTGCAGCGGATATGCTTGTCGTGCCACTTCTTGACCTTCTCCTTGTACATCATGTTGTTGTCATATGCATAATCTCTGATTTCTAATAATCTGTTCAAATCCACCTTTCGGTTCTTCTTGGCTTCTCAGAGTCCAAGTTGCAGATGCTGATGGCCCATAAAGATTTGTGAATTAGCTCAACGGGCAGATGACATGGCTTGCCATACACGAGGCGGTAGGGAGACATTCCTAGTAGTGACTTGTATGCGATTCTGTAAGTCCAAAGAACCGAATCAAGCAGTTGAGATCAGTTCTTGCGATCCAGACGCACAAGCTTCTGTAGAATTATCTTTATCTCTCTGTTTAAACATTTCGCTAAGCCATTGGACTGTGGGTGGTATGGTAAAGCAACATGACATTCTATGCAAAATTCCCGAGTTAGCTTCTTCACCTCTCTATTTATGAAATGACTAAACCCATCGGCTATTAGAATTTTGGGAATCCTAAACCGTGCAATAATATGATCTCTAAGGAACCGACAGACAGTTTGTCGGTGGTTTGGGCGGGAATAGCCTAGACCAAGCGACTCACATAGTCGACAACAAGAAGAATATATTCGTAGCTCTGACTATTCAGAAACAAACCCATAAAGTCGATGCCTCATGCATCGAAGACATCTGATATCTAAATGAACTTCAGAGGCATCGTATCTCTCATTCCTATAGTGTTACCCATCTTCTGGTAATCAGTGCAACACTTGACATAATCTTCGGCATCCTTAAATGATGTTTCCCACCAAAGGCCACTCTGAAGGACCTTTTCTACCATTCGTCC
Organism: Ottelia alismoides; assembly: GCA_037367405.1. NCBI lineage: Eukaryota > Viridiplantae > Streptophyta > Magnoliopsida > Alismatales > Hydrocharitaceae > Ottelia > Ottelia alismoides. Next base: position 793,090 of record JAZKJV010011308.1, read on the forward strand.
GCCGGAATGGTGTCCTCCAGATTCTTGGTCATGACAAAGTGCGAGGACACTCGGAACTTCCTCCTAAGGAATAATCCTCCTCCATATGCAATCTGCCCTTCACGAAATAGATATGGATCCTCCCACTAGTAGAAATGGATTTTAGATATTTGTCAACTTTTAGCTTCGGTCAATCTTGTGGAGTTCTCTTGGACACAAGATAATTCATAATATCAGCATATCAGGGGAGCAAGGTGACTGACAAAATTGCCTCATCTGGAAAGGTTTCTGTGATCGGTTGCAAATTCAGCTCAAGAGACTCAGGCTCGGGAAGTCTAGATAAGTGGTCATCCACCACATTCTTAACTCTAGATTTATCTCAAATTTCAAGGTCAAATTCCTGGAGGAGAAGGATCCATCGGACGAGACATTGTTTGGCATCCTTTATCTATTGTAAATACCGAATGGCTGAATGATCTATGTAGATGATGACCTTGGACCCAAGGAGATGGGATCTGAATTTTCCAATGTAAAGACTACATTTAGCATCTCCTTCTCAGTGACTGTGCAATTTCTTTGATATTCATCGAGCGTTCGACTAGCGTAGTGAATAGCAAATGGTACGTTGTCTTTCCTCTGTCTGAGCACAACATCGATGGAATAGTTTGGCGCATCAGTCATTATCTCGAAAGGTTGTGTCCAAATCGGCAGCTGCAGGATAGAGGCCTGAGTGATAAGTTCTTTCAACTGATTAAAGGCAATGAGTATACAATCATTCATAATGAAATCATTCTCCTTGACCAACAACTCAGTCAACAGTTTGGCCAATTTATTAAAATCATTGATAAATTGTCAGTAAAAACCGACATGGCCTAAGAATGACCTGACCTGCTTGATAGTTGTAGGCGGCTCTAGCTTGGAAATCACCTCCACTTTGGATGGGTCAACATCCATGCCACGTTTAGATACAACGTGATGAATCTACGTGTCATCATCTTTATTCTATCATTTTGGCCTTAAAAACCCTATTAAACACGTGTAAATACTGTTAAATCATGCATTTTAGCATTCATGCATGTGTGTGTAAAAAGTGTATAAAATACAGTTTTTAAAGCCAAAATTATAGAATAAAGAAAAGAAAAGAAAAAGAATAAAATAGTAAATATTTTATGACCCGAAACCCCGAGACCTAGGCATCTCGATGACTAGGTCGACAAGGAATAAAGTAGGTGGAGATAAGGTCAAAATACAGTCAAAACACCTATTCATTCCATGCATTCTTTATTCATTTTGGGACCTATTTTTGGTTCCACTTTTTATACCTCAAATAAAGAAACTTTGAACATGAAAGTTGTAGATAATTAAGTAAAGAAAAATACAAAATTTATTTCATTCAAAAATAATGTACAGATAAAAAGTTATGGTCTGAATAAAAATACAGAAGCTAAACTTCCCAGACCCGTATCTCACAAATGAAAACTCCAAATGCAGAAAACTCACCTTTAATTGTATATAATTTAAAATAAGCTATTTAATGGCAGTGGTTTCGCATTTGATAGAGCTACGATTTGAAAGTTGAGTTTTGGACCCCTATTGTATACTTGTACATATTAAAATATTCAATTTATTATTTATTCATTATTTTTATAATTTTATGTTTTTATTATTTTGTAAATATTATTTATAATATATTTGTATATTAAAATCAGAATAAAAACCTAAATAAAATACAAAATAAAAATACTTGTCTATAATACACAGGTATAGAACCCATACACAAACCTATACATTGTATACTTTTCTTTTATTAAGTGTATAAAATATATCAGAAAAATAAAATAAAAATATTTTTAAGTGTATAAAAACATTCTATAAATTTATAAAATAACAAATAAAATTAAATAAATTAAAATCACAAAATAAAAATAAAAGAATAAAATATATAGGTAATATACCTATGAGGGCTATAAAAGGTAAGTTGTAAAAATACATCTCATAAAAATAGTTAAAAATTCCCATAAAATAATATATAAAATAATTAACATTTTTTATTTTATAACCTTAAATTAATTAATTCATTTATTATTTTTAATTCAATTTACAAGATTTTTAATAATTGTTTGTCTTTTTTGCGGATGACGTGGCCCAATCAGGCCACGCCATCCGTTGACCGGGGGTCAACTCCATGACCCCAGGTCTATGACCTATGGATTTGCGTTTTTCCTCCTCTTTCTCCCTATTTTGGATCTCGTTCCGAGCCTCCATTGGTAACGACGCCTTCTTGGATTTTTGTCCTGACACATCCAGGATTCTCGCCGGGGGCTTGGATATTCCAAGATCGTCAACGTTCGCCCGTGATCCTGCCTCGAAGTTCGCCACTCGACCATCATTCAAAATGAGCCCGTACACCTCCAGTCCCCTTTGAACCCCTTTTCGTCCCTGTTTGAGCCTCTTCTTCCACCTCCGGATCGACGTCGGTGACAGGGACGCCTCCAGCTGGGCTAGGAGCGCTCAGGCGAGGACCGAGGAGGTCTCCAACCCCCCATCTCCGGCCACCTGGCCGTGAGGTACACCTTGGGTATTCAACCTTGAGATTTTGTTTTGATCCCTTTTTTCTTGCTTGTTTTCACTCCTGGTAGTCTTAGCTTCCCTTTTCAGCCTTTTATTTTTCCTAAGAAACACCTAATCACCGCGCCACCACCTCACTAGAGCGAGCTCCGACGAGCTCGATATTCTGCCACCCATTCCATCCGATCATCTGAGCTTGCCCCTGGACCCCTTTACTGTCGAATATTGTGCCTATTTTGCAGGTCCCAGGGTCGAGAGAACCCATCTGGGTTCGTTTTTGTGGAAGCACGAGCTACCTGGAGTGCCTTCTGTTCTCCCACGTCGCGGCAGCTTGTCGGCGTGCCTCACGCCATTTTGAAGCCGTCATCAGCTAGAGGAGCGTCCCAGGAGGCTTCGTGTGCTTTTAGAAATAGAGAAGGTCAGCGGGGGGCGGACCTACGCCCAAACCAAACTCGCCAGCGGCGAGTTCCTTCGCAGTTCTTCCCCCATCGACTAGAGCCGTCGGATCGCGGCTTGTTCTTGGCGCATAGCAGTGGTCGTCGGATCCAAGTACCCCTGGTCGTCCGATCAGCGTTCCACGATTTAATCCAGGCCGTCCGTGGCAAAAGGGGTATCGGACGCCCGGCGCTTGACATGTGTATTAGTGGGTGAGATCCCACCGTTGGGTCCCGCCTCACTGGGTATTTTGCGCATCTTTCCCCAGCAATTTTTGTAGTTAACATTCGACACATAAGCTTTCATCAGTCGTTCTTTTAATTTTGTAATTCTTGCACTTAGATCCCCAACGTTTTGGCAAATTGCATAGAAGTCCTCGCCAGGCACGTGCTAGCCACGTGCGAGATTGGGCATTTTGCGGCGATAACCTTGCGAGTTTTGTGATTGATTTGTAGTCCTTAAAAATTTAATTACAGTATATATTTTTGAGGAAATTTACATTTTGGCTTCTGGATTCCTGAGTAATTACAAATATGCCCCTTGCCGTGTGTAGTTTCCTTATGTTTCTAGTAATTTTTGCATGAATCTATTAAACTCGAAAAAATCCCCAAAAATCATCATAGGTCTCAGTTGCATAGTAGTTTAAGATCATATTTTTATTTTCCATATTTATTGCATTTTTGTATTTATTAAAAATCAAAAACATCCATTTTGTGCACTTTTTGCATCATAAAATCCATAAAAAATATAAAAGCACTCCAGAAATGTCCCAAAAAATATATTTTGCATATTTAGTGTGTTTTAATTTCAGACCGAAAACTAAAAAATATAAAAGAAAACTCTTAAAAATATTATAACTCTAAAAATCTTCCAAAAAATCCTAAAAATTCTTCAAAAACCCTAAAAATACAAACTTTGTCTCTGAATTTTCTTTATTTTATTATCTTTGTTTTAAAATTAATTTGGGAAAATTTTGTTGCTGTTTGCTATTTTTCATTCACATTTTAATTTCAGCCAGCATTGATATTCACTGTTTTCTTGTATTTTGACAATTGAAAATACCAAAAATATTTTAAAAAACCCCAAAAATCACAAAAATAGTAGAAAAATATAAAAATCCAAAAAAAGATTTTATTCCTTAATTTTTGTGCATTTTTACTTATTTTTATAAATACCTCTTTCCCTCTTTTCTTATATTGTATACATATTCCAATATTGAAAAAAAATATAAAAAATATAAAATATAAAAAAAGAAAATATAAAATCAGAAAAATTAAAAATCAAAATACAAAAATATAAAATTAAAAACTAATAAAAAAATATAAAATTAAAAATCCACAAAAAATAGCATAGTAGACACTTGATCACATTCACACACTTTTGAGTAATTTTGCCCCGATCTATCCTTTCTGCTCCCTGTCTTCGACCTCTACACATACTTGCACCTATACACATCTTGTTGTAGAGTTATAATAGATTTTAACTCCGCACATTTACTATCATTGCTTGATTTATCTGTTGTGGGTTAATTGTTGTTCGAAGTCCGGATCTTCCTGCGGGTCGCCTCAGCGACACTGTGATTCCGCCTTGTGTGGATTACTTTAGACCCGTGGAAAATCCTCTTCAACAAATGGCGCCGTTGCCGGGGAGCAACAATGCGTAGTTCGGGTTTCTGTTTTGTGATTGTGAAAGTTGTCTACTTTTGCGGCTTTATTTATTTGCTTTTTATTTTGATATATATTGTTGAGTTGTCTAATCCCTCTTCTTTGTTGACATTGTGCGAGGTACCGCAGACCGAGGGAGGTGCGTCACCCGAGGCGCCAACACACCACGTGATGCCGGCTCTAGCCAGCCTAGCACCGACGAGACAAGAAGAGAATTTTGAAGACCGTGCTCCACTTCAATTGCATTTTCTTGTATTGTATTTATTTTGTAATTTTTGTGTGAGAGAGACTATTTAATTGTAATAATACAGGTACCCCCGGACATTTGGACTCTCGAGCCTAATTTCCAGGTGTTTGTACACCTGGGGGCTCATCGCTGTTTTCTCGTGTTTTTCATCGCATTCTTTTTTACTTTGTTTTCCGATTTTCAATTTTATTTCTTTTGTGTGATTGAGCCCCTAGTTTTAGGATTGCTTGCGATAGATTAAGGCCAAACACCTAATACCATTGCATGTACCTATAGTCTCGTTTGGACTTAGTCAAATCTGAAACAGTCGATTCACCATCTTCAAGCCTACGCGTCGCGAGCTCTCCCTGCCAAGCGCTTCTCCTGAACTCGATTTGTCGAGAGGAGGAGGGATGAGCCTAGACCGGACTCTTGGATTGAGGATCGGTGACCGACTTGTAGTTCTTCACGATAATAGCAATTTCTGAACTTAGGGCGATTTCATCGGCTTTGTATTTGCATATAGATAGGTTTCAATTCTGCTGAGCATCTTTGCATGAAGAGTGCTGGAGGCAAGGTGAGCATTTCTCTTTAGCATACATCATTGATTTTTCGCTTTCATTGCTTTTCCGCCTCTCCCTCTGATTTTGCAAACCTAGGTGCTTAAAGGAATTGACTCCTCGTTAGGCTCGTGCATTTTTACTTAAAATTCAAAAAAGTGATAACCAATAAAATCGGGACTGCTAACATTACTTGACCCTAAAATCAACCAAAAAAGAAAAATCTTCTCTTGGGGTGAGTAATCCCCTCATTGTCTTCGTTTTACCTTGCTCGCGCGCACCCTAAGGACTAGTGCCCAAATCCCATTTTAGCCCCATAAGTGTGTTGCAAATTTTGGACTTCTCACCTAACTCTAAAACAGACAAGATAAAAAGACCGCTCTTTGCGGTCTCTACTGGGTTGAGTAGGTGAATTGAGGGTTTGTATTCTATTCATTTTTGTTTGTGGTTGTTTTGTGTGTGTCCAAGATCGCCTCTGCGCATTTGCGCCTTTCTTCACTCTCTTAACTTGACCTTCGTAATCCCCCGAATCATTTTCTTTTGTTTTCGAGATGGACCCCTGGAGCACATTTTATCCGGACTTTGCGGATCCCTCGCTCGCTCCAGTCGGTCCACCTCCCTTTTATCAGGAGGATCCTCCTCCAGCTTTTTCTGATTTTTGTACATACCCGCCTCAGCCGTAGTTTCAGACCTCAGATTGCTGCCCACCTCCACCCCCACCTGTATATTATCCACCTCCACCTTCACATCCACCCGAGTCTGACCTGATGGCATCACCTCCCTCGATCTCTATGAGTGATATCTTGAATCGGATGACAAAGCGCATTGATTTGATGAATGATGATCTTGCTTTCTTGAGGAAGAATCAGATTAATGCTCCTTTCGTCGGGGATACGACTTCACTTGTCGGTGATCATGGGAGCTTGCAATCGCCAAAAATCTAAAAAAATGAGAAATATTGAAAATCCAAAAAGAGTTCGGGAGACACTTGGTTGATTCATGCTGTGAGGAGAGAGTCCACTTTCCAGAACCCTTGACCACACATCCATTCACACCCAGTCCCACCTTTAACCCCGAGGATGCCACTATACAGACTGCTCTTGGCATGCCTCGTATATATGTTGATTCCGACTTCCTCCCTTGTATGGAGGAAGTCCAAAAATTCAAAAAAATGTTGACTGAACCCGAAGTGGTGGCCACTATTCATGAGATTATCCGTGCCCCACTTCAGCAAGCCATGACTGATTTATCTGCCCCTCTTCCCAAGAAGAGAAAGCGGGGGAGCAGATCTGAGTGTCACATTCTGACCATGGCCACTGCCCACGCCATTACACACCGTCCCATTCCCAAGAAGAAGAACACAACTACACCTTTCATCAGTTGCACCATCTCTGACTACACTTGTGATCGCACTCTCCTGGACGGTGGTGCATCTATTAGCATATTACCCTTCTCACTGGTACAATCTCTTCACTTAGGGCCTCTAAAGAAAACCAGGATGATCGTTCAGTTTGTTGATGGATCCATCAAGAGGCCGAAGGGTATCCTTGAAAACGCCGTCATTTCTATTCAGGGCATGAACCACCATGTTGATTTTGTCGTGTTGCCCATGGAGAGCTCCACAGGGGAGCCGTCTCCAATCATCCTGGGACGACCATTCCTCGCCTCTGCGAGGGTCGTTATTGACTATGGATCAGGAGAGATTCGCTTCCGTCCTATTGACGAAAGTGAAGCTGTGATCACCACACCCACAGTTGACCAGAGACCTACACCTGATGCACCTTCACCGATTATAGCTGACTTCAAGGCCTAAGACCGATCTGATGCTATTAGAGATGTTTGCTTAGCGAAATCTAATGAGACCCGACGGATCCCCCGAAAGGGGAGGAAATCGGAAAGCATGGACCTCACAGTTCCTCCTCCTGGTGTGTGGCGATGTGTTGATGAAATCCAAAGTATTTACGTGATTGAACCATTTGAGCGGAGGGCAGATACCAAGACTAGATAGGACGGACCTGATTTGACTACTTCCACTGATAAGTCCGTTCCTGGCCACTCACAAGTAAAGATGATTGAGGTTGGTTATGATGCTGCCCATTATTTTGAGAGACCTCATGAGGAAACAAATGATCCGGGAGAGATTCTTGAGGACGAGCAGAGTTCGTATACTTCCACTGATGATTTCGTTCCTTTCGATTTTGACCTGGACGATCCCTCGCAGGACGACTCCGATTACACTTCTTCCGAGGATGATGAGTTTGTCCCATTCCATTTTGATATCTGCGAGACTTCCAAGGCCAGACCTGACCACACTTCTTCCACTCATCCGTCTGTGCCTTCACACCATAGGGCCACCATGGGAGAACCCATCCATATTGCTTCCATTGATCAGTTCGTCCCTTTCCGATTTGATTCCACTGAGGGCCTTCACAGTGTCGACCCTGATCGGCTTTGGTCCACTATGGACCCCGATGTCTACATACACCACACCAGATCTATCCCTCAGCGGTCCCGCAAGAAAGTTCGCTTTCAACCTTCTTGACCATCTGTATATCCATCTTTGTTGTATATTCACTTTTGTGTACCTCCGTATCTCTTCCGTATTACTCGTCCACCCATCCTCGTGTTTACCTTACTTAGGACGTACTTTATCCTAAGTATAGGGGGTGGACGAGCCGAGTGTTCATTCGTCGTTCCGTTTCATTACTCCTGTTGTTGCCTATACTTAGGGCTTCTTTTACCCTAAGTATAGGGGGAGTGGTGTGTACATCCGCTAATCTCGTTTCCATCTCATCTCTTTTCTTCTTTTCTTCTTTTCTTCTTTTCCTTCTTTATCTTCTTCATCTATTAAAAAGGTGCTGCCCTTGTATACAATTTTCCATACTTAGGACGTACTTTGTCCTAAGTATAGGGGGGTGTGCACCCTGAGTTGTTCTATTCTTTGATCCTCTCCATTGTCTCCTCTTCTTGTCTATACTTAGGGATATCTTACCCTAAGTATAGGGGGAGACAACCTGAGTACGATCTGTTCATTCCCACACTTGACCCTCCCTGCTTTGTGTACAGTCTGCTATACTTAGGATTATTAGATCCTAAGTATAGGGGGGATGGTCAACTTCTCATTCGTTCATTCAGTCCTTCAATCATTATTTATCTATTAGATTTTCCTATACTCAGTACGAGTTATGTCTTCTCTTTTCTCTCTGATCTATGAGTACATAGCTCAAGCTAAGTATAGGGGGGTCGTATATACTACGTATATACTTTATCCATAACTCGTACTTTCGTATTTTCGTAATAATATGGCTAATAATTCTTTAAAATTCATTAAAAACCTTAATAAAAAGATGTGATTATTCCTCAAATTCTTTTTGTATTTACTGATTAATAAATCATGTGAAAATGTTTTTTGCAAAATGTTTGAAAAATAGTTTGATAATCTTTGTGAAAATCTTTTGAAAACTATTTTGAAAACATTTTGTTACATGTTTTCAACCTTTGTAAAAACATTTTGGTTTGCAAAATCTATTTTCTTTGTGTGAAATAAAATGTTTGAAGAATGATTTGCAAATGGTTTGAAAAATGGTTGCAAAAATATTTTTAAAAATCTATATCTACTGTTTTGAAAACCTTTGCAAAATGATTTTCAAATGTGTGTACATGTTTGTAAAATGTTTGTAAAAACTATTTTGGACTATAGTTTTCAAAATTGTTTCCAAAACTTGTGTCAAATAAGTTTGAGGAATATAGACATCACCCCTAAAATCCACTATATATACCTATAAAAATTGATCACTTACCCTTATAAATTCTTAAAATCCACTTCTTGTAGATATAAAAAGAACTCCCGTGTAAATATTTGTACCTAGTTTCTAGCCAAAAAATCTTTTCTTTTCAAAAACCCCAAAACACATTTGCAAAAGTAAAATCCAAAAACATTTGAAAAATCTTTTGAAAAGTACAAAAAATGCATATGCATGTATCATCTTTTCAAAAATCCATAAAGAGTTCAAATCTTTGAAAATTGCATCACAAAAATATTTTCTGCATTCTGCATAGCATTTGCATAGCATGAGCATTTTTCGGATTGAGTTTGATAGTTGAACAAGTCTAAGCAAAATCAGAAGATTGGAACTTGATTGGACCTTAAAATCTACCTAATAACAGGAACCTTATAGGAACTGGGTTTGAGGTACTTCAGGTCTAGTTCACTTAATTATTTGAGGATCACGAGACTTGGTTCAATGGATTCTTGACTGCCTAAGTAGAGTATTTCAGAGCACACACATGACTCTTGTTGATAATGACCTAACTTGGACACCTGCACCTTTCACATGGCTCAACCTAGTTGGAGTGGTGAGGGGATTGGATTTGCCGGTATGAGACGCACACAAGTGGAAACACTTGTCCTCCTCTAGGGAGGGAAGTGCACCCCAACCCGTCCAGTGATGAGGAATTCTAAAGACAGGAGAGTGTGGGTTGCAATAAAGCTTCAAAAGAGGGATAGTCTACTGGCTCAAGAGGAAAAACTCCCTATGTAAATGCTGTTGTGAATAGTATTTCAAAAAAAAATTTCAGGCATGTACAAAAATAAAAAGCCTGCAAAGTATGTACATATGTTGTAAAGTCAATAAGCAAGCATGAGTTCCAATGTCAAATCATGTGAGCCTGCAGCTGGATGACTTCACTACACTGGTCTTGCATCCTAGGATAGGTAGCTACACTGGCTACCGTCCATTCTTCTCTTCACCCCCTTTTCTTGAGCTGGTTGCCACTTGAACATAGAAGGGAATACCCCGCTCGAGGATGGAGTTGTTGGATTGGGGAATCATTGGGTTGTCATGCTGGAGAAGTCAGTTTCTTTGTCATTCTAGTTGGGGAGAGCCACTATCACTTACACTATACGAGTCAGCTTCATAGTCGTAAGGGTTTGCGTATGAGTTGAGATATTTCGGACCTGGATATTTAGGAGACTTGGATAGAGTTTTGGGATTCTCAGGGACTGTTGGATTTCAAATTCGGTTCTCATTAAGGTTCTGCCCGCACTAAAATTCCAAAGGTCCGACGTAAGCTCCAAATTTTTATTTTGTGAAGACAAGTTTGATCATTAAATTTAATCCACATTTCTTTTTTTCTTTTCTTTGTTTTTCTTTTCTGCACTTATTGCATAAGTGTTTGCTAGGGACTAGCAAAGGCAAGTATAGGGGGATGATGAATCTACGTTTCATCATCTTTATTCTATCATTTTGGCCTTAAAAACCCTAGTAAACGCGTGTAAATACTGTTAAATCATGCATTTTAGCATTCATGCATGTGTATGTAAAAAGTGTATAAAATACAGTTTTTAAAGCCAAAATTATAGAATAAAGAAAAGAAAAGAAAAAGAATAAAATATTGTAAATATTTTATGACCCGAAACCCCGAGACCTAGGCATCTCGATGACTAGGTCGACAAGGAATAAAGTAGGGGGAGATAAGGTCAAAATACAGTCAAAACACCTATTCATTCCATACATTCTTTATTCATTTTGGGACCTATTTTTGGTTCCACTTTTTATACCTCAAATAAAGAAACTTTGAACATGAAAGTTGTAGGTAATTATGTAAAGAAAAATAAAAATTGATTTCATTCAAAAAACAATGTACAGATAAAAAGTTATGGTCTGAATAAAAATCCAGAAGCCCAACTTCCCTGACCCGTATCTCACAAATGAAAACTCCAAATGCAGCAAACTCACCTTTAATTGTATATAATTTAAAATAAGCTATTAATGGCAGAGGTTTCGCATTTGGCGGAGCTACGGTTTGAAAGTTGAGTTTTGGACCCCTATTGTATACTTGTATTGATTAAAATATTCAATTTATTATTTATTCATTATTTTTATAATTTTATATTTTTATTATTTTGTAAATATTATTTATAATATATTTGTATATTAAATTCAGAATAAAAACCTAAATAAAATACAAAATAAAAATACTTGTCTATAATACACAGGTATAGAACCCATACACAAACCTATACATTGTATACTTTTATTTTATTAAGTATATAAAATATATCAGAAAAATAAAATAAAAATATTTTTAAGTGTATAAAAAAATTCTATAAATTTATAAAATAATAAAATTAAATAAATTAAAATCACAAAATAAAAATAAAAGAATAAAATATATAGGTAATATACCTATAAGGACTATAAAAGGTAAGTTGTAAAAATACACCTCATAAAAATAATTAAAAATTAGCATTGATAAAATATATAAAATAATTAACATTTTTTAATTTATAACCTTAAATTAATTAATTTATTTAATATTTTTAATTCAATTTACAAGATTTTTAATAATTATTTGTCTTTTTACAGATGACGTGGCCCAATCAGGCCACGCCATCCGTTGACCGGGGGTCAACTCCATGAACCCAGGTCTATGACATCTGGATTTGCGTTTTTCCTCCTCTTTCTCCCTATTTTGGAGCTCGTTCCTAGCCTCCATTGATAACGATGCCTTCTTGCATTTTTGTCCTGACACATCCAGGATTCTCGCCGGGGGCTTGGATATTCCAAGATCGTCAACGTTCGCCCGTGATCCTGCCTCAAAGTTCGCCACTCGACCATCATTCAAAATGAGCCCGTCCACCTCCAGTCCCATTTGAACCCCGTTTGGTCCCTGTTTGAGCCTCTTCTTCCACCTCCGGATCGACATCGGTAACAGGGACGCCTCCAGCTGGACTAGGAGCGCTCAGGCGAGGACCGAGGAGGTCTCCAAACCCCCATCTACGACCACCTGGCCGTGAGGTACACCTTGGGTATTCAACCTTGAGGTTCTGTTTTGTTCCCTTTTTTCTTGCTTGTTTTCACTCCTGGTAGTCTTAGCTTCCCTTTTCAGCCTTTTATTTTGCCTAAGAAACACCCAATCACCGTGCCACCACCTCACCGGAGCGAGCTCCGACGAGCTCGATATTCCGCCACCCATTCTATCCGATCATCTGAGCTTGCCCTTGGACCCCTTTACTGTCGAATATTGTGCCTATTTTGCAGGTCCCAGGGTCGAGAGAACCCATCTGGGTTCGTTTTTGTGGAAGCACGAGCTACCTGGAGCGCCTTCTGTTCTCCCACGTCGCGGCGGCTTGTCGACGTGCCTCACGCCATTTTGAAGCCGTCATCAACTAGAGGGGCGTCCCAGGAGGCTTCGCGTGCTTTTGGAAACGGATAAGGTCAACGGGGGGCGGACCTACACCCAAACCAAAACTCGCCAGCGACGAGCTCCTTCGCAGTTCTTCCCCCATCGACCAGAGCCTTCGGATCGCGGCTTGTTCTTGGTGTATAGCAGTGGTCGTCGGATCCAAGTACCCCTGGCCGTCCGATCAGCGTTCCACGATTTTATCCAGGCCGTCCGTGGCCGAAGGGGTATCGGACGCCTGGCGCTTGACACGTGTATTAGTGGGCGAGATCCCACCGTTGGGTCCCGCCTCACTGGGTATTTTGCGCATCTTTCCCCAGCAATTTTTGTAGTTAACATTCGACACATAAGATTTCATCAGCCGTTCTTTTAATTTTGTAATTCTTGCACTTAGATCCCCAACATTTTGGCAAATTGCATAGAAGTCCTCGCTCGGCACGTGCTAGCCACGTACGAGCCTGGGCATTTTGCGGCGATAACCTTGCGAGTTTTATGATTGATTTTTAGTCCTTAAAAATTTAAGTGCAGTATATATTTTGAAGAAATTTACATTTTGGCCCCTGGATTCCTGAGTAATTTCAAATATGCCCCTGGCCGTGTGTAGTTTCCTTATGATTCTAGTAATTTTTGCATGCATCTATTAAGCTCGAAAAAATCCCCAAAAATCATCATAGGTCTCTGTTGCGTAGTAGTTTAACATCATATTTTATTTTCTATATTTATTGCATTTTAATATTTATTAAAAATAAAAAACATCCATTTTGTGCATTGTTTGCATCATAAAATCCATAAAAAATATATAAACACTTCAGAAAAATCCCCAAAAAATATATTTTGCATTTTTTAGTGTGTTTTAATTTCAGACCAAAAATCACTAAAAAATATAAAAGAAAACTCCTAAAAATATTAAAACTCTAAAAATCTTCCAAAAAATCCTAAAAATTCCTCAAAAACCCAAAAAATACAAACTTTGTCTCTGATTTTTCTTTATTTTATTATCTTTGTTTTAAAATTAGTTTGGGAAAATTTTGTTGTTGTTTGCTATTTTTCATTCCCATTTTAATTTCGGCCAGCATTGATATTCACTGTTTTCTTGTATTTTGACAATTGAAAATACAAAAAATATTTAGAAAAACCTCCAATAATCACAAAAATAGTAGTAAATTATAAAAAAGCCAAAAAAAGATTCTATTTCTTAATTTTTGTGCATTTTTACTTATTTTTATAAATACCTCTTTCCCTCTTTTCTTATATTGTATACATATTCCAATATTGAAAAAAATATAAAAAAATATAAAATATAAAAAAAGAAAATATAACATCAGAAAAATTAAAAATCAAAATACAAAAATATAAAATTAAAAACTAATAAAAATATAAAATTAAAAACCCACAAAAAAAATAGCATAGTAGACACTTGATCACATTCACACACTTTTGAGCAATTTTGCCCCGATCTATCCTTTCTGCTCCCTGTGTTCGACCTCTACACATACTTGCACCTATACACATCTTGTTGTAGAGTTATAATAAATTTTAACTCCGCACATTTAATTTCATTGCTTGATTTATCTGTTGTGGGTTAATTGTTGTTCGAAGTCCGGATCTTCCTGCGGGTCGCCTCAGCGACACTATGATCCCGCCTTGTGTGGATTACTTTAGACCCGTGGAAAACCTGCTTCAACACAACGTGACCCAGCACAATTCCCTCAGTCACCATGAAGTTGCTCTTCTCCCTCGAGAGCACCGGATTTACCTCACAACACCTCCGTAAGACATGGTCTAAATAGTCAAGGCATTGGTCGAATGAATCCTCGTGGACCGAGAAATCGTCCGTAAAGACCTCAAGAAAATTTCCCACCATGTCAGCTAAAACTGCCTGCATAAACCTCTTAAATGTGGCTGGGGCATTGCAAAGCCCGAACGACAACCATCTGAAGGCGTATGTACCAAAGGGATAGGTGAATGTGGTCTTCTCTTGGTATTCAAGAGTTATAGTAACTTGATTATACCCAAAGTATCCATCCAAGAAGCATAAGTATTCCTTCGCGGTCAATCTCTCAAGAATCTGGCCGATGAAGGGTAATGAAAAGTGGTACTTCTTGGTCGTGAGATTGAGTCTTCTATAATCCATGCACACTCGCCAAGAAGTGGGTACCCTGGTTGCGATCTCCTCTCTTTTGTAATTCTTCATGATAGTGATCCCTGATTTCTTTGGCACTACATGTAGAGGGCTCACCCATTTACTTTTGTAGATGGGATATATGAATCCACATCGCACTATTTCTGAATTTCTTTCATGGCAACATCCTGCAGGTTCGGATTGAGCCTTCACTGAAATTCTTGGGAGAGTTTGTTGTCTTCTTCAAGGAAAATGCGTTGCGAGCTCAATGATAAATTGATCCCATGAAGATTCGAAGTTTTCCAGCCTATTTCCTTGCGGTTACGTTCAAGAACCTCCATCAGACGAGCTTCTTGGTCTTTGGTCAGATGAGCATTGATAATGACCAGGTACATATTAGGTCCACTCGCAAGGAAGGCATACTTCATGCTGGAGGGCAGTTGTTTCAGCTCAAGTGGAGTGGGAGCTGCTTCACTGGTGACTTTGGCTATCATAGCAGGTGGTAGTTCTTTCATCTGTTCAGTATCCACCATGATCTGTTCTGCCTTTTCATTCAATAATTCACAGAAGGTTTCGATGATTTCTTCTTCATTGCAGAAATCTTCAATAATATGCTCTTGGTCTTGAAGGCACATCATCGCCACCTGAATATCATAAAGTGAATCAGCAAGAGTCTCCTCATGATCGATAAGGGGAACTTTGACTCTGTTCCCCAATCTCTACTCGAGGTAGAGGAATTCATGGATCTCGTTATCATCCATAAAGAGGTTGGTGTCTTGAATTTCTTTCAAAAACTCACAGTCTTTGGATTGATCGATCACCCTTGCACATGTTTCAGATGTTCCCATTGTTGGTTTTGCATCAGACAAGGTCTCTATCTTGATTTTATCATTGCTGGAGCCGATCTCTCTAATACCATAATTCACTATTGCATCAGTCGTTCACAAGAACGATCGTCTAAGTATTATTGGGGTGAGGAGCAAAGGTGTGGAGACGTCCATATCTAGTATGACAAAATCAGTAGGGAACTGCATCCCTTGAACCCTGACGATCACGTCCTCCAACATGCCCCTAGGCCACTTGAGAGACTTGTCTATGAATTGTAGAATCATCTTTATAGGTTTGAGCAGTCCTAGCTCGAATTTTGTGAGCAATGAGACTGGCATCAAGTTGACAGAAGACCCACTATAAAGCAAAGTGCATTTGAACTCCTGGTTGAACATCTGATAACGAACAAGGGGTGCTCCCTTATCTGGCTTCTTGTTTGGGAGGTTGTTGATGGCATTGACTGTGGCCACTATAAGAATCTGGGACAGAGACTACTCGTATTGGCTCACAAAGAAAATAGAAGGTCAAGCAAGTCGATTAAGCTTTCAAAAATAGGTGCAAAGGAAAGAAGAAAACTAGGATTTGTTCTAGGGTCAAGTAGCACTTTCTTCTCATTTCTAACTATCTGATGTCAATACTCTTCTATCCTATTAGCCCTTGCTTTATTTATCATAAATCCGAGTGCTTAGTCATTTTCAACTAACATATTTATATAGTGGCGAACATTCTGAACTTCTTTAACTCAGCTTGTCCCTAGCTTCACTAGAACAAGGAAAGCACTAAAGACGAAATAGGATACAAAAATAGCGACGGAAGTCCGAACGCATTCAACTGGCTCGCTGGGCGGGTGGGTCAGAGGGGGGAAAGAGTCCTTTCTTCGCTTAGGAAAGAAAAGATTTGTCCTCTTACCCTTGCCCCTGCCCAAGAGAGCGTGAAAGCGGTAGTAATTGATTAGAATAGTCCTAGGACCTCTTCTTGATCTTCACTCAGTAGGAATGGTAGAAAGGGACTCCTAGATTAGGGTACTCTTACTGAAAGATTAAGGAACTATACAACAGCCCTCAGAGTCGACCATCCGATTGAGACGGGGGGTGACAGGGGACTCCTCTGAAGACTCTGACCGGTAGGCATCTTCCCTATTAAACCTATCAGTGGCAGCCACCTTATTCATATTAGGATGCTATGATATGCTTTTCAGATTTGCCACCTTTGCTTCTAAAATTGTGAGGATGAGGCCTACGCCTATTTGTACATGCATCTTTCATTCTTTATTCACAACTAGCATGTACTCAAGAGATTTCATCAAAGGCATGTTCAAGACCAAATTCTTGATAATTTCACAATGGTAGTGTCATACAAAGCATTTTTCAAAATTTTCTTTTTTTGTACTTTTTCATTACTTCTGGAAAGGGAATATTTACAGAATCTGAAATAGTGTCATTCAAAATTGTGTCCATATCATTGTGTACATGTAGATGGCAAAAAGGTATAAAATCATCTACAATATGTGGACCAAAAACTGTAGGCTCGACTTTTGGTGATGGCTTTGGACTTGCTGTAGGTACAAGATTCTTCAATGCTGTAGCTGGTTCTGTGGCACGTGCATGCGTCTCCAATGCTGGCTAGTCTCCACTGAGGTTGTTGTTGTATTTTTGTATTTTCTTCATTTTTGTGGTTTTTCTGTAGATGGTGTTCCTCCAAAAATGCTGCTCGACCCTCGTGCTGAATGGACTGATGACTTCCCGTCAGATGCAATGTGCTTTCCCCATAGCGGCAACCAATGGCCGTAGTACTCTACCGCTCCTGAGAGTAACAACGTTAGATATAAACAAGTCATTTCTACATGAATTGGGCAGATCACTATAAACTACCCGCTCCTTGCGTCAGAAATTCTTAGGATTAGCCTCGACTTGGGCTGGTATGACGGTTTTGATCCCGTTAGGCCGTTTTTCTTCTGGATCATCTCAGCCATATTCTTGACGAGCCTTCCAGATATGTGAGGGCTGGGTTCATGATGAATCCATATTTTGTCATCTTTATTCTATCAATTTGGCCTCAAAAACCCTAGCAAATGCGTGTAAATAGGCTTAATTCATGCATCTTAGCGTTCATGCATGTGCATGTAAATAGTGTATAAAATACTGTAATTAAAGCGAAAATTATAGAATATATAAAAGAAAAGAAAAAGAATAAAATATTGTAAATATTTTATGACTCGAAATCCCGAGACCTAGGCATCTTGATGAATAGGTCGACAAGGAATAAAGTAGGGGGAGATAAGGGTCAAAATACAACAAAAATACCTATTCTTTTTATTCATTCTTTATTCATTTTGGGATCTATTTTTGGTTTTACTTTTTATACATCAATAAAAGAAACTCTGTACATGAAAGTTGTAGATAATTAAGTAAAGAAAAATACAAAATTGATTTCATTCAAAAATAATGTACAGATAAAAAGTTATGGTCTGAATAAAAATCCAGAATCCCAACTTCCCTGACCCGTATCTCACAAATGAAAAACTCCAAATGCATCTAATTCACCTTTAATTGCATATAGTTAAAAATAAGCTATTTAATGGCGGTAGTTTCACATTTGGCGGAGCTACGGTTTGAAAGTTGAGTTTTGGGACCCTATTGTATATGTGTACAGATTAAAATATTCATTTTATTAATTATTCATTATTTTTATAATTTTATATTTTTATAATTTTGTAAATATTATTATAATATATATGTACATTAAAACCAGAATAAAAACTTAAATAAAACTCAAAATAAAATACATGTATATAAAATACATAGGTATTATACCTATAAAGATACCTATATAATACATACCTTTATTTTATTAAATGAACAAAATACATCACAAAAATAAAATAAAAATATAATTAAGTATACAAAAGTATTTTATAATTTTATAAAATAATAAAAAAAAATTAAAGAAATTAAAAACACAAAATAAAAATAAATTAATAAATATAAAATAGGTATATGTACCTACAAAGGGCATAAAAGGAAACTTGTATTTTTATACCTCATAAAAATAATTAAAAATCAGAATAAAATACTTTATAAAATAATAAACATTTTTTATTTAATAATCAAAATTTAATTCGTTCATTTTCTATTTTTTATTGAATTTACAAAATAATTTCCAGGGTTTTTCCCTGGTTGGTCCACATGGACCAACCAGGTGCAAACCCTAGTTGACCACGGTCAACTAGGCGTCCTCCCCCCTATAGCCTGTGTCAGAGCCTCGTTTGACCCCGTTTTTGCGGATTTTTCGAGGACGTTTCTTTCATCCTTTCGATTTGATTCCTTCTGCAAACTTGGTCCTCGGTCATCCTCTCATGCGCCCTATGATTATCTTAGGCCGAGGACCAGCGATTGCATCGATCTCCCTTGGTCTTTGGAGCATCATAATCGTCAGGTCAAAACCAATATAATGGACCCCCGACTTCAATTTCAAATTTGAACCCCCTCATTCCATAGGTTAGCCAACGTGCTTGTGTCCATCGGCTCGAGGAAGGTGACATCTTCCTCTTGAGCTCTTCAGGACGGTCGTGCAACACCTGAGGCGGCTCCAATCACCTCCGCCACCACCGCCGGCATTGAGGTACTTCCCTCCGGTCACCACCACCGAGGCTGCCACCTTTTCCCTTTCTTTTCTTTGCATTTTACTTGCCATATCCGTAGGATCAAAAGCCCTCTTGAAATTTTACATTCCATCGACCGAATCACCTTCCACGTCCACCTCGCCGGAGCGCTCCTTCAACAGAACTCCGCCCTCCTCCGCGAGCCTCGGCTACCGCTGAGGTCTTTTGACGCCCCCAAGATTTGGCCCCGACCATCAGGAGCCTCCAGCCTCATTTTGAAGCCCAGAAGCCCACCGGAGAAGGAGCAGGACCTCAGAGAAACTCGCCTCGCCGGCGTTCCTCTGCGGTTCTTGATCTGGTCTTCAGCGCCGTTGGATCGAGGTGGAGCCCCAGATCGCACAGCCGCCGTTGGATCTGCTCGAGCCCAGGCCGTTCGATCAAGCCCTGATTTTCTAATCCTGGCCGTTGCAGACGAAGCATCATCGGCCGTCCATCGCCTGCCACGTGTCAAGTGAATCGCCTTCATCCGTTGGATCACGCGCTTAGGGGTATTTGGCATTATTCACCCCGCGCATTTTTGTATTTCTATTTAGTCTTTAAACATTTCTCTGTAGTTCAAAAAGTTTTGTAAAAAATTACTCTAGGCCCCTGAAATTTCCATTATTGCAAGTAAGTCATGGCCACGTCACCTCATGTGACCAGTACACGTGAGGTGAAGGGCATTTTGCGTGGACCCCCTCTAAGGTTTCCTTATTTTGCTTTAGTTCAGTAATTTTTGTATTAAGTGTAAAATGTTTTGGGATAATTGCATGCGAGCCCCTAGGAGTTTTTGATATTACAGACAGGTCCCTCCTAGGCGCGTGCTAGTCACGTGCCCTGGTGGATAATTTACAGGTGAACCCTCCCGAGTTTGGATATTTGTAATTGGTCCATTAAATGCAATACTCAGTATTATATTTTGTGTGACATTTGCATTTTTGCCCCTGGATGTTTATTTATTTGCACTTATACCCCTGCTAGGCCTTGTATTTTTGCTTGTTTTCTTTATTATTTTACATATCATTTTAACGCGGAAAAAATCCCAAAAAAACAACTTAAGCACTTGTTGCATCATACTTTCACGCCATATTTTTGCATTTCACTTTTATTGCATTTTAATATTTATTAAAAATAAAAAACATGCATTTTAGCTACTATTTACGTTAGAAAATACCAAAAAAATATTAAAACACATTGAAAAATTACAAAAAATTTATATATGGTCTATTTTAGAATATTCTAGTGTCAGTCCAAAAATCACTAAAAATTTCAAAACCAAAACCTTAAAAATTAAAAAATACCTAAAAACTTCAAAAAAATATAAAAAATCATACAAAAACTAAAAAATGCAAACTCAAGTCCTATAGGCTCTCTATTTTATTCCCTTTATTTTAAAATTAATTTGGGAAATTTTTCTTATGTTTGCTATTTTTCATTCCCATTTTAAATTCGACCAGTAGTTAATTCACTGTTTTCTCTTATTCCGACTTTTAAAAATACCAAAAATATTTAGAAAAATCCCCAAAAATCACAAAAAATAGTAGAAAATTATAAAAAGATCAAAAACATTTTATTTTGTAATTTTTGACTATTTCCCTTATTTTTATAAATACCATATTTCCTCTTTTCTTATATTATATATTTATTCCAATATTGAAAAAGAAAATACAAAAAAATATATAAAATATAAAAAGAAAATATGAAATCAGAAAATTAAAATCGAAATAAAAAAATTAAAAATAAAAAAATAAATAACCCACATCATTTGCATATTGTAGGCACACAATCACATCACTCACATTTTGCTTATTGCTTGACCTATCCTGCCTTGCTCCCTGAGTTCGACACTCTACCTACTTACACTATATACATGTTTGTTGAGTTAAAAGTAAATTTGACTCCACATTTATTCTTCATTGCTTGATTTATTATTGTGGGTTCATTGTTGATTTTAGCCGGGATTCATTGAGGGTCGCCACAGCGACACGGTTGTCTCCGCTTTGTGAGAGACATTAGACCCCTTGAATTTTGGTCAAATCAAATGGTGCCGTTGCCGGGGAGCAACAACACATAGATCATTTTTGCTTTGTGATTGTGATACTTGTCTACTCTTGCGGCTTTTATTTTTGCTTTTTATTTGATATATATATTGTTGAGCTGTCTAACCCCTCTCTTGTGGACTTTGTGCGAGGTAACGCGGACCGAGGGAGGCGCTTCACCCGAGGCGCCGACACACCCACGTGAAGCCGGCTCTTGCCAACCTAGCACCAAGGAGACGAAGAGAAATTTTGAAGACCGAGCTCTACTTTAGTTGTAGCATTTATTTCCTTGCATTTATTTTTGTAATTTGTAGTGAGAGAGAGACTCTATATTTGTAATAATACAGGTACCCCCGGACATTTGGACTCTCGAGCCTAATTTCCAGGTGTTTGTACACCTGGGGGCTCACCACGGTTTTTACAGTTTTTCATCGCATTTTTTCCTTTGTTTTCTCAGTTTTATTTTCTTTTCTTTGTGTGATTGAGCCCCTAGTTTTAGGATTGCTTGCGATAGATTAAGGCCAAACACTTAATATATTTGCATGTACCGTATAGCACGTTTGGACTTAGTCAAACTTTAAACAGTCGTTCATCATCTTCGAGCCTACGTGCCTCGAGCCCACCCTGCCAAGCGCTGCTCCTTAACTCGATTTTTCGAGAGGAGGAGGGGTGAGCCTAGACCGGACTCTTGGATTGAGGATCAGTGACCGACTTGTGGTGCTTCCCGCTAATAGCAATTTTTGAACTTAGGGCGATTTCATCGGTTGCATTTGCATGTAGATAGATTTCAATTCTGCTGAGCATCTTTGCATGTAGAGTGCTGGAGGCAAGGTGAGCATTTCTCTTTAGCATTCATCATCGATTGCCGCTTGCATCGCTTTCTGACTCTCCCTCTGATTTTGCCAACCTAGGTGCTAAGTAAAATTGATTCCTCGTTAGGCGCGTGCATTTCTCACTAAAAATCCAAAAAAGTGATAACTAATAAAATTGGGACTGCTAATGTTACTTGACCCTAAAAACAACCAAAAAGAGAATCATTATCTTGGGGCGAGTAATCCCCTCATTGTCTTCGCTTTTATTTGCCTGCGCACACATTACGGTTAGTGCCCAAATCCCATTCTCAGCCCCCTAAGTGTTTGCACATATATTTTGACTTCTCACCCAACTCTAAAACAGACAAGATAAAAAGACCGCTCTTTGCGGTCTCTACCGAGTTGAGTAGGTAAATTGAGGGTTTGACTTGTTTTCATTTCTTTTTGTGATTGTTTTGTGTGTGTCCGAGATCGCTTCTGCGCATTTGCGCCTTCTTCTCCACTCTTTTGACTTGACCACCGTGCTCTCTCGATCATTTCCTTTTGCTTTCGAGATGGACCCCTGGAGCACATTTATCTGGACTTTGCGGATCCCTCGTTCACTCCAGTTGGTCCACCTCCATTTTATCAGGAGGATCCTCCTCCTATTTTTTCTGATTTTTGTACATACCCGCTTCAGCCACAGTATCAGGATTCTGATTTCTATCCACACCCACCTCCACCTCCACCTGTATATTAT
This sequence comes from Ottelia alismoides, assembly GCA_037367405.1. NCBI lineage: Eukaryota > Viridiplantae > Streptophyta > Magnoliopsida > Alismatales > Hydrocharitaceae > Ottelia > Ottelia alismoides. The sequence goes on from JAZKJV010011308.1 coordinate 815,887, forward strand.
CCACCTCCACCTTCACATCCACCCGAGTTTGACCTGTTGGAGTCACCTTCCTCGATCTCTATGAGTGATATCTTGAACCGAATGACAAAGTGCATTGATTTGATGAATGATGATCTTGCTTTCTTGAGGAAAAATCAGATTAATGCTCCTTTCGTACGGGATACAAGTTTACTTGTCGGTGATCATGGGAGCTTGCAATCGCCAAAAATACAAAAAAATGAGAAAAATTTAAAAATCCAAAAAGAGCTCAGGAGACACTTGGTTGATTCAACCGTGAGGAAAGGGCCCATCTGCCAGATCATTCACCCACACATTCTTTCACACACTGTCCCACCTTTGACCCCGAGGATGCCACTGTACAGACTGCTCTTGGCATGCCTCGTGTACATGCTGATTCTGACTTCCTCCCTTGTATGGAGGAGGTCCAAAAATTTAAAAAAATGTTGACTGAACCCGAAGTGGTGGCCACTATTCATGAGATTATCCGTGCCCCACTTCAGCAGGCCATGACCAATTTATCTACTCCTCTTCCCAAGAAGAGAAAGCAGAGGAGCAGATCTGAGCGTCACATTCTGACCATGGCCACTGCCCACGCCATCACTCACCGTCCCATTCCTAGAAAGAAGAACACAACTACCCCTTTCATCACTTGCACCATTTCTGACTATACTTGTGATCGCACTCTCCTGGACGACGGTGCATCTATTAGCATATTACCCTTCTCGCTGGTACAGTCTCTTCATTTAGGGCCTCTAAAGAAGATCATGATGATCATTCAGTTTGCTGATGGATCTATAAAGAGGCCGAAGGGTATCCTTGAAAACGTCATCATTTCTATTCTGGGCATGAGCTACCATGTTGATTTTGTCGTGTTGCCCATGGAGACCTCCACAGGGGAGCCATCTCCAATCATCCTGGGACGACCATTCCTCACCTCTGCGAGGGTCGTTATTGACTATGGATCAGGAGAGATTCGCTTCCGTCCTGTTGACAGGAGCGAAGCGTCGATCACCGCACCCACAGTTGACCAGAGACCTGTACCTGATGCACCTTCACCGATTGTAGCTGATTCTGAGGCATGTGACCGATCTTATGATATTAGAGATGTTTGCTTAGCGACCCCTGATGAGACACAAATAATCCCCTGAAAGGGGAGGAAATCGGAAAGCATAGACCTCGCAGTTCCTTCTTTTGTTGTGTGGTGATGTGTTGATGAAATTCAAAGCATTTACGTGATTGATCCAATTGAGCAGTGGGCAGATACCAAGACTAGACAGGACATACCTGGTTTGACTATTTCCACTGATAAGTCCGTTTCTAGTCCTTCGAAAGTGATGATGATTGAGGTCAGTTATGATGCGAATGTTCAAAAATGTTTGGCCTCTTGATGATAAAGATGATCCGGGTAAGACTCTTGAGGATGATCTAAGTTCGACTACTTCCACTGATGACTTCCTTCCTTTTGGTTTCGACCTGGACGAGACCTCGTAGGACGACTCCGATTACACTTCTTCTGAGGATGATGAGTTTGTCCCATTCCACTTTGATATCAGCGAGACCCCCAAGGCCAGACCTAGTCATACTTCTTCCACTCACTAGTCTATGCCTTCACATCATAGGACCTCTAAGGGCGAACCCAGCCTGACTACTTCCATTGACCAGTTCGTCCCTTTCCGATTCGACTCCACTGAGGGCCTTCACCGTGTCGACCCTGATCGACTTCCGTCCACTGTGGACCCCGATGTCGCCATACACCATATCAGATCTATCCCTCAGCGGTCTCGCAAGAAGGTTTGCTTTCCACCTTCTTGATCATTTGTATATCCATTTCTGTTGTACATTCTCCCTTGTCTATCTCTGTTCTCTCTACCGTATTTCTCCTCCACCCATTCTCGTGTTTGCCTTGCTTAGGACGTACTTTATCCTAAGTATAGGGGGGTGGACGAGTCGAGTGTTCATTCATCGTTTCGTTTCGTCACTCATGTCGTTGCCTATACTTAGGGCTTCTCTTACCCTAAGTATAGGGGGAGCGACGTGTACGTCCTCACGATCTATCTCTCTCCCATCTGTTGATTTCTTTTCTTCTTTTCTTCTTTTCCATTTCTATCTTCTTTTTGTATCAAAAAGGTGTCGCCCCTTGTAGACAGTTTTCAAAACTTAAGACGTACTTTGTCCTAAGTATAGGGGGGTGTGCACCCCGAGTTTTCTATTCTTTTCGATCCTCTCCATTGTCTCCTCTTCTTGTCTATACTTAGGGATATCTTACCCTAAGTATAGGGGGAGACAATCTGAGTACGATCTGTTCATTCCCACCCTTGACCCTCCCTGCGTTGTGTACAGTCTGCTATACTTAGGATTATTTGATCCTAAGTATAGGGGGGATGGTCAACTTCTCATTTGTTCATTCATCTCTTTCTTTATTCTTTAGACTTGCCTATACTTAGTATGAGTTATGTCTTCTCTTTTCTCTCCGATCTATGAGGACATAGCTCAAGCTAAGTATAGGGGGGTCGTATATACTACATATATACTTTATCTATAACTCGTACTTTCATATTTTCTTAATAATATGGCTAACAATTCTTTAAAATCCTTAATAAAAAGATCTGATTATTCCTCAAATTCTTTTTGTATTTACTGATTAATAAATCAGGTGAAAATGTTTTTTGCGAAATGTTTGAAAAATAGTTTGAAAATCTGTGTGAACATTTATTGAAAACTATTTTGAAAACGTTTTGTTACATGTTTTCAACCTTTGTAAACATGTGTGGTATGTAAAACTTCTTTTCTTTGTGTGAAATAAAATGTTTGAAAAATGATTCGCAAACGGTTTGAAAAATGGTTGCAAAAATATTTTGAAAAATCTATATATTCTGTTTGGAAAACCTTTGCAAAATGATTTTCAAATGCGTGTACATGTTTGTAAAATGTTTGGAAAAATTATTTTGGACTATAGTTTTCAAAATTGTTTGAAAAACCTTTATGTCAAATATTTTTGAGGAATATTTACATCACACCAAAATCCACTATTTATATATGTATAAAATTGATCACTTACCCTTGTAAATTCTTAAAATCCACTTCTTGTATATATAAGAAGCATGCCTGTGTAAATATTTTTAACCTAACTTTTATCCAAAGTCTTTTTATTTTCAAAAATACCAAAAACATTTGCAAACCTAAAAATCCAAAAACATCTGAAAAATCTTTTTGAAAAAAACAAAAAAATGCATATGCATCATCATCATCATCTTTTCAAAAATCCATAAAAAGTTCAAAATCTTGAAAATTACATCGCAAAAATATTTCTTGCATCGCATTACATAGCATTAGCATTTTTCGGATTGAGTTTGATAGGTAAACAAGTCTAAGTAAAATCCGAAGATTGAAGCTTGATTGGACCTTAAAATCTACCTAATAACAGGAACCTTATAGGAACTGGGGTTGAGGTACTTTAGGTCTTGTTGACTTAATTCTTTGAGGATCACGAGACTTGGTTCAATGGATTCTTGACTGCCTAAGTAGAGTATTTTGGAGCACACGCACGACTCTTGTTGATAATGACCTAACTTGGACACTTGTTGGAGTGGTGAGGGGATTGGATTTGCCGATATGAGATGCACATAAGTGGAAACACTTGTCCTCCTATAGGGAGGGAAGTGCACCCCAACCCGTCCAGTGATGAGGAAGTCTAAAGACAGGAGAGTGTGGGTTGCAATAAAGCTTCAAAAGAGGGATAGTCCACTGGCTCAAGAGGAAAAATTCCCTATGTAAATGCTGCTGTGAATAGTATTTAAAAAAAAGGGGTCAAGCCTGTACAAAAATAAAATGCCTACAAAGTATGTGAATATGTTGTAAAGCCAATAAGCAAGCTTGAGTTCCAAAGTCAAATATGTGAGCCTGCAGCTGGATGACTTGACTACACTGGTCTTGCATCCAAGGATAGGTAGCTACACTGGCTACCATCCATTCTTCTCTTCACCCCCTCCTCTTGAGCTGGTTGCCACTTGAACTTAGAAGGGAATACCCCGCTCCTCGAGGATGGAGTTGTTGGATTGGGGAATCATTGGGTTGTCGTACTGGAGAAGTCAGTTTCTTTGTCATTCTAGTTGGGGAGAGCCACTATCACTTACACTGTACGAGTCAGATTCATAGTCGTAAGGGTTTGCGTATGAGTTGAGATATTTCCGACCTGGTTATTGAGGAGACTTGAGCAGAGTTTTGGGTTTCTCAGGGACTGTTGGATTTCAAATCCAGTTCTCATTAAGGGTCCGCCCGCACTAAAATTCCAAAGGTCCAACTTAAGCTCCAAACTATGATTTTGTGAAGGCAAGTTTGATAATTAAACTAAATCCACTTTCTTCTTTTTCTTTTCTTCATTTTTCATTTTTGCACTTCTTGCATAAGTGTTTGCTAGGGACTAGCAAAGGTAAAGTATAGGGGGATGATGAATCCACATTTCATCATCTTTATTCTATCATTTTGGCCTCAAAAACCCTAGCAAATGCGTGTAAATAGGCTTAATTCATGCATCTTAGCATTCATGCATGTGCATGTAAATAGTGTATAAAATACTTTAATTAAAGCCAAAATTATAGAATAAATAAAAGAAAAGAAAAAGAGAAAAATATTGTAAATATTTTATGACCCAAAACCCCGAGACCTAGGCATCTTGATGAATAGGTCGACAAGGAATAAAGTAGGGGGAGATAAGGGTCATAATACAGCAAAAATACCTATTCTTTTTATTCATTCTTTATTCATTTTGGGACCTATTTTTGGTTCCACTTTTTATAAATCAAATAAAGAAATTCTTTACATGAAAGTTGTAGATAATTAAATAAAGAAAAATACAAAATTGATTTCATTCAAAAATAATGTACAGATAAAAAGTTGTGGTCCGAATAAAAATCCAGAATCCCAACTTCCTAGACCCGTATCTCACAAATGAAAACTGCAAATGCATCAAACTCACTTTAATTGTATATAGTTAAAAATAAGCTATTTAATGGCGGTGGTTTCGCATTTGGCGGAGCTACGGTTTGAAAGTTGAGTTTTGGGACCTTATTGTATATGTGTACAGATTAAAATATTCATTTTATTAATTATTCATTATTTTTATAATTTTATATTTTTATGATTTTGTAAATATTACTTATAATATATATATGTACATTAAAACCAGAATAAAAACCTAAATAAAACTCAAAATAAAATACATGTATATAAAATACATAGGTATTATACCTATAAAGATACCTATATAATGCATACCTTTATTTTATTAAATGAACAAAATACATCACAAAAATAAAATAAAAATATAATTAAGCATACAAAAGTATTTTATAATTTTATAAAATAATAAACAAAATTAAAGAAATTAAAAACACAAAATAAAAATAAATTAATAAATTATATAGGTATATGTACCTACAAAGGGCATAAAAGGAAACTTGTATATTTATACCTCATAAAAATAATTAAAAATCAGAATAAAATACTTTATAAAATAATAAACATTTTTTATTTAATAATCAAAATTTAATTCGTTCATTTTCCTTTTTTCTATTGAATTTACAAAATAATTTTCCAGGGTTTTTCCTGGTTGGTCCACGTGGACCAACCAGGTGCAAACCCTAGTTGACCCCGGTTAACTAGGCGTCCTCCCCCCTGTAGCCTGTGTTAGAGCCTCATTTGACCCCACTTTTGTAGATTTTTTGAGGTTGTTTCTTTCATCCTTTCGAGTTGATTCCTTCTGCAAACTTGGTCCTCGGTCATCCCTCTTACTCGCCCTATGATTATCCTGGGACGAGGACCAGCGATTGCATCGATCTCCCTTGGTCTTTGGAGCACCATAGTCGTCAGGTCAAAACTAATATAATGGACCCCCGACTTCAATTTCAAATTTGAACCCCTCATTCCATAGGTTAGCCACCGTGCTTGTGTCCATCGTCTCGAGGAAGGTGACAACTTCCTCTTGAGCTCTTCAGGTCGGTCGTGCAGCACCTGAGGCGGCTCCAATCACCTCTGCCACCACCGCCGGCGTCGAGGTACTTCCCTCCGGTCACCACCGTCGAGGATGCCACCTTTTCCCTTTCTTTTCTTTGCATTTTACTTGCCATATCCGTAGGATCAAAAGCCCTCTTGAAATTTTACATTCCATCAACCGAATCACCTTCCACGTCCACCTCGCCGGAGCGCTCCTCCGGCCAAACTCCACCCTCCTCCGCGAGCCTAGGTCACCGCCGAGGTCTTTTGATGCCCCCAGGATCTGGCTCCGACCATCAGGAGCCTCCAGCCTCATTTTGAAGCCTAGAAGCCTGCCGGAGAAGGAGCAGGACCTCGGAGAAACTCGCCTCGCCGGCGTTCCTCCGCGGTTCTTGCTCTGGTCTTCAACGCAGTTAGATCGAGGCGGAGCCCCAGATCGCACAACCGCCGTTGGATCTGCTCGAGCCCAGGACGTTCGATCAAGCCCCGATCTTCTAATCCTGGTCGTTGCAGATGAAGCGTCATCGGCCGTCCATCGCCTGCCACGTGTCAAGTGAATCGCCTTCAACCGTTGGATCACGCGCTTAGGGGTATTTTGCATTATTCACCCCGTGCATTTTTGAATTTCTATTTAGTCTTTAAACATTTCTCTGTAGTTCAAAAATTTTTGTAAAAATTAACTCTAGGCCCCTGAACTTTCCATTATTGCAAGTCGGTCCTGGCCACGTCACCTCACGTGACCAGTACACGTGAGGTGAAGGGCATTTTGCGAGGACCCTCTCCAGGGTTTCCTTATTTTACTTTAGTCCAGTAATTTTTGTATTAAGTGTAAAACTTTTTGGGATAATTGCATGCGGGCCCCTGGGAGTTTTTGATATTACAGACAGGTCCCCCCATGCGCGTGCTAGTCACGCGCCCTGGTGGGTAATTTGCAGGTGAACCCTCCCGGGTTTGGATATTTGTAATTGGTCCATTAAATGCAATACTCAATATTATATTTTGTGTGACATTTGCATTTTTGCCCCTGGATGTTTATTTATTTGCACTTATACCCCTGCTAGGCCTTGTATTTTTGCTTGTTTTCTCTATTTATTTCACATATCATTTTAATGCGAAAAATTCCCAAAAAATCAACTTAAGCTCCTGTTGCATCATACTTTCACGCCATATTTTTGCATTTCACTTTTTTTGCATTTTAATATTTATTAAAAATCAAAAACATGCATTTTAGCTACTGTTTGCGTTAGAAAATACCAAAAAATTCTAAAACACCTTGAAAAATTCCAAAAAAATGTATATGGTCTATTTTAGTATATTCTAGTGTCAATCCAAACATCACTAAATATTTCAAAGCAAAACCTTAAAAATTAAAAAATACCTAGAAACTTCAATAAAATCTAAAAAATCATATAAAAATCTAAAAAATGCAAACTCAAGTCTTGTAGGTTCTTTATTTTATTCCCTTTATTTTAAAATTAATTTGGGAAATTTTTGTTACTGTTTGCTATTTTTTATTCCCATTTCAATTTTGGCCAGTAGTTAATTCACTGTTTTCTCTTATTCTGACTTTAAAAATACCAAAAATATTTAGAAAAATCCCCAAAAATCACAAAAATAGTAGAAAATTATAAAAAGATCAAAAACATTTTATTTTGTAATTTTGACTTTTTTCCTTATTTTTATAAATACCCTATTTCCTCTTTTCTTATATTATATATATTCCAATATTGAAAAAGAAAATACAAAAAAAATATAAAATATAAAAATAAAATGTAAAATCAGAAAATTAAAATCAAAATAAAAAAATTAAAAATTAAAAAAAAATAAAAAAATTAAATTAAAAACCCACATCATTTGCATATTGTAGGCACACAATCACATCACTCACATTTTGCTTATTGCTTGACCTATCCTGCCTTGCTCCCTGAGTTCGATAGTCTACCTACTTACACTATACACCTGTTTTTAGAGTTAAAAATAAATTTGACTCCAACTTTTTTCTTCATTGCTTGATTTATTATTGTGGGTTCATTGTTGATTTTAGCCGGGATTCATTGAGGGTCGCCACAGCGACACGGTTGTCTCCGCTTTGTGAGAGACATTAGACCCCTTGAATTTCGGTCAAATCAGTTCACCAGTACAACCTCAAAAGAGTCGCCCACTTGGGGCCTCTGGTGCTGATAGTGTGGGGGAGGTTGTCGTTGGTTACCCTTCGAAAAGTGGTGATGAGGAGGATGAGAGGAATACTATAAATACTGTTGGGAGGGATAATAATTTTGATATGATGCAACCAACTTCTGCGAAGGAAAGCCTTGATGACGGTAGCTGGACTGCTGCTACTAATACCCCTGCCTCCATGTGTTCCCATATTGCGGAGGCTGCTGGTTCTGGGGTTGGTGGGGTTGGAAGTTTCTCCCTCACTGCTGTTGCTGGTGGTGTGGCCGGTTGGCCGAGTTCTGACACTAAGGGTGTTCCTGAGGATGGGTCAGCTATTGTTCGTGCTCCCACACACCGTTAATCTCTTGAATCTATGGCGGGGGTGGAAGAAACTGCCCCGGATAGGCTGGCTGCAGCTCTGGCTGATAAACAACCATTTGGTTCTGGGACTACAGAGGATGCTCCAGGACCTGCACGTAGTATACGTGCTGGACAGGTTGGGGCTGCGGGAGAATTGGATGAGGAGATTGTATCGATGGTGGCTCCTTCTGCTAAGAAGGATTCTCGGTTGTGGAATACACAGCATTGCAAGCATTGGCATTCAGATCCTAGACTAGTTGCTCCAGATGTTGGGAGATCAGATCGAGCTTCTCCAAGCCTTGGGTTCTCTTCTCGACGACTGACAATTTTTTGAGGTCCTACAACCTCTTCTCAATGATGTCTACCTTACACAAGTATCTCCCGATAATGATGAGGTTGGAGCTCTCATCCTTGTCTTCGGTATGGGTAGCCATATTGATGGGCTTGCTGATGGTGGCAGGCATCTTCATGTAGGCACGTGATGAGGACTGGGCGGCCCCTCCTTCGGTCATTTCCTCAAAAATGTTCCACACAACGTCCTCATCCTTGTTGAATACGAGCCTCCACAAGCGGCATCGACAAGTCTCTGGCTTTCCAGTGTCAGCGCACTGACGAAGTGCTGCACGAGACTAGTCTTGAGAATCTCGTGGTGGGGATACTTTTCTTGCAGCTCCTTGAACCTCTCCCACGCTTCGTGTACTATCTCGTGGGGTTGCTGACAAAAGCTGCAGATGCGGGCATGCATCTGATTCAGTCATCCGAGAGGGTGAAATTTATGCAAGAAAGCTGACTTCAACTCCTACTAAGTCATCACTACTTTTCCTAGATGATCGACCCAATACAGGGCCTTCTCTTGAAGGCTGAAAGGAAAAGCAGTCATCTTGATCACCCTAGTGGGATATTGGGGTAATATGTGGTGGCACAGATGCGACCAAATTTCTTGAGGTAAATGTATGGTTCCTCAGTTCTATTCTCGTAAAAGGTGGGAAGCAAAGACAAGAACTATGGTTTTAGCTCAAAATGGGCATGGATTTGTGGAATTTGGATACACTCAGTGATGCTTCCCACCCCGAGGTTGTATGTTTCCTTTAGCGTTGTCTTTAGCGGCACTGGTCCTGCCTCAAATCTCTTGAAACAGGGTCCATACACAGACAAATCATCTCCAACACCTCCTTGATTTGGTTCATCCTCTTGTTCTAGTTCATCCTCCCATCTGGTATCTCTCTTGTCGGCCCTCCTCCTCAAGTCGTTCAGCATGTCCTGAAATGTGGTCTGGACCAAGGCCTGATTGGCAAGTTGTCGTTGGATGGTCTGGATAGAAGCAAGCAATCGACTGTTGACCTCATTTTGTGTGGTATATTGATCATCCCCCTGATCAGCCGACTCGACTGGTTGGAGCTGCGGACCCTTTCCTCTTCCTGTAGGAGCCATCTCTAAATCGACTTGAATGTCTGGATCGTGATTGGGTCAAGAATCTACATGACGGAGTAAACCCTGATCAGTCTCTTTCTGAACACCAATTGTTGAGATGAATATGAAATTAAGGTCAATCCCAGATTTTTGTGGACGGAGCATAGGATATTGACTGAAATCGATCTCCATCTAGAGGGGGTTAATTCTGGGATAAGAGTAATCCCGATTTATTTGTTAAGGAAGAAAGAGTTCGGGCTACTAGTCCATCCCGAACAACGGATTGATTGGGAAAAGGAAAGTATTGAAGGAAGAGAGAATCATGGAGTCCAAGGAGAAGTTCGCGAGATATGAGCTAACTTCTTGAAGATCACCTCACCTTATTGAAGATGTTGACGACACAGAATCAATGTGGGCATCGGCGGGATTTCGACTAAATCATCCGTGTGATGACATCATGAGAGGGTCAAAGGAGATAGATGATGGATGAATAATACAAAGATAAACAAGGATAAAAGGAGCATAAAATAGCAGAAGGTTCTCAACAAGTAATGGTCAATTAGGAAGGAGAGCAAAATGGCGCAAGTACGCGATATTTTTGATATTGAGCTTAATAATACTAATCGCTCAAACCTTGAAACAGTGGATTCACCAACTCGACCCGTGAAGCCGTGAAGGTTCGACAATTATCTTTGTCAGTTTTAGATTTGATTTCAGGCAATTTATCTCCGAACGAGTCCTTAGAGCGCTATGCCTATAGGAGAGAGATTAATGGCAGAAAAGTATCCCGTACTTGTCCTCCTCCTTTGTAACATATAGTCTACGCTTTTTAAGGTCCTTGTAACCCTTCCTGGATCCCTACTCATCTAAATAAATAGAGGGAGGAAGCTGATAGGCAAAACCACTACTTCGGATCTCGCTCGCAACGGAATCACTGTGATCATGCGAGAACCTACTCGGATGCAAGATGATGAGACAGACAACACCGTGAAGGCATGGCCTAAGCTCAATACTTCAGACAAGGTCGATGCTCTATACAATAGAGAACATCATTGTTGACCAAGCCCTACTCGTCTACGTACGATAGAAGCGCCAATACTTCGTAAATCTAGGCGATACACAAGGCAACCACAAACTAGGTTTTGGGCTCTAATCCTTATGAAGCCACTCTCTCACTGGGAAGGAGACCTTCCTATGAATCTTGAAAACAAATGAGGGTTTTGCTCACTCAAGGCAATGAGTCCAATTAATCATTTTTATTTAGGTCAAGTATTTTTAGCAGTTCGTTTTTAATTTTTTGGTGTTATCACTTGCTTTGAGTAGATTCAATACAAGCACCTAATGTTTTGTATTTTCTTTGGTTCCTATTTGATCCAAAAAACAAAAGATAGCGGAAAAGCAATCCAAGACAACACTAAGATGGAAACCTCACCTTAGTATGATGAATGCTCAGTTAGAAGACTTACAACGCTTTCTAGCTATCTCCATGCGGGATGTAAAACAGGAATTTGTAAACCTACACTTAATGCTGATATGCACATGAAAATCATCCTAAGCAGGAAATTGCTACACGTGAAGAACCAAATGCTAAGTACTCAGAATGAAACCTAAGTCCTGTCTTTGATGTCGATCGGTGCCTGCCACAATGGATCCTACAAGCGTTGTATACGACCTCTCTCATCACGTAGTTTGAAGATTGAGTACTTAACAATTAATTAATTCTAAGTCCAAATGCAAAGACTATAGGTGCATGCAAGATAGTTAGGTGTTTGGCCTTAGACTACATGATCAAGCAAGCTTAATAATTAAGGGCTCGTTCTACAATACAAATAAAAATAAAACAGAAAGCACAAAGCTGTGGAAAACAAAGAAAGAGAAACAAATATAAAACTCGAGAAATGCGGTGAGCCCCCAAGTGAACAAACACTTGGAACTTGGGTCCGAGAGTCCAAAGTCCTTTATACCTGTATTATTACAATATAATAGTCAAAATGAATCTCTCTCTCTCTCTCACAAAAAATAAAAATCCTAAGCTATCATATCTCTCTCTCAAGAGCCTCCTGATCTCTCCTGCCTGCTAGGTCAGAATAGCTGGCTCCTCGTCCCAAGGCTACATAGATTCACCTAGGCGATCCTCCTTGGTCCGTGGTCCCTCGTAAGAAGACAAGAGAAAAGATGTCAGAAAGTTAAAAATTAATAATCAAATAAATAGAAATGATCAAAAATGTCTAAGCAAGTTAGAGAGATAAAATCTACTCTACAGTCGATGCTCCCGTGACAATGGCACCATTTGAAAAATGATAAGATGGAAGTCGCTAAATAATGGTCTAACAAATCAGGCTCACTATCGCTGAGGCAACTACTCGAATCCTCCAATTGTTTCAACAATTAAACCACACAGATAATTAAGCAATTAAAAGCAAGAGATAAAATTTATTATACCCTATTAAGAATGTATACTGGAAGGCAAGTATGGGTCGAACACAAGAATCAAGGGAATAGAGCAGGCAAGATCAAAATAAAGGCATAATTTATCTCTCAAACATGCAACCAAGATGCAATTTTTGTGATTTTTTTAATTTTTAAGTTTTAATTTTTTATTTTTATATTTTGATATTCAATTTTCTATTTTTTCATTTTATTTTTATATTTTTATAATTTTATAATTTTATATTTCCTTTTCTTTTAATATATATTATAGAGCTATATATAGGGTATATATGCAAAATAGGCTAGGATAGATATAAAATAATAAAAAAAAGAAAGTAAAATCTTTTGGGGGTTTAAAATATTTTTTTACTATTTTTGTGATTTTTTAAGACTTTTTGCTAATTATTATAAATTTATTTCAGTCAAAAATACCCTAAAACAAGGATTAATTAATACCCAAAATTAAAATGGGGATTAAAAATAGCAAACATTACAAAAGAATTCTCCAAATAAATTTTAATATAAAGATAAAAATATAAAGAATATTCAAAAATGGAAAATACATTTTTGGGATTTTTAAAGGATTTGTTATATTTCTATAAAGGGTTTTTTGGTTTTTCAAATTTTAAGAGTTTTCTTTATAATTTTTAATGATTTTTGGTCTGAAGGTTAGAAATACATAAATAAACAAAATATTTTTTTCGTACCTTTTCAAAATGTTTTTGTATTTTTTATGGGTTTTCTATTGCAAACAGGGACAAAAGGAAACTTTTTGATTTTTAATAAATACTAAAAAAATCTAAAATTGCATACTAAAATATGTGCATAAAATAGATGTAATAAGGAGCATAAACGTATCACTTGTAGATTTTTAGAGCAATTTAGCTATATGAAATAAATACAAGAAATAAAGAGAAACTACAATACTAGCATAGACATTAATGTTAATAACAAAGAGTATGAGGGCCTTATACAAATTTAACAAAAATGTTAAACATGCATAAAAAGTTTTAGGACTAAAAGCAAATATACCAAAGACCAAGGGGTCCTCTGCAAAATGTCACCTCACGTGGTGCATCATGTGAGGTGATGTGGCATGGACCGTGATGTAATTACAGAAAAGTTGAGGGTCAAAATGAAAATTACACAAAAATATAAAACCGGAAGAGGAATGTTTGATGTTTTAATATTAACTACAAAAAGAGGTAGGGTTAAAATTGCAAAATACCCCACAATAGATGGGAGGCGACGACTCAGATCGAGTCACTTATGCCACACGTCATTCCCACGATTGCTGATGACACTTCGACCATGGATGAACATGATTAGAATGGGCAAGAGGACGGCTGCCATGCGACGAATCCAATGGCCATGGACGGATTTGGAGCGGTAGAAGGATCGGACATTGACGAAGGCCTGAGGACGAACTCGCCATGAACATGCTGGGGATGAACTTGGAGTGTCCTCCTGCGCACCTCGACCATCTAGAAGGCTTTGGGAAAGGGCAAAAGGGAGCTTGGGCTCCATCAACTACAGATGGCGGCCACTTGAGGTACAATGGAGATCCAACGATGGTGGACGAGCTCAGAGCAGAACAGAGCTCTATGTACCTACGTCTTCCACAAAAATCATCACGGTTAAGGCCTTTGCACGTTGGCACCTGCAGGGTTAGTACATATACAAAAAAAGAGGTGTCCAGCTGTGTCTTGGACATGGAATGGAGCTGGGGGAGTTGAGGCGGAGGTCACCGGAGAGCTGGTGGAGTGGGTGACCCAAGTCAAAGATATGTGCATAATCTACGTGGCTGGAGGTGCGTGGGGCGGAGAGAAGCGGAAGGGGAGTTATAGGGAGTGTTTGGTGTGGTTGGAGAATGACTAGGTGATCAGGATGAGACGGCAGAGCCGATGGCTCCAGCAATCGAAAATTGGATTTCGCGGAAAACGTCGCTAAATCTCTTGCGATTAAAACCTAGACTAGACTATAGTTACCCTAAGGAATAAAAATACGAAGAGAGAAAAAAATTTACCACACCAGGTTGGCGGAGACAAAGCTAGCGATAGAGGAGGTGGCAAAGCTCCAGGATCGACCTCGATTCGATGACGAACACCTTGCCATATGGTCAAGGAGGTTCCTGCTGTCTTTAGGAAGGAGTTTCGGAACTTGGACTTAGGTTTATAGGGTAGAACAGGGATCCAACCGGCGATGTTTGAAGGAGGTGATATTTTATATAGAGAGTAGGGTCTGGTTGAAGATCGAGGGAGATCTAGCGGATCATTGATGCAATCCCCAAGATAACGAGCTGGTGTATAAGAGCAAGGATCGAGGTCAAAAATCCAAGAAGGAATCATCCCTTAATAGTGAATAAAGCGACCTCCCAAAAATCGAGAAGTTAGGTCAAAGCATAGGTGTGTCAGACTACAGTGCCTCGGTCAGAGATTTGACTGAGGTCAACTGGCGCAGAAGCCTAGTTGGTCCACGTGGACAACCCAGGAAAAACCAAGCCAGAAAATATTGGAAAATAAATAATAAATAGCAAATGATTTTATTAATTTTTTACTATAAAATAAAAAATTTTTATTATTTTTTGAGTTATTTTATTATTATATTTATTTATATTTTAGAGTTATATAATTAGTAGTTAGTTTTTAGGGTTATATTATTGGTATATTTATCTATATTTTTGTGTATTTTCTTTTTGTTTTGCATTTTTATGTTATTTATTTAGTTTATTATTTTATAAAATTATAACTTGTTTTTATATACTTAAATATATTTTTATTATATTTTTCAGATGTAGTTTAAATAATTAAATAAGTAGGTCTATTTATTATATAGATATATGTATGGGTATTTTACCAATGTATTTTCTATACATATTTTATTGTAATGTTTTCTTTATGTCTTTATTTTAGTTTGAATATGTACATATATTATATATAATATTTAAAAAATTATAAAAAATATAAAATAATAAAAATAATAAAGAATAAATAAAATGAATTTTTTAATCAGGTATATTACACACTAGGGGTCTAAAACCTAACTTTCACACCTTATCTCCAAAAACTATGAAACCACCTTCATTAAATAGCTTATTAAAAGTATAATAGTTAAAGATCATTTTGATATTTTTTGAGTTTTTATTTGAGAGATACAGGTCTGGAAAGTTGGGATTTTGGAAACTTATCCAGATTGTAACTTGTACACTGCATATTATTTTTGTATGAAATCAATTTTGTATTTTTCTATATTTTATTATCCACATATTTCATGTTTAAAGTTTCTTTATTTGAGTATAAAAAATGGAAATAAAAATAGGTCCCAAAAATGAAAAATAAATGAATACATAAAATGGATTTCTATTGTATTTTGGACCCTTATCTCCCCCTACTTTGTTCCTTGTCTACCTAATCATCAAGATGCCTAGGTCTCGAGATTTAGGGTCATAAAATATCTTCAATGTTTTATTCTTATTCTTTTATTTTCTTTTCTTTATTCTATAATTTTAGCATTAAAAACAATATTTTATACACAATTTTTACAACAATTCATCGATGTTAAATTATGTAAATTAAGGGTATTTACACGCATTTGCTAGGGATTTTAAGGTCAAAATGATAAAATAAAGGTGATGAAATGGAGATTCATCTGGTTTACCTCTTGAAGCGTGCTTGTGATTGTGTCTCTAAATGAAAAGACCTCATGTCTCTAGTCCGATCTGACGTAGATCACACTTGCAGGCGTGATGATGAATCGTATGCTTACCATAATCCAAATTGATGATATGAGCAACGGATCTCCTGATTTCATCTCACGAAATTTGACATCGTCTCTACAAGTGGGAGGAACTGAAGAAGACAGAGATCAATAAGCAGTCTAGGCTGCAACACAACAACGTAGCGGCGACTGCAAAATCCTCTAGGTCAATAATATAGATGACCAAATTATTGAGAGAGAGAGGGTGGACGGTCATGAGAAAAGAGAGAGAGAGAGCTTGTATTTCATGTTGTTCAAAATAAAAGTCTAAGGCTACCCTTCTATTTATAAAATTTTGGATGTCCATGAATCCCAACAAATCGAATAGTTGAGAATGATTTGTTCTTTAAATCAATGACCATGATTTTGTTGTGTTTTAATTATCAACCATAAATAGTTGTATCAAAATAAATTAAATATATTGAAGATCCATCAATATAATTCAATTTAAATCAAAACCAACAAACATGGAATAAATTAGAAGGAGAGAATGCTTCCTTCCTTACAAGGAGTGGACGGTTACAACTTGACAAAACGAGTGTGGTCATCCACCCTCTATATTAGGAAGGGGCACTCCTCATTCCAAAATTATGTGATCTCATATATTACATAATATTCCACTTATGCAATAACTTTTATTGCATAATTATTCACCAAAATAATTTGGAATTATTTTATGATATTTTTAGTCATGCCATTGATAAATTGTGATTTATATTCACACATCCAAAATAAAAAGTAAATTGCATTGTTCCATGCAAATCCAATTCACATCTAGTATTAATTTGTAAATACAAATTACAATTATCTCTCTCTAATATATTATAAATCACATTTATAATATACTTGAATAATATGGATAGTACTATCCACGTTACTCATATCCATGATAACTAAATCACATTTAATCATGTTTGATGTCCATTCTCATGTGTCCAAACATTATGAATCAAATTCATATTATTCATAATAATTAAATCACATTTAGTTATTCATATTGCTCAATGCTCAGATGCTTTATCAACAATGAAATTATTCTTGAGCACTTTCAAGAATAATGCACTTTCTCTGCAGATAGTTGAAGATAAGGATAGGGCGCTTGTATGTTCTACGTATAGTGAATTGGATATTGAGATCACACCTGAAATCTAGATCTTCAAGACTCCCAAAGATGTTTGATTAAATCAAAACTATAGATTTAATATTCTCATTGCATTTGTATCACATTCAGATTAATGTCCAACCTCTGGACTAAGATTAGATCACTTCTTTACTGGGAGGAGTCACTAAAATCAAGACATGCTTCATCACTCCCTCGAAATGGAAGTGTCATGGTTAGATAATCATTTAAGATCACATCCCCCTCAAGTATTCCTAATACATGTACATCCTGCATACTGAAGACTTAGAATAAACCTAAAGTTTTAGATGTTATTTAGACTGACTTCTTTAGGGTTTTATCCTTAAGTTTATCATTTGATCTTTGGGAGTTGGTATCGATTATATACTTTCCAAAAACATATATCATACCAAGCTATTGATCATATACTTCCAAAAGCATACATCAAACCTATAAATTTAGTCAAGGTTCCAAAGAGAGATGGCCATGCACATAATTTAGTTCCCAATATCTCATGAGTGAGATCATGTCTTCTGATTCAGTATTGAACCTGTATGATCCCTTTGAGAGATCATATTACTCATATACCCCTTGTATGCACACCACCTCGTCAGTGTATAGACCTTGACTAGATCATCAACCTATCAGTCTACCAAGTGTACAAACTCAAACATATAGTAACACATCTGTCTTGGGTCAGAGGACGCGTGCCTATATCGTGATAGTATATGACATAGGACTTGGTTATCTTGATCTCGTTAAGTCAACTCTTTGACCTAACTTATCTAACACATCCAAATCTCTATTTCTATGCAGAGGACCTGCATCAAGAGGTCGGTTAGATATCAACCTATATAGAAGAGGATTGCCATCTCCTTCTTAGGCTATAAATCTTCTCTTAATAATCACTTGACAGTGCTTGATGAGTCCTCAATCTAACACTTTAGATTTCACCCTAGCACCATCCTCTATGATTCAACAATTGAATCAACAATTGTATGATCATTAAGATGGCCATGGTACATAACCCTAATTATATTAAGGAACCTATTATTCAAATTAGTTATTCTTCATTTCAGATCAAGGAATGATTTGCAATAACATTTATTGCATAATGGCTTGTCGTGGGCTTGTATGTCCATTAATGGGCTAATCTTTTAAAACCACACCCATCTGCTAATCATAAGATATTTAGGAAAACAACTTGGTAAGCTTACTAGTCACTCTATTTCCGAGAGACTACGCTAAGTCCTTTTACGGTACTTGTATATCTTCTAGTATCGGTGCTCACATCCAATGTGATTGTTGCATCTTATGTAACCAATCCTCAATCTTGAGCAGTTCTAGTGTTTTTAACACTACGACTTAATAATCATTATAACTAGTATGTAATTTCTATTGTCCTTATCAGAATGCCCTTATTCCATGAGATCTCTATCTCCTTAGACTAGGACCCAATTTTAAGTCTTATAAGGCATTTGCAGTTAAGACCTTTTAGATCACTATCTACAAAGACTCAAGTTCTTGAAGATAAGATTTCTAGATCACTATCTAAAAAATCTTGTCATCTTTGAAGGTGTTTTTATTACTAAAAATAAGTGTTTTATCTCTATAGTTGGATTAGTAACAGTTTACTACTCCGACTGCATGACAAACAACTAGCTTTTGTACACATCTAGCATATGTTGAGATTCCCATTGTTGACGTACTAGGGCATGTAGCTTTGGTTTTCACATCCTCAACTCTTTGAGATGCTATCCCTTTAGATAGGTCAGTACCATATTGATGAATCCATGATTCATTAACTTTTCTGTCGCATTTTGTCTTAAAACCCTTAACAAATGCATGTAAATATTCATTAATTTCCATCTTTTAAGAAATCCTCATTCATGAATAAAAAGCCACTTTTAACCATCAAAATCATGTAAATAAATAAAGAGCAAGAAAAGAAAGAAAAGGGCAGATTGAATATATGTATATATATACAATATGACTTAAAATATAAATATAACTGAAAGGTATATTTATAGCCTAACCCCCGAGACCAAGTCAGCATGGATTGGTCGACAAACTAAAAAGTAGGGGGAGATAAGGAAATAAAACCGTAAAAATAAATTAAGTCATACTGTATACACCTTCTACTATTTATACAATAAATACAAAACTTCAAATATTTTTTAACTCATATATACATATTTTTCACCAAACCATTTTCCTAATTATTTCTAAAAATGTATATAAAAATATGAAAATAAGTTAAAAAGAGTATCCTGTATATATGCCAAGAAACCCAGCTTGTAAATTGTCAAAATCTCAACTTCCGAACATCATAACTTCCTCATACGAACTCCAATTTCACTCTACACACCTTTAAAGTTCATAAAATAATATTCTCTAATTAATAAAGGTGGTTTCATTGAATTCGGAGTCCGTTTGCAAAAAGTCGGTTTTGGGACCAAAAGACAATGGGGTTTCTGGGCCATTTATTTTATATAACACATATTATTTATAGTTCTCTTAATTTTATATTTTTTATATATTTTCATGATCTTGTCATTTAACCCTAATTTATTTCATAATTTTTGGAGCATATTAATTATTTTAATAAAATCAAAAACCCTGAATTATAGGTATAAATGAACTAACTAGATACTACCTCTATTTATTAAAATATGTAAATGAATTTATTAAAATCTATAAAATTTCACATAAGCCTTACTTATTATTCTAATAATAAAGAAAATATAAAATTACTTTTTAATTATTTATTTATTAAATTAAAAATCTAAAACCTATTTATAAATACATATTTATCAATATAATATTTATATTTTGAATAATATTTATTATTTTTTAAAAGTAATTATTCCATAAATTAGAATATTAATTTATTTACATTTCTAGTATTTATACCTATTTAAAATAACATTAAATGTTATTTAACATTTATTTTAGAAGTATTTAAACTAATCAGGCCAACCAGGTGCTGACACTTGTCATCACCTGGTTCATCTTCCTCCAAGAATCAGTTCAGCTGGCCTATTCTAACTAGTCATCTTCCGCCATTTATCCCGCGCGAACCTTAACTCCTCCAAGCCATCTGAACCTTCGATCTTAGTCTCCTAACAACCAAGACCAACGCCAGCCCTTCGATCCTCTCTTAGAGCTCACGAAACCTATCTATAAAAGGGCCCAAAGTCTCCATTAACGAACTTAACTCTCCAACAACTTAAGCTCTCAAGCTCCAGTTGCCCGACCCCTTATCTTCCCCGCCTCTCCCTGCTCGCTCAGGAGGTGACAGCTCCGCTCGAAGGTGCTCGTGTGGAGGAGGGTACATCGGAGGAGGTTCCACGGCGCTCGTCAGCCTTGCATCACGACTGTCGTGCGCGTGAAGCTCCGGCCAAGGTCGACCGTCGAGCGACTTCATTCCAAGTAATACACCTTGAATCCCTAGACCTATCCCTTCACTTCTCGGTATTTTTTCACGATTGTCGTGCGTTGATTAGCAACGCTAATCGCATGATTAGATAGTTTAATCCATTAGGTTAGGCGCGCATCAAATTCCCTTTTAAAATTCGTTTCAAAACAACTTCGAATCACGATGCCATTTCATCACCTTTTCACGCAACCTTTCAATAAATATGGAAACCTTAATTTTCACCATTTTTGGAGCTTGCAAATCTTACTCCCTCGGCCGATTCCTCGAGAATCGAGCACGTCAATCTTTCATTTGCAGGTCTAATTTGAATTAGGAGCAATAATCCAAGCTTTTGGAAGCCTCACCATCAAAGAAATTCAATCTCAAAGATGGGTTGCCGACTGTAACAACCTCCAGGTTCATTGAGACCACCGTCTTCATCGCTGGACCACCGTCTCCTCGAGCAGCCTCCGCCAGCCTCCTACCGCGGGCGAGCTCGAGGGGTGGAGGAGCCACCCCTCTGGCCCCGCCGGAGAGCCAAAGTAGCCGCCATCGGACCAGGATAAATCAGAGAGGACATGCTATTCACCAGACTTCCAACAAACTCAAGAACCTATTCAAGAATAGGCGAAGTACAGGTGCACGACACGTGGCGCACCCGCAAGCGTTGGATCGGCGCGGGCAAGTTCTAATCCTAGCCGTCAGTGCCGAAGCGGTGGGACTTTTGTACCTTAAACCCAGCAAGTTTTCCAGACTTTACTCCCGCTCCAGATAGTTTCCAGAATTACATTTAGGTCCCTCCGCAGGGACCTAAATGTAAAACAATTGTATTTTGTTTTCAAGACAGTCCCTGAAGGACCTATCTGCAGAACATTTTATATAGTTTTTTTACGCTTATGCCCCTGGGCTGTAGGGGTTCTTTTGACCACGTTTGACCTCATTTTTTGTTGGTTTCTTTAGGGTAGTTACACAACTACCCCATTTAGTTTGTACTAAGTTTTCGTGAACTTTTGTCGTGATTTCATCGAGTTTTGATTTTTTTCGAAAACCGCTACGTTTTGATTTGTTTTCTTGTGTAGTTCGAGCCCGTTGCTCGGTTTTCACCTACTATATAGTATCACTTACCTATATCCACCTAGTATATAATAAATAAATCTTTTTGAAAAATATCCTTCTTTGAAAATTAAATAAAAATTTGCAAAGAATAAAATCAAATAAAAAAATAAAAAAATAAAAAAATAAATAATAAAACAAAAAGTATTTCGTTTCTTTGATAACTTTTAGAAGAGATAAAATAAAAATTGCAAAAATATTTCCTAAAAAAATCAAAAGATTCTTTTCTGCCTCCTTGAGTTCGACCCAGGCACACTTACCTGGATAAATATTGAGTGTAGGTTTTCAACCCGAAAACCGAATTTGTTTGATTAGAGCTGAGATCAGATTTTTTTCGCGGCTTTTTCTACATCGACCATGTTTCTCTAAAAAAGCCGTGAAATCGTTTTTTAGCTTTATCAAGATGGCGCCGTTGCCGGGGAGGCGTTAGATTTTTTTGATTTTTTTCTCTTCTTTTTGTTTTGTTTTTTGTGTGGTTTTTTTTCATACGGCTTTTATCGATCATTTTCTTTTTGTTTTCGTATTTTCTTTCGGTTTTTCTTACAGTTTTCTCGACGGTTCTCTCGACCGATTTCGTACGGTTTTCTTACAACTAACTATTTTTGCAGGGCCTGCAGGATCAGTCGACTTCTTCGGAAGCTGAATAAGTTGAAAGAGCAGAGGCTGGCTCCTTCTTCACGAGTCGGCTGCAGAGGGAAAAAGTAGTTAGAATTTTTTTTTGTAAAAGAGAGAGAAAGGGAGAGAATTTGTAATAGACAATAAACAAACCCCCCTCCCCCAATTTTTCTTTCGGGGTATGATTTGCCGGATACCGTGTATCCGGGGGACCAGAGCACCCACCTCAGTTTTTCTCGCTTATCAATTTTCTGCGGCTTTTTAGATGCTTGCTTAGGATTTTTTTTACTCAATCTGATTGTGCCAACGTAGTTAGTTTTAGGACTCGCAACTTAGGTGCATGCTTTTAGGGTTTTTATAAAAAGAAAAAAAATAAGTAGACATTGCTTGAAAAAACCCAAAAAAATTATAAAACAGCAAAATAAAATCGGGACTGCTAATCATATTTGACTTCTAAAAGCCGTAAAACGATTCATTTGTTTTGGGAGAGTAATCCCCGCACAACTTCTCAGAGTGCGCGCGCGAGAGCCGACTCATAAGGTTAGAGCCCAAACCCCATATTTCCCGCGAGATACTACTGGGTTCATACACTTGATAACTGTTCCTCAGTGGGTAAGCTCGGGTAGCAGGAAACAGTCTGGGTTTACTTAGCAGAGTGGGAGGTTTAGAGGACACTGCGCAAGGCTCCGTCCTCAAGTAACATGGGTAGCTGGAAACGGTCCGTACTTATTCCCATACTGGCTGAGTGTGAGTGATCTATTGTAAGGACTCGGCCAGTGTTTCGGAGAAACTATCGGGTGCCTATTGCCTCGCTCAGCCCACGATAACCGCAACTTGTTTGCTAATTACATCCATAAAACCGACAAGATAAAATAACCAAACTCTTACGGTCTTCATCGGGTTGAGTTGATGAACACATGTTTTGCTTTGTGTTTGCTTGCAGGGCGTGAGTTTCCGTGGCTTTCACATTTCTCCTCTCATTTGAATCGTAAAACGTGCTCTCCCAATCAAATCTCTTGACATCGAAGATGACGTCTCGACGACTTTTCTGCTCAGACTCTGTGAGCTTTCGACCGTCCACCGTCGAGCATACTTCTTCACAGGCTTAGGATAACCCTCTTCCCGAGCTGGTCTCATCAGATCTCGAGGCGAGTCAGACCCAAACTCCCTTGCCTCCTGGCCAGACTATTGAGGTAGACCCTTGCCTCAATACATCATCTAGATCTCCAGCTTACTTTTCGCTGAGTTCTTACGAGAGCTTTTATTTCACAGACGATCAGATGGATCACGGCAAAGGACCAACATCAGACGAGAGGCCACCAGCTGGGGAGCAACACGAAGGAAGACAAGATCCGCCCGCAGATATTACTACAGGGATTCTCAATTCACTTCAATAGATGAATTTACAAATTCGAGAACAATTTCGGATTCAGAATGAACTGCGGGTTGAAATAGCCGCGCTGCGAGCAGGGGCTGGGAACCAGTTACCGGCTGCGGTTCCCGCGACTTTACGGGATGAGTATGACACGGGCGCTAGAACGCTCCACCACTGGATTCGACTACCGCCGAATCAAGGGCCATACGAGCTGAGACCGTCCTTCATCTCTTTGCTTCCCAAGTACTATGGGAATACCGCAGAGGAGCCGTTCACATTCTTACAGCAGTTCGAAATGATTTGCGGAATGGCTTGCTATCCAGGAGTCACGTAAGAAGCTGTACTTCTCAAGGCCTTCACCTTTGCCTTAGCCAATAAGGCTCTTTACTGGTTGAGTCATTTGGGGAGGGAAATCTCTACATGGGACAATCTGAAGTCCACCTTCCTGCGCAAGTATTTCCCTCTAGGAAGGACGAACATGATGAGGAGCCGGATCTCTAACTTTACGCAACTGCCGCACGAATCTTTCCATGAGGCATGGGATAGATTCAAAGACCTGACGGAGAGATGCCCGCATCATGAAATCCCAATGAAGGTACTCGTGCAAAACTACTTTGGAGGACTCCAACCGGAGATTCAGGGGCTCGTCAGTGCCGCATGTGGCGGCAGCTACCTGAATAAGGATGTCGAGTCAGTCTGGGCCATCTTCGAAGGGATGGCTGAGAACTCAAGAGTCGTGGACTCTACTCGAGCATTTCAGAAAGCCCCGCAGCCACCACATCACCGAGAACATCACAAGGTGGCGAATATCTTAGATTCTGAATCCAACACCAACATGGGATACATTAGCGAGAAATTGACATTGGTGGATGTGATTCAGAAGCAGGTCCAAAACCTACAACCGCTGCGAGAGTTGGAGAAGCTTTCATCTCTACCTCAGCAGCTGAGTGATCTCTCGAAGAAGGTCTCTGATCTTCAGCTCCAATATCAGCAGAGCCAGACTTCTTTGACCACACAACTAGCCTGGAGGATCTTACCCGCTCCACCCACCCGTCAGATCCACTATGTTCAGAGCGAGCCAGAGACTCTGTAGCTTGATTGGCATGAGGATCAGTCTCACGCCAATCTCAGCCAGATCACCAGCACTGCATAGATGGAGGTGGAGCCGCAAGCCACTCTCAAGATCAACGGGATTTGGTATAGTCTGATTCAGCAGACGGGTATACTGAATCAGCAGCAACAGCCGTACGATCATCCACAACATGGACGTCCGAACTTTCAGCACCGCCAGAGCTTCACGCCACAGCAGTCTTACCCGAATGTCTATCACCAGAGACCGCATTCATATCAGCACCCTGCTTATTATTCACATAACTATCCTTATCAGCAGCCACATCAGTCTTCCTCCACACCTCAGCGATACTCTCAGCCTTCCACCTCTCAGCATTACACACCAAGGCAGGAGAGAGGAGCAAGCCAAGGCCACCACACCGAACCAGAGATGTCTTCACAGGCCCAGGTGCTCAACCAGATCGAGGATATGCTGAGTACGCTCCAGATTGCTCATAAAACTGAGATGGAGCAGGTTAACCATCGTCTGGACAAGTTAACCGCGCAGAAGACCACTCTCCCAGCCCGGCCTCAGATGAACCCGAACAACAAGAGGAGGCATCCAGATCAGGTAGACACTATAGGTAAGATCTCGTTTCCTGAATTTTTTATCTAACTTCTTTCGTCTCAGGAGCGTTAGATCACCACAAGCACCTGCTGGAGAAGAGGAGAGGGCACTAGAGGAGCATGAGCAGAACCATGATTTTGAAGCCGAAGAGGAGAAACTGCAAGATGATGAGGACCACTATGCAGAATCAAGATACGGGAGCGATGCCAACACATCAGATATGGACACTGTCATATCAGAAGATGACATCACGCCAGATCATGCAGAGAGACCTGACAAAAATATTTCTTCACCTGTTTTAGAGAGTTTTGTAAATAATTCTGAAACTCTCGATGTACAAGTTGATTCTAGTATGAATAAAAACTATGATTTTCTAACTCCTGAAATTGTTTCTTTTCCCGATGATTTGTTTGGAAAAGGAAAGAAAAAGACCAAAAATAATGTTATCACTCCAGAAACCAAACGTTTACTTAAAGATCGCATCTTTCTGAAGATTCCACTACACGATGCCTTGGATCATTTTCCTACGCTCAAAAATCAGTTGAGGAACAAATGTACTACATGTAGGAAAAAGAGATCACGAGTTGAGAAACATATATTGACCAAGGCAACTTCGTGTGCAATTCGAAACAAGGTACCCAAGAAGAAGAAAGATTTGGGAGCTCACTATGTCAATTGTCAGATTGAAGACACTACATTCCATAGAACTCTCTTAGATAATGGTTCATTGATCAATTAACTACCATCCTCTTTGCTTGATAAGCTCAAGCTAGGTCCTCTCTATAAATCACGAGCGATACTTCAGTTTGCAGATCGATCTATAAAGAGACCTAGAGGTGTGCTGAGAACATTATCATGACCATTCAGGGCTCGCAGTTTCCCGTGGACTTTACAGTCCTAGACATGACATGCCCTACACAGTTACACCTTGCTCCAATCATTCACGGGAGACCCTTCTTGCAGACAACAAGAGCACTCTTTGACTATGATGCTGGGAGAGTATCATTCCGCACAGACAACGGAGAGATACACATTGAGATGGAGAGAGAATGTAGTAGTCCTAGATCAGTATTGTCATTCACTTCAGAGGACACCAATCTTGCAGAAGATTACCAGAACATAGATGAGACACAGTTTCCTGATCTTGAGAGCGTTTATTTTGATACCCATGATATCCTACACAAGGATAGGGTAGATCACTTGGTACCTAGTTCATCAAATGATTGTTCACATATGGAGACAGAGTTCATATAAGACTCAGATGAGCAGTCACCTACAGTAGATATCCCTGTGCCGCAGATTGAAAGTACACATATTACAGCACAAGAGTCAATTGATTATATTGCACAGATCATACAGTCTATTCAACGTAGAGAGTCGGATGGTGTAATGCTTACACATATAGACACCTTCTGTAGTCTGACTCCAGAGACGCATATTTGAAAAAAGAGAGCTATGCCATGTAAAGGGTTCACTTACAGAGGAGGCTCTACTTTTTCTGCCAAGGATCAATACGTACATAAAAAGCAGAAAATCCAGTATGACCCTGGTTGAAATGATCAGATAGCCGTTCGTGGTTAACGGACAGATGATGAAGCACTTCGTTGAGACTACTGATCATCTGTCCCGTACTGAAGTGATCTATTTTGTACAGGAATCATGATCATTCTTTTACTTCATCTCATCATGTACAAATTCTTTTGAAGCCATTCGTTTCCGGAGATCCACAACACTAGTACATTCTTCGTAGACCACAATCGTCCCCATTTTTGCTCGTCTTCTATGCTTAGGATACCAGATCCTAAGTATATGGGGGACCGATTGTTCGCTGATTTACGTTTTATTTTTTGTTCTGATTCTTTTGTATAGCCTTTCTTTTTCACAAATCACTGATCTCCGATTTTTGGCTACACTCTTTTCTATACTTAGGATGCTTTATCCTATGTATAGGGGGGACCGAGTGATTTCGATGATTTCGTATTCTTTTCCTTTTGAACTTTCGTTATTTATTCTTTTTCATTCAGTCATCCGGTTTTTGCTCTCCCGTTATACTTACGATAACCTGATCGTAGGTATGGGGGGGTTGACTGACTTGTACACTCTATTCTTTTTCACCCACATTTACTTAGCACGAGTTAAGTCCTCCTTTTTCTCTTTTGACGTTATGAGGACATAGCACAAGCTAAGTATAGGGGGGTGCGTATATATTGTATATATACTTTTGTCCATAACTCGTACTTTTACGTATTTTCTATATCTATAAAATCCATAAAAAGTGGGTACGGGTTAATTTAAAATCCATTTATATTTATATATCATTTTTAAAATCCTTGTAAATAAGTAAAATATGCTTAAAACTTGTATTTGAAACTTGTAATTAAAATATGTATTTTAAAATTTGTACTTAAAATTTGTATAATACTTATTTACAATCCTATTTATTAAAACATGTGTAAAAACCATTCAATCCTTGTAAAATCCCCTTGTAAATAAAATCTGTAAAATACATTAGATACTTAACCCGAATAAAATATATCTTGTACAATTCTTATATAAAATCTTGTTTATAAAAATCATAAAATCCATACAAAATACAAAGTCTTAAAATTCATAAAAATTACAAAAGACTTAAAATCCATAAAAATGAGTAAAATTCAGAAAATATACTTCACAAAAACATGGTTGCATTTGCATTCGCATTTTTCAAAATAAGTTTGATTTCTGGAACTAAGGATTGAGTCTAGTCTAAATGATGTAGCTTGATTACGGTCTTTAACTATCGTTGTAAGGAGCCTGGTTAGGATCTGGAATTTGGAATCTTCAGGTATGTTGACTTAAAATCTTTGGGTTCCATAAGACCATATTCGAGAAATCAAGTCATATGTGCTTAAGTAGACCATTTGGAGTCATCCGTACAACTCTACACCAGTGAACCAATCTTGAACACATGCACTCCGCACTTAGCTCGACTCGCATGGAGTTCTGAAGGGCAGTACACCTTGGTAGTGCATTTCTATCCTTATCTTTGCGGCATTGACGTCTAAAGACGGGAGAGATTGGGGTTGCGATAGTTGCTTCGGATGAGGGAAGGATCTGCTGACACAATTTTTCTAAGACCTCAAAAAAGGGACGGAATAAAAAGATGCTATATCCGTCGAGGCACAAAAAGATGAATGCAGTGCAAGCAAATTACAATGTCAAAGCAAAGCAGAAGCCACCAAATAAGACCACAATGCTCCAAGCTTCCACCAAAAATGCTTGCACATCTTTGTGGAAACTCAGCTACACCGGTTGGGCTTCACGAGGAGATGCGTCTACACTGGTCGCACTTCACTTTTTTTTCTCATTCTTCTAACTTCTCCCTATATTCGATTGTGGACATAGCAGAACTGAACTCAGAAGGGAATACCTCCCTCCCCAAGGAAAGAGTAGCGGGATGAGGAAGCCATAGAAGTGAATAGCCGGGATGGACGGTTTCTTCGGTTCTCTAAGCAGGAAGAGCTAAATCAATTCACACACTGTACAAGTTGACAAGGATGATAGAGTTTGTGATATGGATAAGTGAGTCTGAACGAGCCGATGAAGTGATCTTGAATAAGGATTTGTGGAACTTGAGGACTGTTGAGGATAAAATCCTAATCCTAGTTAAGGTTCGACAAAATGCTTGTTTCAAGCCCGATCGAGCTCTGTCCTTTGTCTGTTCTCATGAATTGGTTTAGGAAAACAAATTCATTCTAACTTTCTTTCTTCTTCACTTACTTTTCAAATAAGTGTTTGTGAAGGGACTAGCAAAGTTTAAGTATAGGGGGTTGATGAATCCATGATTCATTAACTTTTCTGTCGCATTTTGTCTTAAAACCCTTAACAAATGCATGTAAATATTCATTAATTTCCATCTTTTAAGAAATCCTCATTCATGAATAAAAAAGCCACTTTTAACCATCAAAATAATGTAAATAAATAAAGAACAAGAAATGAAAGAAAAGGGCAGATTGAATATATGTATATATATACAATATGACTTAAAATATAAATATAACTGAAAGATATATTTATAGCCTAACCCCCGAGACCAAGTCAACATGGATTGGTCGACAAACCAAAAAGTTGGGGGAGATAAGGAAATAAAACTGTAAAAATAAATTAAGTCATACTGTATACACCTTCTACTATTTATACAATAAATAGAAAACTTAAAATATTTTTTAACTCATATATAAATATTTTTCACCAAACCCTTTTCCTAATTATTTCTACAAATGTATATAAAAATATAAAAATAAGTTAAAAATAATACCATGTCTATATGCCAAGAAACCCAACCTGTAAATTGTCAAAATCTCAACTTCCGAACATCATAACTTACGAACTCCAATTTCACTCTATCCACCTTTAAAGTTCATAAAATAATATTCTCTAATTAATAAAGGTGGTTTCGTCGAATTCGGAGTCCATTTGCAAAAAGTCGATTTTGGGACCAAAAGACAACGGGGTTTCTGGGCCATTTATTTTATATAACACATATTATTTATAGTTCTCTTAATT
The DNA here is from genome assembly GCA_037367405.1 of Ottelia alismoides. Classification (NCBI taxonomy): domain Eukaryota; kingdom Viridiplantae; phylum Streptophyta; class Magnoliopsida; order Alismatales; family Hydrocharitaceae; genus Ottelia; species Ottelia alismoides. The sequence continues at coordinate 845,855 of JAZKJV010011308.1, forward strand.
TTATAATTTTTAAATATTTTCATGATCTTGTAATTTAACTCTAATTTATTTCATAATTTTCGGAGCATATTTATTATTTTAATAAAATCAAAAACCCTGAATTATAGGTATAAATGAACTAACTAGATACTACCTCTATTTATTAAAATATATAAATGAATTTATTAAAATCTATAAAAATTCACATAAGCCTTATTTATTATTCTAATAATTAAGAAAATATAAAATTAGATTTTACTTATTTATTTATTAAATTAAAAATCTAAAACCTATTTATAAATACATATTTATTAATATAATATTTATATTTTGAATAATATTTATTATTTATTAAAAGTAATTATTCCATAAATTAGAAAATTAATTTATTTACATTTCTTATGTTTATACCTTTTTAAAATAACATTAAATGCTATTTAATATTTATTATAGAAGTATTTAAACTAATCTGGCCAACCAGGTGCTGACACTTGTCAGCACCTGGTTCATCTTCCTCCAAGAATCAGTTCAGCCTGCCTGTTCTAACTAGTCATCTTCTGCCATTTATCCCGCGCGAACCTTAACTCCTCCAAGCCATATGAACCTTCGATCTTAGTATCCTAACAACCAAGACTAACGTCAGCCCTTCGATCTTCTCTTAGAGCTCAAGAAACCTATCTATAAAAGGGCCCAAAGTCGCCATTAATGAACTTAACTCTCCAACAACCTAAGCTCTCAAGCTCCAGTTGCCCGACCCCTTATCTTCCCCGCCTCGCCCTGCTCACTCAGGAGGTGACAGCTCCGCTCGAAGGTGCTCGCATGGAGGAGGGTACATCGGAGGAGGTTCCAAGGCGCTCGTTAGCCTTGCATCGTGATTGTCGTGCGCGTGAAGCTCCAGCCAAGGTCGACCGTCGAGCGACTTCATTCCAGGTAATGCACCTTGAATCCCCATACCTATCCCTTCACTTCTCAGTATTTTTTTCTCGATTGTCATGCGTTGATTAGCAACGCTAATCGCATGATTAGATAGTTTAATCCATTAGGTTAGGCGCACATCAAATTCCCTTTTCAAATTCGTTTCAAAACAACTTCGAATCGCGACGCCATTTCATCACCTTTTCACGCAACCTTTCAATAAATCTGGAAACCTTAATTTTCACCATTTTTGGAGCTTGCAAATCTTACTCCCTCGACCGATTCTTCGAGAATCGAGCACGTCAATCTTTCATTTGTAGGTCTAATTTGATTCAGGAGCAATAATCCAAGCTTTTGGAAGCCTCGCTATCAAAGAAATTCAATCTCAAAGATGGGTTGCTGACTGTAACAACCTCCAGGTTCATTGAGACCACCGTCTTCATCGCCGGACCACCGTCTCCTCGAGCAGCCTCCGCCAGCCTCCTACCGCGGGCGAGCTCGAGGGGTGGAGGAGCCACCCCTCTGGCCCCGCCAGAGAGCCAAAGTAGCCGCCATCGGACCGGGATAAATCAGAGAGGACGTGCTATTCGCCAGACTTCCAACAGACTCAAGAACCAATTCAAGAACAGGCGAAGTACAGGTGCGCGACACGTGGCGCACCCGCAAGTGTTGGATCGACGCGGGCAAGTTCTAATCCTAGCCGTCAGTGCCGAAGCGGTGGAACTTTTGCACCTTAAACCCAACAGTTTTTCCAGACTTTACTCCCGCTCCAGATAGTTTCCAGAATTACATTTAGGTCCCTCCGCAGGGACCTAAATGTAAAACAATTGTATTTTGCTTTTAAAACAGTCCCTGAAGGACCTATCTGCAGAACATTTTATATAGTTTTTTTACACTTATGCCCCTGGGCTGTAGGGGTTCTTTTGACCATGTTTGACCTCCTTTTTTGTTGATTTTTTTAGGGTAGTTACACAACTACCCCATTTAGTTTGTATTAAGTTTTTGTGAACTTTTGTCATGATTTCATCGAGTTTTGATTTTTTCGAAAACCACTACATTTTGATTTGTTTTCTTCTTTAGTTCGATCCTGTTGCTCGGTTTTCACCTACTATATAGTATCACTTACCTATATCCACCTAGTATATAATAGATAAATCTTTTTGAAAAATATCCTTCTTTGAAAATTAAATAAAAATTTGCAAAGAATAAAATCAAATAAAAAAATAAAAAAATAAAACAAAAAGTGTTTCGTTTCTTTGATAACTTTTAGAAGAGATAAAATAAAAATCGCAAAAATATTTCCAAAAAAATCAAAAGATTCTATTCTACCTCCTTGAGTTCGACCCAGGCACACTTACCTGGATAAATATTTAGTGTAGGTTTTCAACCCGAAAACCGAATTTGTTTGATTAGAGCTGAGATCAGATCTTCGCGGCTTTTTCTACAACCGACAACTTCTTTCTCTAAAAAAAAAGAGCCGCGAATCGATTTTTAGCTTTATCACATATCTTAAGGGAAAGAAGCTACCCTTGGAGTTCTCCCAAAAATGGAATATGTCCAAAGTGTACCACTAAGGTGATGGTCTCAATGCCTTCTCCTCTTTAATTCTTAACAACTTCAGAACACAGATCTAATTGATATACTTGAGATCTATCATCTCAAGGTATGAAACAACCCAATTATAAAAGCTTAAAAAACTTATTTTCATCCTTATGTCATTACAAATGATTAGGATAACATCCACATTTAGCACGATGAACACCATTGCACTCCCACTAAGCTTTACATGGCTCATCAAGATTCTATCTGAAATCATTACATTTATAATTTCATCAAATCGATTATTTCAAATACAAGAAGATTATTTGAGTCCATAAAAGGAGTTCTTCATATTTCACACCTTGCTTTCCTCAACTATGAAACCCTGGGGCTACTTCATATGAATGTCCTCGGAGAGGTATTCATAGAGGAATGCAATCTTGACTTGCATCTTGTGGATGTCATAGTCAAGTTGTGTAGCTATAGTTAGCAATATTCTGACGAGTTTAAGCATGGTAATTGGAGAGTAAGTCTCATCGCAAGTGATGTCTTCTCTTAGTGTGTATCTTGTGGATACAAGCCGTGCTTTGAAGGTGTCTACCTTCTCATCAGCTTTCCTCTTTTTCTTGAAGATCCATTTACAACTAACATGTTTTACCTTTATTGGTGGATCCTCGAGGGTCCATATAAAACACTTGTATATGAAGTCTTTTTATACTTTATTACTAACATCCATCTTTCCATGTCATGATCCTCAGAAGGTTCATCATATGAAGTCAATTCATTGTCAGACTTAACTAACACATGGAATCCATACCCTTTAGGTGGTTTTAACACCCTCAAACTAATTTGAAGAGGTATGAGTGTTACATCTTTAATTGTCCTTTTAGTTTTAGATTTTAGTGGACTCATAATCTTCTCAAGATTCAATGAATTCCTTTTCACTTTCATCTCAATCTCAAGAGAGTCATCCTCTAAGAATCATGTCTTAGAGATTTAATCTTTTAAGAATCTCAAGGCCATAAAGTAGGTATCCAATACCATCCTTTATTTTCCTAATGAAGTAGCACTCTCAGGTGCTAGATTCCATCTCACTTGCATCCATGACAAAGTTATGGACCAAGCAACCATGGTATAGACAATAGAATGACGACAATGGTCGTATCTAAATCCATCTTGACTCTTTAAAGACTTTGGTTCTGGCAGTACTTAAGCATTTTTAGTACATCATCTCTTATTGAGCCACCATTCTTCATAATGCAGTGAACCATGTAGTTCATGATTAAATGTTGAGAGCACACATGTCTGCCAAAACATTTTCTTAAGTTTTATAAGGATTTTTGGTAATTACGATCATCATCAACATGATACTTCCAAAGCACATTCGATCAGAGATCAAAACTATAGAGATATACAAACCTAAGGTTGCTATCCTATTGTCTATTTAATTATTAATCCTCATTATTATGAAGAAACATGCTTATTGCAACCACATACATTATGTGTCCAACATCAAGTACAATATCTTGATCATAGATACAATCCATGATATTCTATTGATTATTATTGAGTATAATTTTAAGTGGGTTTAATGCAGGTTATAAGAAATAAGAAATATTTGCATAAATACATAATTTACTTTGATTAAGGATTTTATATCAAAGTTGTCTTGCCTTGTCAACTCTGAAAGTTCATTCTCTTATTCACTTTCAAAGTAAGAGACACACTTACCATTATACCTCAAGCAAGATCTGGGATCTCCTTCTTACCTTTGTTACATCCCAATAATATGAGAACTTGTAACTTAGATAAAAAAGCGGGAACTCATTTCTCCTTGCAAGTCCACCTTGCACTTTCTAATTCAGTCTTTAACACCTGGGCCCACCACCCCTAAAGTGATGTTGACCCGTCATTAATTGAACCAACCGTCAACATGATTAGAACTCACTATGTGCAATCCAATATCATCCCAATAATATGAGGAAGCCTTACTCTTTCGAGAAGCAAAGATCCTGATCCATGTGCGCTTGCATAAATGAGCTGCCACTTCGGATAGGCGTCTACTACATACAATCCATGGCGATGAAACCCTTTGCCTTGACTGGAGACTATGGATGTCATTTATGTGATCCTCCATATCATATTCTAATTTTAATTTATTATTATGAATCGTATTCACATAATTATTTCTTCCAAGGAAATTACAACTCTATTCATAATAGAGTGTTTATTTTAATTAGATCTAAATAATTTAATCATATTAAAACAATTATCAATCCATTCAATCAACCAATAAACAATCTTGATTGTTACTTGAAAGATGGTATGATCTCAATATAAGTATTATTCAAATTTTAATAATTAGAAAAATACAACATGATCTTTGTAAGCAGTATCTTTTCCTTACACGCTATCATGGCCAGTACACACAAGACGTAGGACAGACCACTCAGAATCAACCTGCTACCCCAACGATCCCCGACTAGACATCATATCCTCCTCAGGACAGGATAATGTGATTTGATCATTTTGTATTTGAGATTATATTCGGCATTACAGCCAAAGTTATACCATATAATATTTATCAAAACCATTCTGATTAATATTATAAGGAGAGTTTCTAAACAAATCCCCAATCTTATTAAAGTAATAATGTTTTGCATGTAAAGGTTGTTCTACACTATGATAAACTAGGGTTTTCATGAAACATACATTAAATGGCCTATGATAATTAATAAATTATTTTCATAATTATTAGACATCATAATTAATCAAGGAAAATTCACAATTTCCATGACTTTCATTGAATTATAAACACATTAAGTAAAGAGATTTGATGATCTAATCATCTTCCTACCCATCTCTACTAAATATGGAATATCTTTGGCAAAAGGAGTCGGAATCACATGTAATGCATTTGAGAAGTTTTTATGGTTTGATTCTCTACTCAAGCCAAGTGTTTATTTCATGCTTCTTGATGAGAAAATTGTAAGTAAAAATATTTTTCTTACAGATCCGTGAATACATGCAAAACATTTTTTCATGGCAGGAACTCTTCGAATCAATTTTCTGCACTTTTGGTATCAATATTAGCATACTATTTGTGGGAAAAATTTAGAATTATAAATACATTTTAATAAAAAAAACATTCCCAAATAGTGCACCAATAGTAGGTTTTTATTTTAATGAAAAAGCAATTCGAATCTTGCATCCAATGCAAAACAATGAGTCATGCGCATCCAAAACATGAACCTTGATCGCCTAGGGTTTTAGATCATATCCAGGACCTTGACCATTGATATGATACAACTTGAAGGTTATGGAGAAAACCTTAAGAGCATCATAGAAGCATGGAGATCACATCATATGCGATCGAGAGCAACTAGTCATACTAGTTGCTCGGGGTCACGTAATTTAAAAATTTTTAAGCGGATGAAACCACATGATCCAATAACATTTCTTGAACCACTTCATGAAAACCACAAACAAGTATTAGGTTTACCTCTTAAATCCTGTTTGTGATCATGTCTCTAAACAAAGAGCTCTCCTGTCTCAAGTCCGATCTGACGTAGATCGCACTCACTTGCGCAATGATGAATCGCATGCTTCCCACAACCCACGTTGATGATCTGAGAAACATATCACCTGATTTAGTCTCACAAAATCCAACATCTTCCCCACAAGCAAGAGGCACCGAAGAATACGGAGATCCACGAGCGGTCAAGGCGGCGACACAATGGCATAGCGACAACTGCAACATCCTCTAGGTTCATAATATGGACGACTATATTATTGAGAGAGAATGAGAGAGGGTGGACGACCATGAGAAAAAGAGAGAGAGAGATAGAGAGCTTGTATTTCATGTTGTTCAAAATAAAAGGCTTTGGATACCCTTCTATTTATAATATTTTGGATGTCCATGAATCCCAATCCATGTGTACACAATCCAATGGTCAAGATTTATTTGTGCTTTCAATCAATGGCCATGATTTTATTGTATTTTAATTAACAACAACAAATAATTGTATCAAAAAAATTAAATATATTAAAGATCTATTAATATAATTCAATTTAAATCAAAATCAACAAACATGGAATAAATTGGAAGGAGAGTAAGCCTCCTTCCTTACAAGGAGTGGACAACCACAACTTGACAAAACAAGTGTGGCTATCCACCCTCTAGGAAGGGGCACTCCTCATTCCAAAATTATGCGATCTCATATCTCACATAGTATTCCACATATGCAACAACTTTTATTGCATAATTATTCACCAAAATAATCCAAATTATTTTATGATAATTAGATCATACAATTGATAAACTGTGAATCATATTCATACATCAAAAATATAATGAAAATTGCATTTACAATTAATTGTTCAATGTGAATCAAATTTCCATCAACTATTAATTCATAAATATAAAATACATTTTTATCTCTCTAATATATTATAAATCACATTTATAATATCTATGAATAATAGGGATAGTACTATCCATATTATTCACATCAAAGATAATTAAATCATATTTTATTATCTTGGATATCCATTCTCATGTGCCCAAATAATGAATCAAATTCATATTATTCGTAATGATTAAATCAAATTTAATTATTCATATAACTCAATGCTCGGATACTTTATCAACAATGAAATTACTATTGAACACTTTCAAGAATAATGCGCTTTCTTCATGGATAATTGGAGATAAGGACATGGCAATTGTACATTCCACATATAAAGACTTGTAAATTGAGATCATATCTCAAATTTAGATCTTGGGGACCTCCCAAAGATGTTTGATTAAATCAAAGCCATAAATCTAATCTTCTCATTGCATATGAATCACATTCAGATCAATGTCCAACCTTTGGACTAATATAAGATCACTTCTCTATTGAGAGGTGTCACTAAAATCCAGACATGTTTCATCACTCCTTTGGAATGGAAGCGTCATTGTTATACAATCATTATGATCACATCACCCTCAGTTATTCCTAATGCATGTACATCCTACATACTGGAAGACCTAGAATAAACTTGAAGTTTAGATCTTATTTAGACTGCCTCCTTCTAGGTTTTATGATTAAGTTTCTCATTTGATCATTGGGAGTTAGTACCAATCATATACTTTCCAAAATCATATATCATACCCCGATATTGATCATATGCTTTTGAAAGGCATACATCAAACCTACAAATCTAGTCAAGCTTCCAAATCGAGACGATTGTGTACGGAATTTGGTTCCCAATATCTCATGAGTGGATTCATGTCTTCTAGTTCAGAATTGAACCTGTATGGTCTTTTTGAGAGATCCTATTACTCATATGCCCTTTTATGCGAAGGATATGAGAAAATACTTAAGGACATCACGAAAGAGTGTAGATCGAACCGTATGTGATCAGGAGCGACTAGTCGTACTAGTTGCTTGGGGCAACACAGTTTAAAAATTTTGAAGATGAAACCACATCATCTGAGAACACTTCTCGGATCGTTTCATCTAAACTACAATTAGGTATTAAGATTACCTCTTGAATCTTGGTTGCGATCGAGTCTCTAAATAAAGATACCTCCTGTCTCAAGTCTGATCTGACCGAGGAGACGCTTGCGAGTGTGTCCATGAAACACGTGCTCCTCACAATCAATATTTATGATCGAAGCGGTGGATCTCTTGATCTCGTCTCATGACATCTGGCATCTTCTTCATGAATGAGGTACATCAAAGGAGACAGAGATGCATGAGTCATTGAAGTGGTGGCACAACGACATGGCGACCACAGTGAATCTGTCTAGGGTTTAGGGTGGACAACCACTCTAAGGAGGGGAGAGAGAGAGAAAGACTTGGCATGTATAGAGAGAGATGGAGAGAGTTTAATTCCTCTTAAAATTATGTGTGTAGACTAAAAGGCAAGGGCTACCCTTCCTTTTATACTGGTTGGATGTATATGGATCTCAATCCATATGCCCTCTTAATCCAACGGTTTAGATTAAGAGGTTATTAATCATTGGTCATGATTCGTTGCTACAAATTTGCAACAACAAATTTAATTAAAATAAATAAATTATATCCCTGTATCAAGATACAAATTAATTTATTTTAAATTCAATTATAATAAATAGATAATAAGGGAGGCAACCACCACCCTAAAAAGAGGGTGGCCGTCCCCTCCTTTGACTTGGTCAAGGTAGACGGCCACCTTGTTTGTGGTTTTGCCTTCCTTAATATTTATTTATTAATTAGGATAAAATACAACAATTATTATTGATTTTATCTTCACAAAAATAATTCGAAATGAAATTTGTGGAAACATTAATCTTGCCATTGATAAATATGAATCATATTCATATATCCAACATAACATGTAAATCAGATTTACAATTAATTGTTTATTGTGAATCCAATTCAAAACAACATATAATTTGTAATTCTATTTACAATTAAATCTCTCCATGATATTATAATTATATTTATAATATCCATGATTATTGTGGACATTGATATACACATTAGTCATATCCTTGATACTTAAATCATATTTAATCATCGTGGAAATCTATTCTCATGTGCCCAATCACATTCACATTATTCACATATTTTATAATTAAATCACATTTAATCATCTTAGATAACTCTCCTTATATGGCCAAATAATGCGAATGAAATTCATATTATTCACGATAATTAAATCACATTTAGCTATCAATTTTCCTCATTGCTCAGACACATTATCAACAATGAAATTATCCTTGAACTCTTTCAAGAATAATACGCTTTCTCTGCAGATACTTGGAGATAAGGACATAGCAATTGTAAGTTCCACATATAGTGACTTGGATATTGAGATCACATCTTAAATCCATATCTCGAGGACCTTCCATAGATGTTTGATTGAATCAAATCCGTAGATCTAATCTTCTCATTGTATTTGAATCACATTCAGATCAGGGTCCAATATTTGGACCAATATTAGATTACTTATCTAGTGAGAGGAGTCATTAAAATCTAAACCTGGTTTATCACTCCCTCAGAATGAAAGCATCATGGTTAAACATTTGTTTATGATCACATCACCCTCAGGTATTCCTAATACCTGTACATCCTGCATACTGGAAGGCATAGAAGAAACCCGAAGTTTTAGATCTATTTTAGATTGTCTTCTTTAGAGTTTTATCACTAAGTTTCTCATTTGATCATTGGGAGTCGATATCGATCATATACTTTCCAAAAGCATATATCATACCCAGGTATTGATCATATACTTTCTAAAAGCATATATCAAACCTACAAATTCAATCAAGCTTTCAAAGCGAGATGACCATGCATGGAATTTGATTCCCAGTATCTCATGAGTGAGCTCATGTTTTCCAGTTTAGTAAATGAACATGTATGATCCCTTTGAGGGATCATATTATTCATATGACCTTGTATGCACACCAGCGCGTCGGTGTATATACCTTGATTAGGTCATCAACCTATCCGTCTGCCAAATATACATACTCAGACATATACTAACACATCTGTCTCCGGTTAGAGTGTGTGCCTGTATTGTGACAGCATATGACATAGGTCTTTGGTTATCTCGATATCGTTAAGTCAGCTCTTTGTCCTAACTTATCTAACACATTTGAATCTCTATTCCTATGTAGAGGAACTGCATCAAGATGCTGGTTATATATTAGACTATTAGATAAAGGATTGTGACCTCCTACTCAGGCTAGAGATCATCTCTTAATAATCATTTGGCGGTTCTTCATGAGTCCTCAATCTAATTCTTTAGATATTCATCCAAGCACCAACCTCTATGATTCAACAATTGAATCAACAACTATATGAATATCAAGATGACCATGGTACATAACCCTAAATGTACAAAAGGGCCTATTATGCAAATGAGTTATTCTCCATTTTAGATCAGGGAATGATATTTGCAATAACATATATTGCATAACGGCTCACCGTGGGCTCGCATGTCCTACAGTATGCACACCAGTTCACCGATGTATAGACCTTTATGAGATCATCAACCTATCGGTCTACCAAATGTATGCACTCAAACATATAGTAACACATCTATTTTGGGTCAGAGGATGCGTTCCTATATCGTGATAGTATACGACATAGGACTTGGTTATCTTGATCTCATTAAGTCAAATCTTTAACCTAACTTATCTAAAACCTCTGACTCTCTATTCCTATGCAGTGGACCTGCATTAAAAGGTCGGTTAGATATCAACCTATAGAGAATAGGATTGCTACCTCCTTCTCATGCTAGAGATCCTTTCTTAGTAATCACTTGATGGTGCTTGATGAGTCTTCAATCTAACTCTTTAGATATCACCCAAGCACCCGCCTCTATGGTTCAACATTCGAATCAATAGCTGCATTATCATTAAGATGGCCATGGTACATAACCATAATTTTACTAAGGGATATATTATGAAAATTAATTATTCTTCATTTCAGATCAAGGAATGATTTTAAATAACATTTATTGCATAATGTCTCGCCGTGGGCTCGCATGTCCAACATGGACACCACCTTGGATCTCACCGCAAACGAAGTAGGTCATCGTCGCTCAACCTGGGAAAACCTTCAGCTGTCACATGAGGGATCAAGGGACTGAACCTATATGCTCTCATTGGGCAGATCGATTGTGAGAGTCGATGGTTGAGGGGGTTTGAGCGGTTGGTTAGGGTTTCAACGAAGAGGTTGGAGGCATACACGACATGGATAGTCGAGGGAGAAGGGCTCGGTCCTGACAAGAGAGTGCATACAAGGGATGGCATCATGGAGATAGACTGGGCAGAGAAGTAAGAAGTTGGGTAGCTTCACTGAGAAGGACGGAGGAAGTGGAGGGGGGAAGACGGAGCATGTCCGATCGATTGAGATCGAACGACTATGATAACATCACATATTAAAAAGAGAAAAAGATAAAATAAGAGAAATAAAATAAAATAAGATTAAAAAAGGGAAAAGAATCATAGCCATTGGATGAAGGGTGCTCCATCCAATCACCTAGAAAGTTGAAGTTTAAGGAATTAAGTGGGGGGGGGGGTGGGTATACGTGGCGGCTCCTGGAACGGTCACATGTAGCCTCCACAAAATTTAAAAAAATCAAAGAAAAAAAATATAAACTCAAAAGTATTCTTCATGAAATTTGTCCGTCTCGATGAGATCTACAACTTTTGTACAAGAACCAAAATCAAAAGATGTCATTTGTAAAAAATGAAATTTTTGGTGGTATTATATGTACATCAAATACCATATTTTAATGTTTTATAATTTTTGTGATTTTTAATTAAGGAAAAATTCAAAATAACTAATATAATTATAAAAGTAATATATACAACTTAATATATTTTTAGTATTTTTAATAATTAAGAAAATAAATAAATAAAGCGAATTGGACTTATGTAAAGACCATATATACATACTCACAATGATTCATTTCCTTTGATTTTTAATTAATTATAATTTATATTTTACACACTTTATTAAAATATAAATCAAAGAAAATAAATGAAAAAAGAAATAAATTTAAAAGAGTAAATTTTGTACATAAAATATCGAGGTCAAGTTAGCCTATATATACAATATACAATGTGGACCCAAAACCCAAATTTCACATATGAACTTTGATTCTTTTGAGTTTGCTCTTGACTTGTAAATAATTGAATGTACATTAATTTAGAAGTGATTATATGTTCATAGGAGACTATATGTGAGAAATATTTGACTTTATATTTTTTTGTCTCAGAAATAGGGTTTGGTTTTATTTGACATATATATACAAGTTCTAGTGTTTTTCATCTATTAATGTTAGTATTATGTACGCAATGGAGTTTATTTTATTTGATTTGGAGTTAGCATAAAGTAATGAGAAATGTGAGAAGCTATGCTAATTTATAGATGATAATATGAATACAATTTATCTGGCTTCTTATTAATGCAATTATGGTAAAATATGAATATTATTTACACATGCATGAATGCTAATAATGCAATGTTAATTTCCAAATACAATTAATTACTTGGAAAAAAGTTCTATTTTTGGCTTTTAAAGTGATGAATCACATATTCATCAACTCGAAATCGACTTTTTTATTGTATATAAATCAATGGCTATAGATTGTTGGATGATAGACGATTTTCATACTCGTTGAAGTTAGAAAGAACCGATGAAATAATGGTGGATCACAAAAGTTTGTGCAATACAATAGAAGGGAGTCAGGAGAATTTCTAACCAACCACAAGTTCAGTGCATTTCTAGCCTCATAAACAATGACGCATCCCATTGTCACTGAGCATTTCCCTTCTTCCATCTCATTTGCATGTCCTCGTTACCGTCAACCAATGAATGAAAAAACAATTGATGGCACCTTTTACATATGTGATTGTTTAATGTGGGAAATTTTCAAAATTCCACAGATTCAATCAAACATATTAGAAAGAATGGATGGAAGTTAACGTAGGGTTATGCCATGTAAGGGTCAGAACTATTCTGGGTTCTAGGTGTAGTTATCGATTATGGAGGGTTCTGTATGTAATTACAAAAGTATACAAGATTATGAGTGTAAATATAACATATTAACATAAATATGATTCAAAAATATTTTAGAACTTATGTATATATAATTCATGTAATTATTTAATATTGGTGTAGATTGGATTCACGTTCTCGATTAAATAAATGTAGATTGGATTTACATGTTAATTATGGACTAATGAATTTAAGTCATAAAATGGTAGGATGATTTATCCATAAATAAATAATTGTAATTATTTAGAGGGATAATTCCCTTCTTATATAAGACCAAGTACATAAAGGATTTGAATTATTTGAAGCGAAGAAAAATCAACTTTTTCTCCAATTTTGGACGTCTAAACATAAATGTATATATAATTAAATGGAAAAATATGTTTCCTTTATTGTCACATTCATTTATTTAAATTCAAATTTGAGTAATATTTTAAATAGAATTTAAGAAAAGATAAAGTATAAAGTCTTATCTCTATACTTCTCTCCATGTGTAGTTGTCCTTATGGCTATATAAAAAGAGGCTTGACCTCTCTTCTCAACACAATTCAATTCAACACTTGACAGCTCTTTATTCCTATATTCAAAAGAAGAATATAGAAGAGAATGTTTCTCTTCTCTCTCTCTCTCTCCCCCTTGGTTGTGCCCTACGTCTACCATACCCCACCCTTGTTCGTCCACCAATATATCTCACATCTCCTTACTGTAGGCTCGACCAACTGTGAGAGGACTCATATTCTTCTCTGTGCTTCACACTCATGTAGAGGGAACTGATTTCTTGAGATGAATTAGGAGAAAAAGCGAATGTTATAGATCTCTTGAACACGGACAATCGATGGAGATCAACCCTCAAATCGTGGGAGGATTCACGAGTCATCATTGTGCTCATGAGTGCAAGCATCATACTTGATTAAGGAGGTCTCTTATTTTAGAGACATAAATGAAAATATAATTCCTATATTCGTGCGATTTGTGAAACGCGTGGAAATGGTTTTCATTACCATGTGGTTTTACGATGCAATCGGTTTTTTGTTATACAATTGACATGTGGCTCATAAGATAAGGATATTTTATTTCAAATTTGATTCCAATTTTATGCATTTATATGAATGTGAAAGATTAAGCCTCCTTTCAATTCCTCATCTTTATATTCCTATCATTTTAGGTCTGATAAGAAGAAAATAATCTGTTAGAGTGGTTATATGCATTGGTTCTTATTTCCTTGAACCACTCATTTGGATTGTGAATATGGTATAATTCAAATATTACCGAGACATACCTTCCACTAGGCTTGTTATCCTTAGTGATTATGTTTACTTGTAGGGTTCTTTCTATTGCTCAGTTGAGCTTTCGAGGACAAACAATCATTCTTCCAATGCACAACCTGATTACAGTTATAGCATGGTTTATTATTTTCCTTTATATATTTAAAGGTTATCCTGAAGTCTTCCAACAATGTAGATAACTTTTCTATAATTGACATAACTTGAATCTTTTTTGGAAATTCAATTTATCCTTTGTTAAATAATGAAGTAAAGTATATTTCATATGATTGCTAAAAATAAGATTTCCCATTGAACATAGAGAATTTTAATAACTTTGAAATGGATTATTTTCTAATTTCGACGTATTCAATTTTTTTAACTTTTTGTCAAGTTTTTCATGCAATCCCTTTGCAGTTCTCGTGGATGATCGGAATATAATAAACAATATTTTGGATAGAACCGACATATTGCAACCATGACATATAGAGGTGTGCCCCTTCCACAATAACACCTAGTTTCAAACATCTAATGTCATAGATGATTGATAAAACATAGAGGAAAAATCAAGAGGTTAATGATCCACAAGGCGGATCAACAGTCGATGCGTTGACCACTCAACAATCCTCAATCAGTCAATAATTAACCCACAACAGTTAAATCAAGTAATGAAAGTAAGTGTGCGGAGTTAAAGTTTATTATAACTCTACAACAAAAATGTGTATAGGTGCAAGTATGTGTAGAGTGTCGAACACAGGGAATAAGCAGGATGGATCGGGTGACCAAGCACAAAAATGTGAATGTGATGTATTTGCCTAACTATGCTATTTTTTGTGGGTTTTTAATTTTAGAGATTTTTATCTAATTTTTAATTTTATATTTTATATTTTGATTTTGATTTTTTTATTTTTTGTTTTCTTTTTATATTTTATATTTTTTATATTTTCTTTTTCTTAAAATTTATAAAATAGAATACATATATAATATAAGAAAATAAAGAGATAATGTATTTATAAAAAGAGGTAAAAATAGTCAAAATTTAGGAAATGAAATCTTTTTGGGCTTTTTGTAAGTATCCAGAAAAATAAGGGCCAAAGTGCAATTTATCCTGAAAGTTATAACTACTTAACAAATTTCCAAGACCAATCATAAATACGCGAACCCCTAGGGGTCTTCCTGCAAAAACACCAAACCCCACATGCACGAAGCACATGACCTGGCGAGGACTTAATGGAAAATAACAAAAATTCGGGGGCTCAGTTGCAAATAATCCTAAAAAAATATAACATCGATAAAAAGTACATGGACTAAATGGAAATATGCAAAGCTTCATGGGGTCCCTCACAAAATACGCCTCACCTCACGCGCACATGTACACGAGGTGGCATGGTCGAGGACCTCTTCGCAAATATACAATGTTTGAGGGGTATTTTGTAAATATTGCAAAAAAGTATAAACACAGATGAAATATTTAATATACTAATTAATAAATACAAAATATGCTAGGGTAATAAATACAAAATACCCAAAGCCGTGGGATTCGACAACGTACAATAAACCACTTGACACGCGTCAATGTGAGGATGCTCGATATCCCTTCGCGCCAATGGCTGAGATTAGAACGTGTGGAGTTGATCGAATGGCTGGTGAAGAGTCGATCGGACGACAACTGGGGATTCTTGGATCTAAGCCCGATCGGACGGCCGTGGAGTCCCTTGGAAGAACAGGGAAGAACACGGCCCCAACCGAACTTCGATTGGTTGTATCGCGCTGCCCGGCCACTGTCCTCACAGCAGAAGTCCTCCAAAGATGCCTGGAAGTGTCCTCGGTCTGCCAACGGAGCCAAAATGGCTCGAGAGCTCCGGTGCTCCGCGACGGAATCGAAGGAGTTGGGGTCCAGGAACCCCGCGTTTCCAAAATCGACCCTCCAAAGGGGTCCTTTGACTCCTGCGACCTACAAAAGAGTAAAGAGGAGTGCAGGTGAATTGCCGCACACCTTGAGATGGCGAAAGAAGGCGCAAGGCATTGGAATGGAAGCTCGTTGGAGCAAGCTCTGGCGAGAGGTGGCTGGGGTGATTAAGTTAGGTTTCTATTGAAAGGGAGGGTATATCTAGTTTCCTAAAGCTAAAGCGAATCTAAAAGTGCAAGAAAAATAAATAAAATGCAAACCTCAAGCCACGAAATGGCGAGATGGGTACCTCACGGCGGTGCGCCAGAGATGGGGGCGGAACTGGCTCTCCTGACCTCGTCGTACCTCAGATGAGAGTGCTGGAGGCTCCCCTATCATGACAGTTGGTCCAGAGCACTTGTGGAGGTCTAAGCTCCGCCAAGAAAGGGTTCAAGTTCAAGGAGGAAGGTCGTATGGGTTTTTGTATGAGTTGACGAGGCGCTCCTAAGATCGAGAATTCTGGAGCAACGCAGCGATGTGATGATCGAAACAAGCCAAGGGCGTGAATCATGGATGCGCGAGCTTGAAAAGTCATGAAGGAGCAATCACAAAATGGTGCAAGGTCCTGCCTCGAAAAAATCGAGAAGAGGCAGAAAAACTAATGTATGGCGCAAGAACAGGGGGCGGGTTGACCTGCGGTCAACTCTCGGACCCTCCTAGTTTGTCCACGTGGACCAACGAGGAAAACCCCGGAAAAATCATTTCAAAATCGTAAATGAATTTATTAATTTTTGGTTATTAAATAAAAATGTTTATTTAATATAATATATTTTATTACGATTTTTATTTATTTTTTGAGGTATAAAATAACAAGTTTCCTTTTATAGGCTATATAGGTATCTTTGTCTATACATTTTAATATTTTATTTTTACTTTGTATATTTAATTTTATTAATTCTTTTTATTATTTTATATATTTATAAAATATTTTTATACACTTAAATATATTTTTATTTCATTTTTCTGATGTATTTTGTACACTTAATAAAATAGAAGTATTACTTGCATAGGTACATGTACAAGTATTATACCTATGTGTTGTATATAGGATTTTTTTTGTATTTTCTATAGTGTTTTATTCTTATTTTAATTTACATATATATTATAAATAATATTTACAAAATTATAAAAAAATAAATTATAAAAATAATGAATAATGAATAAAATGAATATTTTAATCTATACAAGTATACAATAGGGGTCCAAAACTCAACTTTCAAACTGTAGCTCCGCAAAATGCGAAACCACCTTCATTAAATAGCTTATTAAAAATTATATACAATTAAAGGTGATTTTGATACATTTCAAGTTTTTATTTAAGAGATACAGGTCTGGGCAGTTGGCATTTTGGAAACTTATTCATATCATAACTTTTTATCTATATATTGTTTTTGTATGAAATCAATTTTGTATTTTTCTATATTTAATTATCTACAACTTTCTTGTACAAAGTTTCTATATTTGAGGTTTAAAACGTGGAACTAAAAATAGGTCCCAAAATGAATAAAGAATGAATTAAAATAAAAGGGAATTTTATTGATTTCTATTTCTTATCTCCCCCTACTTTATTCCTTGTCAACCTAGTCATCGAGATGACTAGGTCTCGGGGTTTCGGGTCATAAAATATTTGCAATATTTTATTCTTTTTCTTTTCTTTTCTTTATTCTATAATATAAGCATTAAAAAAATATTTTATAGACTTTTTACACAAATATGCATGGATAATAAAATGAATGAATTAACGTTATTTACATGCATTTACTAGGGGTTTTATGTCCAAAATGATAGAATAAAGATGATGAAACGTAGATTCATCATCCCCCTATACTTGCCTTTGCTAGTCTGTAGCAAACACTTATGTAATAAGTGCAGAAAAAGAAAAACAAAGAAAAAAAAGAAGGATGGATTAAATTTAATTATCAAACTTGTCTTCACAAAATCAAAGTTTGGAGCTTAAGTCGGACCTTTGGAATTTTAGTGCGGGCGGAACCTTAATGAGAATAGGATTTGAAATCCAACAACCTTCGAGAATCCCAAAACTCTGCTCAAGTCTTCTCAATAGCCAGGTCAGAAATATTTCAACTCATATGCAAACCCTTACGACTATGAATCTGACTCGTACAATGCAGGTAATAGTGGCTCTCCCCAACTAAAATGACCAAGAGAGTGACTTCTCCAGTATGTCAACCCAATGATTCTCCGATCCAATAACTCCTTCCTCGAGGAGCGGGGTATTCCCTTCTAAGTTCAAGTGGCAACCAGCTCAAGAGGAGGGGTGAAGAGAAGAATGGACGGTAGCAGTGTAGCTACCTATCCTAGGATGCAAGACTAGTGTAGTCAAGTCATCCAGCTACAGGCTCACATGGTATGACTTTGGAACTCAAGCTTGCTTATTGACTATACAACATATGTACATACTCCGGCAGACATTTTATTTTTGTACAAGTCTGTCCATTTTTTGGAGTTTTTTTGAAATACTATATACAACAGCATTTACATAGGGAGTTTTTCCTCTTGAGCCAGTAGACTATCCCTCTTTTGAAGCTTTATTGCAACCCACACCCTCCTGTCTTTAGAGTTCCTCATTACTGGATGGGTTGGGGTGCACTTCCCTCCCTAGAGGAGGAAAATTGTTTCCACTTGTGTGCGTCTCATACCGACAAATCCAATCCCCTCACCACTCCAACTGAGTTGAGCCATGTGAAAGGTGCATGTGTCCAAGTTAGGTCATTATCAACAAGAGTCGTGTGTGTACTCCGAAATACTCTACTTAGGCAGTCAAGAATCCATTGAACCAAGTCTCGTAATCCTCAAAGAATTAAGTCAACTAGACCTGAAGTACCTCAATTCTAATTCCTATAAGGTTCCTGTTATTAGGTAGATTTTAAGGTCCAACCAAGCTCCAATCTCCGAATTTTACTTAGACTTGTTCAACTATCAAACTCAATCTGAAAAATGCTAATGCTATGCAGAATGCAGAAAATAGTTTTGTGATGCAATTTTTAAAGATTTTGAACTTTTTATGGATTTTTTAAAAGATGATGCATATGAATTTTTTTTGTATTTTCAAAAGAATTTTTCGAATGTTTTTGGTATTTTAATTTTGCAAATGTTTTTGAGATTTTTGAAAACAAAAGTTTTATGGATAAAAACTAGGTACAGATATTTATACGGGGATGCATCCTATATTTACAAGAAGTGGATTTTAAGAATTTACAAGGGTAAGTGGTCAATGTTATAAATAAATAAATAAATATATAATAAATTTTGGTATGATGTATCTATTCGTCAAACTTATTTGAAAAGGTTTTTCAAACAATTTTGAAAACTATAGTCCAAAATAATTTTTACACACAATTTTTACAAACATGTACACACATTTGAAAATCATTTTGCAAAAGTTTTTCAAACAGTATATATAGATCTTTCAAAATATTTTTGCAAAAATTTTCAAATCATTTGCAAATCATTTTTCAACCATTTGATTTCACACAAAGAAAAATAAAAGTTTCAAACAAAACAATTTTTACAAAGGTTGAAAACATGTAACAAAACATTTTCCAAATAGTTTTCAAAATATTTTCACAAAGATTTTCAAACTATTTTTCAAACATTTTGCAAAAAAACATTTTCACCTGATTTATTAATCAGTAAATAAAAAAAGAATTGGAGGAATGATCAACAACTTTTTATTATGGTTTTTAATGACTTTTTAGCCATAATTATTAATAAAAATATGAAAGTACGAGTTATGGGTAAAGTATATACACAGTATATACGACCACCCTATAACTAGCTTGAGCTATGTCCTCATAGATCAGAGAGAAAAGAGAAGACATAACTCGTACTGAGTATAGACAAGTCTAATAAATAAACGAATAAGAGATGAATGAACGAATGAGAAGTCGACCGTCCCCCTATACTTAGGATCAAATAATCCTAAGTATAACAGACTATACACGAAGCAAGGAGGGTCAAGGGTGGGAATGAACAGATCATACTCAGATTGTCTCCCCCTATACTTAGGGTAAGATATCCCTAAGTATAGACAAGAAGAGGAGACAATGGAGAGGATCGAAAAATAGAAGAACTTGGGGTGCACACCCCCTATACATGGGACAAAGTACATCCTAAGTATAGAAGACTGACAAAAAGGGGCAACACCTTTTTCAGTAGAAAAAGAGAATAGAAAAGGAAAAGAAGAAAAGAGAAGTGAAGATGGTAGAAGAGATCAGAAGATGGAAGAAGAGATCAAGGATCTACACATCACTCCCCCTATACTTAGGGTAAGAGAATCCCTAAGTATAGGCGACAACATGAGTAATGACACGGAACGAAGAATGAACACTCGGTTCGTACACCCCCTATACTTAGGAGAAAGTACGTCCTAATCAAGGCAAACACGAGAATGGGCAGATGAGCAATACGGGAGATGGACAGAGATGACGAAAGTGGATATACAACAGAGATGGATATACAAATATCACAAAGGCAGAAAGTGAACCTTCTTACAAGACTGCTGAGGAATAGATCTGGTATGATGCAGATCGACATCGTGATCCACAGTGGATGGAAGCAGATCAAGGTCGAAAGGGTGTATATCCTCGGTGGTCCTATGGTGTGAAGGCGAAGATGGGTGAGTGGAAAAAGTACG
The DNA here is from genome assembly GCA_037367405.1 of Ottelia alismoides. Taxonomy (NCBI): domain Eukaryota; kingdom Viridiplantae; phylum Streptophyta; class Magnoliopsida; order Alismatales; family Hydrocharitaceae; genus Ottelia; species Ottelia alismoides. Next base: position 866,694 of record JAZKJV010011308.1, read on the forward strand.
ACTAGGTTCAGCCTTGGGAGACTCGCTGATATCAAAGTGGAATGGGATGAACTCTTCATCATCGGAAGAAGTGTAACCAGTGTCATCCTGCGAGGTGTCATCCATGACAAAACCAAAAGGAACAAACTCATCGGTGCAAGTAGTCGAGCTATGTTCATCCCCTACAATCTCAACCGGATCATCTTTTTCATCAAAAGTCCCGAATTCCTGAATGAAAGCAACAAGATCAAATTTGGCCTTAGTCTCATCAATATCTGCCCTCCGCTCAATGGTGTCAATCATGTAAATCCTGCGGATGTCATCAACACATGGTCAATTACAGGAAGCAGAAACTCCCAGGTCTATGCTTTCCGAGTCTTCCTTCTTGGACAGGAATTCTCGGGTCTCATTATCAGTCATAAAGAAAGTCTCTCTAATATCCTCATAAAGGTCATAGGACTCAGGGTCATCCAGAACAAGTGTAGTCACATCAGGTGCAGGTCTTTGGTCAACTGTGGGTGCGGTGATCAACACTTCGCTCTCGTCAACAGGATAGAAGTGAATCTCTCCTGATCTGTAATCAATAACGACCCTTGCATAGGCGAGGAATGGTCATCCCAAGATAATTGCAGAATGCTCCCCAGTGGAGGTTTCCATGGGCAATACGACAAAATCGACATTGTAGCTCGTGTCATGAATCGAAATGATGGCATTTTCAAGGATAACCTTCGGCCTCTTGATAGATCCATCAGCAAACTGTACGATCATCCTGGTTTTCTTGAGAGGCCCTAATTGAAGAGACTGTACCAGTGAGAAGGGTAATATGCTAATAGACGCACCGTCGTCCAGGAGAGTATTATCACATGTGAAGTCAGAGATGGTGCAGCTAATGAAAGGTATGGTAGTGTTCTTTTTCCGAGGAATGGGACGATGTGCGATGGAGTGGGCAGTGACCATGGTCAGAATATGACGCTCAGATCTTCTCCTCTACTTTCTATTCTTGGGAAGAGGAGCAGATAAATTGGTCATGGCCTGCTGAAGTAGGGCACGGATAATCTCATGAATAGTGGCTACCACTTCGGGTTCAGTCAACATTTTTTTCAATTTTTGGACCTCCTCCATACAAGGGAGGAAGTCGGAATCAGCATATACACGAGGAATGCCAAGAGCAGTCTGTACAGTGGCATCCTCGGGGTCAAAGGCAGGACAGGGTGCGAATGAATGTGTGGTCCAGGGATCTAGCAAGTGGGCACTCTCCTCACAGTCTAAATCGACCAAATGTCTCCCGAACTCTTTTTGTGTTTTTAAAATTTTCTCAATTTTTTGTATTTTGGGCGATTGCAAGCTCTCATGGAAATCCTCGAATGAACCCATATCATCAGATGGTGGAATTTCATGGTCGCTCTTATTTGTACTATTGAGGTGGCCAATCCTCTGTCTCATATGATCCATCATCTGGGTCAAGTGCTCAAGGGTGGACTCCATGAAAGGTGACTCCAACAGCTCAGTCTTGGGTGGATGTGAAGGTGGAAAATACAGAGGTGGAGGTGGGTGTGGGTAGAAGTCCAAGGTTTGATGCTGTGGATGAGGTGGATATGTACAAAAATCATAAAAAATAGGAGGAGGATCCTCTTGATAAAAGGGAGGTGGACCGACTGGAGTGAATGAGGGATCCGCAAAGTCCGGATAAAATACGCTCTAGGGGTCCATCTCGAAAATAAAAGGAAATGATAGTAGGGAGAGCACAAGGGTCAAATCAAGAGAAGTGAAGAAAAAGGCGCAAATGCACAGTAGTAATCTAGGATACACACAAAACAATCACAAACAGAAATGAAAACAAGACAAACCCTCAATTCAACTACTCAACTCGGTGAAGACCGCAAAAGTGATCTTTTTATCTTGTCTATTTAGAGTAAGGTGAGAAGTCAAAATGTTGTGCAAACACTTAGGGCATGAATAGGATTTTGGCACTAATCCTTAGAGTGTGCGCGAGCAACGTAAAACGAAGACAATGAGGGGATTACTCGCCCCAAGATAATTTTTCTTTTTGGTTGATTTTAGGGTCGAGTTATTTTAGCAGTCCCAATTTTTTTGTTATCACTTGTTTTTGGATTTTTTAGTGAGAAATGCACACGCCTAACGAGGAATCAATTCCTTTATGCACCTAGGTGACCAAAATCAGAGGGAGAGGCGGACGAGCAATGCAAGTGACAATCGATGATGAATGCTAATGCACAAATGCTCACCTTGCCTCCAGCACTCTACATGCAAGGATGCTCATCAGAATTGAAACCTAAAGTATATGCAAATGCAAGCCGATGAAATCGCCCTAGGGTGAGAAGCTGCTATTAGCGTGAAGAATCATATTTCGAAATTTGACTAAGTCCAAACGTCACTATAGGCACAGACAAATATGATTAGATGTTTGGACCTACTCTATCGCCAAGAAATTCCTACAACTAAGGGCTCAATCACACAAATAAAGAAAATAAAATTGGAAAACAAAATAAAAAGATGCAAAGAAAACCGCGAGAAAACCACGACGAGCCCCCGAGTGAACAGTCACTTGGAAATTGGGCCTGAATGCCCAATGTTCGGGGTACCTGTATTATTAAAAATTAGAGTCTCTCTCTCACTTAAAATTAAACAAAATAAATACAATAAAATCAGTGGAGCTAAATCTATAAAATTTCTCTAAGTCTCCTTGGTGCTAGGTCAGTAGGCTGACGCCGGCATCACGTGGGTGCGTAGGCGCCTAGGGTAGAGTGCCTCCCTCGATCAGTGGTTCCCCGCACAAAGTCAACAAAGAGAGAGGTTAGATAGCTCAACAAGATATATAAAAAATAATAAAAATTGAGGCACAAAATACAAGGAACAAAAATAGACAACTGATCACAATCAAGCAAAAACCCGAACTAAGTGTTGTTGCTCTCCGGTAATGACGCCATTTGATGGAGAGCAAAAATCAAGCGGTCGTATTGATCCACAAGGCAGATCAATCGTCGATGCGTTGACCACTAGACAATCCTCAATCAGTCAACAATTAACCCATAATAGATAAATCAAGTAATGAAAGTAAGTGTGTGGAGTTAAAATTTATTATAACTCTACAACAAAAATGTGTATAGGTGCAAGTATGTGAAGAGTGTCGAACACATGGAACAAGCAGGATGGATCGGGTGACCAAGCACAAAAATGTGAATGTGATGTATTTGCCTAACTATGCTATTTTTTATGGGTTTTAATTTTAGATATTTTTTTAATTTTTGATTATATAATTTTATATTTTGATTTTTAATTATTTTGATTTTTGATTTTCTTTTTATATTATATATTTTTTTGTATTTTCTTTTTCTTTTAATTTATAAAATAGAATATATATATACAATATAAGAAAAGAAAGAGATAATGTATTTATAAAAAGAGGTAAAAATAGTCAAAATTTTGGAAATGAAATATTTTTGGGCTTTTTATATTTTTCTGATGTTTTTATGTTTTTCTTAGATTTTCCTAATTTTTTAGGTATTTTTAAGGGCAAAAATACTGAAAACAGTGAGCAAAATAAAAGGCTAAAATGTATATCAAACAGAAGCCAAAATCCTCCAAATTAATTTTAAAATAAAGATAAAAAACAGAGAAAATTCAGAGACAAAAAATGTAATTTTAGGATTTTTTTGGAATTTTTAAGATTTTTATGAAATTTTAAGGGGTTTTTCTATTTTTAGGGGTTTTCCTTTGACTTTTTTTGTGATTTTTGGATTTTAAGTTAAAACACACAGAAACAAATGAAATATTTTTTTTGAAATTTCTTGAAGACTTTTTATAGTTTTTAGGTATTTTCTAATGCAAATAAAGCTGGAAATGAATGTTTTTGAATTTCTATAAATATTAAAAAGCAATAAGAATTCAAAATAAAATTATGGTGTGAAAGAGCAACAAAACAAGAAGCTATGATAATTTTTTGGGAATTTATAGATGCATGAAATAATTAATGATAATAAAGAGAAACTATACTACTAGCAAGGGCATATTTGTAAATATCTAGAACAACAAGGGCCAAAGTGCAATTTATCCAGAAAGTTATAACTACTTAACAAATTTCCAGGACCAATCATAAATACACGATCCCCAAGGGTCTTCCTGCAAAAACACCAAACCCCACATGCACGAAGCATGTGGCCTAGCTAGGACTTAATGGCAAATAATAAAAATCCCGGGGCTCTGTTGCAAATAGTCCTCAAAAATATAACTGCAATAAAAATGACATGGACTAAATGGAAATATGCAAAGCTTCAGGGGGTCCCTCACAAAATACCCCACACCTCACACACACAAGCACATGAGGTGACGTGGCCGAGGACCTCTTTACAAATATACAAAGTTTGAGGAGTCTTTTGTAAATATTACAAAAATTATAAACACAGATGAAAGATTTAATATACTAATTAATAAATACAAAATGTGCTAGGGTAATAAATGCAAAATACCCAAAGCCTAGGGATCCGACGATGCACAATATACCACTTGACACGTGTCAGCGTGAGGACGCCCGATACCCCTTCACGTCGATGGCTGAGATTAAAACGCGCGGAGTTGATCTAAAGGCTAGTGAAGAGCCGATCGGACGACATCTGGGGATTCTGGGATCTAAGCCCGATTAGACGACCGTGGAGTCCCCTAGAAGAACAAGGAAGAACACGGCCCCAACCGAACTTCGATCGGCTATATGGCGCTGCTTCAGCCACTGTCCTCACCGCAGAAGTCCTCCAAAGACACCTGGAAGTGTCTTCGGTCCGCCAACAAAGCCAAAATTGCTCGACGAGCTCCGATGCTCCGCAACGGAGTCGAAGAAGGAGTTGGGGTCCAGGAACCTCGCATTTCCAAAATCGACCCTCCAAAGGGGTCCTTTGACTCCTGCGACCTGCAAAAAGAGTAAAGAGGAGTGCGAGCAAATTGCCACGCACCTCGAAATGGCGAAAGAAGGTGAAAGGCATTGGAATGTAAGCTCTCCGGAGCAAGCTCCGTCGAGAGGTGGCTGGGGTGATTAAGTTGGGTTTCTATCGAAAGGGAGGGTAGGTCTAGGTTCCTAAAGATAAAGTGAATCTAAAAATACAAGAAAAATGAATAAAATGCAAACCTCAAGCCACGAAATGGCGAGATGGGAACCTCACGGCGGCGCACAGGAGATGGGGGCGAAACTGGCTCTTTTGACCTCACCGTACCTCAGACGAGAGTGCTGGAGGCTCCCCTATCACTGCAGTCGATCTAAGGCACTCGCGGTGGTCTATGCTCTGCCAAGAAAGGGTTCAAGTTCGAGGAGGAAGGTCGAATGGGTTTTTGCATGAGTTGATGAGGCGCGCCTAAGATCAAGAATGTTGGAGCAACGCAACGATGCGATGATCGAAACAAGTGAAGGGCGTGAATCATGGATGCACGGGCTTGAAAAGTCATGAAGGAGCAATCACGAAATGGTGCAAGGGCCATCCTCGAAAAAATCGAGAAGAGGCGGAAAAACCAATGTCCTATGCAAGAACAGGGGGTAGGTCAGAGAGTTGACCCGCGGTCAACTCTCGGACCCTCCTAGTTGGTCCACGTGGACCAACCAGGAAAAACCCTTGAAAAATCATTTCAAAATTCAATTAAAAAATCGTAAATGAATTTATTAATTTTTTGTTATTAAATAAAAAATGTTTATTATTTTAAAAATTATTTTATTACTATTTTTATTTATTTTTTTGAGGTATAAAATAACAAGTTTCCTCTTATAGGCTATATAGGTATCTTTGTCTATATATTTTAATATTTTATTTTTAATTTGTATATTTATTTTTATTAATTCTATTTATTATTTTATATATTTATAAAATATTTTTAACTTAAATATATTTTTATTTCATTTTTCTGATGTATTTTGTACACTTAATAAAATAGAAGTATTACTTACATAGGTACATGTACAGGTATTATACCTATGTGTTGTATATAGGTATTTTATTTTTGTATTTTTTGTAGTGTTTTATTCTGATCTTAATGTACACATATATTATAAATAATATATACAAAATTATAAAAATAAGAAATTATAAAAATAATGAATAATGAATAAAATGAATATTTTAATCTGTACAAGTATATAATAGGGGTCCAAAACTCAACTTTCAAACCACAGCTCTGCAAAATGAAAAACCACCTTCATTAAATAGCTTATTAAAAATTATTTACAATTAAAGGTGATTTTGATACATTTTAAGTTTTTATTTGAGAGATACATATCTTGGAAGTTGGGATTTTGTAAACTTATTCAGATCATAACTTTTTATCAGTTCATTATTCTTGTATGAAATCAATTTTGTATTTTTCTTTATTTAATTATCTACAACTTTCATGTAAAAAGTTTCTTTATTTGATGTTTAAAATGTGTAACTAAAAATAGGTCCTAAAATGATTAAAGAATGAATTAAGATAAAAGGGAATTTTATTGGTTTCTGGACCTAATCTCCCCCTACTTTATTCCTTGTCGACCTAGTCATCGAGATGCCTAGGTCTCGGGGTTTCAGATCATAAAATATTTGCAATATTTTATTCTTTTTCTTTTCTTTTCTTTATTATATAATTTTGGCATTAAAACAATATTTTATATACTTTTTACACATATATGCATGAATGATAAAATGCATGAATTAACGCTATTTACACGTATTTACTAGGGTTTTAAGGCCAAAATAATAGAATAAGAATGATGAAACGTAGATTCATCAGTGATCCCAACATGAAATGAACAATAAGCAAGCAACCAAAGAGAATGCATGATTTTACGTGAAAAAATCCATTGGTGTAATGGGAAAAACTACGGGTAATGAAAGGTTCCACTATGAAGGAAAAACTAGATTACTGGTACAAAGCTCTAAAGAGGCAGCGACTCTCTGGGAATGAAACTCTCATATGACCCACACTTTAACACTAGAATACATACATACATACATACATACATATATACATACATATACATACATATATAGGGGTAATTAGCAAATGGATCCTAATCAGATCCAAAAATCCTTTAACCAGGTCAGCTAAGATCCATTTAGGGAATGGGATCAGATTGCCATCAGGTTGGTGCTTCAAGGCATACCTCAATAAAATACCCACCTTCAATTGAACTCCACCTAAAAGGTAGTGCTATAACTCTCACTTTGTCATACATGACCTTTTATTCCTAAAAATACTAACCAAGTTCTCACAGGTTGCAAACTTGGTTAGTGGAACTGGTTTGGTCATCATGCTTACTGGTTGTTTGCAAAAGCGATCTTCTTAACTCAAATGTGACCATCTATGAGTACTTCTCTGATGAAGTGGTAGCATACATCGATGTGCTTTGTTCTTTCATGTCTTGTGTCAGATGTATGGCACTCAACTATCACAATGGGTGATAACTATCTTCCATCAAGGAATAAGATTAAAATAATCCTCTCAACTAAATCGCTTCCTTGATTCTTTGATGGTCGTCATGTATTCTGATTTCATGGTAGATAAGGCCATGGCATGCTGTAGTGTTTCCTTTCGTGAAACTGCACATCTTCCAATAGTGATATATGGCCTCTCATGGATCTTCTCTTGTCAGGGCCTCCTGCATAGTCAACATAAGTAAAGTCAACTACTCCATCCTTACTTCTACCAAACTCAAGACACAACCCAATGCTACCTTCCGTGCATATCAGAGTCCACTTCAAAGTAAGACAATGACCTTTTCTTCAATTCGATATGTATCTACTCACACCACTGATGCAAAGTTCACAACATAATCTGATTGATTTGCTAAAAACCCTTTGTTAATCTATCATTTTTATGTCGTAGTTGGGTACTTAGTATCAAACAATAAATAACCACTTAAATAATTAATCAAATTTCATCGAACCAATTTTATGTTTATTTAACCTGGGCAAGCCCCAGGGTCAAACTCAAGGAGGTAAATGAACAACCGAAGTTAATGTCTATAAAATTCAATGAACAATTCTCGAGGTGAATTTTTTTGGTACTTTTATTGCAATTTTTGAGTGCAAATGCATATGCGAGCCAATTTTAAGGATGAGAAAATTGTTGTCAATTAAACGACGTCCAAAAAATTATAAAACTTGACTGAGATGTTAATAATGATGAAATAAATGCACTATATTTTTTTGGAATTTTCTGATGCAATATGAATATTTAATGAATTAAATAGTACGAATAGTGTGATATACAATAATTAATTATAATAAAAAAACCAACTTATTTTAAGGGGATAAAATTATCTAAGATGTATAACTATGTGATCTATCTAAGAAAAATCTAAACCCCAAAAATGTGAAGTTTTATACCTATTAAAAATAAATTATTGTGAAGTACAAAACAAATTTTAAAGAATAAAATATGCATGAAAATACAAAGATTTTTGGGCACAATGTTAAATACAACTAAATCTATGATTGATGAATTTTTGATAATTTTTCAAGAATTAATTATTTATATATGAAATTTAGAACATCATTTGGACATAATATGCAATTTTCCACAAAATATTTATTAAAAATCAACCACATGTCATAAAATTAAGATTCACATGTCATAATATAAAGAACTAGTTGATGAATAATGTGCTAATTTTTAAATAATAAAATGATGTAAAATTGAGGTTCAAATTACAGATTCAGGGTTCTGAATGCAAATTACAATAATAAAAAAATAAAGAATAAAGAAGGGGGATGTAGATGCAATTCCTAAACCTGGAGGGGGGTTTTTTTACAAACATTCCAGTGGGTCACGTGAGGATGCGAGGCTTTGGCATGGTATGGCGAACTCTTGAGGGGGACTTTTGCAAATTTCCCTAGGAGGGGCATCGTCCTTCACGTGCTTTCCTTGGATCTCACACCCGAAGAAGATGGATTTGCCTAGGTGGTGTCGCGAGTAGAACTGGAGCTTGAGAATGCGGGGCTTTAGCAATCGAGGATGGCTGGTGTCGACGGTGGTGAAGCAACAAGGTCAGAGCTGGACCTGGTGGGGGTGCTACTAGTCAATGATGCGAAGATTGGAGCGGATGGTGGTGCTTCGACTGAAGCGTTAAGGTTGAGGGTGATGACGATGGTGAGGAGGTGCGAAGAGGGTACGTGGAGGAACATCTCGAAGGTGGGAGATGGAGGTGGAAAGCATAGGAGCAGAGAGGAATAGGTGGCTCAACGGCTTGGTTACCGGAGTAAGAGAGCAACCAGATGGAGTTCGGCCACGCTGCAATGAGCCCAACAGGCTTGGATCTCACTAGGGAAGAGCGGGGCTCTGGGCTGTCACCACCGGAACTCGTTCTTGTTCTTATGCAGATGGAGGATAAAGATCGAGTGGTGTGACAAAGATCGTTAAATAGGGTACAGGGGTCGGCTGGAGATGGAATGTTGATGGAATTTGTCGAGATGAGGATCAACCGATGGATAGGAAGGGGGTTTGATTTATTAGGATTCAATTGGAGATGGAGATCAGGGATGGGTGACCATAATAGGAAGGTGGGCATGGCGAGGGACACAGGAGGCTGTGACGAAAAAGGAAAGGTTGCCTGAGATGAAATCGAGAGTAGATTCGGTGGTGGCGGTCGCCCGATTTGGGAAAGTGGAGTAGGAGGGGGTGAAGAGAAGTGGTCGTCCGATCAACTGAGATCATACGACCACGATCGCGCCACGTGTCAAACTTTTAATTTTTTATTTTATTTTTATATTTTTTAATAAATAAACGAAATATAAATGATAAAAATGAGTGACATGTGGTGGATCCAGGAGCTGCCACGTGTCGCTCCCAGAAAATTCAAAAAATAAAAAAAAGAAAAATAAAAAGAAACAACAAATGGCTTCGAATCGAAACGTTTTCTTCATGAAAGTAGCTCTTCTTGATGAGATCTACAACTTTCATGAAGAGAGCAAAACAAAATAGGTCATTTGCACAAAGTGATATTTTTGTGGGTACTCTATGTACATAGAATTTCTTGATTTTTAGGTTTTTTATTCTTTTTGTCATTTTTAAAGAAGATAAAAATGAGAAAAATATGATAAAAAGGTCAATATTTATGCATTAATATATTTTTTTGGCTTTTTAATAATTAAGAAAATAGAGAAATAAAACAAAGAGGACTTATTATAATGACTGTCAGTGAGGACTCAAATTCAGTTAGTTTCTTTGACTTCAAGCTCACTTTGGATTTTTGCGCATTTTGATAAAAACTTTTGTCAAAAAAATAAATGAAAAAGAAATAAAATAAAAAGAGTTAATTGACTTTAAGCTCATTTTGGATTTTTGCACATTTTGATAAAAACTTTTGTCAAAAAAATAAATGGAAAAGAAATAAAATAAAAAGAGTTAATTATGTACATAAAATAATAGGTCAAAATTGGGTAAAATACATAATGTACATAAGAGGCCCAAAACTCAACTTTCACATATGAGCTCCGATTCACTTGAACTTGGTCTTGTTTTGAAGGTAATTGAGTTTGCATTAGTTCAAAAGTGAGTTGGATAAAATCAGACACTTTATGAAGGAGATATCATCGTTTTAGTTTGGAATTTCTGATATTAGGGTTTCGGTTTGTGAGCCACTTATTTATGTTAGTTTATTTTTTTGTATTTTTCGTTTATTCTTGTTAGTGATATGTACACAATGGAAGGGGTTTCAAGTGATTTTGAGTTAGCATGAATAAGTTAAAAATTAGGGAAGTTAGCTCATTTTACAGGTTAATTGGGTTGGGATTTTTGGCTTCTTATTTTATGCAATTATGCATGATAAAACACAATTATTATTTATACATGCATGAATGTTGATAATGCAATATATGTGATAAAATATAGATGAATTTTGGAGAACTGAGCTTAATTAATCTCTTTTAGAGTGATGAATCACAGACTCATCAATTGCATAGTCTATGTTTGGGGGTGAGTGCAAGTGCATATCATAGCTTACATGATATCCCCAACTGTAAGGAACTCATGACATGTGATTGTGCTCATCCTATGTAATCATGTTCATCTTTTGTCTATGTTAATAACTCTCCAAAAAGCTTAAAATGTGATCTAAGTGGAATATTCTCTAGCTTGGCATTTGTTATGCCAGAATGCTCCAAGTCCTTCTGCAAGTAGCTCTTTTGGCCGAAACATTTCTTCTCAGCCCTGCGATCATTGTATATCTCCATGTTAAGTATCTTCTTGATTTCACCAAGATACTTCATCTCAAATTCTCCGCCAAGTAAGGCCTTCAATCTGATCATCCTAAATTTATTTCTGTTAACTATCAACATGCCATTAACATATAGTAGCAGAAAAAAGAAAGAACCATAAACAAGGTGTTTAAAATAGACACAAACATCATAACTGCTCATGGTAAAACCATTTGCAACCATAAATGAGTTGAAGAATTTGTACCACTATGTCCGAGATTGCTTTAATCCATAAAGAATTTTCTTCAGCAAGCACACTTGATTTTCCATTCCTTACACTGTAAAGCCTTCAGGTTGACACTTGTATCTACTCTTCAAAATCTCCATGTAAGAAGGTTGCCTTTACATCTAGCTATTTTGACTCCAAACCATTTGCAAAGCAACAACCACTAACAAGACTCTTATGGAGACATGCTTTACCATATGTGAGGATATATAATTATATATCATAATAGTTGATAACATCCACCTGGATAGAGCTTTTTGCAACTCGTCTTACTTTGTATCTCACATAGACATATACAGAAATGTTGTGACACCCATCCTCCCAGGATCCCATATACTTAGCAATAGCCACATTCATATATCATGATTATGATTTTGAATGTAAAGTAAGAAGAGAAAATACTGAATTTAAAATGCTCCAACAACACATTTTATTCATGATTCCCAGCAGTTTATACATAACCAATTATAAATAGAGTGCTCAACTTTAAATTATATACATGACTGAAAATATAACATGTGGAAGCTGCAAAAGCAAGCTACAAGTGACAACATTGTACAATTCTACCAGTAACACATACTCTAAACAGTACAACAACCACGGGCCAAGTCTATACCCAAAGCAACTCCTTACTGCAATAGCACAAGAAACACTTGTCAGATCCAACCCAAAGTGTACATTATGAGAAAGGTTGCCCTGTACGATGTAAAGTAACTAAAGAAAGGAAGGTAAAGACAGTTAAGTGTGCCAAGATGTGACAAAGGTAAACTCCCCATGATGACCAAACACTCTCACCAGTTGCAACCCAACTCACACCAAAATACAACACTTATAGACATAAACTCTATATCTTATTATCGAGTATAGAGAGCTACTCCTCAATGCAAACCCAAACTTTGTGACACATGGTTATGGTTCACACTGACACAAGATCCTAAAAGATCCGACTATTAATTTTAATCCCCAATAATCTTTCATTAAGTCACATTCAATGAACATCAAGAGAAATGATTACACTCAGTTAGCTCAATGTTTTATAACACTTCCCCACTTGTATTCTCCAAGTGGTTCCCTTACAAATGATCATACTGCTAGCTCCCTCCTTTTATGGTTACCTAAGTATTCCAAGGAGATTATTATTATACATGTATATACATAAGAGTACCAGTTAGTTTAACAACCAGTCAAAATATCCGACTTTCCAAAACCATTATACACAACCTCCACAATCACCTATTGTGAAAAGGAGAAAGCAACTCTTAAAAATCATAGTTCAACATCTCAAACTATTTACCCCAGCTTACCTGCCGCAAGAGAAATACCCGGGAATCAATACACTACGACCAAATGAGATCACATCAAATACACCCTTGTGATGAAGGAGAAGTCTTCAACAAGTGTCATACCAGAGATGCGACACACTGATGATACATGTAGCACTACGCTCTTTGACAAGGTCGAGGTACACTTACAGAGCTGAGCCATACTCTCAGGTATGATAACTCATCTAAGCATAACCCATATAAGCAAATGCTCATACTATCATTTATTCATTATACTCATCTCACTTGTACAACCTCAACAGATGGGACATTTCCCTTAACTCTACGTTATTTGCAATATACTCATTCTCTCACTTGGCTATGTCTGACAGGTGATGCAACAACCACTCACGCGAACACCGTCACAGAACCACCCGAGTCTGCTATTCATCGGTGAAGATCCACAATGGCATAGGGAATGTGTCAGGAATTATATCCCACACACTAATCCTTTGAATCCCAATCCCAAGTGGTAGTGGGAAAGTACAATTTCCACTATTCATTTAGATACTAGAAATTGTTATCAATTCTCATAATCATCTTAGTCAAACTCAAGTCACCTTACACCTCTTATTATTTCATCACGCACCCGGACAATTGCAGTTGGAGAATCCACATGGTCAAACTTAACCCTTGAAGTCAACTCACCCTTTATCAGAGTACTTTACAAACCCGTCAATTGATCCATCTAGGACACTAATACCTGACCTCTCATGGTGTATCCATTTAGTTATCTAACCTTAGCTACATGGATAGTCAATGGTCTTGTCCCATACCAGGCCTCATATTATGACTCCAAAGTACTAGGTACTTTAGGGTTGGGGTGCCTCCATAAACATGTGTTGGGGTACGTGCATACTAACTAAGTTCCTAGCACTACATGTCCATTTTTCAATTTAGCTATTGTGGTAAGTCTGGGTTCTTGAACCATGCCAGGTCTCATGCTATGACTATAAAGTATTTATCTCTTTAGGGTTGGGGTTCCATTGTAGGGATGCATTTGAATTACATGCATCCTAACTAAGTTCAGAACACTCTTACAATCCTTTATACATACTTATTTAAAATTATCTCATGATTATACTTATATGCACCTCCAGCTTCAAATGTGCTTAATTATATATTGACTAAATGGGACCTAGCAAGCATTTAGGTCCATATTTCTTTGGAAACCTAATGGAAATAGTCATTTTAATGTCAACTATCTTTAAGCACATATTAACTAGGATAATCCATCCACTATGAACATGATTTATACTAGCTCACATAAAAGTCACAATGCACCTTGAAATACTAGGCATGCTAAGTATGCATTTCCCACTCTTCCCTAGGTCACTTCAAGGAAGATCACCATAACCTTTTAATATCAACATAGGAATAGTCTTCTGTCGATCTAAGTAATTCTATAATAAAGATCGGATGTCTACTTTCACCACCCATTTACAAAGGACCACAACTGTGCACAAAGTAAAGACCTCAAGGGACAAGTTATCCACAGGTTTTTCAAAACAATTAGATCTCAATAAACATGATACACATAGATCTGAGATCCTCCATGATTGTTCGAATGATGCTCAAGATACACTCACTCAGCGAGTTTCACTGCATCAAGTTTTAATTCGATTAAAAGCATAATGGTCCCATTTAAGTCATTGATCAATCCATAATAGTTAATCCACACATTTATCGTATATCATACTGTCCTACTTCGATCTACATATTTTAACAGTGAATTTCCATCATTTTTAAGGTCCATTTAGTCCACATATTCCAGAATGATCGATCATCTAACATTGATGATCGACCACTAATGACCGATCACCAAAGAAACTAGAGATATCATTTTGGTGTCAAATGATCGATCATCCAAATGGCATGATAAATTAGTTATGATCGATCATCTAATTGGACTGATTGATCATACTTGGATAGTGGCCGAATTTTTCTCAGGCGACGTCCACAAAGTTCCTCCACTCATGAAACTAATTACACCCAATCGATCCTATTGTTACCCATATCACGAATATGTATTTATCTCCTCCATGCACATAATCATTCAACAGGAAATTACAAAAAGATGTTGTGATAAAATCTAGCTTTTCACGTAGAACTCATCCAAACGTGAAACCAATGCCACCTACAGGTATTATACCCTACCCAAGTCTGACGATGTAAAAACACATGAATCCGACAGTAAGAGGACGCTAAAACCGTACCTGCGGGAATGGTATTTCATGAACTTCCTTCACCCAGAATGAGAGTTTGTTTGGATGGAAACACCGATGTGTCTACGACGATCCTTGTGTCGAACTCTTGGTGTTGTTGCCCTTGGATCCTCGATCGGTGGCCAGAAATCATCTTTAGTGGTAGAGCTTCGATGAAGGAGAGGAACCCCGTCAGAGGCTTGGGTTCGTCTTGTTGGCCAAATTCAATTGGCTCTCCCTTTATATAGGACTGAGTCTAATTGGATCCAGATCTGAACTCAATAGCCACAATCTATTCGTAGTTCATGAATAACTCTTGCATACAAACTCCAATTTCGATGTTCTTCGGTTTGTTGGAAAGGTCTCGATAAGTACTACAAGATAGACTAATCATAGTCCTTATTTGGATACTGTATAAGGACGAAAATTGAGTTTTAATGAAATCCAACCTTAAAAGTCTTACACCATAACAATCTTAAAGAAAGTCTCATCCCTGAGACTTCAGGATTAAGGGTCATTGTCATTAAGACCACTGGTAAACTCCATGCACTATATCATCTCAAAATATTTATTCCATTAAGTGGAATATCCTTCTTGTAATGCACATGTTCATTGCAACTCTTAGTGTCAATCTATCTTCCTTGTGTTTATCACGACAGTGATAACAATCATTAAGTAATCCCACTTATTGCAAAAGAGATAACAATCTTAAACAATTTCTATTATCACTTTGAAAATGCACATGTACCCATATTCCATTTATCATGGTGTTATAACAAGCTTATAGTGTTCTCCTTATTTCCTCAAAATGCATCTGCATTCACACACCACCTATAGTAGGAGTGACAATAATCTTAATAGAATATTGATTATCATAATCGACGATAATAATCTTAAAAAGGATTATATTTATCATCTTTAGTGATAACAATTTTAAAGAAATCAATGTTATCGCAACCGATGATAAAAATCTTAAAGATTGTTCCATATCTTCTTGGTTTAGTCTTAAAATTCATGATTTTGCGTCCCAATTTGATGTAGCTTATTTCATATGAATCTCCATAACATATCATCGAAGCTTAACAGAATATAGCTTTCTGACTTTCTTTCTGTCATCATCTTTTACAAATACAATTCATATTGTCATTCGGGGTTATAAGTGAAATCATCACAGAAAGAAATCAATACTTAACTTATCACCTCATCATTCATGTATGAATAAGGGTGTTGGCATACACTCACATGTAACATCACATCTAATAACATGTGATAAAGTTACATTGACAAAAAGGTTTTTCCATCATAAAGAAAGAGGATTAGATTGCCAACAAAATTCATTACCCTGCTCACAAAATTCAGCATAGTCTTGATCATTTCTACTAACAGGTAGATACTGTTGAGCAAAGAATCAGACTGCTATGGTTAACAAGATAACTAAGCAATCGATGCGTGACCAACCTCCATTTCAAACAACAATTAGCCCACAAGTAGAATAAGCGATACATGTGTTAGTTAAAAGTTTTTATAACTATACATAAATATGTGTATAGGCGTAAGTAGGTAGAGTGACGAACACAGGAAGCAAACATAGGGCAGTAAACAATATTAATAATTCCAAATTAATAATAATATTTTTATGATTGTCTTCTTATTTCATGGATTTTTAATTAAATTTAATTTTTATGGATTTAATTTAGTTTATAAATTATAATATATAATTTTATATTTTGTTTTTAGTTTTTAAAATTTTAATTTCTTTTAAATTTTTTAAAATAAAATAATTAATTGTATATAATAATAGATATTATAAGTAATATATAGTATATATAGAAAATATAGCTATTTAAATTTTTATTTTAGTCAAAATAAAGTCAAATTAGATAAGATAGAATGCTTTTGTGTTTTTATAGTTATCTTTCTTTTTAATAATTTTTATGTATGTGTCTAACTTTATGTATTTTTAAAGTAATAAATGTATAAAATATTGAATATATTAATTATTTTAGATTGTTTAGGATTTATTAAATATAAATAAGTCTAAAATTAATCTAAAATTATTTTTAATTTATAATAGATATAATGAAGAAAATTTACAAACAAAAGATATATTTTTTTGATTTTGTAGATTGTTTTGCTAATGTTTATAAGTTTTTTAGGGTTGTGTGATTTTTTATGTTTTATATTTTGTGCTTTTAGTGTTCTTTGGATATGTGGTAGAATACAATTTAATATAGATAATACTTTTTTGTATTTTTGGGTGTGTTTTTGAATTTTTATGGGGTTTTAATATCTAAATAAAGAAATTGTGCATATTTTTATATTTGTAAAAATAGGAAAACTATTTTAAATTCCAAATAAAACTTAGGCGTGTTCCAGCATGGTTACATGCATCTAACATAATTTTCTTACAATTTTTGCATAAAGAAAATATTTAACAAAATTAATATACATAAAATAAAATTATATAGTTAAGAGGTACCTATTTTCAATTAAAATAAAATAAATATGCAATTAATGACTGTTCAATAGAGTTTAAGGGGATAACATGTAAAATTTATGACGCCTCACGTGGCGCTACATGAGAGATGGAAGGACCTATTTGTAATAATAATAAAGTGCGTGGTCTAGGTAGCACATATTCCTAAAAATAGTACACTTAATATTTAATTTACAAAACTAAAATATAAAGACAAAATGTGCACATTTGTTTACTCAAAAGACGATCTACTAGGGTAACAAGCTAGAGCCTAGCAATCACTGTGATGACCCACTCTAGATTAAGCACCAATTAACCCATGTACAAATTAAGCAATAAATGTGAGTGCATTAAAAATTATTATAACTTAGCTGAAGATGTGTATAGGTCTAAAAGTAATCTAAGCGTCAAACAATAGGAGCAAATAATAGAGTAGGTTAATTATTAATAATTATCTCTAATTAATAATAATTATTTTTTATATTTTCTTACTTATTTCTTATTTTTACATGGGTTTTAATTATATTTAATTTCCATGGATTATTAGTTGTTTTTATATATTAGTCTATGTCTTTTAAATTTTAATTTTACATTTTGTTTTTATTATTGCGAAAATTTAATTTCTCTTTGATTTTTAAAATATGACATCTATTTATGAAACAGTATATATTATAGATAATATAAGTAATATATTGTATATAGGGAGCTGGGAGCCTACACCCAAGGGTGTAGGTAATTACCTACACCCGGCCTTTCTTCTCATTATTTTTGGATTTTTTTGAAGGAAACATTTGGGGGATTTTCTTAATAAATTATGAGGAATATGTGTTTCAAATTTCATGCAAAACAAATACTCCTAACATGTTCATCTAGAATGGGTCAATTTCAGCAATTCTGAGACCGTTAAAATTTGGTAGTCTTGATGGAGATGATAGAAATCTTGAATTAAGTTGAATTTGGAATGACACCATGGTGATATATAGTGATCTAATTCCCCAAAAGTTTCATTTCAAAAAAATCAAAAAATATTGAAAGAAAGAGCCAGGTGTAGGTAATTACCTACACCCCTGGGTGTAGGATCCCTTTTCCCATATATACAATATGGCTATTTATATTTTTTTTAAGTCAAAATATATCAAAATATAAAAATATTTTTTTTGTGATTTTTAAATTCCTCTCAACTTTGGTAATTTGTATAGAATTTCTACTAATTTTAAGGTAGTTTGAAAGTAATAAATATATCAAAACACTAAGCTGATTATTTATCCAAGATTGTTTTGTGTGTGATAAATATATAAGAAATCAAAATTCACTCACAAATATTTTAAATCCATAGTATATATAATAAAGAAAATATATAAATGGGAAAAAATATATTTGAATATCTATATTTTTTGCTAATTTTTATTATATTTTCAGAGTCTTGTGATTTTTAGGGTTTATATTTTATATTTTTTTGAAATTTTTGGATATCTAGATGAATATAATATAATAAATCTAATATATGTTTTTCGAATTTTTGGAAGAATATTTGAATTTTTAGGATTTTTAAGTTAAAATAGTGAAAGATGACTAGTTTTTGGATTTTTATAAATAGGAAAATAAGTTTAAATACATTAGTATTAATTTATGTGATATAATATACTATAAGGTATATAAACTAATTTTCCTATAATTTTTGGACTAAGGGAAGCAATTAAGATAAATAAGACGAGCACACAAAATAAATAAACAAGCACACAAACCAAATACCACTTTCTAGGAAATGTGTATGCAATTTGGAACAAAAACAACAAGTCTAAGGAGCTGCTATGCAAAATATCTAATTAAATGTCCATTTAATAAGCATGAACAAGGACTATTTTGTAATAGATCCAAAGTTATTATGCATTTTGTAACACTTCAGAACAATCTAGGGCCATTCTTGAAATTTAAACATAAATATTCACTTTAAAAACAACTAGAAAGGACTGAAATGTAAATATTAAAAAATTTCCTTGCATTTCATAACAGATCCCAAGAGTTCTCGATAAGATTCAAAATTTACCCACTTAAATGCCTCACGTGGGAGCCCATGTGAGGTGATGTGGACTTGGACCTACTTGAAAATATTTTAAGTTCAAGGTCCGTAATGCAAATAACTTAGGAAATAATACACGCCAGGTAATATTTGCTAGACTTTGGCAAAAAAAACTAGAAGCAGAGGTGTGTGTGTGCATTTTACCTCTTCATCGTGCACCAACATACCCCTTCGATGATGAGCACCTGAGATTAGATCTCCAGTGAGATCTGACGGTGATGGCTTAGCTTAATCCAACGTCAACTGTTATGCATGTGAGATTGTTCTCGATCAGACATCGTTGGGGTTGATTAGAAGAACGTGGAGGAAACTCCTCCAGGATGAGCTTCCTCCGATTGGATCTCTATCATCGGTCACTAAAGAGTTTCACAGTGGTCCCAAACACTACTGGGGCTCCTCTGCACATGATGAAACCGTCAAGAAGAGTCCATACCTCAACTAGTAGAGGTCTAGGGGTTTAACCACTCGGAGGCTATTGTCTTTGATAAAAGACCCCTCGGATGGGGTCCTTAAGGGTTGAGACTTGCAAAAAACGTTTAAGAGCTCGAAGGCGATGCATCCGACCATATTATTAGGCAAAATGGATTACTGATGAGGTGTGGTGGAGACCTCCCATGAAGCGGTAGAAGATGAAAGTCAGAAGCCTGATCTGAGCGAGATCAAGATGGATAGAGATGGTCAGAAGGATGTAGAAATGTAGTGGGTTGAAGTATGGTGGTTAGCGAGTTAGTACAATTGGGGGTACATGATGAACAGAGGGCCAAAGCCTAGTACTCTGACATACTATTTTTTTTATTTTGTAAATAAGATGAAATTAAATGAATATAAGTGTGGATCTAAGATACTGGGATCAAAATGAAATGAAATTCTAAAAATAGAACAACTCACCAAGTTAGAATGACCTTGAAACAGATGGTTCACCTGGAAGGTCTCTGACGAGGTTCAAATCTCTCCTAATCACCTTGTCCTCAGCTCCAAATCACGGGGAATACCTACAGTCTCAATGCCTCCTCTCCAGCTCTTGATTAAGAAGGGTTGCGGTGGATATAGGATCAATTAAGAGCGTATTGAAGGTACTGGAGGACATATTATAATAGAGCTAGGAGACATTAAAGATTTATGATTTGCTCTTTGATCGGTGATCGTTTGACAAAATCCAAGAGAGGGCATGATTGACCATGCCTAAGAGAGGGGATTGTGTGAAGAATCAAATGTTTGGAACCCCAAGGAAAGGACAGTTGACCTGAGGTCAACTTATGGAGCGCCCTGATTGGTCCAACTTAGACACCACACGACAAAAACAAAATGGAAAATAAAGAGAAAAAAATTAAAATAGAAAATAATTTAATTAAAAAAACTTAAACCATGAAAATTTTTATTAATTTGCAAATATTTATGATGATTTTTATTTATTTTTACAACTTAATTTATTAGATTTAATTTTTACATATATATACACATAGGTATATATACATGTACTTAGCGTATTTGTACTTTATTTTATATTTTTAATGCTTACTATTATATTTATATATTTATATAATTATAATATTATGTAGTACATATTTGCATATTTTTGTTGTATTTTTATGATTTTATTTACATGCATAAATAATTACATGTATGTTTATTATAGGTCTATTATACCTATATATTTTAATGTATTATTTATTTCAATGTCTTTTAATGGTTTTATTTTGTGTTTAGGTTTTAAATATGTTTTAAATAATATATACAATTATTTAAAAATATAAGAAAAGTAAAAAATATAAAGAACAAAATATATGATTATTATATATAGACGCACAATACAATTGTACCCAAGAAAGCTGACTTTTGTATCTTAGGTTTTTTCAGTGAAGCCGCCTTGATTAGATAGATAATTTAATTTGAAATACTATGGAGTGAATTTGGATCAATTGGAGTTCATATGGAGAAGATATTGATCAATGAAGATTGGTTTGAGACCTTTTCATCTGTGTGTCCCAGTTGCACTGTGCATTATTTTTATTGGCTATTATTTTTGTAATTTTCTATATATTATTATGTATAAATTTCATGTCGATCATTTTATTTTTTGAGGTGTGTAATGTGATGAATAAGAGAGAGAGAGAGAGAGAGAGAATGGCTATTTATATAGTACAAAATTAGGGTTTTATGTACAATATTTGGCTCTTATCTTCCCCTACTTTATTCTTTGTTGACCTACTCAATATTGACTCAGTATAGAGGTTTCAGGTCATTCATTATCGTGGTCACTTCATTTATTTTTCATCTATTTTCTTTGATCTTTTATTTTGGATTTAAATACAAATAACTATGTATTCTTTATAGATAAATAATGAATGTTAATACCAGTTAGCATTATTTACATGTGTTTTGATAAAGATTTAAATACAAGAATAAAGGTAGATGATTGTCTATTCATCACCCCATATATATACCTTTGTATATCCTAGCAAACACTTATTAGAGGAATAAGTGATGAAAAAGAAAAATAAAGAAAGGGATAGTAAATAAGTTAGAATGATTATGATTTTAAACTTATCTTCACAAAATCAAAATTTAAAGCTCAATTAAGATATTTGGTTTGGTAATGTGTTCGAAACCTTATTGGGATTGGATCTAAAACTTAATAGCCCTCAAGTTCCACAATCCCCTATTCAAATCGTCGCAATAGCCATGCTAAAATAAGTATTTTCATGCACAAACTGTTATGACTATGTGTCTCACTTTTACAGTGTATGTGAATGTAGTCTCTTCAGAAATAGCAAGGAACAATTTCCCTCAGCAAGATAACCCTAATTCCCCAATCTAGATAGTCTTTCCTTGAGGACCGGGGTATTTCCTTCTAACTTATAGTGTAATCGACTCAAGAAAAGAGGGTAGAGAGAAGAATGGATTGTGACCAATGTAGTCACATATCCTAAGGTGCTGGACCAGTGTAGCCAAGTCTCCAGCTGCAGGCAACCTTGAGATATTGACTTTGAAGTATAATGTATTGCTTATTTCATACATACTTCGACAACAATTGAATTTTTCTTTGACATTTTGCCCCTCTATTCTTTTTGGAGTTTTTTTATTTTGCATACATATTTTTATACTATATACAATAGTATTTACAAAAGAAAAATATTTCCTCTTGAGCCAGTAAACTATCTCTCTTTTGAAGCATTATTGCAGCCACAATGTCTTGTCTTTAGACGTCCATGCCACTATATGAGGTTGTGGGGAATTGGCCACCTATTGGGGTGACACATGTTTCCATACATGTGCTTCCTCAAGCTAAAGAATCCTGCCCTCACCACCTCATTAGAGTTGAGATATGTGCAAAGTGCTTGTCCTAGTAAGGTCACGATCAGTAAGAGTCATGCATGCACTTTGAAATACTCTACTTCGGATACTCAGACTTGTGAACATAGTCTCATGGATTCAAAGAATTAACTCTCACTGACTTGAAAAGTCTTAATTCCAGTTTATGTAAGGTTCATGTGAAATTAAGTGGTTTTATGTCTAGACCAAGCTCCAATCTTCAAAGTTTAGTTAGACTTGTTTAATTGTCAAATACAATATGAAAATTGCAAATACAATGAAAAAACTTCTTTTTGTGAAATCATTTTCTGGTTTTGAACTTTTTATGGAATTTTTCAAAAAGTTTTGTAAAGTTTTATGGAGATTTGAAAATTTTTCAAACTTTTAGAGATTTCATAGGGGCTAGTGAATTTTACAAATACTTAGACATTTACTAGAGTTATATGCATATTCACAAAGGATTTTATACAAATTATTGCAAGGGTCTAAAGTAGTCCACACAAAGCGAGACCACAGTGTCGCTGAGCAATCGCTCACGAAACCTCAATCAATCAACAATTAACCCACAACAGAAATCAAGCAATGAAAAGTGGTGCGGAGTTAAAATTTATTATAACTCTACAACAAAGATGTGTATAGGTGCAAGTATATGTAGAGGTCGAACACAGGGAGCAGACAAGTAGAACGGGGCAATAATGCACAAAATGTGTAACTGTGATCAATTTGCCTATTTATGCTATGTTTTTTGTGGGTTTTTAATTTTTAATTTATTAATTTATTTTTTAATCTTATATTTTTGTACTTCGATTTTAATTTTCTGATTTTATATTTTCTTTTTATGTTTTATATTTTTGTATTTTCTTTTTCTTTTAATAAAGATACAATATATATAGGATATATATACACTAGAGATAAGAGAGAGATGAAAACATGGGAAAATAGTCAAAATACAGGAAATAAAGTGTTTTTGTTATTTTCATATTTTTCTAATGTTTTTGTGATTTTTTCTAGATTTTTCCTATTTTTTTGTTATTTTTTGAAGACAAAATACTGAAAACAGTGAATAAATGTTGCTGAACGAGATTAAAATGTGGATGGAAAATAGTAAACAGTAACAAAAAGTCCCCAAATTAATTTTAATTGAAAGGGGATAAATCAAAGAGAATATAGAAATTGATATGGTATTTTTAGGATTTTTATAGAATTTTTAAGATTTTTAGGAAGATTTTTGGGGTTTTATAATTTTTAGGAGTTTCCTTTTGTATTTTTAGTGGTTTTTGGTCTGGAGCTAATAGAGATGTAAATACACAAAATATAATTTTTTTGGAATATTTCAAAAATGTTTTATAAATTTTATGTATTTTCTAATGCAAACAGTGATGAAAATGCCTGTTTTTGAATTTTTATAAATATGAAAATGCAATAATATTGTAAAATAAAAATATGGCATGAAACAACAATGCAACAGGAACTTAGTGTAATTTTTGTGGATTTATTAGATATTTATAGATGCATGCAATAAATAGAGGAAGCAATAAGAAAAAACATGCTGGCAGGGGCTTTTCTGTAATTAGCAAAACATCCAGGGGTCTCAATGAAATTTTCCCAAAGTATTATAAGGCAATTAAAAACTTTCTCGGTCAATCACAAATACTCAAAGCCGCAAGGTTCTTCATACAAAATGTCCCGGCATGCACGTGACGCGTACGTGCCTGGCAAAGACCAAATTGAGATTAACAAAAAACTCAAGGGGCGGATTTGCAAAAATGTCCGAAAGTTTATAACTCCAGATAAAAGTTTTTGGACAAAACATAAATACGAAAATGTCCTAGGGTACCCCTGCAAAATGCCCGCACCTCACGCGTACAGGCACATGAGGTAACATGGCGGAGGACCGATATGTAATATTACAAAAACTAGGGGGTCACAGTGCAAATATTACAAAAATAAATAAAAGGCAAATGAATGTTTAAATACTGTTTATTAAATACAAAAATTGATCGGGTGAGGTTGCAAAATACCCAATCCAACGCACGATCGGATGTCTGAAGATCTGCCACTTATGCCCTGTGTCTCGATCATGACGGCCGATGACGATTCGCACCCAACGGCTCCGATTAGAAGGACGATGGAGATCTGATGGTGCTGGGCTTCGAGATTGGACGGCTACTACTTGCCTCCAAGATCAGGCCCGATCCGACGGCCAGAAGAAGACGACGAAGTACAGGAAGAATCCACGGCTGGGCGAGCTTCCCCGACCTCCGCCTCCCTCCTCCGGAACTCCTTCAAGCTGCAAAATGGCCTAGGTTGTTCCTGGAGGAATCCTCTATGTGCCTGGGGATGCAAAAAGGTGCGGTCCGCACCGGAGCTCGTCGGAGGAGAAGGAGGAGGAAGGGACCTCCAGGTACCCCGGCGAGTTCCCAAAATAGCACCCAGGTGCACTTGAAGGCTCGAGACCTGCAAAAAGGGTTACGAGGGTGCGCAGGAAAATTACCGCACACCTCTAGGCTGTGAAAGATGGTGGGAATCGTGGAATGAGGGCTCGCTGGAGTTCGCTCCGGCGAGTGGTTGCATGGGGCGATTTAGAGGACGAAGAATGAAGATAACGATGGGGATCTAATCATGAGGGTACTGCAAGTAAGGGAAATGCGAGAAAAAGCAAAATAGAACAGACCTCGAGGGTGTATAACCCGAGATTGAACCTTACGGTGGCTCGCCGTCGCAGATGGTGGAACCGTCCCTCAAGGGCTCGCCGCCACACCTAGCTTGGACGGAGGAGAAGCTGTCACCTTCTCCGGTCCAGGGCGTAAGGAAAAGGTGGCAAACGAGTCAAAAATGGGGTTCAAGGAGCCATGGAAGTGACGAGTTGTTTTTGAAGATGTGGTGAGGTGGCTCAAAGATCGAGGTGCACGAGTTGCTGCGATGATCCAAAGCCCAAGACGAATGTTGGGCGTGAATCATGGGTATTCGAGCAACAAAATTGCAGAAGGCATCGACATGAGAAGAGGAAAGGAACGACCTCCAAAAATCCGCGAAATCGAGGAAAAAAGGCTCGTTCTGACAAGGGCACAGGTAGGGGTCAGAGAGTTGACCCGAGGTCAACTCTCCAGCCCACCTGGTTGGTCCACGTGGACCAACCAGGAAAAAGCCTGGAAATAAAATTTATAAAATCATTTTAAAATAATAAACGATTTTATTAATTTTTGGTTATTAAATAAGAAATATTTATTATGTTATAAATTATTTTATGGTGATTTTTTTTATTTTTTAGAGGTATAAAATTATAAGTTACCTTTTAAGCTTGTATAGGTATATATATCTATATATTTTAATGATTTATTTTTATTTTGTATATTTAATTAATTTATTTTTGTTTATTATTTTACATATTTATAAAGTATTTTTATACACTTAAATATATTTTTATTTTATTTTTCTGAAGTTTTTTATATACTTAATAAAATAAAAGTGTGAATTATGCATGTCTGTATACAGGTGATATACCTATGTATATTCTATATAAGTATTTTATTTTATGTTTCTTTTGTGTTTTTATTCTGATTTTAATACACAAATATATTATAAGTAATATTTACAAAATTATAAAAATATAAAATTATGAAAATAATGATAATAAATAAATTGAATATTTTAATCTGTACAAGTATACAATAGGGGTCCAAAACTCAACTTTCAAACCGTAGCTCCGCCAAATGCGAAACCATCACCATTATATAGCTTATTTTAAACTATATACAATTAAAGGTGATTTTGACGCATTTTGAGTTTTTATTAGGGAGATACAGGCCTGGGAAGTTGGGATTCTAGATTTTTATTCAGATCATAACTTTTTATCTGTACATTATTTTTGAGTGAAACTAATTTTGCATTTTTCTTTATTTAATTATCTACAATTTCATGTAAAAAGTTTCTTTATTTGAGGTATAAAAAGTGGAACCAAAAATAGGTCCCAAAATGAATAAAGAATGGATAAAATAAAAGGTATTTTTATTGTATTTTGGCCCTTATCTCCCCCTACTTTATTCCTTATCGACCTAGTCATCGAGATGCCTAGGTATCGGGGTTTCAGGTCATAAAATATTTACAATATTTTATTCTTTTTCTTTTCTTTTCTTTTCTTTATTCTATAATTTTGGCTTAAAACCGACATTTTATACACTATTTACACAATAATGCATGAATGCTAAAATGCCTAAATTAAACCTATTTACACGCATTTACTAGGAGTTTTAAGGACAAAATAATAGAAAAAAGATGACGAAACATAGATTCATCATCCCCCTATACTTGCCTTAGGTAGTCCCTAGCAAACACTTATGCAATAAGTGCAGAAAAAGAAAAATAAAAAAAAAAAGAAAAAGAAGAAATTGGATTTAGTTTAATTATCAAACTTGTCTTCACAAAATCAGAGTTTGGAGCTTAAGCCGGACCTTTGGAGTTTTAGTGCAGGCAGAACTTTAATGAGAACCGGATTTGAAATCCAACATTCCCTGAGAATCCCAAAACTCTGCCCAAGTCTCCTCAATAGCCAGGTCAGAAATATCTCAACTCATATGCAAACCCTTACAACTATGAATCTGACTCGTACAGTGTAAGTGATGGTGGCTCTCCTCAATTAGAATGACAAAGAGTGTGACTTCTCCAGTATGATAACCCAATGATTCCCCAATCCAATAACTCCTTCCTCGAGGACCGGGGTATTCCCTTCTAAGTTCAAGTGGCAGCCAACTCAAGAGGAGGGGGTGAAGAGAAGAATGGACGGTAGCCAGTGTAGCTACCTATCTTAGGATGCAAGACCAGTGTAGTCAAGTCATCCATCTGCAGGCTCATATGATATGACTTTGGAACTCAAGCTTGCTTATTGACTTTACAACATATGTACATACTTTGCAGGCATTTTATTTTTGTACGGGCATGTCTCTTTTTTTTCTCTTTTTTCCCCTTTTTTTGAAATACTATATACAACAGTATTTACATAAGGAGTTTTTCCTCTTGAGCTAGTAGACTATCCCTCTTTTGAAGCTTTATTGCAACCCACACTCTCTTGTCTTTAGAATTCCTCATCACTGGACAGGTTGGGGTGCACTTCCCTCCCTAGAGGAGGACAAATGTTTCCACTTGTGTGTGTCTCATACAGGCAAATCCAATCCCCTCACCACTCCAACTGAGTTGAGCCAAGTGAAAGGTGCAGGTGTCCAAGTTAGGTCATTATCAACAAGAGTCGTGTGTGTGCTCCGAAATACTCTACTTAGGCAGTCACGAATCCATTAAACTAAGTCTCTTGATCCTCAAAGAACTAAGTCAACTAGACCTGAAGTACCTCAAACCCAGTTCCTATAAGGTTCCTGTTATTAGGTAGATTTTACGGTCCAATCAAGCTCCAATCTCCGGATTTTATTTAGATTTGTTCAACTATCAAACTTAATCCGAAAAATGCTCATGATATGCAAATGATATGCAGAATGCAGAAAATATTTTTGTGATGCAATTTTCAAGATCTTGAATTTTTTATGGATTTTTGAAAAGATGATGATGCATATGCATTTTCAAAAAGTTTTTTTTCAAATGTTTTTTTGGATTTTAATTTTTGTAAATGTTTTTGGGATTTTTGAAAACAAAAAGTTTTTGGATAAAAATAGGGTAAAAATATTTACACGGGAGTGCTTCTTATATCTACAAGAAATGGATTTTAAGAATTTACAGGGATAAGTGGTCGATTTTATAGATATATATAATAAATGATTTTAGGTGTGATGTATATATTCCTCAAACTTATTTGAAAATCATTTTACAAATACTTTTTGAAGATTATAGTCCAAAATAATTTTTACAAATAATTTTACAAGCATGTACACACATTTGAAAATCATTTTGCAAAGGTTTTTCAAACAGTATAGATAGATTTTTCAAATATTTTTGCAACCATTTTTTAAACCATTTGCAAATTATTTTTCAAACATTTTTATTTCACACAAAGAAAATATTTTTTCAAACAAAAAATTTTTAAAAAGGTTGAAAACATGTAACAAAATGTTTTGAAAATAGTTTTCAAAAGATTTTTCACAAAGATTTTCAAACTATTTTTCAAACATTTTGTAAAAAACATTTTCACCTTATTTATTAATCAATACATACAAAAAGAATTTGAGGAATAATCAACAACTTTTTATTAGGATTTTTAATGAATTTTAAAGAATTATTAGCCATATTTATTAGGCAAATACGAAAGTATGAGTTACGTCTAAAGTATATACGTAGTATATACGACCCCCTATACTTAGCTTGAGCTATGTCCTCATAGATCAGAGAGAAAAGAGAAGACATAACTCGTACTGAGTGTAGGAAAATCTAAAGAATAAAAAAAGAAATGAATGAACGAATGAGAAGTTGACCGTCCCCCCTATACTTAGGATCAAATAATCCTAAATATAACAGACTGTACACAAAGCAGGGAGGGTCAAGGGTGGGAATGAACAGATCGTACATAGATTGTCTCCCCCTATACTTAGGGTAAGATATCCCTAAGTATAGACAAGAAGAGAAGACAATGGAGAGGATCAAAGAATCGAGAAACTCGGGTTGCACACCCCCTATACTTAGGACAAAGTACGTCCTACGTATAGAAGACTGACAACAAGGGGTGACACCTTTTTGGTAGAAAAAGAAGATAGAAAAGGAAAAGAAGAAAAGAAGAAAAGAAGAAAAGAGATGAAGATGGGAGAAAGATAGATCGTGAGAAGGTACATACCACTCCCCCTATACTTAGGGTAAAAGAAGCCCTAAGTATAGGCAACAACATGAGTGATGAAACAGAACGACGAATGAACACTCGGCTCGTCCACCCCCCTATACTTAGGACAAAGTACGTCCTAAGCAAGGCAAACACGAGAATGGGTGGATGAGCGAAACAGAAGATGGACAGAGATGAAACAAATGAATATACAACAGATATGGATGTACACATGATCAAGAAGGTAGAAAGCAAACCTTCTTGCGAGACCACTGAGGAATGGATCTGGTATGGTGCAGGTCGACATCGGGGTCCACAGTGGATGGAAGCCGATCAGGATCGACAGGGTGAAGATCCTCAGGGGCCCTAATGTGTGAAGGCACAGACGGGTGAGTGGAAGAAGTGTGGTCAGGTCTGGCCTTAGGAATCTCGCTAATATCAAAGTGGAATGGGACGAACTCATCATCATTGGAAGTAGTGTACTCAGTGTCGTCTTGCGAGGTCTCATCCAGGTCAAAACCGAAAGGCACGAACTCATCGGTGGAAGTAGTCGAACTCTGTTCGTCCTCTATAATCTCAACCTGATCATCTTTCTCATCAAAAGGCTCCAATTCCCGAATAAAAGCAATCAAATCAAATTCGGCCTTTGTCTCATTAGTATCTACTTGGACAGGAGCGGACTCATCAGTGGAAGTAGTCAAAACATGTCCATCCGGTATAATCTCCAACTCTGCGCTCCGCTCAATGGTGTTAATCGTGTAAATCCTGCGGATGTCATCAACACATCGCCAATCAAAAGAAGCGGAAACGCCAAGGTCTATGCTTTCCGAGCTTTCCTCCTTGGAGAGGAATTCTCGGGTCTCATCATCGGTCATAAAGAAAGTCTCTCTGATATCCTCATAAAGGTCATAGGCCTTAGGGTCAACCAAGATAGGTGTGGTCACATCAGGTGCAGGTCTCTGGTCAATGGTGGGTGCGGTGATCAACACGTCACTCACGTCAGCAGGACGGAAGCGAATCTCTCCTGATCCATAATCAATAACGACCCTCGCAGAGGCGAGGAATGGTCGTCCCAGGATGATTGAAGAATGCACCCCTGTGGAGGTCTCCATGGGCAACACGACAAAGTCAACATGGTAGCTCGTGCCCTGAATCGAGATGACAACATTTTCAAGGATACCCTTCAGCCTCTTTATTGATCCATCAGCAAACTGTACGATCATCCTGGTCTTCTTGAGAGGCCCTAAGTGAAGAGAATGTACCAGCGAGAAGGGTATGATACTAATCGAAGCACCGCCGTCTAGGAGAGTGTGATCATAAGTATGGTCAGAGATGGTGCAAGTGATGAAAGGTGTGGCAATGTTCCTCTTCCTAGGAATGGGACGGTGTGTGATGGCGTGGGAAGTGGCCATGGTCAAGATATGGCACTTTGATCTGCTCCTCCGCTTTCTCTACTTATGAGGAGCTGATAATTGGTTCATGGCCTGCTGAAGTGGGGCACACATGATCTCATGAATAGTGGCCACCACTTCGGGTCCAGTCAATATTTTTTGAATTTTTGTACCTCCTCCATACAAGGGAGGAAGTCAGAATCAGCATATACACGAAGCATTCAAAGAGCAGTCTGTACAGCGGCATCCTCGAGGTCGAAGGTGGGACAAGGTGTGAGAGGTTGTGTGGGTGAATGATCTGGCAAATGGTACCTCTCCTCACAGTCTGAATCAGCCAATGGTCTCCCAATATCTTTTTGTGTTTTTAATTTTTTCTCATTTTTTTGTGTTTTGGGTGTTGCAAGCTCTCATGGTAATCCTCAAATGATTCCAAATCACCAGATCGTAAAGCATCAATGTGGCTCTTATTCATGCAAGTGAGGTCGTCAATCCTCGAATTCATTTGCTCCAAGAATAGGGTCAAGGTCTCAAGTGTGGACATCGTGAGAGGTGACTCCAACAGGTCTGACTCGGGTGGATGTGAAGGTTGAAAATACGAAGGTGGTGGTGGATGTGAGTAGAAATCCTAGGTCTGATACTGTGGCTGAGGCGGGTATGTACAAAAATAAAAAAAAATAGGAGGAGGGTCCTCCTAATAAAAGGGAGGTGGACCGGCTGGAGTGAGTGAGGGATCCACAAAGTTCGGATAGAAAATGTTCCAGGGGTCCATCTCAAAAATAAAAGGAATGATCGGGAGAGCACGATGGTCAAATCAAGAGAGTGAAGAAGAAGGTGCAAATGCGCAGAGGCGATCTAGAACACACAAGCAATCACAAGCAAACTCACACAAAACAAACCCTCAATTCACCTACTCAACTCGGTAGAGACCGTAAAATAGCGGTCTTTTTATCTTGTCTGTTTTAGCGTTAGGTGAGAAGTCCAAAAGTTGCACAAACACTTAGGGGCTGAATGGGATTGAAGCACTATCCTTAGTGTGTGCGCGAGCAAGTAAAATGAAGACAATGAGGGGATCACTCACCCCAAGAAAATTTTCTTTTTGGTTGATTTTAGGGTCGAGTAATTTTAACAGCCCCATTTTTATTGAATAACACTTTTTTATTATTTTTAGTGAGAAATGCACAAACCTAATGAGGTGCCAATTTTACTTAGCTCCTAGATGATCAAAATCAGAGGTAGAGGAGCAGGAAAGCAATGCAAGCGGTAAAACAATGGTGTATGCTAAAGCGTAAATGCTCACCTTGCCTCCAGCACTCTATATGCAAGGATGCTCAGCAGAATTGAAACCTGTCTATATGCAAATGCAAAGGTGATGAAATCGCCCTAACTGTGAGAAGCTGCTATTAGCGTGAAGAACAAGTTCAAAATTTGACTAGGTCCAAACGCGGCTATAGGTACATGCAATGGTGATTAGTGTGTTTGGACCTACTCTATCGCCAAGCAACTCCTACGGCTAAGGGCTCAATCACATAAAAGAAATAAAAATAAAACTGGAAAACAAAGTAAAGAAAATGCGATGAAAAACTGACAAAAGCCGCGGTGAGCCCCCAAGTGTACAAACATTTGGAAATTAGGCCCGAATGTCCAGAGTTCGATGTACCTGTATTATTACAATAATATAGTCTCTCTCTCTCTCACTAAAGTTACAAAAATAAAAAAATACAAGAATAAAAGTGGAGCTAGGTCTTCAAAATTCCTCTAAGTCTCCTTCGGTGAAAGGCGAGGAAAGCGGCTTCACGTGGGTTCCCAGGCGCCTAGGGTAGAGAGCCTCCCTCGATCCGTGGTTCCTCGCATAAAGTCAACAAAAGAGAAGGTTAGACAGCTCAATAGATATAACAAAAATAAAGAAAATAAAATAAGCACAAAAAGCCGTGAAAATAGACAAATAATCACAAGCACAAACAAAAAACCGAACTACGCGTTGTTGCTCCCCAGCAATGGTGCCATTTGATAATCGAGGTTTTGTGAGGGTCTAAAGTAGTCCACACAAGGCGGGACCACAGTGTCGCTGAGCGACCGCTCACGAAACCTCAATAAGTCAACAATTAACCCACAACAGAAATCAAGCAATGAAAAGTGGTGTGGAGTTAAAATTTATTATAACTCTACAACAAAGATGTGTATAGATGCAAGTATGTGTAGAGGTCGAACACAGGGAGCAGACAGGTAGAACGGGGCAATAATGCACAAAATGTGTGACTGTGATCAATTTGCCTATATGTGCTATGTTTTTTTTGTGTGTTTTTAATTTTTAATTAATTAATTTATTTTTTTGATCTTATATTTTTGTACTTCGATTTTAATTTTCTGATTTTATATTTTCTTTTTATATTTTATATTTTGTATTTTCTTTTTCTTTTAATAAAGATACAATATATATAGGATATTTATACACTAGAGATAAGAGAGAGATGAAAATAGAGGAAAATACTCAAAATACAGGAAAAAAGTGTTTTTGTTATTTTTATATTTTTCTAATGCTTTTGTGATTTTTTCTAGATTTTTCCTATTTTTTGGTATTTTTGAAGATAAAATACCGAAAACAGTGAAAAAATGTTGCTGGCCAAGATTAAAATGAGGATGAAAAATAGTAAACAGTGACAAAAAGTCCCCAAATTAATTTTAGTTGAATGATAATAAATCTGAGAGAATAAGAAACTGAGATGGCATTTTAGAATTTTTGTATAATTTTTAAGATTTTTTGGAAGATTTTTGGGGTTTTATAATTTTTAGGAGTCTCCATTTGTATTTTTTAGTGGTTTTTTGAGTGGAGCTAATAGAGATGTAAACACACAAAATATAATTTTTTTTGGAATTTTTCAAAAATGTTTTATAAATTTTATGTATTTTCTAATGCAAATAGTGATGAAAATGCCTGTTTTTGAATTTTTATAAATACGAAAATGCAATAAAAATGCAAAATAAAAATATGGCGTGAAACAGTAATGCAACAGGAACTTACTGTAATTTTTGTGGATTTTTGGTTATTTATAGATGCATGCAATAAATAGAGGAAGCAAAAAGAAAATACATGCTGGTAGGGGCTTTTCTGTAATTAACAAAACATCCAGGGGTCTCAACGCAATTTTCCCAAAGTATTATAAGGCAATTAAAAACTTTCTGGGTCAATCACAAATACTCAAAGCCGTAAGGTTCTTCCTACAATATGTCCCATCCTGCACGTGACGCGCACATGCCTAGCGGAGACCTAATTGAGATTAACAAAAAACTCAAGGGGTGGATTTGCAAAAAATGTCCGAAAGTTTATAACTCCAGATAAAATTTTTCGGACAAAACATAAATACAAAATGTCCTAGGGTACCCCCGCAAAATTCCCGGACCTTACGCGCACAGGCACATGAGGTGACGTGGCGGAGGACCGATATGTAATATTACAAAACCTTGGGGGTCACAGTGAAAATATTACAAAAATAAATAAAAGGCAGATGAATGTTTAAGTACTGTTTATTAAATATAAAAATTGATTGGGTGAGGTTGCAAAATACCCAATCCAATGCACGATCGGACGTCTGAAGATCTGCCACTTACGCCACGTCTCACGATCGTGACGGCTGATGACGATTCGCACCCAACAGCTCCGATTAGAAGGACGATGGAGATCTGACGATGCTGGGCTGCGAGATCGGACGGCTGATGCTTGCCTCCAAGATCAGGCCCGATCCGACGACCAGAAGATGATGACAAAGAACAGGAAGAACCCGTGGCTGGGCGAGCTTCCCCGACCTCCGCCTCCCTCCTCCGGCACTCCTTCGAGCTTCAAAATGGCCTGGGTTGTTCCTGGAGGAATCCTTTATGTGCCTGGGGCTCCAAAAAGGTGTGGTCCGCACCAGAGCTCGCCGAAGGAGAAGGAGGAGGAAGGGACCTCCAGGTACCCCGACGAGTTCCCAAAATTGCACCCACGTGCACTTGAAGGCCCGAGACCTGCAAAAAGGGTTACGAGGGTGCGCGGGCAAATTGCCTCACACCTCCAGGCGGTGAAATATGGTGGGAATCGCGGAATGAAGGCTCGTCGGGGCTCGCTCTGGCGAGTGGTTGAGTGGGGCGATTTAGAGGACGAAGAATGAAGATAACGATGGGGATATAATCCTGAGGGTACTGCAAGTAAGGGAAATGCGAGAAAAATCGAAATAGAACAGACGTCGAGGGTGTATAACCCAAGATAGTACCTCACGGCGGCTCGCCGTCGGAGATGGTGGAACCGGCCCTCAAGGGCTCGCCACCGCACCTAGCTTGGCCAGAGGAGAAGCTGTCACCTTCTCCGGTTCAGGGCGCAAGGAAAAGGGGGCAAACAAGTCAAAAATCAGGTTCAAGGAGCCATGGAAGTGACGGGTGGTTTTTGAAGATGTGGTGAGGCGGCTCGAAGATCGAGGCGCACGAGGCATTGTAATGATCCAAAGCCCAAGACGAACGTTGGGCGTGAATCATGGGTATTCGAGCAACAAAATTGCTGAAGGCATCGACATGAGAAGAGGGAAGGAACGACCTCCAAAAATCTGTGAAATCGAGGAAAAAAGGCTCGTTCTGACAAGGGCACGGGCAGGGGTCAGAGAGTTGACCCGAGGTCAACTCTCCAGCCCACCTGGTTGGTCCACGTGGACCAACCAGGAAAAAGCCTGGAAATAAAACTTTATAAAATCATTTTAAAATAATAAATGATTTTGTTAATTTTTGGATATTAAATAAAAAATATTTATTATTTTTTTAAATTTTTTTATGGTGATTTTTATTTTTTTAAGGTATAAAATTATAAGTTACCTTTTTAAGCTTGTATAGGTATATATATATATATTTTAATGATTTATTTTTATTTTGTGTATTTAATTAATTTATTTTTGTTTATCATTTTTTTTATATTTATAAGGTATTTTTATACACTTAAATATATTTTTATTTTATTTTTCTGAAGTGTTTTATACACTTAATAAAATAAAAGTGTGAATTATGCAGGTATGTATACATGTATTATACCAATGTATGTTCTATATAAGTATTTTACTTTATGTTTCTTTTTTGTTTTTATTCTAATTTTAATACAAAAATATATTATAAATAATATTTACAAAATTATAAAAATATAAAATTATGAAAATAAAGAATAATAAATAAATTGAATATTTTAATCTGTACAAGTATACAATAGGGGTCCAAAACTAAACTTACAAACCGTAGCTCTGCCAAATGCGAAACCACTGCCATTAAATAGCTTTTTTCTAAATTATATACAATTAAAAGTTGACACATTTCGAGTTTTTATTAGGGAGATACAGGTCTGGGAAGTTGGGATTCTGGATTTTTATTCAGATCATAACTTTTTATCTATACATTATTTTTTAGGAAACTAATTTTGTATTTTTCTTTATTTTATTATCTACAACTTTCATATACGAAGTTTCTTTATTTGAGGTATAAAAAGTGAAACCAAAAATAGGTCCAAAATGGATAAAGAATGGATAAAATAAAAGGAAATTTTATTGTATTTTTGCCCTTATCTCCCCCTACTTTATTCCTTGTCGACCTAGTCATCGAGATGCCTAGGTCTCAGGGTTTTGGGTCATAAAATATTTATAATATTTTATTCTTTTTCTTTTCTTTTATTTATTCTATAATTTTAGCTTAAAAAATCGCATTTTATACACTATTTACACAATAATGCATGAGTGCTAAAATGCCTAAATTAAGCCTATTTACATGCACTTACTAGGATTTTAAGGCCAAAATGATAGAATAAAGATGATGAAACATAGATTCATCAATTATGTACATGTTTTTATATAAGTTTATAAAGAATTAATACATGTATGTACAAAATTTTTATATTTGCATAATTGTTGCAAGGATAATGTCCACTAAGGTTTCAAAATAATTTGAAAACGTTTTTACAAACATTTTTCATATATTTTGAAAACTTATTTTGGAAATAAGTTTCTAAAGAGTTTTTTTAAAAATGATTTTACAAAGAATTTTCACAGACTTTTTACAAACATTTACAAAGGATTATTTTTCAAATAAATTGAAAATATTTTACAAATATTTTCCAACGTTTTTCAAAAGATTTTTCAAAAGATTTTTCAAAACATTTTACAACCATTTTTTAATATCATGTGCAAAATAGTTTGAAACCATTTTTACAAACATCTTTCAATATATATATATATATATTTACATGATTTATCTGTACATTTTATTTATTCGTATACCCTTACTCAATGCAGTATAGTAGCCACATTATTTAAAATACAAAAAGTAAGAGCTATGACTAATGTATATTAACCATATATACATCACCTATAATTATCTCACACTATGTCCTCATAGTGATCAAAGAGCAATAAAGGAAGACATAGCTCATGCGAAGTATAGAAAAGTCTATATTACAATGACTCAAAAGGAATAGGAAATCAATCGTTCCCCTATATTTAGAATCAACTAATCTTAAGTAAAGCAGATTGTAAGCAGATTGTACACAAAGTAGTGTATCGAGGATTAAAATTCACAAAATAATCAACAACTCGACTTGTCTCTGAAGGTTATGGGAAAAATCTTTAGCGCATCACGGAAGCATGAAGATTGCACCATATACGATCGGAGTGACTAGTCGCATTAGTTGCTCGAGGCAAAAGAACTTAAAATTTTTAAAGCGATGAAACCACATCATCCAAGAACACTTCTTAGATCATTTCATCTAAACCACAAAGTAGATATCGTAATACCTCTTGAAGCATGGTTGCGATCGAAGTCTCCAAATGAAGAGACCACCTGTCTCAATTCCGACCCGACAAAGGAGACACTTGCGAGCGTGATGATGAAATGTATCCTTCTTGCAATTCGAGATGTTGATCCAAATGATGGATCATCTGATTTAGTTACACAAAATCTGAGGTCTTCTTTGCATATTGGAGGCATCGAGGAGGTCGAAGATCCACAAGCAGTCAAAGCGGCAACACAATGGCATAGCAATAACGTCGATTCTTTCTAGGTTACAAAGTAGACATTCACTTTAGAGAGAGAGGGGACGTGTATTATGATGAGAAGGAGAGATAACTTGTGAATTCTACGTCATAAAAGAAGAGCTAGGGTTGCCTCTTCTTTTATAATATTTTGGGAGTCCATGGATCTCAATCCATGGACAACACAAATCCAATGGTTAAAATTTATTCACGTTTCTTTCAATGGCCATGAATTTTTGTTGTCAAAAATATAACAACAATTAATTTAATGAAATCAATATATTGTATAATTACCATTATTAATCAATATAATTAAATCAATCATCATAGGAGAAATATGAAGGAGGCAAGCCTCTTTCCAATAAGGGGGTGGACAACCCTACATGAAATACGACAATGGTGGGCATCCACCCTCCTAATTGGGAAGGATGCTTCCTTCTCATTTTTCATGAGATAATGAATCCCATGATTTTCTCCATAATTTACAATAACATTCGTTGTAAAATTATTCACACAAATAATTCATAACCATTTTGTGAATATTGCATTCATGCCATTGAAATTTGTGAATCATATTCACAACCCAAGATAAAATGTAAATTGCATTTTCAATTATTTGTCCAATGTGAATCCAATTCACATCAACATTTATATTTTCAATGTTATTTACAAATCTCTCTCTCTTATATATTATAAATTACATTTATAATATTTATGGTTAATATGGATAATACTATCCACAATATTCATATCCATAGTAATTAAATCATATAATCGTATTGAATCAATATGCTCTTGCATCTAAATAATATAAATCAAATTCACAGTATTCATGATAATTAAATCTTATTTAATCACACATTTCTCAATGCTTGGATATACATTACATCAATGGAATTATTCTTGAACTCTTTCAAAAGTATTGTGTTTTCTCGAGGGATACTAGGACATAAGGATATGGCGATTATACGTTCCACGTATCGTGACTTGAATGTTGAGATCACATCTCCAATCCAAATCTCGGGGACCTCTCATAGATGCTTGATTAAATCAAGGTCATAGATCTAATCTTCTAATTGTATCTGAATCACATTTAGATCAATGTCCATCATTTGGACTAGGATCACATCACTTCTCTATTGAGAGGAGTCACTAAGATCCAGACCTCTTTCATCACTCCCTCGGAATGGCAGCATCATGGTTATACAATCATTTATGATCACATCACCATCATGTATTCCTGATACATGTACATCTTGCACTGTATAACCTAGAATAGATCCGAAGATATATATCAATTTTAAACTGTCATCTTCAGAGTTTTATCATAATGTTCTCATTTGATCATTGGGAGTTGGCATCGATCATATACTTTCCAAAAGCATATATCATACATAGGTGTTTGATGAATCTGCATTTCATTATCTTTATTTATTTATTTTAGCTTAAAATCCCTTATAAAATACCTGTATATAATACTAAATCCATATTCTTACTAAGTTACATATGTGTGTAAATATTGTACATATATTATTACTTTAACCTAAAATAAAGAAATAAAGAAATAAAGGAAAAATAAAGAAAATAAAAAGATTGTATATATGGAGTAGATACAGGCTGACCCGAACCCCGAGAGAAGGTCAAGACTTGACCTGATCAACAAGTAATAAAGTAGGGAGAGATAGGATCATTAATTAAAAAATCCAAAAAAATATTTTGTAAATACTTTTCTGTGTATAATTGTATAGAACTTACATTATTTTATTTGTCCATAACCTTAAATTAAATACTTTTCCAAACAAAAATTGTAAATAAAAATTTTCCTAAATAATAAATATTTGTAAAATAAAATCATGTACAGAATAAAAGTAACCACACTCGGAAAAAGTCGTAAAGCGATAATTGAAAGATCACCTCCGATTCCATATGAAATCAACTTGAATCAAACTCATTTCCATTGTATTCTAAATTAAATTTTCCTTTAAATAATAATGGTTTCATAATTTTTGGAGTTACAGTTTGAAAGACGGTTTTCTAGGTGGTTTTTTGCAATTTTACCATTTATTTATTTTATATATCTGTATTTATTTGTAAATAATTGTAAATATTTCTTTGATTAATATTTAAAATAAAAATAAAAAATAATTTTTTAAAGACATAAAATGACATAATTTCCTTATTGAACTATGTATATAATGTGCCATATGTATACAATATTTGTATATATTTAATTTCCTTAAATAACCCTCATTAAAAAATAAGCAATTAACATTCATTATTTAATTTAATAAAGTGATTAAAATAAATAAATACTTACTTATTTAGATAATGTGAATAATTTTTTCCACCATCATCCTCCTCCCTTCTTTTCCTCTCCATTCAAATTTTGAAAAATCAAATTCAATTTTTTCCTCTATTTATTTGTCTCCTCCTCCCTCATTCCAACTCGATCAATCTTTGGTGAGAGGAGCCTATTCTCCATGAGTATTCTTGTTGTAGAGGTGTCTATATTTTGAGACGTCCGGTGACAACGAGTCGGTCCTCGTCGAGGCCATCACGACTTCCATCCTCTCTTACAGTGAGATCCATTTTATTTCTCATTTTTATCTAGATTAATCATAGTGTAATTTGTTATTTTAATTTCAAAGTCATTTCATTGTTAAATTTTTAATCATATTTACAATTAATCTTTCATCATTACGATCTGATCCGAATCTGATCATCCATTCCATTTTCCGATTCACCATCACTTCACGTTCTAACTCACGTGGTCTTTCATCTCCAACAACATATGGTGGCCGGAGCATCGGTTCCAATCCACCACCTATGTCAGAACCTCCTCATCTACTGACCTCTATTTGATTTTTGGACCGAGCCGTCAATCTCGAGTCGTTATCTTTTGATTTTATTTCAGGTACATGGAATTACAAAAAAAGGGGGCAAGGAAAAAAGGTTGTTGTTAAAAAAATTAACAAAAAATAATAAAAAAGAGGCAGTATGCGCCACCCTTTCTAGCCGCCGGCGTTGCCCACCGCCCTGCTCTTGGAGAATGCGCAGTGTCGTTGCAACCTTAAAAAATCCCTCAACAAAAATTTATTCAAAACTCAAGCAAAAATTAATAAAGAGAATGTAGCAAGAAAAAATTGATATTTAATTTACATGTATAGTTAACAAGATCGAACTCGGAGAGGCTACAAAAATCCCGAGGGTTATTCTATGTAATGAAAAATCAATGAAAAGAATAACGGAATGTCTTTGCACACTATCCTCAAACTTTTTGTGTTTTTAAATTTTGTATTTTTTTGGAATTTTAAAATTTTTATTTAGTTTTAATATTTAATATTTTTTATGATTTTAAATGTTACAAAAGATTTTTTTATTTATTAAAAACAACAGAATTTTTTAAAAATAAATAAGACAAGCACACTCAACCAATCTTTTTGTATTTTTCCCACATATCAAAAATAGATAGAAAAATAAACTAAAATTATTTTTGGATACTTAAAAGTTTTTAATGTTTTTGTTATTTTTCTAGAATTTTTCACAATTTTTAAAGCCTTTTACATAAATCTAAAATAGAAAATAAAATGATAGAAAATAAATAGAATGTTTTTGGATTTCTAAAATATTAAATAGAATCCAAATTATGTGAAATATATACAGAAAGAAAGAGCAATTTTTATATTTTCCTAAGAGGGTTTTTATGATTTTTTTTGGATTTTTGAAAGAATTTTTATGAACTTTTAATGATTTCGATTGTTTTATGATTTTTAATATGTGGCATGAGGAGCAGCTCTGATGCTCTACAGATCGGATCGGATGGTGGGGATTGGCTCTGGAATGGAGGGTGTCGATTAGATCTGGAAGGTAGATCTCGCAGCTCAGATTTAGGGTAAAATGGATGACTTAGATCTAAATTGGTGCTCCATTCTTGATCGTGCGGCTACAAGACGGTCTGGATGAACTAGGAAGAGGGTCTTCCCCGACGAGCTTGATATGGCTGGATCTCCCTCTTCTGAGCTCTACTACTCGTCAAATCGGTCTTAAATCAAACCTCCTTGGATTCCGCGTCTGGTGTGCAACTTGAATCATTGTGAAATCACCATATCATAGATCTAGAAGGTGAAGAACTATGCTGCTCCAGAAACTTGCTCTAGACTTGATTTCTGATATTTACGTTCTCCCTCAAGCTCCTTCGACTTGCAAATGATTACTTATGCTTAGAGAGAGATCCGACCAAAGGATTAGGTCCAATGTTTTGGAGAAGATGAAGGGGTGAGGAATTCCAGCGATGGTGATCAGAAAGGAAGTCAATCTTTAGATCTTGAAGGATCTGAGGGTGGTCAGAAGGTGGAAGATCTGGAGAAAGGCAAAG
This sequence comes from Ottelia alismoides, assembly GCA_037367405.1. NCBI lineage: Eukaryota > Viridiplantae > Streptophyta > Magnoliopsida > Alismatales > Hydrocharitaceae > Ottelia > Ottelia alismoides. The sequence goes on from JAZKJV010011308.1 coordinate 909,060, forward strand.
TGGATATGTTGGTCGAGTCAGAGATGACTGAACGTGACTAGAGCTCCTCCGATCAAAGCAAACAAGAAGAACTAAATCAAAGATAAACTACCTAGGTTACCTACGGAGAAAATAGAATGGTGGAATCACCTCGATCTACAGTTGAAGGCAGAGGGGCAGAATGTGCGGTGGAGAACTACGACGACGTGGTTGAATCGTGACCTAGGTCACCGAACTCACACTCTAGATCGAGGATATGCTCCTCTGTCACAAGAGCATAAACCCTGTCACTCGTTTGCAGGTGATCTTGGACTAAAATCGGATTAAACCCTCACCAGAGGTGGAAGGGTATTATTTATATATCCATGTCCAGCATAGGTTTGAATTCAAAATGTGTGTAAATTAAGGAGTGGTGGATATGAGGTGCTGGCGAGTGAGAGGAATGATTGAGTGAAAAGATCGGAGAAGGAAGCATGGGTAGTTAGTGATTAGTACGCATGGGAAACAGGGGCGAAGGAATGATGGATAAGAGATGAGCAGAAGTTAGGTGTAGACTGAGCAGTTGACTCGAGTCAACAAACCCGGGCCAACCAGTAAGAATGCGTGGGGTTAACGGACAAAATACACTAGACGACAAAAAATCAATCAAATGTTAAATAAATCAATTAAAAATAAAAAATGAAATTATTTAATTAAATAATGTAAATAAAAAATGTTAAGAATAAATTAAAGTTAATTTTAGTGATTTTTATTTAATTAAATAATATATATACAAGGGTTAAAATAAATACATTGCGTAATTTATAGGTATGTACACCTATATATATAAAACTTTGATTTTTAAATAATTATTTCTACAAATATATACATAATTTAATATTTTATTTATTTATAATATTTTACAAGGGTTTTAATGTTAGTTTTATTTGATTTTTTGGAATTAATTTATTAGGTTAATTAAATATGTATAAGTACAATATATACATGGTTATACATATAAAATATATACATGATTTTTTTGTTTATAATTGATTTTGTGATTTTTATTTGTATTTTATACGAGTTAACTACAATATTCACAATTAACTAAACATATAATATTCAAAAATATGCACAAGAAAATAAATAATTAAATAATATACATAGTGTATAAAGGTATAATGTACAATAGTACCCCAATTAGACACATTTCACACCTTAACTCTGATTTTTATGAAATTGCCTTGATTTCAAAGATAATTCAATTTGGAGAGCAATGAAAGTGAGTTCGATAAATTTGGAGTTCGCGTGGAGCATATATTTATTTTGAAAGTTTGTTCATTGTGGCTTTTGGGAGTGATGTAATTTACCCAACATATACAAATTTTTATAGCAATTATTTTTATTATTTACAAAAAAATTTTATTCACAAATTTTATAAGAATTAATTTTTGTTTACAAAGAATCTGGTGATGAATGAATTAATTGAAAGAATGTGAGTTATAGACAATAATGTACATATGGTGAATATATATAGGTGACAATGAATTTTCTGGATTTTAGGCCTTATCTCCGCCTACTTTATTCCTTGTCGACCAGGTCCAGTCTTGACCTTCTCTCAGGGTCTGATTCAGCATGTATCTATTGCATATATATAGACTTTTATTTATTTATTTTCCCTTTATTTACTTCTTTCTTTCTTTATTTATTTTAGATTAAAATGTAATAAATACTTGCATAAGAGTTAGAGTTAGTAAAAGAATGAAATTAGTGATATTTACATGTATTTTATAAGGGATTTTAAGCTAAAATAAATGAATAAAGATGATGAAATGCAGATTCACCATCCCCCTATGCTTTACCTTTGCTAGTCCTTTAGCAGACACTTATTTGAAAAAATAAGTGAGTAAAAAAAGAAGATAATAAAGTAAAAATAAAGAATTTAGAATAAATTTTGGCATTAAACTTATCGTCATAAAATTGTAGTATGGAGATCGATCAAACCTTTGGATTATTAGTTTGACGGAACCTTATTGGTAAATGGATTTAAAACCTAACATCCCTCAAGTTCCACAATAATCCTATTCAATTCGCCTCAACAGTCAGGTCAGAACAAGTCTACATACAAAAATTATAATGACTACGAATCTTTACTTATATGGTGTAAGTGAAGTATATCTCCTCACCTCAAAAGTGGTAAAGAAACATCCTCCCTCAACTAGGTAACTCTAGTCCCCCGGTCTAGCAACTCTTTCCTCGAGGAGTGGCGTATTCCCTTATAATTTCAAGTGCAACTGGCTTAAGAAGAGGGGGAAATAAGAGAATGGATGGTGGCCAGTGTAGCTACTTATCCTTGGATGCATGACCAATGTTGCCATATTATCCAACTGCAAGCTCCTATGAGATGAGACAATGAATCACATAAGATTTGCTTATTCAACTATATACATTCCGTCAGGCATTTTATTTTCAATCAGGCCTGTCCCCTTTTTTGGATTTTTTGATTTTTTGATATATAAACAATGTGCAACATGTACAAAAGGAGTTTTTCTTCTTGAGCCAGTAGATTATCCCTCTTTTGAAGCATTATTGCAACCCCACGACATTCTATCATTAGACCTTAATGCTACTAGATTAGGTTGAGATGCACTACCCTCCCTAGAGGAAGACGGATGATTCCACTAGTTGTTACACACCCGTGTGCTACCCAAAGGATTCTGCCCCCTCACCCTCCTCCTCCATGAAGAGCTACGTGTAGAGTGCTTGTCCAAGTTAAGCCATTGTCTAGAAGAATCATGCATGTATTGTTAAATATTCTACTTAGATTAATCAAGATGACATGTGAACATAGTCTTGTGGACTCAAAGAATTAAGTCACTAGGACCCGAAAAGTCTCAACTCTAGTTCCTATAAGTTTCCTCTGAAATTAAGTGGATTAAGGTCTAACTAAACTCCATTCTTCAATTTTATTCCAGACTAGGTCAAATGTTAATACAATTCTGAAAAATGCACATACAAATGTAAGAAGTATATACAAAACACAAATATACACATAAATAAAAGGGAAATCTTTTTGAAAAAATTTCAAAGATATATGCAAATTTTTATGGATTTTATGCATTTTTTTCAAAGAAAGAACCAGGATTAGTAAAATGAATATATACAACTATACATAAGGTTATACACAGTTTATACAAGATTTTACAAGAGGATTTTATAAACAAGTTTTTATATACAAGTTTTATATACAATTTTTATAAAAGAATTTTATATACAATAAAGAATTTTATTTACAAGAGGATGAATGATTAAGGGTTCTATCCACATGTGGATTTTATGAATATATATAAATCCCATATTTTATAAATATAATAGCCATATTATAAATAAAAGTACGAGTTATGGCTAACGTATATATACAATATATACGAAACCCACTATACTTAGCTCGAACTATGTCTTCATAGTGATCAAAGAGCTACAAAGGAAGACATAACTTGTGCTATGTATAGAAAAGTGAAAAGAATCCTATACAACGACGACTCAAAGAATAGATGAAATGAATAGAATTTGATGATCCCCCTATACTTAGGATTAAGTAATGCTAAGTATAAAAGACTATACAAACAGGAAACATCGAGGAAGAGAATGGACAAACTCAACGAATTTACTCTTCCTCCCCTATACTTAGGGTAAAAGATCCATAAGTATGGAAAAAGAATATCAACAAGTTGAAGGACAAGCAAGAGATCGGAATAAATAAAAGAAAATAAAAACACAAAAAAGATGGTATAAACAACAACACTCCCACTATAGTTATGGTAAGGGATCCCTAAGTATAAGCAACAACAAGAGTGATAAAACAAGACAAATATGATCAAGTCAAATCATTCACCTCCCCTATACATAGGATAGAGTTACAACCTAAGTATAGCACACACACAAAAAAGAGGTGAACGATAAAAATGGAAGAAGAAAGAATAAAATGAATGGATAAATACAAGAGATAGTCAGCTCATGTATCAGTCGTAGATGATGTCAAAAAGCCATCGTTTGATACCACAGATATAGAATAAACCACTGACATGAATGTATCATGATCTAGATATGGCTTCAGCAACTGTCTATTCACAACAAATGGTTATACGTCAGATGACAACCCAGATATGACGATACTACCATTGTCATGCACAACTTTCACAATGAACGATCCTGACCATTTGCTTTTTAATTTTCATGGAAACAACTTCAACTTAGCATCAAACAAGCATACTTTCTGATCAGGGGAGAGAGTTTTCGTTCTAATGTGTCTATCATGCCAACACTCGACTTTCTCCTTATACATAAGTGAGTTGTGGTATGCAAAATCTCAGAATTATAGCAATTTATTCAGATCTATCTTCCTATTCTTTCCAGCTTTCTCATAATCTAAATTACATACACGGAGTCACCATAATGATTTGTGAATTAATTCCACTGGCATGTGGCAAGGTTTTCCATACACCAATTTGTAGGGAGACATACCCAATGGAGACTTGTATGCCATCCGATAAGCCAAGAGAATTTAGTCAAGCATCTAGGACTAGTTCTTCCTATCTGATGTACAAGTTTTTGCAATATAGTCTTGATCTCCCTATTTGAAATCTCAGCCAAGCCATTAGTCTGTGGGTGGTAAGGAGACACTACTCTATGCTTAATGGCATACTCCTTCACAAGCTTTTTTACTTCTATGTTAATGAAATGGCTTCCCCCATCTAAAATGAGTATCTTGGTAATCCCGAACCGCGCAATAATATGGTCCTTGAGAAAGGAACGTACCATATGACTATCAGCGGCTTAGGTGGGGATAGCCTTCACCCAAAGACTAACATAATCCACGACAAGCACGATGTACTGATATCCCTGACTAACAAGAAATGGGTCCATGAAGTCTATGCCCCAAGCAACAAAAACATTGGAAATCTGGATATATCTTAGGGGCATGGTGTCTTTGGAACCAATGGTTCCTCCGATCTTCTGACAGTCAGTACGACCTCAAACATACTATGTAACATCCTTAAATAATGTTGGCCACCATAGGCCACTCTGTAAAATATTTGCTGCCATGCACTTCCCTGAATGATGCCCACCAGACTCTAATATGTGACAGTGCTCAAGTGTGCTGATGTATTCCTCCTGAGGAATGCATCTTCTCCAAATACAATCTATACCCTCACGAAACAGGTACGGATCCTCTCATTGGTAAAAATGTATCTCTGACAGTAATATGTCTACCTTATGCTTCAATCAATCTTGTGGAACATTCTTGGAGACAAGATAGTTCACAATATCAGTATACCATGGGAGTGAGTTCACAGACAAAATGGTCTCATCTGGAAAGGTCTCCAAAATAGGGATCATACTCTGCTCAAAAGTCTTTGCATCTGTAATGTAGGAAAGGTAATCTACCACAACATTCTTTACTCTAGGTTTTATCTCAAATCTCTAAATCAAACTCTAGGAGTAAAAGGATCCATATGATAAGGTGTGGTTTTGCATCCTTCTTTGTGTGTTAGTACCGTATGGTAGTGTGATCCGTGTACACAATAACATGCGAACCAAGGAGGTAAGATATGGACTTATCTAATCCAAACACAACTGCTAACATCTCCTTCTCTGTGACTGTGTAATTACAATGTGCATCATCTAGTCTTGCTAGCGTAGTGTATCGCAAAAGGAAATCCATTCCTTCTCTTTCCTAAAACAACTCCAACTGCAAAATCTGACGCGTCCGTCATGATCTCAAAGGGAAGAGACCAATCAGGTGGTTGTAGGACATGAGCACTAGTAACCATGTTTTTCATTTGATGAAATGCATGAAGGACTTTCTCATCAACAACAAACTCACTCTCCTTACATAGAAGCTCAGTTAAAGGTCTGACAATCTTATTGAAGTCATTAATGACTCGCCTATAAAATCCAACATGTCCTAGAAATGACCTCAACTACTTCAAATTCTGTCGTGACTCTAGCTTGGATATCACAATGATCATAGCCAAATCAACCTCCATATCATATTTGGAGATGACATGGCCCAATATAATCCCATTAGTCACCATAAAGTGACTCTTCTACTACGAGAGCACTAGGTTTACTTCGCAGCAACATTAAAGGACTCAGTCTAAATGAGCAAGACATATGTCAAAATTATCCTTGTAGAACGATAAATCGTCCATGAAGACCCCTAGGAAACTACTCACCATGTAGGCAAAAACGACCAACATACACCTTTGGAATGTAGAGGGAGCATTACACAATCCAAAGGGCATCCGTCTAACGGTGTAGGTGCCAAACGCATAAGTGAAAGTAGTTGTCTCATGATCCTCAAGAGCGACAACAACCTAGTTACATTTGAGTACCCATCTAAGAAACAAAAGAACTCTTTCCCTACTAACCTCTCAATAATCTGATCAATAAAGGGCAGTAGAAAGTGATCCTTTCTTGGTAGCTTAATTTATATATCGGTAATCTACACAAACACACCATGAAGTAGGTAAACAGGTCAGAATATCCTCACCATGATCAATATTCACAATAGTAATATCATATTTCTTCGGGATGACACGTAAATGACTGATCCACTCGGAATCTGAAATGAGATAAATAAAGCCAACATCACACCCTTTCCTGATATCTATCATGATAACCTCCCTTAGATTCATATTAAGACGATGCTGGCACTCACGGAAGGGTTTACAATCATCTTCTAAGTAGATATGATGCAAGAACAAATCTATACTAATCCCGAAGAGATATGAAATATTCCGTCCAATGCCCTTGCGGTTTCTCTCAAGAACCTCTAGCATGCGAGATTCTTATTTATTGGTCAACTACAAGTTGAGGATGACCAAAAACATTTGGGGGGGACCCGCAAGGAAGGCGTACTTCAACGTTGATGGTAAAGCCTTGAGCTCAGGTGGGGTCTGAATTGGCTCTATGATAACCTTTGTAACTTCACTAACAGAAGGTATATGTTATGTACTCTATGAACTATCCACCATGGCTTCTGTCGGCTCAGCAAGTAAAACCTCAGAAAGATCTGCAACAAATGATCTATGCTCAGAAAGGGATGGTTCATCAGGCTGTTCATAATCCTCAACACCAAAGGGCTCAGATATTTCAGCAATAATCTCAAAAAGATATCTCTCATCAGTGCATATCTCAAAAAACTCAACAAGTGGCTCATATATCTCAGTAGGATGTATATCAGCAAAAAATCTTAGAATGATGAGTCAAAGGAATATCAGAATGTACCTCCAATCTCTTAGACTAATCCTCAGAAATTAGCTCAAACTGCCCATCAAAAAACAACTCAGACGGATCAACAAGGGAGCTCATGCCGACTATGCTTTCCAGAAGGTCCTTCTGAGAAAGAAACTCCTAGGTATCCGTGAAATCAGTAAACATATCTGTCTCTCTAAACTCGGCAAGAAAATCACAGTCCTTAGGGTCTAGTGTAACTAGATCTGTACAACTGGTGGCGATGATGGTCTATGATCGGGGATCGTCTCAATTTTCACCTTCTCACTATGAGAGTGAAAGAGATCTCTCAAGTACCGTAATAAACTACTACTTCTACTGTTCATAGGAACGACTAACCTAGTATGGTAAGGGTATGGAGTAATGGTGCATGTGTGTCCATATCAATGACAACAAAATCAATAGGGAATTTCATTCCCCACACCAATACAATAACATCCTCTAAAATGTCCCTCGGCCTCTTGATCGATCCATCAGCAAACTGAAGGATCATCCTTGGTTATCTAAGATGTCCTAATTCAAACTTAGTAGAGAGGATGGCATGAGATTAATGAAGGACTGCTATCGAGAAGAGTGCAATCAAATTCATGATCAAATATGTGGCAACGGATGTGAGGTGCTCCCTTATCTTTCTTTTTGGGCAGAAGGTTGCTGATGGCATGAAACGTGGCCATGGTCAAGATGTGCTTTTCTATCTTCTTTCACCTGTTCTGTTTTGTTTGATGTTTTTGAATACATGCTTCTTTCATTCCCGCTTTAACTGCAGGCATGTACTCCATGGCCTTAAGGAGTGGCATCTCTAAAAAGATGTTTTGTAAGATATCTACCACTCTTGGATTAGATAGGCTTGTTTTTAATTTTTGGATTTTTTTAATTTTATTCAATGCAGAAGGAAATGACACAGAATCAACAGAAACATTCAAATGCCCATTTCGAATATTCAAAATAGAATCCTCATGTACATTTGGACAACCAGAATTAGTCTATATAGTGTTATCCAAAATAGTGGTAGAAGAAACAAAATCAAAAATAGGACGGGTTGTTGTTGCTGGTGGAGGAGAAGAATCCATGATCGGTGTGTTCTCCCTCTCTGTTGATTGTGATTTGTATCTATCTGTAGAAGGTGAAGGTGATGGTAGTGGTGACGACGAAGATGGTGAAACTCCATGCTTCAGTGCTGCTACACTAGATCTATGTACTGTTGGTAAAGAATATAATGTGGAAGGTGAACCTCTTTCAGTGGCTCGATCTCCCACTCCCAATGACTATGAAGGTGGTTGTAATCTCCTACTATTCTTGAGATGAATGATGTCATATAAACATGTAAAATCAAGGGTCATACCTATCTCGGGTGTGGATGGATCATGGGCTACCTACTCCTTGCATCTCAAGTTGTTGGGATTGGCTTCGAGTTGTTCTGGGATCATCGTCTTTGTGGTGGTTAGGTCGTCAAGCCTCTGAGTAAGATCATTCATGTTCTTCATCAACAATGCTAACTAATCAAGTGATGAATTCACCAAAGGTGCCTCGGGATCCTATTGACATGATGTCACTGAGACTGGTAGTGAGGAGGCTATTGGTATCCATACTATTGGTAATGAGGAAGAGGATGTGAGTATTGTAAAAATTATGCGGACTGTTGGTGGTTGTAAGAATGTGGAAAATACCCAGACTGCATCTACTGCTGGCAATTCTCTAGTTCTAGAAGTGAGGTGGAGACTGAAAGTGAGGCTGGAACTGTTGGTGTTGGTACTGTTGTTGCTTGCCTCCCTGAAACTGGTGGGCGGGTCTCTGACCCTACTGATAACCCAACTGGCCTTGCCCTAACGGACATGGCTGGTTGTGCTCTCGATCAAACCATACACCCATCACATCCTAAATGACAAGTGGAGGTAGAGACTACTACTCAGGAATGTATGGACCCTCCTGCTGGTACGATATAATCTGTTGTGAATGCTGTTGGACCTGGTCAGGGGTTTGCACATAGTAAACTTGCTGAATAGTGGACGGTCCTCTGGTACTCTGCTAGGTGGTAGTGGAAGAAGTCTGCTCCCAAGCAGAAGTATCTGTGATAACCGCCCCGCACCCTCTGTTAATTCGGTCAGATTAATGTCCAAATTAAGTTTAATCGTTCGTTGCAGTCGGATACGAGAGGCTAATAAAAAACCACTATTAATTAATGTCAAGTTAATTTCAAGCGGCAGATTCTTTTTTTCTTTTTTTTTACTTGGTGGAAGTCCAAGGTCAAACTCAAGGAGGCATCTGTCTCCTTAGGTGAATTTTGAGCAAATATCAAGTGTTGGATTTTCAGGGAATTAATTTTTTTTGTCTTTTTCTATTTTCTGTGCAGACACATGCAACCAGCAGGCCAATCTAAAGTTTATTTCAATTAAGATGTCAAATGGAGTTCAAAAATTCTAAAAAATAGCTAGATGATTAATTATGATTAAAATGATCTACCCTAATTTTTTTTGGAATTTTTAGACACTAAATGAATTTACTGTGAATTAAATATGTAGACAGGGTGATTTTCACTATTTAATTTTTAATAAATAACAAATCACAATTTTTTCAAGAGATAAAATTATCCTAGATATAACTAATGATAAGGAATCCAGGAAAATTGACAGATCTTAATTTCAATGTGAAATGAATTTATTAAAATTAAAATGAGAAAATCACTCAACAATTTATTTAGGCCTCGATATGTGTGCAAATGACATGAAAATTTTTATGGCATGTTAAGTGTACTGTCCTAAAGCTACTGTGAATTTTTGAGGATTTTTGGAATCACAGAGAATTAAATATAAATCAAAAGGTGTCACTGGGCAAAATATTCCACAAATCAACCAATTAATTCATTTAAAAATCTACTGAAATTACAAAAATATGACACGTGGCCCAATAGACAAAGGACAAGTTTCTCAATAAAATACAACTTTTAGAATTGAAAAATGATGTAAAATGTAACCTAGGGATGCGTGCAAACACAGGGGTGTAAATGCAATATAGGAAAATAAAAATACATAAAGTAAATATGCTGAAAGGGACTTAAATGCAATTACCTATAATGCTGGGGACTTGAGTGCAAATTCTCCACAAGGCACGTGCTCCTCACGTGGGGTCTGCTTCACAAGGACTTTTTGCAATATTTGAAAGTTCCAAGGGCCTCTGTGTAAATTTCCCGGGTCGCACGTGCTCCTCACGTGGGCGGCCTAGGTTCGGATAGCTGCGGAGGCTCGGGGCTCGGCTCGGGCGCTTCTGGAGGTCTGGAGTGAGGCTTGGGCGATCCGAGCCTAAGCTCGAGGAAGAGGCTCGGACCGAAGCTGCGTGGCATGCTGTGGACCGTTGGATCGAGCTCGATCCAATGGGTGGCAATGAAGACTCATGGCATGACCTCAGGCCGTTAGATCTAGGTTGATCCAACGGCTACTGGCTGCGGTGGAGATGGCGACGTGGCTAACGGTCCGCCGCTGGATCAGATGAGGTATCCAACGGCTGAGAGCTGCTGCGGAGGGGGTACGCGTGGTGCACTAGGCGCCGTTGAATCTAAAGGGATCCAACGACTCCTGTGAAGCTCATCTGAGAGGCGACGTGGCACGCTGTGGACCATTCGATCGATGTGATCGAACGACATCTGTACTTCTCCTCCGATGGTCCTCCGCTGCCTGCGGAGGAGATGGCGGGGCTCCTGCAAAGTTGCCTTTGCTCCGGCCGTCCTTCCTCGTGTCGATGAAGCTCTCTGACTTGTCGGAGCTATCCCAGAAGGTTCGTGGCGATGCGACGAAGGCGGCGGTGATCCCAGGAGTCGGAGAAGGTCTATGGAGGTGGGAGACGACGAATGTCGAAGACGACTCCGGCGAGGCTCCGATCAATGAATCATTTGTCACCTGCAAGTGTTAAAGGTAGAGCCGGAGTTCGTGCGTGCGCTCGTGAAGGTGATGGGATGGTGGGCGAGGCCTAAGTGGTACTGCGGTGGTCTTGCGAAGAAGCTCCAGCCAAGTGGCGGAGCTTAAGCTGCTGGAAGATAAAAGGCATCGTCGGAGGGTGTGAAGGTAACCACGAAGATGGGAGCTCCGATGCGAAGCTCGGTGGAATGGAATGGAGGCGAGAAGATGACCGGAGGCGGCGAATAAAAGGCGAGAAAAAGCGAAGAAAAATGAAGAGAAGATCGAAGAGGGATGGAGGCGTCACCTGGGGATTGGAGCTCTTCCTTGAGTTCCAGGTCGTCGCTCGAAGGGCCGGTGGATCCCTGAGCTCAAGCAGCGGCTCGACGGAGGAGGGCTGCGACTCGGCGGAGGCCGAGGATCTCGCCGGAGAAGACGGACGTCTTCGCTCAAGGATACTCGCAATTTCTGTCACAAATTTGAAGCTCCGAGCTCGGGGAGTCTCTCACGAGGGGCGGATAGGGATGACGATGGCCGGAGAGGAGTGATTTGTAGGATGAAGTCGATGGGTTAAGTCGCTGGGAGGTGGAGTTCGAGGTTGTCGTGGAGTGACTCTGGTGGGAGTCGTGGGGAATGAGGGAGCTGGCGAGGATAAGGAAAGAGTGGTGAGGATCGTGGCGGCATTGGTGGTCGGAGAAGGTGAGGGGAGTGGAGGCGAAAATAGAAAGGGGGCAGCGTATTGCGCAAGGTCGAGATCGTGGGAGAGAGGGCGATCGGAGGTAGGAGACGAAGTCCTGGCAGTTGGATCTTGTGATCCAACGGCCCAGATCGAAGCGCTAATGGCCGGGTAGGATTAGATCACAGGCGAATCGATCAAGGGATGCGATTGCACCACCTGGTGCGAGGGGAATGAAGCGGAAACGGGTGGTGCAGATAAAAGGCCGGGTGTGATCTGACAGTGGGAATAAAGAGAAGATCTAGCGGCTTGGATGAAGGGATCGAGGGCGTGATCAAACGGATCTTGAAGCGCCATGTGGCGCGCTCAGCTTGAGGCGCAAACGAGCGGTGCTGATGGGGTTCTCATAATGATCGGATGGCTGGAATTTGTGGCGTGCATGGAGGCAGCTAGGCCGTTTGATCTAGATGGTAATCCAACGGCTGTAGCTGTGGGCGGATGAGGCAAGGGCAGCGGGCTATGTGGTGCAACCAGAGGGCGCCACGTGGCCTGCTGTGATTGGTTGAAAAGAGAATTTAGTGTAGAACGAGAAGTGACCCGAATTTGGAAAAAACTCAAAACATGAAAGTTGTAGATCTTGATGAGATCTACAAGTTTCTTGTTGTCCAAAGACGGAGATGAGGTCAAGTATGATACAAAAAAGTACAAATATACAATTTATACATATATGTAATATACAAAGTGGCCCAAAAACCCAACTTTCTCATACGGGCTCCAAATTGGATGAAATTAGTCTCATTTTAAAGGTCTTTTAATGTGTAGTATTCTAAGAGTGAGTAGACCTATTTTGGAGTTTGTGTGAGGGATCTATGTGTAGTTTATTGTCCACGGGTTCTAGGGCTTTATTGACTAATTTACAAGGGGGATTTTTGGCTTTCTTCCCTATATTATTAACTAAGGAGTACATATTATAAGGAAGAGGTTATTTTAGTAAGTGGATATTTTACAAGGGATTTTGGCTTCTTATTTAAATGCAAATTGACTGCTAAAATGTATGTATTATGTATGTATGCATGAATGTTATTTATACATTATAAAGGGAAATATGCCTCTATTTACTCGGGAACAAGGCTCTATTTTTGACTTTTGAAGTGATGAATTATAGATTCATCAACCCCCTATACTTAAACCTTGCTCGTCCCTGAGCAACTAAATGAAATGCAGGAGTGAAATGATTTTGGGTTCCATACCGAGGTCATGAACAAAAGTTAAAAATGGAGCTTGACTCGACCTTTGGATTAGTTGTGTGGCGGAACCTTATTTGGACTTGAACTTAAAACCTAACAGACTTCAAGTTCCACAAGTCTTCTATTCAAGACTCCTCAATAGTCAGGTCAAAACAAATCCTCAAACGCAAATTTCTGATGACTATGATTCTTACTTGTACTGTGTTAGTGAGGTATAGCTCTCCACATCAGAAATGACTCGGAACCAGCGTCCTCTAACAAGGTAACTCAATAACCTGGTCCAGTAACTCTTTCCTCGAGGAGCGGGGTATTCCCTTCTAAGTTCAAGTGCGACCAACTCAAGAGGAGGGGGTAGAGAAGAGAATGGACGGTAGCCAATGTAGCTACCTATCCCGGGATGCCTGACCAGTGTAGCCAAGTCATCCAGCTGCATTTCTTTACTACTATACAGACTCCGACAGGTATTTTATTTTCTCTTGGACCTGTCTGATTTTTTGGAGTTTTTGTATTTATTATATTTTTTCACAATGTGCAGCATGTACATCAGGAGTTTTTCCTCTTGAGTCAGTAGACTATCCCTCTTTTGAAGCATTATTGCAACCCACAGCATCCCGTCCTTAGATGTCAACACCACCAGACTAGGTTGAGATGCACTACCCTCCCTAGAGGAGGACGGATGTTTCCACCCATGTGCTACTCCAAGATAAAGGATTATACCTCCTCACCACCTCATCAATGAAGAGCTACGTGCATAGTGCTTGTCTAAGTTAGGTCATTATCTAAAAGAATCCTACGTATGCCCGAGATATTCTACTTAGCTAATCAAGATGACATGTGAACATAGACTTGCGGACTCAAAGAATTAAGTCACTTGACCTGAGAAATCTTAACTCCAGTTCCTATAAGGTTCCTCTGAAATTAGGTGGATTAAGGTCAAATCAAGTCCATCCTCAATATCTACTCATAACTTGGTTTAGAACCCACTAGCTTTTCACTTTGCATATGCAAGATATGCTGATGAGATGTGGATGACATGCTATGAAGATGAATGAAAATGCAAGAATCTTTTTTTTCACTTTTTACCCACCCGTAATTATTGTAAAATATATACAAAAATACGCGAAAATATGTGAAAGTACGAGCTATGGGTAAAGTATATATGTAATATATACACGCCCCCCTATACTTAGCGTGTGCTATGTCCTCAGAGCACGAAAGCGACTAAGAAGACATAGCTCGGGCTAAGCGTGGGAGAGCTAAAATAACAAGAAGTATAGAAGTCGTCTCGCCCCCCTATACTTAGGCTCTGGCAGCCTAAGTGTAGAAGAAGCTCAGAAATGGGGCAGACGAGGGAAAGATGAGAAGTGGATGAGTATACAATGCGGGCATCGGTCCCCCCCTATACTTAGGCTCAGGTCAGCCTAAGTATAGGTAGGAAATAAGTATGAGGACCAATGTGATCTGACTCATGTGACCCCTCCCCCCTATACTTAGGATCTGGTTATCCTAGGTATAGTCCAAGATAATGGTTCGATGATGTGGGGGTGGGTTACTAGAGTCGCGGGGGAAAAGGATAGGATGTACAAGACTGATGGTATATATACAAATGAGTCGGTTTGAATCTTTCGAGATGCTGCGGATGGCTGGAGCTTACTGTTGCAAGGTCTCATACGCGGCTCGATGTGTATCTGCTGAATCTGTCTCGCGCATGAATACAATCTCCTCAACATGGACTAACTGCTCATTGGATTCGACGAAGTGCTTCAACAGCTGTCCATTCACTAGGAATGTCGGTGCGTTATCTGCGAGATCTGAGATCTCGACACATCCACTATCATGCACCGTACGAACGACAAATGGGCCCGTCCACTTAGACTTCAGCTTGCCCTGGAAAATCTTCAGCCTAGCATTGAACAACCATACCTTCTGTCCAGGAACATAGGTCTTTCGTCTGATATATCTATCATGCCAACGCTTCACCTTGTCCTTGTACACCAAACTGTTGTCATATGCGCGGTTTCTGACTTCCACAAGCTCATTCAGATCCATGTCTCTCTACTTTTGTCCCAGGTGTGTGTTCTAGTTGACCTTCTTGATTGCCCATTCTGATTTGTGCACTAACTCTGCGGGCAAATGGCACGGCTTTCCGAATACCATTTGGAATGGGGAGGTGCCTAACGGTGTCTTGTAAGCCGTCCTATATGCCCAGAGGACTTGATCCAAGATCTGAGACCAGTCCTTCCTGTCCGGGCGGACAAGCTTTTGCAATATGGTTTTCACCTCCCTATTTGACACCTCAGCTATACCATTGGTTTGTGGGTGGTAAGGACTCGCAACACGGTGTTCGATGCCGTAGTCCTTCAGGAGTTCTTCACCTCTCGATTCACAAAGTGACTACCCCCGTCTGATATCATCATTTTGGGGATCCCGAACCTAGAGATTATGTGCTCTCTGATGAATTTACAGACAGTCCTGCTGTCTGCGGCTCGGGTCGGGATAGCCTCCACCCATCTGGACAGATAGTCTACCGCAAGAAGGATATATTCGAACCCGTGGCTGACAGGGAATGGGCCCATGAAGTCGATGCCCCAGGCGTCAAAGACATCACAAATGATGACCGGCTGCATTGGCATCTCATCCTTGGAACCGACGGTTCCTCCCATTCTCTGGCATACTGGGCACGACTTCGCGAAGGCGGTGGCATCGCGAAATAGAGTCGGCCAGTAGAAGCCACACTTAAGTACCTTCCATGCGGTCCTCTTCCCGGAGTGGTGTCCTCCTGCCTCTAAGCTGTGGCATAAAGAAAGGACACTCTGGTATTCCTCTTGAGGAATACACCATCTCCAGACACAATCCGATCCTTCAAAGAAAAGGATCGGATCCTCCCAATGGTAGTGTCTAGCGTCCGACTTCAGTCGGTCGATTTGGCTTTTGGGCCAATCTTCGGGAACTTTCTTGGAGACAAGATAATTCACGATATTGGCATACCATGGGAGTGAGTCGATAACAAAAATCGACTCGTCAGGGAAGGAGTCTCGAATTGGTGAAACCTCGGAAGTATTAAGATCTTCGAGATGAGAAAGATGATTGGCCACTACGTTCTTCTTTCCAGGTTTATCACGGATGTCCAAATCAAACTCCTGGATAAGTAAAATCCATCGAAGAAGACGCGCCTTCGCGTCCATCTTCTCCATCAAATACCGTAGTGCCGTGTGGTCAGTGAACACAGTTACCTTGGATCCGATTAGGTGAGATCTGAATTTGTCCAAGGCAAACACTACCGCAAGCATTTCCTTTTCTGTAACTATATTGTTACGCTGAGTAGTATCAAGCACTTTGCTTGCGTAGTGAATTGCAAACGGGACGCCATCTCTTCTTTGTCCCAACACAGCCCCAACAGCATAATCAGAGGCGTCCGTCATGATCTCAAAAGGTAGAGACCAATCTGGGGCTTGTAGGATGGGTGCGTCCATAATCATTCCTTGTAAAAGCTTGAAGGCCTCAAGACATTTGTGATCTACAACAAACTCCATGTCTTTGCCTAAAAGCTCAGTTAGCGGTAAGACAATCTTAGAAAAATCCTTAATGAATCTCCAATAAAATCCAACATGCCCGAGGAACGACCGCAACTGTTTTACGTTGGTTGGTGGCTGGAGTCGTCTGATCACATCCACCTTGGCAGGGTCAACCTCCATTCCTCTCTTGGATATGACATGCCCCAACACTATGCCCTCCGTCACCATGAAGTGACTTTTCTCCCAGGAGAGCACCAGATTAACCTCACAACATCTTTTGAGGATTCGGTCCAAATTCCTAAGACAGGAATCAAAAGAATCGCCGTGGACCGAGAAGTCATCCATGAAGACTTCCAGGAATTCACCGACCATTTCGGCGAATACAGCAATCATGCACCTTTGGAAAGTACCTGGAGCATTGAATAGCCCAAAAGGCATGCGCCTGAAAGCATAGGTACCAAAGGGGCATGTAAACGTGGTCTTTTCCTGGTCCTCTGGAGCTATGGCTACTTGATTGTAGCCCGAGAACCCATCTAGGAAGCAGAAGAACTCTTTCCCCGCTAGTCTCTCTAAGATCTGATCAATGAATGGTAGGGGGAAATGATCCTTCTTTGTCGCGGCATTCATGCGTCTGTAATCCACACAGACGTGCCACGACGTGGGTACTCTCGTCACGATCTCCTCTCCATCCTCGTTGGTGGTCGTCTGAATTCCCGACTTCTTCGGGACAACATGGATTGGGGCCACCCACTTAGAGTCGGAGATTGGGTAAATGAAACCCGTGTCGCACCATTTTTCTATCTCTTTCTTCACGACCTCTCGCAAATTTGGATTCAACTGGCGTTGGAATTCACGAGAGGGTTTGGCTTCATTCTCCAAGTAAATATGGTGAGAACACAGAGCGGGATTTATCCCGTGGAGATCGGAAATGCTCCAGCCTATCGCCTTGTGGTTTTTCTCCAGGATCTCTAGCAAGCGAGATTCCTGCTCCTCGGTCGAACTGATGATGACTGGAAATTTCTTGTCTTGACCCGCAAGGAAGGCGTATTTTAGGGTTGTGGGTAAGGGTTTGAGCTCAGAAATAGTGTGATTGTCTAAGAAATCTGGCTCAATCTGATCTGGTTTAGTGTTGGAAGTGGCTGGATCGTTCTCTTTGATAGCTGCCACCAAGTTCGGCTCTGGAGTCGGATCGTCAAAGGTCTCCATACAATCGGCAAACACCTCGTCCGACTCGTCATCCTCATCTTCTGATTGTCCTAGAGATGTAAGGACTGACAGGCCCAACTGGGCCTCTACGTCATCGAAGATGTAGGGCGATGCAGGCTCAGAGCTGTACTCGTTCTTGAGGATCTCGCAGACTGACTCATGCACTGGATCATCTTCGAAGGAGATGGACACATCGGTGTTGGGTGGGTTCTGTCTCCATGGCCCAACTAAGTCTACATGCTCGCAGTCTGTTCCGGTAGAAGAGTACTCAGTGCTGGATTCTGAATCCGGTCTCTGCCATCTTGTCTGCTTCATTTCAAGTTCCTCATCTCCGCCTGGAGTTTGGAACTGAATCTTCCCATTCTTATAATCAAATAAGGCCCATGCTGTTCTAAGGAAGGGCCTACCTAGAATGATCTGGGAATCTCTCCAATTACGAGGGGTTTCCATATCCAGGACATTGAAGTCCACCATGTATTCTTGCCCCTCGACTTTGATCACAATGTTCCTTAATTCTCCTTGGGACCTCTTGGTTGATTTATCAACAAACTGAAGAAAAGCTCTAGATTTCCTAAGAGGTCCAAGATTAAGCTGCTCATAGAGGGCTGTAGGCATTAGATTGATTGAGGAACCATTGTCCAGGAGAGTGCGTGCAAACGTGATGTCATCAACATGACTCACTACATAATGTGCACCCATGTCTCTTCGTTTCCTAGGAAACGAGTTCTTTATTGCACAAGTCATGGCTACTGATAACACGTGTTTCTCAACACGGCTTTTGGTCTTCCTGCTAACCCTAGTAGGTGTGCATCTCACCTTAAGGTATTTTTGGAATGCAGGGGCCATTTCCACGAACTTGTCAAAGGGGATTGTGACCTTGATGTATTTATTGCAAAATTCAGCCATCTCAGGGTCATCTTTTTGAATTTTTTTGGTTTTCTTCTTTCCACCCTTGAGAGCTCGGGGGAAAGGGATTATTGACTCCAACTCAGGTTCGGAAAGTGAAATATTCTCATTAACTTTGGGAACTGAGTTCTTTACATGACTCTGACTCTGAAACAAACTAGGACTCTGACTCCGACTGAAAAGAAAATGCTGAGGCGAAACCAGTGACGCTTCTTCCGCGACTGTTGGACGATCCTCCTCAGATGGAGGTGCGGGCTCTTCATCGGTTTCGTCGGACTCCATGCGAATGCTAGAATGCTGCTTCGAGGACTCAGATATCCTCTTCTTCTGCTGACGATGGTGGTGGTGATGCTCCTCCTCTTCTTCCTCCGAGTTCTCCTCAGGTAGAGTCTCGGAGGCTCCTTCCTTCTACGCCCGTGCCCGATCAGGTATGGTCACGGTCCTTCCGCTCCTGAGGGACATATGATTTACATTATCGTACGAAAGGATCTCATGTTCAGATAAATAATTATCTGAATAATATACCTGATCTCGAGGTCAGTTTTGGCCCTGGTGTAAGCTGTTCAGGTTGGCCTGAACCTGTGCGGGAATTGGGGTCTTTGGTGCCATCTGTTGGTCCTGGGTACGAGAGACCCGATTGATGTCGGTTCTCATGTCTAGGTAGTCATTCTGCATGTGTTGGACCCTATCAGACATGGTATGGATTGCCAAGGTGAGAGACTCCAATTCGGTGGGCTGGGCTTGCTGCTGTGTAGATGAGGTTCTGTATTGGCCCTGCTGGCCATGCCGATATTGCTGTTGCTGATGGGACGGTGCTGGCCCCTGCTGATAGGTGCGTTGCTGCTGCTGGTACCCTTGTTCTGTCCTGGACTGAAAGCGCGGTGTGGGAACGGGCCTGGTTTCTTGGTAGACTGGGGATGGGCGGTGTGGCTGATCCTTACCCATTTTGACCTGCCTAACAATCGGGTTACGGCTATACCAAAGCCCGATGATCTCGTACACTGGAGGAGGCTCCTCGTATCCCGTCTCCACTTGTGGGGGTGCATGCAGGTTTTGCTGGGTGTAAGTCTGATCCTAGCTACTCTGAGACCCCGGTGCCTGTTCCTGTACAAGATGGACTCGATGTACAGGTACATGTGGTACAGAAGGGGTATGTAGCTTTATCTTAGCTACCTTCTCAGAAAGTTCCTCCACTTGCTTTGGTAGGCGCGAAAGAGACTCCATCTCTGCGACTCTCTTGTGGATCTGCTCGACCATGGTATACTTGTCGGCAATCATCCCCATGATGGGGATGAGGTCCTCAGTCAGATCTGCTACAGTCCTTCGGGTTGTTTCATTGGAAAGGATTGAGGGAGACAACTGATAGGCCCTTGTGGCTTGTGACCTGCCGGTTTCTGCCATCTGCTCTAGGATCTTCCATACGACGTGCTAGTTTTTGTTCAGATAGCTTCCTCCGCAGGCGGAGCTGACTAACCCCTGCATCTCCGAGGTTAGACCACAAAAAAAGGTCTGGACTAAAATCGCCTTCGAAATGTCGTGGCATGGGCATTTCTGCACTAAATCATTGAACCTATCCCAAGCTTCATGGAAAGGTTCACTGGGTCCTTGGGCAAAGCTGGCGATCTTCGTTCTCATCTGGTTAGTCCTACTGAGAGGGTAGAACTTTTTCAAGAATAGGTCCTTGAACTGCATCCATGTAGTACATACCACCCCTAAGTTCTTCAGCCAATGAGCAGCCTTATCTCCTAAGGCAAAAGGGGTGGCCTTCAGTCGAATATAATCTTGGCCAGCATTGGGATGGCTAAGATTGTTGCACACCAGCTCGAAATCACGGAGGAAAGTGTATGGTTCTTCATTTAGGTTTCCGTTGAACTTCGGAAGCAGACTAATGAAGTGGGGCTTCAGCTCAAATGCCTGGGCGGGAACTGCGGGTGCCAACCAGTTCTGAATCTCGTTCTCTGCCGGGTTGTAGGTATCGACCATTGGTCGGTCGATTCCTCCAGCTACTATAATTTGTCCCATACTCGCCATGAGATCAGCATTCTTCTGTTCGGCTTCGGCAAGGCGAGCAAGAATCTGTCGTATTTGTTCCTCATCCGATGGCATCTTTGGCGGCATATTGTCCTCTAGTCCTGGGTGGGAAATGAGATTGGTGTCAGAGGACAAATCATGGAAGGGAATACCGAGGCAATGGTCGTCCTCGGTAATCTCGGAGGAGATGAAAGGGTTGGTTTGAGAGTAACCACCCTGAGTAAGAGGGAACCAAGACTCAAGAGGGTCATGAGTCCTGGGTGGTCCAAGGTGCGCTTGGACCGATGAAGATGAGTTACTTGGGGGACTCATAGAGAGATCGGTGAATAATGCGTCGAGATCTCCCCAATCACTCATCTTGATGAGACGAGAAGAAGATAGGATTTTACTCCTACCTGACGCAAGCAAAAATCAATCCAAGACCCTAGGTTCACACTCAACACAATGAAGGACTCAAAGTCGAGTCCAATTAATCTTGTAGTTTTTAAGTGTGATTTTCAAGCAAAAATAGCAAGGATTACGCGGCCTATAGGGAAGTCGGCTTAGAGCCGGATGCGTCTTCAATGTTTAACTCGTCGCCTAAGATACCGCCGGTCCTTCCTTTCTTCGCTCATATCCCAAGTCGATGGATTCAATGACCACACCCCTATCTACCTGCAAGCAGGCGGAG
This sequence comes from Ottelia alismoides, assembly GCA_037367405.1. NCBI lineage: Eukaryota > Viridiplantae > Streptophyta > Magnoliopsida > Alismatales > Hydrocharitaceae > Ottelia > Ottelia alismoides. The sequence continues at coordinate 930,455 of JAZKJV010011308.1, forward strand.
GCTGACAAGGCCGGAACTTCACCCCGGGGGGTTACTGGCAGCTTGTCGCAAAGTACCGCAATTTCGCCCCTATCTACCTGAGACAGGCGGAGGCTACTTGGTACTAGTCAATGAATCTGAAATTATTCGACTTGTGATATTTGCTAGGATCAGTCAGAACGTGATATGGAAGGCGGGGGTTTGGGCTCTGCCTTAAGGTGTTCACACACACTCAAGTACCCTTACTCAGCCTGAAAACAAGGTCGGGGATTAATCTCCCGCAAACAATTTTCAAATTTTATTCTTTTTTTTGGTCAATAATGTTTAGCAGTCCCGATTTTAAGTTAAGTTATCACTGATTAAGTCAGCCACACAGCACGCCTATCGTCCAGTCGCAATTTCCTTTTTAATTTAAATGTGAAAATCAGAGGGGGAAATCGAGAAAAGCCGATGCAAGTTAAAAACAATGATGCGTATGCTGAGTAGAGAATACTTACAGTGATCCCTTCGCTTTTATGCAGGATGCAAAACAGAATTGAGATCTTTTACACTATATGCAAATGCAAACGAGAAAAGCCGCTCCTAGACAGGCAGTTCTATTAGCGTGAAGAATAGATTAATTTGGCTAAGTACTGTGATCTAAGTGCGTCTTTCAAGTGAGTTGTGTGGTCCTAATGATTACGAGCACAAGCAATTCCTAGATTGGCTCGGGGAGCCGCTAGTGCAAGCTAATTTACATTCATCCACACAGCACACAGGACACAGTTCCACTATACTTACACACGCGAGATCCCAAACGGGAACCGCTGGAAATGATGCGAAAAATAAATAAAATAAATAAAAATTACAATGCCTCTCTATTCACTCAATTAAAATGCTCGATTATCGAAGCGTCTTCGACTCCTCGCGTTCCTCGCACAGAAAAAGAGTGAGGTCAGAGAGTGACTCAAAAAATAAAACGATGCAAAGAAATAAAAGAGAAAATAATTACAAGAAAACCGGGGGTCAGACTACCCGGGGATGAAAAAAATCAAACACTCAAAATATCACTAAAAATTAACCCAAGTCGTGCCTCTCCGGCAACGACGCCATTTTGATAACCGCCCCGCACCCTCTGTTAATTCGGTCAGATTAATGTCCAAATTAAGTTTAATCGTTTGTTGCAGTCGGATACGAGAGGCTAATCAAAAACCACTATTAATTAATGTCAAGTTAATTTCAAGCGACAAATATTTTTTTTTCTTTTTTTTTACTTGGTGGAAGTCCAAGGTCGAACTCAGGGAGGCATCTGTCTCCTTAGGTGAATTTTGAGCAAATATCAAGTGTTGGATTTTCAGGGAATTGAATTTTTTTGTCTTTTTCTATTTTCTGTGCAGACACATGCAACCAGCAGGCCAATCTAAAGTTTAATTCAATTAAGATGTCAAATGGAGTTCAAAAATTCTAAAAATTGGCCAGATGATTAATTATGATGAAAATGATCTACCCTAATTTTTTTTGGAATTTTTAGACACTAAATGAATTTACTGTGAATTAAATATGCAGACAAGGTGATTTTCACTATTTAATTTTTAATAAATAATAAATCACAATTTTTTTAAGAGATAAAATTATCCTAGATATCACTAATGATAAGGAATCCAGGAAAATTGACAGATCTTAATTTCAATGTGAAATGAATTTATTAAAATTAAAATGAGAAAATCACTCAATAATTTATTTAGGCCTCAATATGTGTGCAAATGACATGAAATTTTTATGGCATGTTAAGTGTACTGTCCTACAGCTACTGTGAATTTTTGAGGATTTTTGGAATCACAGAAAATTAAATATAAATCAAAAGGTGTCACCGGGAAAAATATTCCACAAATCAACCAATTAATTCATTTAAAAATCTACTGAAATTACAAAAATATGACACATGGCCCAATAGACATAGGACAAGTTTCTCAATAAAATGCAACTTTTAGAATTGAAAAATGATGTAAAATGCAACCTAGAGATGCGTGCAAACATAGGGGTGTAAATGCAATACAAGAAAATAAAAATACATAAAGTAAATATGCTGACAGGGACTTAAGTGCAATTACCTATAATGCTGGGGACTCGAGTACAAATTCTCCACAAGGCACGTGCTCCTCGCGGGTCTGCTTCATAGGACCTTTTGCAATATTTGAAAGTTCCAGGGGCCTCTGTGTAAATTTCCCAGGTCGCACGTGCTCCTCACGTGGGCGGCCTAGGTTCGGATAGCTGCGGAGGCTCGGGGCTCGGCTCGGGCGCTTCTGGAGGTCTGGAGTGAGGCATGGGCGATCCGAGCCTAGGCTCGGGGAGGAGGCTCGGACCGAAGCTGCATGGCATGCTGTGGACCGTTGGATCGAGCTCGATCCAATGGGTGGCGATGAAGACTCATGGCATGACCTCAGGCCGTTAGATCTAGGTTGATCCAAAGGCTACTGGCTGCGTGGAGCTGGCGACGTGGCTGACGATCCGCCGCTGGATCAGATGAGGTATCCAACGGCTGAGAGCTGCTGCGGAGGGGGTACGCGTGGCGCACTAGGCGCCATTGGATCTAAAGGGATCCAACGACTCCTGTGAAGCTCAGCTGAGAGGCGACGTGGCACGCTGTGGACCGTTCGATCGAATGTGATCGAACGACAGCTGTACTTCTCCTCTGATGGTCCTCCGCCGCCTGCAGAGGAGATGGCGGGGCTCCGGCGAAGTTGCCTTTGCTCTGCCCGTCCTTCCTTGTGTAGATGAAGCTCTCCGACTTGTCGGAGCTATCCCAGAAGGTTCGTGGCGATGCGGCGAAGGCGGCGGTGATCCCAGGAGTCGGAGAAGGTCTACGGAGGTGGGAGACGATGAATGTCGAAGACGACTCCGGCGAGGCTCCGATCAATGAATCATTTGGCACCTGCAAGTGTTAAAGGTAGAGCCGGAGCTCGTGCGTGCACTCGTGAAGGAGATGGGATGGTGGGCGAGGCCTAAGTGGTACTGCGGTGGTCTGGCGAAGAAGCTCCGGCCAAGTGGCGGAGCTTAAGCTGCTGGAAGATGGAAGGCGTCGTCGGAGGGCGTGAAGGTAACCGCGAAGATGGGAGCTCCGATGCGAAGCTCGGTGGAATGGAATGGAGGCGAGAATATGACCGAAGGCGGCGAATAAAAGGCGAGAAAAAGCGAAGAAAAATGAAGAGAAGATCGAAGAGGGATGGAGGCGTCACCTGGGGATTGGAGCTCTTCCTTGAGTTCCAGGTCGTCGCTCGAAGGGCCGGTGGATCCCTGAGCTCAAGCATCAGCTCGGCGGAGGAGGGTTGCGACTCGGCGGAGACCGAGGATCTTGCCGGAGAAGACGGACGTCTTCGCTCGAGGACACTCGTAATTTCTGTCACAAATTTGAAGCTCCGAGCTCGGGGCGTCTCTCACGAGGGGCGGATAGGGATGACGATGTCCGGAGAGGAGTGATTTATAGGATGAAGTCGATGGGTTAAGTCGCTGGGAGGTGGAGTTCGAGGTCGTCGTGGAGCGACTCTGGTGGGAGTCGTGGGGACTGAGGGAGCTGGCGAGGATGAGGGAAGGGTGGTGAGGATCGTGGCGGCATTGGTGGTCGGAGAAGGTGAGGGGAGTGGAGGCGAAAATAGAAAGGGGGCAGCGTGTTGCGCAAGGTCGAGATCGTGGGAGAGAGGGCGATCGGAGGTAGGAGACGAAGTCCTGGCCGTTGGATCTTGTGATCCAACGGCCCAGATCGAAGCGCTAATGGCCGGGTAGGATTAGATCACAGGCGAATCGATCAAGGGATGCGATTGCGCCACGTGGTGCGAGGGGAATGAGGCGGAAACGGGTGGTGCAGATAAAAGGCCGGGCGTGATCTGACGGTGGGAATAAATAGAAGATCTAGCGGCTTGGATGAAGGGATCGAGGGCGTGATCAAACAGATCTCGAAGCGCCACGTGGCGCGCTCAGCTTGAGGCGCAAACGAGCGGTGCTGATGGGGTTCTGATAATGATCGGATGGCTGGAATTTGTGGCATGCGTGGAGGCGGCTAGGCCGTTGGATCTAGAAGGTAATCCAACGGCTGTAGCTGCGGGCGGATGAGGCAAGGGCAGCGGGCTACGTGGCGCAACCAGAGGGCACCACGTGGCCTGCTGTGATTGGTTGAAAAGAGAATTTAGTATAGAAACAGAAGGGACCCGAATTTAGAAAAACTCAAAACATAAAAGTTGTAGATCTTGATGAGATCTACAAGTTTCATGTTGACCAAAGACGGAGATGAGGTTAAGTATGATACAAAAAATACAAAGATACAATTTATACATATATGTAATATACAAAGTGGCCCAAAAACCCAACTTTCTCATGCGGGCTCCAAATTGGATGAAATTAGTCTCATTTTAATGGTCTTTTAATGTGTAGTATTCTAAGAGTGAGTAGACCTATTTTGGAGTTTGTGTGAGGGATCTATGTGTAGTTTATTGTCCACGGGTTCTAGGGCTTTATTGACTAATTTACAAGGGGGATTTTGGCTTTCTTCCCTATATTATTAACTAAGGAGTACATATTATAAGGAAGAGGTTATTTTAGTAAGTGGATATTTTACAAGGGATTTTGGCTTCTTATTTAAATGCAAATTGACTGCTAAAATGTATGTATTATGTATGTATGCATGAATGCTATTTATGCATTAGAAAGGGAAATATGCCTCTATTTACTCGGGAACAAGGCTCTATTTTTGACTTTTGAAGTGATGAATCATAGATTCATCAATATGCTTATGCACTCAGACTCTAGCATGCGTTGATCGTGCTCACAAGAAGTTCCAGATGCTTCGTTATCTCATCCAACTTATCCAGGTTCTTTGTCCTATGTTCGATCACTTGGAGATTCTCTAACTCCTTGGATTGTTTTTTAATTGTGTCCACTTTGGATAGATGATTTCCTATAATGGTCAGATCAAAACTGTCTACCCTATCCACTTAATATGATTTCGTCATGTTGACAACCTTATGGGATGTTGTAGGAGAAGTTACATGATGCTTTTGAAAAGCACATGAAGAAGAAAGAGCTACAGAGCTCTCTGCCATCTCCTAAAATTTTTGATATAGGACATCCTCGTCCTTATTGAATTGTCTCCCCCCAAAAGTGGCATCTACCATCTTTTGGTTCTCGTGATTCAAGCCCCGAAGAAACTTTGCACAAGGCTTGTCTTTGGAATATTGTGATGGGAACACTTCTCTGTTAAATCTTTGAATCTTTCCCATGACTCGTGAATAGGCTCATGGGACATTTGGGAGAAGTTTGCTATCAATAATTGCATTTGGTTGAGGCATCCAAGTGGGTAATATTTGCTTAGAAAAGCATACCTCAACTCTTCCCATGGAGTGACAACTTTTCCTAAATGATTTAGCCAATATAGAGCCTTGTCCATCAAGCTAAAAGGAAACACCATCATTTCACTACCTCTAACAGGATGTTAGGGTAATGGATCTTGCTGCAGATGCGATCAATTTGGTGGAGGTGTACATATGGTTCTTCATTGATATTTATGTGGAATATGGGGAGTAGAGGTAAGATATTGGGCTTAAGCTCGAAATGTCCATGAATCGTAGGAATATGAATCCATGTATTTGTCTAACCTGCTCCTGGATTATAGGATTCTCTGAGTGCTTAGCCACTTGCTCTTAGGCTCCTCTCCCCCAATCCCACCTCCTCCATGGTTTCTATCCTCCTCTCTCCTAACTTGTCTCAGCTCGAGAATCATATCTCTCAATCCATCTTGAAAGTCAGCATGTTCTGTCAACTGAGCCTGAATGGCTTGAATGGAGGCTAACATGGTATTGTTGATCTAGGTCTACTCATCCATGGAACCCTTGCCCTTAGGTGTCATCAAATGCACTGTTTTAGTTTCTTCAAGTGTAAGATGCACTGGATTAGTCTTTAGGAATGATGGAGTCCCAAATGATAGTTCAATATAAGAGTCAATCTTGAACAATGGATTGATTGATGATGTGAAGGGTGAAGTGGAGAAAAAGGAATACCAAGGGAGTGAGTCTTCCTGAGTAGAAGATGACCTGTTTGGAGTGTGAAATGAGTTCGCAAAATCCGAACTAGAAATGCTCCAATCTGACATCTTCGATATGAAGAGGCAAGATGCGAGAACATGCAGGTCAAACAAGAAGAGAATGAGTAGAAGGCATGAAGGGCATGGAAGGATCTCTTGCACCAACAATCAAACACAATACAAACTCCCAATTCACCCACGGAACACAAGTGGAGACCGTAAGAGTTTGGTCTTTTATCTTTTTGATTTTATTTGGTGATAAATTCAACCTTGTACAAGAGTTAGTGCATTGTTAGATGCCGAAAATTCACCTAAAGACCAGACCGAATTCTTACGGCTAGTTGCATCCACTTCCAACCAGTATGGTGTAAGTACGGACCATAAAACGACTACCCATGTTACTTAAGGACGGTTCCTTACATATTGTCCTTTAAACCACCCACTCTACTATGGGAAGTACGAACCGTAAAACAACTACCCGTGTTCCCTCACTAAGAAGTAGTTAGTCGTTTTTATAGAATCGGTAGTCTGAATTATATTCCGGACTTGGCTCTATCCTAGTGTTCGTCTCTCACTCAGTTTGCAATTATATTCAAAAAATGAGAGGGTTACTATCCTCAAAACAATGATGATTGTCTTTACGTTTAGTTTTAGGGTCAAATTTTCTTTAGCAGTCTGGTTTTATAGAGTTTTCATTTTTTTGGGACCCTTTTCATTAATATCGACTACCGAATTTCCAATTTCCTTTTTAGATTATGTGAGTGAAAAAAGGAAGGAAGTGGGAAAAGGCAATGCGTGATGAAATTCAATGATGCATGCGGGAGATAAGAGATGTGTACCTTGTCGTAATCACTCTACATGTAGGGTGCTTCGCGTAGAATTTAAAGATAAAAAAATGAGCAAGCCTATATGATGCATGAGAACCATCCTAGCAACAACTTCTATTAGCGGGCAAGAACTAATTAATTTGACTAAGTCCAAATTATGCTCTACTCTAAAGGTGCAGATGATTACCTAGATTAAGCAAGTTAATAAAGCATATCACTAAGGGCTTAAGTATGTAAAATCGCTTGAAAAAAAGAAAATAAAGCGATGAAAACAAAACTGATGAGGTTCCCCAAGTGCACCGACACTTGGTGAAACAGACCCCGCACAAACAAGGTATATAGTGTCCTTTTACAAGAATTTTGTATGTCTAAAATGCTATAAATAAATCAAAAATTGTATGCGCAAGATGCTCCAAATGACTTTCTCTTCCCAATCTTATTCTCCTCCTCCCAAGCTTTCCTACGACTTGATGAAGAATAAAGCTTCCTCTACTTCGCTTGGGGGCGCCGATGCTCCTAAGAATGCCACCCTCGCTCATCGTTAATGAATCTGTGATTCATCACTCTAAAAGTAAATATTTCAGCTCCGTTCTCCAAAATTCCTCTACATTTATCAATTATCTTGCATAATTAACATTCATGCATGTGCAAATAATAATTGCATTTTATCACTCATAATTGCATAAAATAAGAAGCCAAAAATCCCAGCCCAGTTGACCTATAAAATAAACTAACTTCTATAAATTTTAACTAATTCGTGCTAACTCCAAATCACCTGAAACCACCTCCATTGTGTATATATGACTAACAAGAATAAAGGAAAAATAAAAAAATAACCATCTGAAATAATTGAGACTCGAACCCTAATTTCAGGATGATCGAACTAAAATGCTGACATCTTCCTCATATAGTGACCGATTTGATCCTACTCACTTTTGAACTAGCATACATTTAATTACCTTCAAAATAAGACCAAGTTCATGTGAATCAGAGCTCATATGTGAAAGTTGGGTTTTGGACCACTCTTGTACATTGTGTATTTTACCCGTTTCTAACCTATTATTTTATGTATATAATTAACTCTTTTTTTATTTATTTCATTTTAATTTATTTTCTTTGACAAAAGTTTTATTAAAATGTGCAATAATGCAAATCCAAAATGATCTTGAAGTCAAAGAAACTAACAGAGCTAGAGTCCTCACTAACAATTTGTATAAACATCCTCTTTTTCAAACTTTATTTATTTCTTCATTTTCTTAATTAAAAAATCCAAAAAAACCGATTAATGTGTAAAAATTTGTCTCTGATTTTATCATATTTTTTACCAATTTTAATCTTATTTAAAGATAACGAAAAAATACAAAAAGAAAAATCATGATTTTCTATGTACAGAGAGACCCCCAAAAATTATCACTTTTTGAAAATAACCTCAATAGTCTTTCCATGAAAGTTGTAGATCTCATTGAGACGAGCAACTTTCATGAAGAAAATTTGTTGATCCGAGATTGTTTGCTATTTCTTTTTTATTTATCAGTTATATTTTATTTTCGAATTTTCTGGGGGTGCCACATGGCAGCTATTGGAGATGCCATGTGTATCCCATTTTTGGAATTTATATTTCTATATTCATTTATTAAAAACACTAATTCAAAAATTTATAAATAGAATTATAATTAAAAGATGCCATGTGGCATGATATGGGATGCCCGATCTCGATTGATTGGACAACCCCAGATCATCTTCCACCGCCTTCTAGATCAAGCGCCCCCGCCACCCTCCTCCGCAAATCTCGCAGCCGTCACCTCATCACTGATCCCCCAATCTTGTGTCAACCTTCTTCATCCATGCAACCTCTCCAATCAGATCGACACTACCTTCCTGATTCACCTCCACCTTCCAAATCTAGAGCCACCACCTCCCAATAAAAATCTTATCGAATCCCCATCAGATCCTCCTCTCAAGACCTCCTTCCTTCTCCAACCACTCCTCCATCTCTATTAAACCTCATCGCCGCCTCCTGATCATAACAATCCACAACTTGCACGGCCAAGGGAGAGGCAAAGGTGGTGACAGCACCAGCCCATTAACCTCCAACGGTGAGATCCGGCACCACCTTCGACTGTGCAACTCGAGCCTCCATGCGCTCGCTACTCTTGCTCCAGCTACCTCCTACACTGTCGAGCCAAAATACCACTCCATTCGATCCTCTTCCTCTGCCATCTCGCTTCCATCCCACACACCCTCGCAACCCCATACGTCCCTAAGCTTTCATCTCCAGGTGCAAGAGTCTCTCTCTCCCGTACTTCCTCGACTTGGCCGTGTGCATCACCGACAACCTTGTATCTCTGCTGTCGCTTCCGGGAGTAGGAGGCTCCGACCCTACCTCGCTCGCTTCTTCGACTCCTTACAGTGACTCTCTTCATAAACTTCTAGACCTACGTACACTTTGCCTACAAGCACCTTCGCACTGCAGCTACTGAGATCTGCAACTCCACTGACCATCCTCTTTTGCTCTGCGACCGTGCTCTAGAGTCTCTCCTCCCACCGACTGGAGCCCCCATCAGTAGCAACTCCGCTCAACCACCGGGCTCGAGGCCTGAGGCCCCCATCCACATGCGCGTACATGCGTTAAGGGAGCGTCTGCACAGAGCCCCAGCCCCATATGATCCTCACATGTGCGCAGGGACAATTACTGAAGACCCCCTCTAGTTTCACCACTTCACCAAAAGGACCCCGCCATCCTAGGGACATGTGAGGAGCATGTGGTCCCTGTAAATTTTGCAAAATACCCTTCGAGGTTGTCGGTAATTTCAAAGTAGTCTCCACAATGCATTTTGTATTTTGTTTAATTCTTGTAATATTGTAAACAAAACCTTAGATTCTTTTGTTATTTCGAACATCTATTTTGCATCATTTTCTCATTTAAAAATTGTACTTTGTCCCTCAATTAATTCCCTACATTTTGGCATTCTCTTTGTATTTTTATTCTTAATGGTTAATTATTAATTAATATTATTATGGAATCTTGCATATTTTGCCCATTATGTGCTTAGAAAATCATATTTAATTAACCATTGCTCGAAAAATTACCAAAAATTCATGGATCATAGAATGTTGTTATTTAGACACTGCTCAAAAAGAGTTGCATGTGCATGAATATTTTATCTTATAAAAATTATTTTGTGTATTTTAATAGTTAATTTTTAATAGATGTTCAATCTAACATTTCTAGGGTTTTGGATTTTTCTGTGATATATCACCTAGTGATATATCTTAGATAATTTTATTTCCTGAAAATAATAGTCTTATTATTTATTATTATTATTAGTTGTGATTCATACTATTTTCACCATTTAATTCATTAAATATTCATATTGTATTTGAAAATTTCAAAAAAAAAATTAAAGTGCATTTATTTCATCGTAATTAATATCTTCGACAGGTTTGTAATTTTTGGACAGCGTTTGACTTATATTAACTTTCTAGTCCTTAAATTTGGGCAACATTTTCATTTTCATTTTATAATTGAATTAAAAATACCAAAAATATTCTGCCTCGAAAACTATGCACAAACTTTGATAGACATGAATCTAGGTTGGTCCTTTGCCTCCTCGAGTTCGACATTGGGCTTGCCCTGGCTAAATAAACATAACACCGCTTCGATTAAAAATTGAATTAATTAGTTGAGTGGTTATTTCTTGATTGATTCTGATTACCTGCCTACAACGAATGACACACTATATTATTCGCTCTTTAATTCCTACAAATTAACATAAGTGTTTCCAGACTCATCAAATGGTGCCATTACCAGGGAGGTAAATGGTTTAGGTTTTTTGTCTAGAAAATTAGTGCTAGGTTTTCCTCATTTGGGTATCTGACCCCTGAGCCTCATCATTGTACATTTATTTTTTATTTTTTTATTCTTGCATTTATTTTATTTTATTTTTTCATCATTTATTTTCTTGATTATTTATTTTATTTTTTTAACTAGAAATAGATGGAGATATTGGACACGATGGAAAGAAGGAAGATTCATATACTATGTCTTCAGGAGACTAAATGGGTTGGGGAGAAAGCAAGGGAGATCGAGAAGACATGCTTTAAACTTTGGTATTCAGGTAAAGATAAGGGTAGAAACGATGTTGGAGTGGTTGTTCATAAGGATTTAAAGGATTGTGTGGTTGAGGTGCAAAGATTCAGGGATCAGTTTATTTTTCTAAAATTGATGCTTGAATAAGAAATTCTGAATATCATCTCAGTTTATGCACCACAAATTCGTTTAGATGAAATGACTAAACAAGCTTTTTGGGAGGATCTGGATAAGATTTTATAAGGAATCCCACATAGAGAGATGCTTTGCATAGGTGGAGATCTTAATAAATATGTGAGAAAATATGCTTTAGGGTATGCTATTGTTCATGGAGGACATGGTTTTGGGGATAGAAATGAATAGGAAAAAGTCATTCTGGATTTTGTTACGGCCTATGATCTTTTCATAGCAAACACTCTCTTCAAGAAGAGGAAGGAGCATTTAATTACTTATAAGAGTGGGCCAACTAGAACACAAATAGTTTACTTTGTGCTGAGGAGAAGAGATCGGTTTTGTTTTAAAGACTGTAGAGTAATCCCAAGAGAGAGTTTGACAACTCAACATCGCTTGTTAGTCTCGGATGTGCAAATAAAAGGCCTTGTAAAGAAAAGGAGGGTTCCTAGGATCACTAGAACTAGATGGTGGAATCTTCCACTAAAGCAATCAGGCTTCAAGGAGAAGGTTTTAGAAGACTTATCTTGGGATTGAAGCGGAAGTGCAAATGAGATGTGGGAGGTAGTAGCATCTTGTATCCGAAAGGTAACCAAAGAGATACTAGGCGAGTCGAAGGGAGGAGCTCCAGGTCAAAAGGAGGCTTGGTGGTGGAGTGAAGGGGTGCAAGAGAAACTAAAAAATAAAAGAGCATGCTTTAAAGCTATATCTAAGGATAGAACAACGGAAGCTGTCACAAATTACAAAATAGAGAAAAAGGAAGCAAAGAAGGCTGTGAACAAAGCTAAGTTAAAATCTTATGAAGTTTTTTTATAAAAATCTCGACTCTAAGGAGGGCTAGAAAGATATATTCAGGTTAGCCAAAGCAAGAGAAAGAAAGACCAAAGACCTTTCTCAAGTGAGATGCATTAAGGATGAGGAAAGTGACATGCTTGTTACTCAGAAGGACATAGAGAATAGATGGGAGCAGTACTTCCATAAATGTTTCATTGGGGAAGAAAATAGAGAGATAACTTTGGGTGATCTAGCTAGTAGTGAAAGTTACTTGAATCGTGCAAGCTATAGACGAATACAAAGAAAGGAAGTAGAGAAGGCTTTGAAGGTTATGAGACCTGGGAAAGGTGTAGGACCGAATGACATCCCAGTAGAAGTATGGAGAGTTTTAGGTGAGCACGGTTTGACTTGGCTTACAAATCTATTCAATGTTATTTGGCGAAGCAAGAAAATGCCTGAAGATTGGAGGAGGGGTATCGTGGTGCCTCTTTATAAGAATAAATGAGACATTCAAAATTATTCAAATTACAGAGGTATCAAACTGATGAGTCACACTATGAAAATTTGGGAACATGTGATTGAAAGAAGGTTGAGGAAAGTTTCCAACGTAAAGAAAATCAATTCGGATTCATGCCAGGTCATTCAACTATTGAAGCCATCCATTTGCTGACGAGAACAATGGAGATTTGTAAAGCTAAATGGAAGAACCTCCAAATGATCATTGTTGATTTGGAGAAGGCTTATGATTTTGTCCCACGAGAGATGTTGTGGAGAGTTTTGGAGAAGAGATAAGTACATGTCATATACATTAACCTCATAAAGGACATGTATGATAGGGCTTTATCATGTGTAAGGACCCCATCTGGGAAGACTGACTATTTTGACATCAATATTGGTTTACATCAAGATTCAGCTTTGGGTCCATTTCTTTTTATTTTGATTATGGACGACTTGACAAGTCACATTCAGGATGAGTTACCTTAGTGTATGTTATTTGTTGATGATATTGTGTTGATTAACGAGACTATAGATGGAGTAAATGAGAAGCTTGAGGTTTGGAGGCATGCATTGGAGACTAAAGGATTTAGTATAAGTAGGGCTTAGACGGAATATATGGAGTGCACCTTTGATGGGTGCAATGGTGAAGGAATTGAGGTGAAGATTGGTGACAATAACATTCGAAAGAGAGATTCCTTTAGATACCTGGGATCTATTTTACAACAAGATGGGGAAATTGATGGATATGTTACTAATAGAATAAATGCAAGATGGCTAAAGTGGAGAGGAGCCTCTGTTGTTCTCTGTGATAAGAAAATTCCTTTAAAAATTAAAGGAAAGTTTTACAAAGCAGCCGTGAGACCTGCTATGCTCTATGGATCTGAATGTTGGCCTGTCAACCATAGACATGTGTAGAGAATGGTTGTAGCAGAAATGAAAATGCTAAGGTGGATGTGTGGACACACACGTAAAGATTGGATTCGAAATGATGCAATCAGAAACAAAGTTGGTGTAGCTCCGATCGAGGATAAGATGCGAGGAAACAACTTAAGATGGTTTGGTTATTTGCAAAGAAGATCAAGGGATGCATCAGTTAGGAGATGCGAGTGTTGGGATGTTGAGCTGGCTAAGAGAGGGCGAGGACGACCCAAGAAGTGTTAAAAAGATATTATACGAAGGGATCTTAAATTTTTGGATATAATCCCGTGATTGACCCCAGATAAATTTGAATGGAGGTGAAGAATCCATGTAGCCGACCCAACTTAATTGTGGGAAAAGGCTTTGTTGTTATTGATGTTGTTATTTATTTATTTTTTGATTATTTTTGTCACTCTCTTACACTCTCTCTTATTTTTCGTCCGAGGTACCCGATATATGTGAAGCAGTTTTCATGGAACCCATGCATCTTCACTGATTGCCCGAAAAACCACACTAAAATTAAGATCGAGTAGAGTCATGGGTGAGCGTAAAGTCTAGGATTTTAGTTTCTGAAATTTTAATTATTTGTAATTTATTTTCTCATGTATAGCGGTGTTCGTTTAGACTCTTGCATGTGTAACAAGACTTAAACTTCTTCTTTGTGGTCTGTCATACCTGTTTAAATCTTCGGTGGGGGTGAGTCCCGACTTGAGTGGTTTGTAAGATAGACCTGCACTTACTGCTATTAGAGATTCTAGTATTATTTTTCTTATGCTCATAGAACCTAGGACCACACTGCACTTAATTGAGACACACTTCTAGATCGTTCAACTTAGTCAAATTTAACTCAATCTTCATGACTAATAGAACTTTCTGCTTGGTGCGGTTTTGTCGGTTTACATATCATATAGAATAATTTTTAAATTCTTATATTGTATCTCACATGAAGATTGCAAGGAATCACTATAAATCTTCTAACTTAGCATACATAATTGTTTTCCGTGTGCATCGACTTTTTCGAGTTTCTCCCTCCTGTTTTGTCACTTAAAATCTAAAGAAAATTGGGACTATATGGTAGATGTATATTTTTGCTCACTTAATTATTAAATGATCACCTAATTAAAACTGGGATGACTTAACAAGACTGACTAAATTAAACAATAAAATTGAGAATTTTTGCAGGAGAACAACCCTATCTTTGGATTCATTTATCTGTCTGAATAAGCGAGAGATGCACACTTAGGATAGAGCCAAGATCTGCAATATTCATTCAGGCAACTAATTCTAAAAATGACTAGCTACTTCATAGTGAGGGAACTATGGTCTCCCTTAGTAGAGTGGGTTGTTAAAGGACATTGCAAATGGCACCATCCTTAAGTAACACAAGTAGCCATTTTACGATCCAAACTTACACACATACTGGCTAAAAGTGGATGCAACTAGCCGTAAGAATTCAGGATAGTCCTTAGGTATATTTCCGGCACCTAACATCTTGCTAATTCTTTTCCAAGTTTGAAATTATCACCAGCTAAAATTCAAAAGATATTTGGTTGGACTCCTGTGGCTTTCATTGTGTGAGTTGGTGAACTTGGGGTTTGTATTGCTTTTACATTGGTGTGCTTGAATCGAATTCGAATATAAAAAATCACACACTTGTGCCATCACTTTCATTTTTTTCTGTTTGTGAATATCTTGTGCACTTATACACCTTTAACCAAGATCCATTATGTCAGCTCATCCACCTCCTTTGAAATTAATGGGATATTGGTATGTGTACCCACCAGATTATTTCTTCTCGATTAAACCCCGATCCTCAAAACCTTCTTCTATAAGGCATTCTCCAACATTTGCAGGAGACTCTCACCCACGAATGAATACAGTCCACTCTACGAATCCAATCTAATCCATGAATGGCAATCCTTTATATTCGTATTATACATATATTCAACTGACCGACATCTCCACTCCTTCATATTTCCCACCTCTCAAGACATCAAGTCCAATCGACTTCACCCACAGATACAATCCTTTATATTCTGATCATGAAGATCAAACCATTTTTAAGACTGATGACAAGCCAAGACACCAATCGACTTCATTATATTCTCATAATATTGTTGGAACAAGTCAACACTTCATAAATTCACATTCCGACTTGACCTTCAAGAATAATATGGAAACCCGAAAAAACCAAGTAGATTGGCCAACACCTGATCATCTTCCTTCTTGGATTGACCCTGACAATCCCATCTTCAGATATGACACTCATACAACGGAATGGACTGATGATATCGACACACATGTACCCTGTACGATGACTTCACCATACGAGGGACCGGTCAACAATCACGAAAAGAGGCTCTACTCAACCCAACAGTACATTCCTGAGCCACCGTATATTGAGTATGAGACCAATAGATTTCCACCAACTGAGCAGACTCCTTCCATGATATTTTAGGAGAAAATTTCAAAGGATAACAATTATATACTGGATATACCAAGAGGATCTTCTCCCACCTCATACATGAAAATGGAAGATGAAATGATTGGATCTCATGTTAAAAATCTCGAGAACACTCAGAAACCCACAAACCATGTACGCCCTAGGGATGACTCTGACAACGACACCTTTGCATATTACTCCCTTAGGGATGACACTGATTATACACATCAAAACCCTCCTCAACTATGGGAAGCACCACATCTACATACCACACCGAAAAGACCAAAAAATTTTAAAATTCAAAAATATCCTAAAAATTGGAAAAAACCCATAAAAATTAGAAGAGAGAGGATTTGAAGAATTTGGATCCTACTCTAAGGGAAGCGCTAGATAAAAGATTGATTTTGGACTTCCCTTGATACATGCCATTGAACACTTCCCCAATCTTATAAGTTCTGTAAAGAGTAAATAAACGCCAAAAGTCGGGCATGAAGAGAACAAGGACTGAAAGACATATATTGTCAATGGCCACCTCATTGGTAAAGAGAAGAAAGACCAAGGGCCGCAGAGTGAAGCGGTTGCCTCGATTTGACTGTGGAATCGAAGACACAACATTCACCCATGCCCAAATCGATGATGATTACCCAATCAATATCCTCTCTACCTTCGTGTTTGATAAGCTCTAACTCAGACCAATCAGTAATTCAAGAGAGATCGTTTATCTAGCTGATCGATCTATAAAATGGTTAAGAGGAACAATTTTAGTCATCAATACATTCCAAGGTGCTCCGCTCAACGTGGACTTCACTATCATCGATATTGAGCATCTAGGAGAATTCACCCAGTCTCCAATCATTCTCAAAAAACCATTCTTAGACTTAGCTAAGCCAATTATAGAGTGCAAGACTCAGGAAATCAATTTTACAACATTGGGAGCAGTTCGATCTCATCCAGTCTTTGCAGAAAGACGATGTTCTAAGGCAACCCACAAAGCCATCAATAACTATAACCATCAAGCTTTAGAAGAGCCCTACCCCACTACTACAACTGAGATAACGATTGTTGAGCAGACCATCAGATCAGAGACTCACCTAACCCTTCCATTTGTTGCAGTTTGGACCTCAATCACTATCGTGACAAATCCTATAGTGGAGCACTTGATGTAGGAATTTTTTGTTTCTCCTGATGAGGAAACAAAAGCATGGGCTAATCCTTAGTCGAACAAGACCTCCTTTAACCACCTTGATCAAATTGATCCGATATAGGAATACACCAACATTAAGTCAATTGAGAACAAATACGCGGGACGTCCGTTGACTAGGGAGGAATATTTCTTGGTAATTCATATAAACACCTTATTATTAGAACCTCACTCCCAGGACCTGCACCTTTATAGACAATGCAACCGAAGTTCCCATTCTTGCAGCTCCTTCATCTAGTCAGTTATCTGGTAAACCAACTAAGAAAGTTGCCTTCGATATACCAGAAAAGGAATCTTTTGATGATTCCTCATCAGGTCCAGATAAGGTTTATCTTTATGAGTAAGATCAGTTCGGCAGCTCTGAGTCCTTATCTAAGAAAGCAACCAAATATCGATTACCATTGGATGACTCCTGCCCCTCACTACTATTCCTCGAGAACCGACTTCCTGATCTCATTAGATATACAAGAATAATCTCTTATGACCAGATAAAGACTGGTGCTTTAGAATATTCATCATCTAAGTCAATTAACCATAAGACTAAGCACATTATGAGAAAACAGCTTAAGAACAAGTTTAAGAACAAGAATACTTGGAATCCCTCCACCTTCCAGTACTATTCTTCTGAGGACAATGGCTGGGAATCATCTAACTCGTATGCTTCATCTTCTTCCCATTAATACACTGTCTAGTATGATTCTTATAAGGATAACATGGATTATGGCTGGGACTCATATACTACATATTCTTCCTATCATTATGACCTCCCACCACAGGCTCACAAAAATATTTGCCGAAAACCTCCTTAATCATCGGCAACCCTCCTTCCCGACCCCATCGGTTCCCTTGTACTTCTTCTTCCTCTACTTAGGCCAAGGCCTAAATATGGGGGGGCTGATAACATCTGTATATACCACTCTCTTCATCCACTTCTACCCTCGACCGCCCCATCTCTACCCTTCTTCCATACTTAGAGCGTAATTATAGGGGGAATCGATGTCCGTTGTATATACTCTCCTCATTCGTTCTATTGACCGACTCATTTTCTCTCTTCTTCTATACTTAGACTGTCCTCAGCCTAAGTATAGGGGGGTAGGCCGATCTCTATTTTTATTTTTCTTCTTACTCTCTTACCCTTTGCCCGAGTTATGTTTCTTTGCGCTTCTTGTGTTTCGAGGATATAACACTCGCTAAGTATAGTGGGTGTGTATATAGTATGTATATATTTTACCCATAGCTCATACTTTCTCATAGTTCTATATTCTTTTTTATGTGGTGGGTAACTAACTTGAAAAATAATAAAAATAATTTTTGAAAAAAAACTAATATTTTGTTTTGTGCAACTAATATTTTTTCTATAACAAAAGTTTTGAAAAATGACTTTATTCATTTTTCATCTAAAATCTCTTGCATTAAAAAAGAATTAAAAATCTCAAAAAAAATTCATTTCGCGCATATGCACTTCATCATGCACTTCTTGCACTTGCATTGGTGAAAAACCCTTGGGTTCTGAACCAAGTTGTGTGCAGAAATTGAGAGTGGCATTGACTTGACCTTAATCCACCGAATTTTCAGAGGAACTTCACCGAGAAAGAGGATTTTAGAAGCTTCAGGTCTTTGACTTAATTCTTTGAGTTCCGCATGACAATGTACATAATTTGACTCTTAGTGTCTAACCTGGTCGCCTCCTTCTGGGTATGACTCTTGAATATAGAATAATTTGTACTCTTGTACTATGCACTTAGCTCAACTCAGACAGGGTGTTGGAAGACTGTGTGAGTCTCTTTTATGGTAGCATGGACATATAAAGACTAGAGTATGGGTTGAAATAAAGCTACGAATAAGCGACCGACGTTTGGGCACAATTTTTTCCAAGACCATATCTACAGGGGGCACAACAAGATCCACACAGAGCTACCAAAAATCCAAACAAAAAGATGCCAACTACCAAATAAATATTTGAAAAAAAAGATCTAAGCTTCAAGACAACATGCAGATCTTGGTGGAGACTTGGCTAAACTGGCCGACTTGACAAGGAGAGGTGACTACACTGGTTACCCTCCAGTTCTTTTCCCCTTCTTCTAAAAATGTCTCCCTCTTTCGATTGTGAACACATCACGACAAACTTTAGAATGAAATACCTGACTCCCCGAGGATAAGTTATTGGAGGAGACGTTTTCATGGTAGTCCGACATTCTTGATGGGAAGAGCTAAAACCTTTTACATACATGAGACAATTGTTTAATGTTCATGGGGTATGCTTTGGGAAGAGAATTAATCTAAGATGACTTCTAAGCCGAAACTAAGACAATGAAACGTAAAACTTGGAGGCTGTTGATTTTAAACACTAATTCTCATAGGAGTTATACCACACTAATAATCCAAAGGTCGAGTCTAGCTTCATTTTCACCTTTTGTTATTGATCTTGGCATGGAACCTAATCTCATTTCATTTCTTTAATTGCTCGAGGATGAGCATGGTTTAAGTATAGGGGGTTGATGAATCTGTTATTCATCACTCTAAAAGTGATTAATTAAGCTCAGTTCCCCGAAATCCATATGTATTTTATCAATTATCTTGCATAATTAACATTCATTCACATGTAAATATTAATTGCATGCATAAATTAAGAAGCCAAAAATCCCAACCTAATTGACCTGTAAAATAAGCTAACTTCCACCTCCACTGTGTAAATACGACTAACAAGAATAAAAGAAAAATACAAAAAAAATCACTAACTGAAATTATTGAGAAATAAACCCAAACCCTAATTTAAAGATGACCGAACTAAAACGATGTTATCTTCCTCAAACAATGACTGATTTGATCCTTCTGATTTTTAAACTAATGTATGTCAATTACCTTAAAAAAAGATCGAGTTCAAGTGAATCAAAGCTCATATGTGAAAGTTGGGTTTTGGGCCTCTTTTGTACATTGTGTATTTCATCTATTTTGACCTATTATTTTATGTACATGATTAAATCCTTTTCTTTGATTCTTTTCCATTTATTTTCTTTGGAAAAAGTTTTATTAAAATGTGCAACAATCTAAATCCAAAATGAGTTGAAGTTAAAGAAACTAATAGAGTTTGAGTCCTCACTAACAATATGTACAAAAGTCCTTTTTCTTGAACTTTTTTTTTCATTTTATTTTTTAATAAAAATCCAAAAAAATGATTAATGTGTAAATATTTGTCTCTGATTTTATCATATTTTCTCAAATTTTATCATACTTAAAAATGATAAAAAAAACCAAAATTGTGATTTTCTATGTACATAGAGAACCCCCAAAAATATCACTTTATGCAAGTAACCTATTTTGGTGTTAGTCCCTTCATGAAAGTTGTAGTTCTTATCGAGAAGAGAAACTTTCATGAAGAAAACTTTTTGATCTGAGGTCGTTTGCTATTTATTTTTTATTTATTAGTTATATTTTATTTTTGATTTTTTGGGGGGTGCCACATGGCAGCTCATGGAGCCACCATGTGTCACCCATTTTTGGAATTTATATTTCTATTTTTATTAGAAAAGTAAATAGAAATTACAAAATAAAAAATATTATTAAAAAATGCCATGCATAATCTAAGCCGCCCAATCTCGCTGATCGGACGACCATAGATTATCTTCCATCGCCTTCCAGATCGGGCACCTCTGTCGCCCTCCTTATGAATCTCGCAGCCACCGCCTCATCTCCGATCCCCCCAATCTCACGTCGACTTTCATCATCCGCGCAGCCTCCCCAATCAAATCGACACCGCCTTCCCAATTCACCTCGACCTTCTAAATCTGGAGCCACCGCCTCTCAATCACAATCCCATCGAATTCCCCATTAGATCCTCATCTTGAGACCTCCTTCCTTCATCATACACTCCTCCATCGATATTAAAACTCATCTCCGCCTCCCGATCATATCAATCCATTGTTTGCGCAACCGAGGGAGAGGCAAAAGTGGTGACAACACTAGCCCATTACCTTCCATCAGTGAGATCCGGCCCCTCCTTTGGTCGTGCAGCTCGAGCCTCCAGGCACTCGTTGCTCTAGCTTTGGCTACCTCCTACACTGTCGAGCCAACCCTGTTGGACATGCAAGCCCACGGCGAGCCATTATGCAATAAATGTTATTGCAAATATCATTTTCTTATCTGAAATAAAGAATAAATAAGTTGCATAATAGGTCCCTTAGTGCAATTAGGGTTATGTAACATGACCATCTAAATGATCATACAACTGTTGATTCAATTAATGAATCATAGAGACTGGTGCTTTGATGAATATCTAAAGAGTTAGATGGAGGACTCATCAAGCACCACTAAATGATTATTAAGAGAGGATCTCCAGCCTGAGAAGGAGATGGCAATACTTTCTCTAAAGGTTGATATGTGACCAATCTCTTGATGCAGGTCCTCTATATAGGAATAGAGATTAGAAGGTGTCAGATTAGTTAGGTCAAAGAGTTGACATAACGAGATCGACATAACCAAAGTCCTATGTCGTATGATGTCACGAAATAGGCACGCATCCTCTGACTGGAGACAAATGTGTTACTATATGTCTGAGTATGTACATTTGGCAGACCAATAGGTTGATGACTAACCAAGGTTATACACCGGCGCGCTGGTGTGCATGCAAGGGCATATGAGTAATACGATCTCTCAAAGGGATCATACATGTTCATTACTAAACAGGAAGACATGAGCTCACTCATGAGATATTGGGAAGATCAATGCACGGTCATCTCACT
Source organism: Ottelia alismoides (assembly GCA_037367405.1). NCBI lineage: Eukaryota > Viridiplantae > Streptophyta > Magnoliopsida > Alismatales > Hydrocharitaceae > Ottelia > Ottelia alismoides. Next base: position 952,144 of record JAZKJV010011308.1, read on the forward strand.
TTGGAAGCTTGACTGAATTTGTAGGTTTGATATATGCTTTTAGAAAGTATGATCAACACATGGGTATGATATATGCTTTTGGAAAGTATATGCTCGTTACTAACTCCCATTAGTTAAATGAGAAACTTAATGATAAAACCCTGAAGAAGACAGTCTAAAAGAGATCTAAACTTCGGGTTTAATCTGGGTCTTCCAGTATACTGGATGTACAGGTATTAAGAATACATGAGGATGATGTGATCACAAATGATTGTATAACCATGATGCTTCCATTCCTAAGAAGTGATCAAATGGGTCTGGAATTTAGTGGCTCCTCTCATTAGAGAAGTAGTTTGATCTTGGTCCAAATGTTGGACATCGATCTGAATGTGATTCAGATGAAATGAGAAGATTAGATTTGCGGTCTTGATTTAATCAAGCATCTATGAGAGGTCCGCAAGAACTGGGTTTGAGATTTGATCTCAATATCCAAGTCATTATACGTGGAACAATATAATCGCCTTGTCCTTATCTCCAAGTATCTGCGGAGAAAGTGCATTGTCCTTGAAAGAGCTCATGAATAATTTCATTGTTGATATATGTATTCGAGTATTGAGAAAATTAAAAATTAAATGTGATTTAATTATCATGAACAATATAAATTTGATTCATATTACAAGGAGACTTATCACAGATATTTAAATGTGATTTAATTATCAAAGATGTGAATAATGTGAATGTGATTCATATTATTTGAGCACATGAGTAGAGATCCAAGATAATTAAGTGTGATTTAATTATCATGGATATGAATAATGTGGATAGCACTATATAAGTTATTCATATATATTATAAATGTCATTTTTAATGTATTGGAGAGAGCATATTATGATTTATATTTGTTGATTAATTATTGATGTGAATTGGATTCACATTGGATAATTAATTGAAAATGTAAATCACAATTTATTTTGGGTTGTGAATGTGATTTAAAATTTTCTAATGGCATGATTGCAATGTTCACAAAATAATTATGAATTATTTTTGTTGAATAATTTATAACAAGTACTATTGTAAATCTTGGAGATTTCTATGGAATAATGTAATGTCATGAGATTAAATGAGATTGCCACCAACTCCCATATTATAGAAGGAGGCAATCTTCATTCCATAATCTCCATGCATGATAGATTTAATTTGGGATTGAATTATATTAATTTTCAATATATATTTAATCTTAATTAAATCAATTGTTGTTATTTTTAGCAACAAGATAATAGCCATTAGAAGAAACACAAATCAATGTTAGCCATTGGATTTGTGTTATCCATAGATTGAGATCCATGGATCCCAAAATATTATAAAAGGAGCGGCATCCCCTTTGCTCTTCTTTAATATACACACATACAAGTTGGAGACACCAACTATTGCTCTCTCTCTCATTCTCTACACGTCCTCTCTCTCTCTCATTGTGGTCGTCGACCAAGGAAGCCCTTGAGAGAGTCTCTATCGACGCAGCATCATCATTATGCTGCCGGATGGTTTGCTCGTGGATCTCCGCCTCCTTTGGTGTGCCTAGCTCATTAAGAAGATGTTGTATCTTGTGTGATGAGATCATGAGATTCATCAGTTGGATCATCAACATGATTTGCGAGGAGCACACGTTTCATCAACGCGCTCGCAAGCATCTCCTTCGTCGGATCGGACTTGAGACAGGAGGTCTCTTCGTTTAGAGACTCGATTGCAACCATGATTCAAGAGGTAATCCTAATAATTGTTTGTCGTTTAGATGAAATGATCTGAGAAGTGTTCTTGGATCATGTGGTTTCATCGCATAATTTTTTTTAAATTCTGATGCCTCGTGCAACTAGTGCGACTAGTCACTCTCGATCTCATACGATGCGATCTTTATACTTCCATGATGCACTTAAGGATCTTAACATATCCTTCAAATGGTATTATTTCCAGGTTTGGAGGTTTTGGATACAGTCCATAAACCTAGGACGACTTGGGCTCATTAGGGTTTGCAAAAAAATTATCGCATTTGGTTCATACAGCCCTGTTTTTTTGAATATTTTCGGCTCTATTTAAACTGCTTAAACACGAATTTATCATTGTATTATGTTTCCATTAAATAAGATAACCGTGGGATTTGAGCTTGCATGATTTGGAATCTGTTTGCTCAAGTTATGATTATTTTAGTGAACATGTATCCACTGTTTTGGGGACTGCGAATCTTGACATAATTAAGGAGTTAATTACTGATTTGAAATGCCTATAAATGTATGAAAATCACTTATATTCTATTGTAAATCAAATTAGCAAACCTATTTTGTATGATTTGTATTTAAATTGATTAAGATATGCTAATTTTAGTAAGTGGGGGTCACTGCTAGAAATTACATTCCTAATCAAGAATCTTATGATTGTCATTTAATCTATTAGAGAAATTAAATGGTTTAATTTCTTGGAATAATTATAGATAAATATTTGTGAAATATTTGATAATTATTTCCTTAAATTGCATTGTCTTAACCAATAATTGATTTATGATCAAGATCACAATTTGTTACATCATCCACTTTCCAACAAACAAACTTTGTTGAATAGGATTGGGAATTTGTTTAGCAAATTTCCTTATAATCAAAATAGTTCAGTTATTACTATATGATATAACTTCGGGTGAAAAACCATTATCATCTCAAGTAGATAAGTATCAATTTGGCATTATCCTAACCTGAGGCAGATATGGTGTCTAATCGAGGAGCGTTGGGGTAGCAGATTGCACTGTGTGCGGTCTGTCCCCCTCCCGTTGGTACTAGCCATGACAATGAGTAGGTAGGGGATAATGCTGGAGAGATCATGATGTATTTTCTAATTAATAAAATTCGAAAGAATATGTATTTGAGATAATACCATATTTCAGGTAATAATAAAGAATGTTTTATGGATATTAATTGGATCATTAATTTACTATGATTAGATTAATTGGAATCCAATTAAAACTAAAATACTTTATTATGAATAGAGTTGTATTTTCCTTGTAAGAATTAATCGTAATGAATAGGATTCGTAATGATTAATTAAAATGTGAACATGATTTGGAGGATCACATAAGTGACATGCATGTTCTCCCGTCAAGGCAAAGGGTTCCTTCGCCAGGGATTGTATATAGGAGACGTCTGTCTGAAGTGCCAGCTCATGCATTCAAGCGCATCTAGATTGGGCTCTTTGCTTCTCGAAAGAGTAAGGTTGTGTGCGTAGTGACCCACATATCGGATCCTCATATTATTGGGATGATATTGGATTGTGTATAGTGAGTTCTAACCCTGTTGACGGCTGGTTCAATTAATGATGGGTCAACATCACCTTAGGGGTGGTGGGCCCGGGTATTAAAGACCAAATTAGGAAATGCAAGTTGGACTTGCAAGGTAAAATGTGTTCCTATTTCTTTTTATCCGAGTTACAGTTTCTCATATTATAGGTATGTGGCAAAGATAAGAAAAGAGATCCCAGATCTTGCTTGAGATATAATGGTAAGTATATCTCTAACATTGAAAGTGATTAAGGGGATGAACTTTCAGTGTTGACAAGGAAAGACAACTTTGATATAAAAATTCCTAAATCAAAGTAAAATACATATATATTTATATTAATGCAAATTTCTTATTTCTGATAATCCTTAATTAAATCCACTCAATATTATACTCAATAATAACCAGTAAAAAATCATGGATTGGATCCATTATCAACATATTATATATGCAGTTGGACACATATTGTACATGGTTGCAATGTGCAAGTTTCCTCATAATAGTGAGGAATGACGATTAAATAGACAATAGGTCTACAACCCTAGGGTTTGTATGTCTCTATAGTTCTGATCTCTCATTGAACGTACTTTGGAAGTGACATGTCGATGATGATTGTAATTGTCAAATAATCCTTATAAAATCTAAGAAGATATTCTAGCATACATATGGCTCTCAACATTTAACCATGAGTGACATGGTTCAATGCATCATGCAGAATGGTGGCTCTATAAGAGATGATGTATTCAAAATGTTTGAATACCTACCTGAACCTAAGTCTTTAAGAGTTAGGATGTATGTCGATACGATGAGTGTCATCTTTCTGCTATCCATACTCAAGTCATCCATGAAGCTTCATAATATTGTATGAATTGAATGAAGCATGTATAAATGTTGAGGTACTCGTACGTTGAAATATCTTGAATTCAACATAAGAGATCCTTTATCTTAAGAAATGGTTGTTTGTATATGAAAGGAGCGCAGTGGAAGCATGGGTCGGACCCATGTTAGAAGGAAAGTCAAAGAGTTGGTTGTACTTCCATGATTTCCATACATATGGCATCCAAAGAGTTGGATAAATGCCAATACTGCAATAAGTCCATGTATTAATAGTGCGACTATCTAGTCTATCTAGGATCCTTAGAGAAGGACTCAGATAATGCATCGGAATAATCTACATTTAATCATTGAAATTGACATTCTGATTTGATAAGATTAAAATCTGCTAATTGTATCTCATTCTTCTACTAACACTTGCAATTGGTTGCATATGTTTTAGAAGACTATAAAATTTGATCATGAGGTTTAATTGTCATTTACAAGGATATTGATGCAATTTTGCAACAATCTCTATTGGATAAATAGACTTAATATTTTTCGTGGGAGAGCCCTTAGTCTTAGAGAATGTCTCTATGACCTAGATATTAGAATACACTCATTGTTAATGTCTAATTGTTGGGAATAAACACGAATTCTAGAATAGACCTACCATAAAGAGTTATGTTGGATATATTTCAGATATACGAGTCTTTCTCACTGGCTAGCATGCCTCATCTGTGCAAACCTATGAGAGCTTCCATATCCCACCTTTCAAAAATGAGCTTGTAGCAGTGACGGCTATGACTCTGAGACTGGCCCTGACTAGATATGTAGCCCTCAGTCAGCCACTTCCCCCGCTGAGCTGAAAATGGTGTTGGGTCAGTAGTGGCGCTGCTCAAACTACTACTGCTGCTACATCGGATGAGATTGCAGTCAACGCGGAAAAAAGAGCAGAGCGGGTTGCTTCGTGCTCCGCTCGTTGTGGATTGCTGCTCGCTTTCTAAACCAATGCATTGTCGTAGTGGTCAGCATTCCTACCTTCATGCCTGACGACTACAACAACTGAAGAAGCTGGAGACCGGAAGAGATTGGTAGAGTCTACGAAGATCAGAAGCCCCTAGTTAGAATATCTGAGATGGATTATTAGCCTCTTTCCTCTACTCGGAGGGCAGTCATCGTGTACTCTGGCATCTATAGGACTCTGCTAAATTAGAAGATTAATGAATGGTTCATTAACATTTCTAATACTGAAAAATTAAACCTTAACAAGATCAATAGGAGGATGAAGATCATTTGTCAAATGATCTAGCATCAAGCCTTGGACATATATTTGTTGATGTGATGAATAGACTTGTGAGAGATGAAACTTTAGAATGTCTAAAATTTCAAATCTTGCATACTTATGAATGTAAATGTCCAAAGCTCCCTTCTCTGGGAATGGTGTAAGATGTCAAGGCATTCAATATCTCATACATATTAATGTATGTGGATCATCTATCATAATAAACATTAGTGATATGAAATATCTATTGATGATTATTTGTGATATGAGATTTCTTTCCTTCACCTTAGAAAGCTTTGAAATTTTCAAATATTTCACAATTTTGGTTTAGAACCAAAGTTTGAAGGAAGATGAAATGAATTTGATCTAACGTAGGTAGCTTGTACCTATTAGATGAATTCAAAGAATGCCTTATGGAGATATGAATATCATTCATATCTCACTCCTCCTAATGCACATTAACTCAATAGAGTTGTAGGGAGATACAATTGGATCATGTGTGACATGATTTGATCAATGATGAATATTAGCATAATTACCTCTTAGTTTTCAGGTATATATGTAGTATAGACTACAATATATATCCTTAATTAGGTTCCATGCAAGTAAGCTGGAATCTAGCACCAGAAAGTGCTACTTCATTGGGAAAATAAAGGATGGTATTGGATACCTACTTTATGACCTTGAGATTTTTAAAATATTTCATATCTGAGAATGTGATTCTTAGATTATGAGACCCTTGAGAATCAAGATGAAAATGAAGTAAATGAACTCATTTAATCTTGAGAAGACATTGGGGCTCCAAAAATCAGGAGCTAAAAGGACAATTAAAGATGAAACACTAAGACCTCTTCAAATGAGTTTGAGGATGGATCCCATGTGTCAGTTAAATCTGACAATGATCTAACTTCATTTGATGAAACTTATATGGATCGTGACAAGGAATGATGGATGCTAGCAATAAAGTCTAAAGTAGATTTCATATACAAGTTTTGTATATGGACCCTCGAGGATCCACCTATATGGGTAAGACCTTCTAAGGTGTAAATGGATCTTCAAGGGAAAGGGGGAACCTGATGAGAAGGTAGAGACCTTCAAAGCACGACTCGTAGCCATGAGCCACACTCTAAAGAGAAGACATTGCTTGCAATGAGACTTTCTCTTTAGTGACCTTGCCTAAACCGATCATAATGTTGCTAAATTTAGCTACACTTGACTATGACATCTTCAAGATGTGTGTCAAGATTGCATTCCTCTATGAATACCTCTCTAAGGATATTCACATGAAGTAGCCCCAGGACTTCATGGTTGAGGAAATCAAGGTGTGATGGCTGAAGAACTCCATCTATAGACTCAAATAAACTTCTTGTAGTTGGAACATTGGATTTGATGAAATTATAAATGTATGATTTCAGATAGAATCTTGATGAACAATGTGAAGCTTATTGGGGGCGTCATTGTGTTCATCATATTAAATGTAGATGATATCCTAATCATTTGAAATGATATGAGGATATTAATAAGTATTTTATAGACTGGATATTCCATACCTTGAGATAGGATCTTAAAGATACCTCTTAGATCTTAGTTATGAAGTTGTTCAGAAGCAAAGAGAAGAAGGTATTGGGAGCGTCACATTAGTATTACACCAAGGACATATTCCATTTTTTGGAAAATTCTAAGAAAGGCTTCTTTCCCTAAAGATATCGTACTGACCTATCTAAAGGGATATCACCTCAAAGAGTTGAGGATGTGAATGCTAAAATTACTTGCCTTTGTGCATCGGTTATGAGAAGCCGAGTGTATGCTAGATGTGTACAAAGGCCAAATGTCTGCCATGCAGTGGGAGTAGTAAACCGTTGCTAATCCTATTATCGAGATAAAACACTTAGTTGCAGTAATAACAATATCTTCAAAGAGGACAAGACTTTTGAGATAGTGATCTCTAAGTCTTATTTTTAGGAAATTAAGACTTTATAGATGGAGATCTAAAAGATCTTAACTGCAGATACCTTAGGAGATAGAGATCTCCAAGAATAAGAGTATTCTTATAAGTATAATGGAAATACTGGTTATTATTATTATTATTATTATTGTGTTGTAGTGTCAAGGACACTATAACTAACAAGATTGAGTATTGGAATCATAAGATGCAACATTCGCATTGGATGCTAAAACTGTTACTAGGAGATATGCAACTGCTGTAAAAGGACTTGGTGTAGTCTCTCGAGAACAGAGTGATTGATCAACTTACCTAGCTATTTTTCTAAATAGCCCATGATTGCTACATGAGTGTATGTTTAAAGATTTCCTATTAGTGGCTCTTTAAGGTAGTAGGAGACTGTTGGACATGCGAGCCCATGGCAAGCCATTATGCAATAAATGTTATTGCAAATATCATTCCCTAATCTGAAATAAAGAATAACTAATTTACATAATAGGTCCCTTAGTAAAATTAGGGTTATGTACCATGGCCATCTTAATGATCATACAACTGTTGATTCAATTAATGAATCATAGAGGCTGGTGCTTTGGTGAATATCTAAAGACTTAGATAGAGGACTCATCAAACACCATCAAATGATTATTAAGAGAGGATCTCCAGCCTCAGACGGAGATGGCAATACTTTCTCGAAAGGTTGATATGTGACCGACCTCCTTATGCAGGTCCTCTACATAGGAATAGAGATTCAGAGGTGTCAGATTAGTTAGGTCAAAGAGTTGACATAACGAGATTGAGATAATCAAAGTCCTATGTCGTATGCTGTCACGATATAGGCATGCATTCTCTGACTAGAGACAATGTGTTACTATATGACTGAGTATGTACATTTGGTAGACCAATAGGTTGATGACCTAACCAAGGTCTATGCACCGGCACGCTAGTGTGCATGCAAGGGCATATGAGTAATACGATCTCTCAAAGGGATCATACTGGTTCATTATTTAACCGGAAGACATGAGCTCACTAATGAGATATTGGGAAGATCAATCTCCGTGCTTGGTTGTCTCACTTTGGAAGCTTGACTGAATTTGTAGGTATGATATATGCTTTTGGAAAGTATATGATCAACACATGGGTATGATATATGCTTTTGGAAAGTATTTGATTGATACCAACTCCCAATAGTCAAATGAGAAACTTAATGATAAAACCCTGAAGAAGATAGTCTAAAAGAGATCTAAAACTTTGGGTTTAATCTGGGTCTTCCAGTATGTAGGATGTACATGTATTAGGAATACATGAGGGTGAAGTGATTATAAATGATTGTATAACAATGACGCTTCCATTCATAGGGAGTGATGAAACATGTCTAGATTTTAGTGACTCCTCTCAGTAGAGAAGTAATCTGATCTTGGTCCAAATGTTAGAAATTAATTTGAATGTGATTTAGATGCAATGAGAAGATTAGATTTGTGTTCTTGATTTAAACAGGCATCTATGAGAGGTCCGCAAGATCTGGATTTGAGATTTGATCTAAATATCCAAGTCACTATATGTGGAACAATACAATCGCCCTGTCCTTATCTCCAAGTATCCGCGGAGAAAGGACATTATCCTTGAAAGAGTTCATGGATAATTTCATGTTGATATATGTATCCGAGCATTGAGAAAATTGAAAATTAAATGTGATTTAATTATCATGAATAATATGAATTTTATTTATATTATAAGAAGAGTTATCATAGATAATTAAATGTGATTTAATTATAAAAGATGTGAATAATGTGAATGTGATTCATATTATTTGGGCATATGAGAATAGAGATCCAAGATGATTAAATGTGATTTATTATCATGGATATGAATAATGTGGATGGAACTATCAAAATTATTCATATATATATATATATATATATATTACAAATGTGATTTATAAAGTATTAGAGAGAGAGCATATTATGATTTATATTTGTTGATTAATTATTGATGTGAATTGGATTAGCATTTGATAACTAATTGAAAATGCAAATCACATTTTATTTTGGGTTGGGAATGTGATTCACAATTTTCCAATGGCATGATTGCAATGTTCACAAAATAATCATGAATTATTTTTGTTGAATAATTTACAACAAGTGTTGTTGTAAATCTTGTAGATTTCTATGGAATAATGTAATTTCATGAGTTTACATGAGATTGCCACCAACTCCCATATTATGTAAGGAGGCAATCTTCATTCCATAATCTCCATGCTTGATTGATTTAATTTAGAATTGAATTATATTGATTTTTTAATATATATTTAATCTTAATTAAATCAATTGTTGTTGTATTTTTATCAACAAGATCATAGCCATTAAAAGAAACACAAATTAATGTGAGCCATTAGATTTGTGTTGTCCATGGATTGAGATCCATGGATCCCAAAATATTATAAAAGGAGAGGCACCCCCTTTGCTCATCTTTAATATACACACATACAAGTTGGAGACACCAACTATTGCTCTCTCTCTCTCTCATTCTCTACACGTCCTCTCTCTCTCATTGTGGTTGTCCACCATCGAAGCCATTGAGAGAGTCTCCATCACTGCAGCGTCGTCGTTATGCTGCTGGATGATTTGCTCGTAGATCTTTGCCTCCTTCAGTGCACTTCTCTCGAGAAGAAGACATCATAACTCGTGTGACAAGATCAGGAGATTCGTCGCTTGGATCATCAACATGGATTGCGAGGAGCACACGTTTCATCAACATGCTCGCAAGTGTCTCCTCCGTTGGATCGGACTTGAGACAGGAGATCTCTTCGTTTCGAGACTTGATCGCAACCACGCTTCAAGAGGTAACCCTAATACTTGTTTGTAGTTTAGATGAAATGATACGAGAAGTGTTCTTAGATCATGTGGTTTCATCGCATATTTTTTTAAATTCTGCTGCCTCAAGCAACTACTGCGACTAGTCGCTCTCGATCGCATATGATGCGATCTTCACACTTCCATGATGCGCTTAAGGATCTTACCAAATCCTTCAAACCCCACTACCCTGTTCGCTCTTGCGCCTCCGCCATCTCGCTGCCACTCCACACACCCTCGCACCCCCGTATATCCTGAAGCCTTCATATCCTGGTGCAACAATCTCTCTAGCCTGTGCTTCCTCGACTCGTCCAAGTGCATCACCGATAGTGTTGCACCTCCGCTGTCGCTTGTAGGAGCAGGAGGCTCTGGTTTTGCCTCGCTCGCTTTTTCAACTCCTTCCAGAAACTCTCTTCATCGACTTCCAAGCCTACACTGTGCTTTTCCTACAAGTTCCTCCGCACCGCAGCTACCAAGAGCGACATCTCCACCGACCATCATCTTCTCCTCCGCGGTCGTGCTCTAGAGCCTCTTCTCCCACCGATTGGAGCCCCCACTAGGAGCGACTCCACTCAACCTCCGGGCTCGAGGCTCGAGGCCCCAATCCACGTGTGTGGCACGTGCATTGGGGGAGCATCTACACAAAACCCCTTCCCCATGTGATCGTCATGTGTGCGCGGGGACAATTATTAAAGACCCCCTATAATTTTTCCACTTCACCAGAAGGACCCAACCATCCTATGGAAATGTGAAGAGCACATGTGTTAGCCATGTGTGAAGGATATGGTAAGATCCTTAAGCGCATCACGGAAGTGTGAGGATCGCATCGTATGCATTTGGGAGCTACTAGTCGTACTAGTTTCTCGATGCAACGGAAATTAAAATTTTTTTATGAGATGAAACCACATGATCCAAGAACACTTCTTGGATCATTTCGTCTAAACCACAAACTAGTAATAGGATTACCTCTTGAAGCATGGTTGCGATCGAGTCTCTAAATGAAGAGACCTCATGTCTCAAGTTCGATTCGACAGAGGAGACGCTTGCGAGCATGTTAATGAAACATGTGATCCTCGCAATCCATGTTGATGATCCAAGCGGTGAATCTCCTGATCTCGACACACGAGATCCAATGTCTTCTCCACGAGCGAGGCGCACCGAAGGAGATGGAGATTTACAAGCAATCGAACCGACAACATAACGACGACACTATGGCGATGGAGACTCTCTCTAGGGCATCATCCATGGTGGACGGCTACATGAGAGAAGGAGAGGGATGGCATGTAGAGAGAGAGAGACTTATGTTCTCATTAGCATTTGAAGAGCTAGGGGTGCCCTTATATTTACAATATTTTAGGATCCATGGATATCAATCCATGGGCAACACAAATCCAATGGCTCACATAGATTTGTGTTCCTTTTAATGGCCAAGATTTTTGTTGGAAAAAACCAACAACAATTAATTAAATTTAGATTAAATATATATTAATAAATCAATATGATTTAATCCCAAATTAAATCAATCAAGCATACATGGAGATATTTGGATGGAGATTTCATGCCATCTTGGAAATCTCATGCAATCTTGGGAATCTTATGCAATCTTGTGAGATTGCATTATTCCTTGGAAATCTCCATGATTTTATAACAACACTTGTTATAAATAATTCAACTACAATAAATCATAATTATTTTGTGAATATTGCAAACTTTCCATTGGAAAATTGTGAATCACATTCACATCCCAAAATAAAATGTAAATTACATTTTCAATTAGTGTCCAATGTGAATCCAATTCACATCAACATTTAATTAACAAATGTAAATTAAAAATAGCTCTCTCTTATATATTATAAATCACATTTATAATATATATGTTTAATATGGATAATACTATCCACATTATTCATATCCATGATAATCAAATCATATTTAATCATCTTGGATCTCTTATTCTCATGTGCCCAAATAATATTAATCACATTCACATTATTCACATCTTTGATAATTAAATCACATTTAATTATTTTAGATAGCTCTCTTTATAATATCAATCAAATTCATATTATTCATGATGATTAAATCACATTTAATTATCAATTTTCTCAATGCTCGGATGTATAATATCAACAATGAAATTATCCTGAACTCTTTCAAGGATAATGCGCTTTCTCCGCAGATACGTGGAGATAAGGACATGGCGATTGTATTGTTCCACGTATAATGACTTGGATATTAAGATCACATCTTAAATCTAGATCTCGGGCCTCCCGTAGATGCCTGAATAAATCATGACCGTAAATCTAATCTTCTCATTTCATTTGAATCACATTCAGATCAATGTCCAACATTTGGACCAAGATCAGATTATATCTCTATTGAGAGGAGTCACTTAAATCCAGACCCATTTCATCACTCCCAAGGAATGGAAGCGTCATGGTTATGCAATCGTTTATGATCACATCACCCTCAGGTATTCCTAATACATGTACATCCTGCATACTAGAAGACCCAAAATAATCCTGAAGTATAGATCAATTTTACATTGTCTACTTCAGGGATTTATCATTAAGTTTCTCATTCGTTCATTGGGAGTTGGTATCAATCATATACTTTCCAAAAGCATATATCATACGTAGGTGTTGATCATATACTTTCAAAAAGTATATATCAATCCTTACAAATTCAGTCAAGCTTCCAAAGTAAGATGACCACGCATGGAATTTGATTCTTCCCAATATCTCATAAGTGATCTCATGTCTTCTGGTTCAGGAAATGAACCTGTATGATCCCTTTGAGAGATTGTATTACTCATATGCCCTTATATGCACACCAGCGCGCCGGTGTATAGACCTTGATTAGGTCATCAACCTATTGGCCTGCCAAATGTACATACTCATACATATAGTAACACATCTGTCTCTGGTCGGAAGATGCGTGCCTATATCACGACAGCATACGACATAGGACTTTGGTTACGTCTCTCTTGTTAAGTCAACTCTTTGTCCTAACTAATCTTATACCTTCGAATCTCTATTCCCATGCAGAGGACCTGCATCAAGAAGTCGGTCGGATATCAACCAAGTGAGAAAGGTTTGCCATCTCCTACTCAGACTGGAGATCCTCTCTTAACAATCATTTGACGGTACTTGATGAGTCCTCAATCTAAATCTTTAGATATTCATCCAAGCACCAGCCTCTATGATTCAATAATTGAATCAACAACTGTATGATCATTAAGACAACCATGGTACATAATCCTAATTGTACTAAGGGACCTATTATGCAAATTAGTTATTCTTCATTTCAGATCAGGGAATGATATTCGCAATAACACATTGTGTAATGGCTTGCCGTGGGCTCGCATGTCCAACAATCTCCCAGTAGCCCAAAGAGCCATTAATGGGCTAATCATTTAAACCCACACTCATGTGACAATCATAGGCTATTTAGAAAATAGCTAGGTAAGCTGATCAGTCACTCTGTTCCCAAAAGACTATGCCAAGTCTTTTTACAACACTTGCATATCTCCTAGTGACAATGTTCGCATCAAATGCGAATGTTGCATCTCATGCAACCAATACTCAACCATGTCAGTCATAGTGTTCTTGACACTACACTTCAATAATTATTATAACTAGTATGTAATTTCTATTATCCTTATCAGAATACCCTTATTCCTGGTGATCTCTATCTCCCAAAGTATTTGTAGTTAAGACATTTTAGATCTCCATCTATAAAGTCTTAATTTCTTGAAGATAAGACTTAGAGACCACTATCTCTAAAGGCATGTCATCTTTGAAGATATTGTTATTACTGCAATCAAGTGTTCTAGCTCAATAGTAGGATTAGTAACAGTTTACTACCTCCACTATATGGCAAACATCTGGCTTTTGTACACATCTAGCATACTTTCAGCTTCTCATAACTCATGCACAAAGGGCAACCAGTTTTAGCATTCACTTCATCAACTCTTTGAGGTACTATCCCTTTATATAGGTCAGTACCATATCTAGAGGGAAAGAAGCCTTTCTTAGAATTTTCCAAAAAATGGAAATGTCCAAGGTATACCATTAATGTGATGGTCCCAATACCCTCTTTCTTTGCTTCTGAACAACTTCAGAACTATGATCTAAGACGTATTCTTGAGATCATATCCCAAGGTATGGAAAAACCAAATTATAAAGCACTTATTATCATCATCCTTATATCATTCCAAATGATTAGGATATTATCTACATTTAGTACGATGAACACAGTGGCACTCCCACTAAGCTTCACATGGTTCATCAAGATTCTATCTGAAATCATAGCATTTATAATTTCATCAAATCTTATGTACCAAATACAAGAAGCTTATTTGAGTCCAAAGATGGAATTCTTTAGCTTGCATATCTTGTGTTCCTCAACCGTGAAGCCCTGGATCTGCTTCATGTGAATGTTCTTAGAGAGGTATTCGTGGAGAAATGCAATAATGCTTTCATCTTAAAGATGTCAAAGTCAAGTTGTGTAGCTATAGTTAGCAATATTCTGATGAGTTCAAGCATGATCACTGAAGACAAAGTCTCATCGCAAGCGATGTCTTCTCTTCGGTGTGTATCTCATGGCTACGAATTGTGCTTTGAAGGTCTCTACCTTCCCATGAAGTTCCCTGTTTCTCTTGAAGATCCATTTACACGTTAATGGGTCTCACCCATATAGGTGGATCCTCTAGGGTCCATATACAACACTTGTATATAAAGTCTACTTTAGACTTTATTGCTAACATCCATCTTTCCATGTCATGATCTTTAGAAGCTTCATCATATGAAGTTAGATCATGTCAGATTTAACTGACACATGGAATCCATCCTCAAACATATTTGAAGAGGTATTAAAGTTTCATCTTTAATTGTCTATTTAGTTTGCGATTTTAGGAGCCTCATTATGTTCTCAAGATTAAATGAGTTCCTTTACTTCATTTTCATCTTGATTCTCAAGAGTCTCGTCCGCTAAAAGTCACATTCTCATAGATGAGATCTTTTAAGAATCTCAAGGTCATAAAGTAGGTATTCAATACCATCCATTATTTTCCTAATGAAGTAGCATTATGAGGTGTTAAATTCCAGCTTACTTGCTTGGAACCTTATTAAGGATATATGTTGTAGTCTCCACTATATATATATATATATACCTTGGAAACTAAGAGGTAATTATGCTAAGAATCATCATTGATCAAATCATGTCACACATGATCCAATTGTATCTCCCTACAACTCCATTGAGTTTAGGTTTATTAGGAGGAGTGAGATAGAAATGACATTCATATCTCTATAAGGTATTCCATGAATTCATCTAATAGATACTGACTACCTAGATTAGATCAAAATTCATTTAATCTTCCTTCAAACTTTGGTTCTAAATCAAAATTGTGAAATCTTTGAACATTTCAAAGGTTTCTAAGTGAAGGGAAGAAAACTTATATCACAAATAATAATCAATGGATATAACATATCCATAATGTTTACTATGATATAGATGATCCACATACATCAATATGTATGAGATCTTGAATACCTTGACAAGTTACACCATTCCCATAGAAGGGTGCTTTGGACGTTTTCTACTTTGAATGCAATATTCATAAGTATTTAAGACATTCTAAAGTTTCATATATTACTGGTCCATTGATCTCATCAATAGACAAATATCCAAGGCTTGATGCCAGATCATTGTCTAATGATCTTCATTCTCCTATTGATCTTTTAAGATTTAATTTCAGTGTTAGAGATGTTAATGAATCTTTCATTGATTTTCTAATTTAGTAGAGTCCACTAGATTTTACATTACTATCTGAAATATCTCCATCATAACTCTTTATGATAGGTCTATTATAGAATTCATGTTTATTTCCAACATTTAGAAATAAACAATGAGTGTATTCTAATATCTAGGTCATAGAGACATTCTCTAAGACTAAGGGCTCCCCCACTAAAATTACGAAGTCTATTTATCCAATAGAGGTTCTTGCAACAATTGCATTAACATCCATGTGGATGACTATTGAACCTTAAGATCAAAATTTCTAGTCTTCTAAAACATAAGCAACCAATTGCAAGTGTTATTAGAAGAATGAGATACAATTATTAGACTTTGATCTTATTAAATAAGAAAGTCAATTTCAATGATTATATGTAGATTATTCCGATGCACTATCCGAGTCATTCTCTTAGGATTCTAGATAGATTTGATAGTCATACTATCAACACATCAACTTATTGCAGTATTATTGGCATTCATCCAACTCTTTAGATGTCATATGAAAATCACAGAAGTACAGTCAACTCTTTGACTATCTTTCTCATCTTGGGTCTGACCCATGCTTCCGCTGCGCTCTCTTCATCTATAAACAACCATTGTTCAAGATAAAGAATCTCTTATGTTGAATTCAAAAGATTTCAATATAAGAGTATTTCAACATTTATACATGCTTTATTTTATTCATATGAATATTATAAAGCTTCATGAATGACTTGAGTATAGACAACAGATTTATGATACTCATCATATCAATATCCATCTAAACTCTTAAAATAATGGTTCAGGTAGGTATTCAAATATTTTGAATGCATCATCTCTAATAGAGCCACCATTCTACATAATGTAGAGAACCATGTCATTCATGCTAAAATGTCAAGAACACATATGCATGCCAAAACATCTTCTTAGATTTTATCAGGATTATTCGACAATTATAATCATCATCGACATGTCACTTCAAAAGTACATTCGATGAGAGATTATGGATATAGAGACATACAAACCATGGGCTGTAGTCCTATTGTCTATTTAATTGTCATTGCTCATTATTACGAGGAAGACTTGCACATTGCAACGAATACATTATGTGTCCAACTGCAAGTACAATATCTTGATCATGGATCTAATCCATGATAATTTAGTGATTATTATTGAGTGTAAAATTGAGTGGGTTTAATGAAGGATTATTTGAAATAAGAAAATCTCATAAACATAAATAATATATATTTTACTTTGATTTAGGAATTTTTATATCAAAGTTGTCTTGCCTTGTCAACACTAAATGTTCATTCCCTTAATCACTTTCAATGTAAGAGATATACTTACCATCATATCTCAACAAGATTTGGGATCTCCTTCCTTAACTTTATTACATCCCAATACTATGAGAACATGTAACTCTGATAAAAAGAAGCGGGAACACATTCCGCCTTGCAAGTCCAACTTGCATTTCCCAATTCGGTCTTTAACACCCGGGCCCACCACCCCTAAGGTGATGTTGACCGTCATTAATTGAACCAACCGTCAACAGGAATACAACTCGCTATGCGCAATCCAATATCACCCCAATAATATGAGGACCCTATACTGGGGTCACTACGCATACGTCCTTACTCTTTCGATAAGCGAAGAGCTCGATCCAAATAGATTGTATGCAGGAGCTGTCACTTCGGACAGGCGTCCCCTACATACAATATCTGGCGACGGAACCCTTCGCCTTGACAGGAGACCATGGATGTCATTTATGTGATCCTCCATATCATATTCAAATTCTAATTAATTATCATGAATCATATTCACATAATTAATTTTTCTAAGAGAAATAACACATCTGTTATAATAGATTGTCTTAATTTTAATTGGATTCCAATTAATCTAATCATATTAAATTAATGATCCAATTAATATCCATCAAACATTCTTTATTGTTACTTGAATTATGGTATTATCTTAAATACATATTATTGGGAATTTTAATAATTAGAAAAATACACAGCGATCTCTCATGCATTATCAAGTCCCTACCCGTTGTCATGGCCACTACCGACGGGAGTGGGACAGACCGCACACGGTGCAACCTGCTACCCCAACGCTCCCCGACTAGACACCATATCCACCTTAGGAAAAGATAATGCCAAATTGATCATTGTGTACTTGAGATTCTAATTGGTCTTTCAACCGAAGTTATACCATATATAATAATAATCAAAATATTTTTGATTAACATTATAATGAGATTTACTAAACAAATCTCAAATCCTATTCAAGCAACATTTTTTGTTGGAAAGTGGATTGTGTAATCATTTAAGGAAATAATTATCATAAAATATTTCACAAATATTTATCTATAATTATTTAAGGAAATTAAACCATTTAATTTCACTAATTTATTAAATGACAATCACATGGTTCTTGATTAGGAAAGTAATTTCTAGAAGTGACCCCCACTTACTTAAATGAACATATCTCAATCCATTTAAATCCAAATTAAGCAAAGTAAGTTTCCAAAGTTTGCTAATTTGATTTACAATAGAACTTAAGTGATTTGCATGCATTTCTAGGCGTTTCAAATCCTCAATTAACTCCTTAATTACGTTAAGATTTGCAGTCCCCGAAACAGTGGATACATGTTCACTAATTTGATCATAACTTGAGCAAACAGATTCGAAATCACACAAACTCAGATCCTACGGTTTCCTTATTTAATGGGAAACAAAGTTCAAAATTTATTTTCATGTTTAAACAATTTAAACAGGGTCGAAAATCATCACAAAACAGAGATGCGAAAATGAACTGCGATAAAAGTTTCGCAACCCTAACGAACCCAAGTCGACTTCGGTTTATGGATCGTATCTGAAACCTTCGACCTATGGCTCTGATACCACTTGAAGGATATGGTAAGATCTTTAAGAGCATCACGTAAGCGTGAGGATCGCATCGTATGCGATCGGGAGCGACTAGTCGTACTAGTAGCTCGATGCAACGTAAATGAAAATTTTTTCATTTGACGAAACCACATGATTCAAGAACACTTCTCGGATCGTTCGTCTAAACCACAAACTGGTAATAGGATTACCTCTTGAAGCGTGGTTGTGGTCGAGTCTCTAAACGAAGAGACCTCCTGTCTCAAGTCCGATCCGACGGAGGAGACGCTTGGAGCGTGTTGATGAAACGCGTGATCCTCGCAATCCATGTTGATGATCCAAGCGGCGAATCTCCTGATCTCGACACATGAGATCCAACATCTTCTCCATGAGCGAGGCGCACCGAAGGAGACGGAGATTCACGAGCAATCGAATCGACAACATAACGACGATGCTGCGGCAATGGAGACTCTCTCTAGGGCATCCATGGTGGACGGCCACATGAGAGAAGGAGAGGGATGGCATGTAGAGAGAGAGAGCCTTATGTTCTCATTAGAATTTTAAGAGCAAGGGATGCCCTTCTATTTATAATATTTTGGGATCCATGGATCTCAATCCATAGGCAACACAAATCCAATGGCTCACATTGATTTGTGTTTCTTTTAATGGCCAAGATTTTTGTTGGAAAAAACTAACAACAATTAATTCAATTTATATTAAATATATATTGATAAATCAATATGATTTAATCCTAAATTAAATCAATCAATCATACATGGAGATATTTGGATGGAGATTTCATGCAATCATGGAAATCTCATGCAATCTTGTGAAATTGCCTTATTCCTTAGAAATCTCCATGATTTTATAACAACATTTATTGTAAATAATTCAACAACAATAAATCATAATTATTTTGTGAATATTGCAAACTTTCCATACGAAAATTGTGAATCACATTCGCAACCCAAAATAAAATGTAAATTACATTTTCAATTTAATGTCCAATGTGAATCCAATTCACATCAACATTTAATTAACAAATGTAAATTACAAATATCTCTCTTATATATTATAAATCACATTTATAATATATATGTGTAATATGGATATTACTATCCACATTTTTCATATCCATGATAATCAATTCACATTTAATCATCTTGGATATCTTATTCTCATGTGCCCAAATAATATGAATCACATTCACATTATTCACATCTTTGATAATTAAATCAAATTTAATTATCTTAGATAACTCTCTTTACAATATGAATCAAATCCATATTATTCATGATAATTAAATCACATTTAATTATCAATTTTCTCAATGCTCGGATGTATAATATCAACAATGAAATTATCCTGAACTCTTTCAAGGATAATGCACTTTCTCTGCGGATACTTGGAGATAAGGACATGGCGATTGTATTGTTCCATGTATAGTGACTTGGATATTAAGATCACATCTTAAATCCAGATCTCGGGCCTCCCATAGATGCTTGATTAAATCAAGACCGCAAATCTAATCTTTTCATTACATATGAATCACATTCAGATCAATGTCCAACATTTAGACCAAGATAAGATTACTTCTCTATTGAGAGGAATCACTAAAATCCAGACCTGTTTCATCACTCCCTAGGAATGGAAGCGTCATGGTTATACAATCATTTATGATCACATCATCCTCAGGTATTCCTAATACCTGTACATCCTGCATACTGGAAGACCTAGAATAATCCCGAAGTATAGATCAATTTTTAACTGTCTACTTCAAGGATTTATCATTAAGTTTCTCATTCGATCATTGGGAGTTGGTATTGATCATATACTTTCCAAAAGCATATATCATACCTAGGTGTTGATCATATACTTTTCAAAAGTATATATCAATCCTTACAAATTCAGTCAAGCTTCCAAAGCAAGACGACCGCACGTGGAATTTGATTCTTTCCAATATCTCATGAGTGAGCTCATGTCTTCTGGTTCAGGAAATGAACCTTTATGATCTCTTTGAGAGATCGTATTACTCATATGCCCTTGTATGCACACCAGCGTGCCGGTGTATAGACCTAGATTAGGTCATCAACCTATTGGTCTGCCAAATGTACATACTCATACATATAGTAACACATCTGTCTCCGATCAGAGGATGCATGCCTATATCATGACAGCATACGACATAGGACTTTGGTTATCTCGATCTTGTTAAGTCAACTCTTTGACCTAACTAATCTGACACCTTTGAATCTCTATTCCCATGCAGAGGATATGCATCAAGAGGTCGGACATATATCAACCAAGTGAGAAAGGATTGCTATCTCCTACTCAGGTTGGAGATCCTCTCTTAACAATCATTTGACGGTACTTGATGAGTCATCAATCTAACTCTTTAATATTCATCCAAGCACCAGCCTCTATGATTCAATAATTGAATCAACAACTGTATGATCTTTAAGACGTCCTTGGTACATAACCCTAATTGTACTAAGGGATATTTATGCAAATTGGTTATTCTTCATTTCAGATTAGGGAATGATATTCGCAATAATACATTGCGTAATGGCTCACCATGGACTGGCATGTCCAACAATGTGAGCCCAAGGCGAACCATTCCTACAATAAATGTTATTGTAATATTTTTTTATATATAAAAGTTATTGGTTATTTCACTCCCTATCTGAGATTAAGTGAATGAATGCACTATAAGGTCCCTCTGTACAATTAGGGTCGTGTACCATGGCCATCTTAATGATTATACAGTTTTTTATTTAATAGTTCAGTTGTAAAGGCTGGTGCTTGGATGAATATCTAAGGAGTTAGATTGAGGACTCATCAAGCACCGTTAAATGATTGCTAAGAGATGATCTCCATCCTGAGTAGGAGATTGTAATCCTTTCTCATTAGGTTGATATCTGACCGACCTCTTGATGCTGGTCCTCTACATAGGAATAGAGATTCAGAGGTGTTAGATTAGTTAGGTCAAAGAGTTGACTTAACGAGATCGAGACAACCAAGTCCTATCTCGTATATTATCACGATATAGGCACACATCCTCTTACCGGAGACATATGTGTTACTATATGTCTAAGTATGTACATTTGGCAAACCAATATTTTCATGGCCTAATCAAGGTCTATATACCGGCGAGCCAGTATCCATATGAGGGCATACGAGTAATACGATCTCAATACAGGTTCACTTGTGAATCAGAAGACATGAGCTCACTCATGAGGTATTGGGATCGATCAAATCCCATGCATGGTCGTCGTGCTTTGGAAGCATGACATGAATTTAATGGTATGATATGTGCTTTTCGAAATCATACGATCGATGCCAACTTCCAATGATCGAATCAGAAACTTAATAATGAAACCCTGAAGATGGCAGAAAAAATGATCTATGTCTTTGGTTTATTATTGGTCTTCTAGTACACATGATGTAAATGTATTAGGAATTCCTGAGTTTGATGTGACCATAAATGATTGTACAACCATGACTCTTTCATTCCGAGGGAGTGAAGAAACATGTCCTGATTTTAGTGACTCCTCTCTGTAGAGAAGTGATCTGATCTTGATCCAAATGTTGGACATTGATTTGAATGTGATTCAGATGCAATGAGATTATTAGATTCACGATCTTGATTTAATTAGGCATCTATGAGAGGTCCATGAGATCTAGATTTGAGATATGAACTCAATATCAAAGTCACTATATGTGGAATGTACAATCACCCTATCCTTATCTCCAAGTATCTACGGAGAAAGCGCATTATTCTTGAAAGAGTTTGAGAATAATTCTATTGTTAGATTATATCCGAGCATTGAGAAATAGATAATTAAATGTAATTTAGTTATCTTGAATATGTGTATTTGATTCATATTATCTAGATGCATGAGAATGATGACTCAATATGATTAAATGTGATTTAATTATTATGGATAAGAATAATGTGGATAGCACTATCCACATATATATTATAAATGAGATTTATAATATATTAGAGAGATCCTATTGTAATTTATATTTGTTGATTGATTACTGATGTGAATTGGATTCACATTGGATAATTAATTGAAAATATAACTTATATTTTATTTTGGGTTGTGAATGTGATTCACAAATTTCCAATGGCATGATTACAATGTTCACAATATAATTGTGAATTATCATTGTGAGATAACGTTGGATATGAGATAATGTAATCTCATTGGAAGAATATTGCCATCCACCAACAAAGGTGGTGGACGACCACCAACTCCCAATTGGATTGGGTGGCCGCCCCCTTTTTGGTAGGATGATTATCTCCTTCCAATTATCTCCAAGGATAATTGATTAAATTTGATTAAATTAATTGATGTTGTTTACAACAAAAATCATGGCCATTGAAAGGAACACAAATTAAGCTCATCCATTAAGTTTGTATTATCCTTGGACTCCCAAAATACTACATAAGATTAGGCAACCCTTGCTCTTCAATTCACAACAAGTATAACAACAGTTGTTCTCTCCCTCTCTCTCTCATTCTCAAGCCCCACGCCACCTCTCTCTATCTCTATCTAGGGTGGCCATCCACTCTAACCTTAGAGATAAGGTCGCCACCGTCGTCGCATCGCCGTTGTGCTGCTACCTCGACTACTCGTGGATGTCCATCTACTTCAGTGTGCCTCGATCATGAAGAAGACATTTAATCTCGTGAGACGAGATCGAAAGATCCATCACTTTGATCAAGAACTTGTATTGCGAGAAGCACGTGATTCATCTCCGCGCTAGCAAGCGTCTCCTCCGACATATCGAACTTGAGACAGGAGGTCTCTTTATTCAGAGACTTTATCATAACCATGTTATAAGCGGTATTCCTTTATGATTTAGTTGAAGCAATCAAAGAAGTGTTCTTGGATCATGTGGTTTCATCTTTATTTTTTTTTAAAATCCGTTGCACCAAGCAACTAGTGTGACTAGTCGTTCCCGATCGTATATGATGCGATCCTCACATTTCCATGATGTGCTTAAGGATTCTTCCATATCCTTCAACTTGGTCCTTGGAAATTTTGCAAAATACCCTTCGAGGTTGTCAGTAATTTCATATTAGTCCCTACATTGCATTTTCTATTTTATTTAATTCTTGTAGTATTAGAAATAGAAACTTAGATTCTTCTATTATTTCAAACATCTATTTTGCATCATTTTCTCATTTTAAAAAATGGACTTTGTTCCTCAATTAATTCTCTACATTGTGGCATTCTCTTTATAAGTTTATTGTCAGTGGTTAATTATTAATTAATATTATTGTGGAATCTTGCATATTTTTCCCATTCCATGTTTAGAAAATCATATTTAATTAACCATTACTCGAAAAATTACTGAAATTCCATGGATCATAGAATTAATTGTTATTTACACCGTGCTAAAAAAGAATTGCAGTGCATGCAAATTTTATCTTATAAAATTTGTTTTGAGTAATTCAATAATTTAGTTTTAGTAGGTGTTAAATCTAACATTTTTAGGGTTTAGGATTTTTTTGAGATATGTCACCTAGTTATATAAATTGGAAAATTTTATTTCAGAAAAAAATTTGGTTTAACATTTATTATAATTAATTATTGTGATTCACATTATTTTCACCATTTAATTCATTAAATATTCATATTGCATCCGAAAATTCCAAAAAAAAATATAGTACATTTATTTCATCATAATTAACATCTTGGCCAAGTTTTGTAATTTTTGGACATCGTTTGATTGACATTAATTTTCTAGTCCTTAAAATTGGTCCACATTTTCATTTGCATTCTAAAATTGCATTAAAAATACCCAAATATTCTGCCTAGAAAATTGTGCTCGAACTTTGATAGACATTAATCTAGGTTCTTCCTTTGTCTCCTCGAGTTCGACCCTAGGGCTTGTGCAAGCTAAATAAACATAACACCACTTCGATTAAAAATATAATTAATTAAATAAGTGGTTATTTCTTGATTGATTCTGATTACCCATCTACAATGAACGACACATTATATTATTCATGCTTTAATTCCTACAAATTAACATAATGGTTTCCAGAATCGTCAGTCGGGCACTTGTAAGAAAGAGGAAACACAAAAATGTGTTCGAGACACAATTACATAAATATGAACAAATATAATATAAATTAATAAAGTGAATATAAACAGTGAAATTAATGCAAGAAATTATAGACATGGAATAAGGAAGAAAAACAACTATAAATAACCTAGAATAGTAGATCAAAAGTAAAATCTAACTACCCTCGTCGTGCCTCCCCGACAACGATGCCAATTGTTGAACCGAGAAAACTAAGGATTTTAAACATTAGAATTTATGTGTAGTGTCATTGCAACCCTAAAAATCCCTCAACAAAAATTTATTCAAATCTCAAGCAAAAATCAATAAAGAAAATGTAGCAAGATAAAATTGATATTTAATCTACTTGTATAGCTAACAAGATCGAATTCAGGGAGGCAATAAAAACCCCAAGGGTTATTCTATGCAATGAAAAATCAATGAAAAGAATAAAGAAATTTCAATGCACACTATGCTTGATTTTCTATATTTTTTAATTTGTATTTTTTATAGAATTTTAATTTTTATATTTTTTTAGGTTTTGGTTTTTATTCTTTTTATGATTTTTAATGTTGCAAAAGATTTTTTATTTGTTAAAAACAATGGAGTATTTAAAAACAGATAAGACAAATACATACAACAAATCTTTTTGTTTTTTTCACATATATCTAAAGTAGCACAAAATTAAACAGAAATTATTTTTGGGTTTTTAATAGTCTTTTACTGTTCCTTTTTTCGAGATTTTTTCACAATTTTAAAGCCTTTAATTAAATCAAAATTAGAAAAGAAAATGATAGAAAACAAACTAAATGTTTTTGAATTTTTAAAATATAAAATAGAATAAAAAATGAATGAAAATACATAAAATGAAATAGCAATTTTTATATTTCCCAGACATGGGTTTTATGATTATTTTGGGTTTTAAAGATTTTTATGAATTTTTAATGATTTTGATTATTTTATGATTTTTGTGGTCTTTTATGAGGAATAAAAATGCCAAAATTTTATAGAAATTAAAATAAATCAAAAGAAACAAATAGGATTTTTTTAAATTTTTGGAAAAATGTTTTGTAATTTTTATTGATTTTTGGATGCAAACAGGGTTTTTTGAAATGTTTTTGAATTTTTATAAATAGTAAAAAATGAAAATGCAAAACGCAAATTATGGATGCAAGGTGGATGTAAGAGAAATCTAGAGGAATTTTTGTGGAATTTTTAAAGGGGTTTTGGTATTTTTTTATTTGCTTATGCAAAAAATGTAAACTCACAGGGACTTGAATACAATTACTTAATGTCTTCAGACTAAAGGATAACATGTGTGAAATTTGAACGATGAATTATGCAAAAAGTCCAAAAATCTCATGTGTGAGCACGTGCACCTCGTTGGATGGGACTAGAATACAAATAAAATATTTCTAGGGGCTGAATAATAACACACTAATAAACTACTTTTATTGCAAATTTTACACAAATCACGTGCAAAACACAAGCTTAGTTCAAATATGGACTAAAGTGCAAATAAAATAAATATAAAAGGCCATCATGCAAATGTTCAAATAAAGACAAGACGACACTTGCCCTAAGAAGGACTTATTTGAAAATGAAATAAAGGCATGGACATAGATGCAATTGTACCAACTTAAATGACATGGCACAAGGAGCGGCTTTGATACTCTATATATCAGATCAGATGGTGGAGGTTGGCTCTTGAATGGAGGGCACCGATTAGATCTAGAAGGTGGATCTCGTGGCTCAAAATTGGGGAAAAATGGACGGCTAATATCTGAATTGGTGCTCCGTTCTTGATCGTGCGGTTGCAAGATGGTCTAGATAAACTAGGAAGAAGGTCTTCCCCGACGAGCTTGATCTGGCTGGATCTCCCTCTTCTACGCTCTCCTCATCAAATTGGTCTCAAAATCAAAGCTCCTAGGATTTCGCATCTTGTGTGCACCTTGGATCGTCATGAAATCACAAGATCATAGATATGGAAGGTGAAGAACTATGCTGCTCCAAGAACCTGCTCCAAATTTAATTTCCACTCTTTACGCTATCCCTAGAGCTCTTCGACATGCAAATTATTACTTATGCTCGGAAAGAGCTTCAGCCAAAGGATTAGGTCAGATCTTCTAGAGATGATGGCAGGGCGATGACATCCAGTGAAGGTGATCGGAAAGGAAGTCAATCCTCAGATCTTGAAGGATTTGAGGGTGGTTGGAAGGTGGAAGAGCTAGAGATAGGAAAAGTGGATATGTTGGTCGGGTCAGAGATGATTGAACGTGACTGGAGCTCCTCCGAACGTGCATATCAGAGGTTGAAGATGGTGTCCTAATCTAGGATATTTAAATGAATCAAAGCGAACAAGAAGAACTAAAGCAAAGATAAACTACCTAGGTTACCTACGGAGAAGATAGAAGGATGGAATCACCTCAATCTGCGGTTGAAGGCAGAGAGGCAGAACGTGTGGCGGAAAACTCTGGTGACGTGGTTGAATCGTGACCTAGGGAACCAAACTCACACTCTAGATTGGGGATCTTCTCCTCTATCACAAGAGCATAAACCTGATCACTCGATCGCAGTTGATTTTTGGCTAAAATGGGATTAAACCTCGCCAGAGGTGGAGGGGTATTATTTATAGACTTAAGTCTGGCATAGGTTTGAATTCAAAATGCACTCAAATAAAGGAGTGATTGGTAGATTTGAGGTGTTGGCAAGTGAGAGGAGTGATCGGGCAAAAAGATCAGAGAAGGAAGCATGGGTCGTCAGTAATTAGGACACATGGGAAAAGGGGGAGAAGGAACAACGGACAAAAGATGAGCGGAAGTTAGGTGCAGACTAAGTAGTTGACCCAGGTCAACAAACTCGGGTCAACCAATCAGAATGTGTGAGGGAAATAGACAAAATACACTAGACAATAAAAAATCAATAATATGTTAAATAATCCAATTGAAAATCGAAAATGAATTTATTTAATTAAATAATGATAAGAAAAAATGTTAAGAATAAACATAAATTAATTTTAGTGACTTTTATTTAATTAATTACTTAATGTATATATAAGGGTAAATAAATAGGGATATTTACACCCATAACCCTGAGTAACTTCGTAATTACCCCTTATACCCTCCATAATCATGAATTACACCCAATACCCTAAATAACCCACTACGTTTTACACCCATAACCTTCTGTTAGTTTAGTTCATTAACTCAACCAGATATCTGAGTTAATCTAACCCAATTTGTGATCTAACGGTTGAGATTGATCAAAAAAAGAAAAGAAGGAAGGAGGAGGTGGGTTTCATCCAAGCGGTGGGGTCTTTCACGAAGGGTGGCTGGCAGCAATAGAGGTAGGCCAGCGAAGGTGTGTACATGATTGAGATTCGCAGGAATGTGGTGGGGTACGACCTGGACCTGGGGGGAGAGCACAACCTGGATGGGGGGGACTGCAGGCAGAGACGCGAGGGGTGGGGGGCCTGCAGGCGGAGGCACGACGAAGGGGGCTGCAGGAGGAGGCACGCAGGGGAGGGGGCTATAGGAGGAGGCACACGGGGGAGGGGGACCTGTAGGAGGAGGCGCAGGGAGGGGACCTGCAAGCGGATTCGTGCGGGGGAGGGGGGATCTGCAGGCGGAGGCGCGCGGGGGAGGGGGGACCTGCATGCAAAGGTGCGGGGTGGGGAGGCTACAGGCGAAGGCAGCGGGGGAAGGTTGGGTTGTAGGTGGAGGCACGCGGGGGAGGGGGACCTGCAGACGGAGGTGCGCGAGGTGGGGGGCCTACAAGCAGAGACACGCGAGGGAGTGGGGGAGGGGTCTCGACCTCGACTTACGAGGCGTGAGACTAGGGGAGTGGTGGGTCGCAAGAGGGCGCGGGCTCTAACCTGGGATGGGGGGTTCTGCTTGGAGGATGAAGGAGTGGAGCAGGTGGTCGGAGGACCTAGGTGCTGCTTGGAGGAGGAAGGGGAGGAGGAGGAGGTGAGTGCTGCTTGGAGGACGAAGGGAGCAAGGAGGAGGAGGAAGGGGATAATGAGCTTATTTGTAATAATTGAAAGTTAAAAGGTATAAAATGCAAAATACATGACGGATACCGTTATAGTTAATGGAAAATTAGATGGAAGATAACATGGGGTTATGAGTGTAAGACTTAAGTACTATTTTGGGTCCTGAGTGTAATTCGTGATTATAGAGGGTATCCGAGATAGTTACGAAGTTACTCAAGGTTATGGGTGTAAATATCCCAAATAAATACAAGATGTTATTTATAGGTATGTACACCTATATATACAAAACTTTGATTTTTAATTAATTATGTGTATAAATATATACATAATTTAATACTTTACAAGGTTTAAATGGTATTTTTATTTGATTTTTAGGAATTAATTTATTAGGCCAATTAAATATGTATAATTACAATATATACATGGTGATACATATACAATATATACAAGATTTTATTTTTGTTGATTTTTTATTTTGTGATATTTCATTTATATTTTACATGAGCTAAATACAATATTCGTAATTAACTAAAATACAATATTTATAAATATGCACAAGAAAATAAATAATTAAGTAATATACGTAGTGTATATAGGTATAACTTACAATAGTACCCCAATTGGCCACATATCACATCTTGACTCTGATTTTTATGAAATCACTCCATTTTAAAGATAATATAATTTGGAGTACAATGAAAGTTAGTTTGATGAATTTGGAGTTCGGGTGGAGCATATATTGATTTTGAAAGTTTGTTCATTGTGGCTTTTGTGAGTGATGTAATTTACACACATATACAACTTTTTATAGCAATTATTTTAATTATTTACAAAAAAATTTTATTCACAAATTTCAAGAAGAATTAATTTTTTTACAATGAATTTGGTGGTAAATGAATTAATGAAAGAATGTGTGTTATAGACAATAATGTACATATGGTGAATATATACAGGTGATAATGAGTTTTCTGGATTTTAGGCCTTATCACCCCCTACTTTATTCCTTGTCGATCAAGTCAAGTCTTGACCTTCTCTCATGGTATGATTCATCCCGTATCCATAACATATATACAATCTTTTATTTTCTTTATTTTTCTTTTATTTATTTATTTATTTATTTTAGATTAAAATAGTGATAAATATACAATATTTACACATGAGTTAGAGTTGGTAAAAGAATGAAATTAGTGATATTTATAGGTGTTTTATAAGGGATTTTAAGGTAAAATAAATGAATGAAAATGTTGAAGTGTAGACTCATCACTAGGTATTGATCATATACTTTCCAAAAGCATATATCATACCTACAAATTTAGTCAAGCTTCAAAAGAAAGACGATCGTGCACATAATTTAAACCCGATATCTCATGAGCGAGCTGATTGTTTTTGGTTCAGTAATGAACCTGTATGATCCCTTTGAGAGATCGTATTACTTATATGCCCTTGTATGTACACCAGCTCGTCGGTGTATAAATCTTGACTAGATCACCAACCTATCAGTCTGCCTAAATGACTTACTCAAACATATAGTAACACATATGTCTCTGGTCAAAGGATGTGTGCCTATATCGTGATAGTATACAACATAGGTCTTACTATCTCTGTCTCATTAGGTTGACTCTTTGATCTAACTTATCTAACACCTTCGAATCTCAATTCCTATGCAGAGGACATGCATCAAGAGATCAGTTAGATATCAGTCTATACAGAACAATTGCCATCTTCCTCTCAGGCTGGAGATTCTCTCTTAACAGTCACTTAACAGTGCGTGACTCAATCTAACTCTTTAGATATCATCCAAGCACCAGCCTTTATGATTCAACATTTGAATCAACAGTTGCATGATCATTAAGATGGCCATGGTACATAACCCTAATTGTACTAAGGGACCTATTATGTCAATTAATTATTCTTCATTTTAGATCAGGGAATGATATTTGCAATAACATTTATTGCATAATGGATCACCATGGGCTCACATGTCCAACAATCTCCCACTGGCCCAAATATCCATTAATGGGTTAATCTTTAAACCTACACTCATATGCTAATCATAAGCTATTTAGAAAAAAATAGCTTGGTAAGATGACCAGTCACTCTATTCCCAAGAGACTACGCCAAGTCCTTTTATGGTACTTGCATATCTCCAAGCAATAGTGCTCGCATCTAATGCGAATGTTGTATCTTATGCAACTAGTACTCAATCTTGTTAAAGCATTTATGGTGATTTTTACACTAAAACTCAATAATCGTTATAACCAGTATGTTATTTCTTTTATCCTTAACAAAATGCACTTATTCTTGGTGATCTTTATCTCCTAATACTAAGACCCAATCTTAAGTCTTATAAGGCATCTATTGTTAAGACCTTTTAGATCACTATCTATAAAGTTTAAGTTATTCAAGATAAGACTTTAAGATCAATATCTCAAATGTCTTGTCATCTTTGAAGATATTGTTATTACTATAGTCAAGTGTTTTATCTCCATGGTAGGATTAGTAAACTTTTACTACTCTCGTTGCATGGCAGACATCTGACTTTTGTACACATCTAGCATATACCAGGCTTGTCATAATTGATGCACAAGGGCAAGCAGTTTTAGCATTCACTTCCTCAACTCTTTGTGGTGTTATCCCTTCATATAGGTCAGTACCATATCTTAAGGGAAGGAAGCCTTCCTTGCGGTTTTCCCAAAAATAGAATATGTCCAAGGTGTACCAGTAATGTGATAGTTCCAATGCACTCTTCTCTTTATTTCTGATTAATTTCAGAACTAAGATCTAAGAGGATTCCTTGAGATCATATCTCAAGGTATGGATCAACCAGAATATAAAACACTTATTCTCATTCTTATATAATTCCAGATGTTTAGGACTTCATCAACATTTAATATGATGAACACAATGACACTCTCACTAAGCTTCATATGTTTCATCAAGATTCTATTTGAAATCATAACATTTATAATTTCATCAAATCTAATGTTCCAACTACGAGAATCTTATTTCAGTCCATAGATGGGGTCCCTTTAGCTTGCACATATTGCCTTCCTCAACTATGAAGCCCTGGGGCAACTTCATATGAATGTCCTTTGTCATTATACATAGAGGAATGCAACCTTAACTTCCATTATTTAGATGTCATAGTCATGTTGTGTAGCTATAGTTAGCACTATTCGGATGGGTTTAAGCATGGTCACTGAAGAGCAAGTCTCATCGCGAACAATGTCTTCTCTTCATCTGTACCTTGTGGATACGGGCCATGCTATGAAGGTCTCTACTTCTCATCAGCTTCCCTTTTCTCTTGAAGATCGATTTACACCTAACAGGTTTTACCCTTATAGGTGGATCCACGAGGGTTCATATACAACACTTGCATATGGAGTCTACTTTAGACTTTGTTTCTAATATCCATCTCTCCATGTCATGATCCTTAGAAGCTTCATCATATGAAGTTAGGCCATTGTCATACTTAACTAACACATTGAATTCATACCCTTTAGGTGGTTCACGAACCTCAAACTAATTTGAAGAGATATGAGTGTTGCATCTTTAATTATCCTTTTAGTTTCCGATTTCAGGAGCCTTATTATCTTCTCAAGATTTAATGAGTTCCTTTACTTCATTTTCATCTTGATTATCAAGAAAGTCATCCATCTAGAGATGAAATCTTTTAAGAATCTCAAGATAATAAAGTAGGTATCCAATACCATCCTTTGTTTTCCTAATGAAGTATCACTCTCTGGTGCTAGATTCCAGATTACTTGTATCCTTGACATGGTTATGGACCAAGCATCCCTAAATTCTCAAGTGTCCAACACTTGGCTAGGTTCCAAACCATAGCTTATGAGGGTTTTTGGGTTCGGATTTGCATGAAATCTTATTAAGGATATATATTGTAGTCTCTACTACATATATACCTGGAAATGAAGAGGTAATTATGCTAAGAGTCATCATTGATCAAATCATGTCACACATGATCCAATTGTTTCTCCCTACAACTCTATCGAGTTAAGGTGTATTAGGAGGAGTGAGATAGTTATGATATTCTCGTATCCATAAGGTATTCCTTGAATTCATCAAATAGGTACTTGCTAGCTTGGTTGGATGAAATTCATTTCGTCTTCCTTCAAACTTTGGTTCTAAACCAAAAAAATGAAATCTTTGAATATTTCAAAGGTTTCTAAGGTGAAGGGAAGAAATCTCGTATCACAAATAATCAAAAATAGATATCACATATCATTAATGTTTATTATGATATACATGATCCACATACATCAATATGTTTGAGATCGTGAGTACCTTGGCATCTTACACCATTCCTAGAGAAGGGTGTGCCGTACATTTTACTTTGGAGTACAATATTCACAAGTATGTAAGATTTTGAAATTTCAGACAGTCTAAAGATTCACCTCTTACTAGTATATTGATCTCATCAATAAATAAATGTCCAAGGATTTATGATAGATCATTGTCAAATGATCTTCATCCTCCTATTGATCTTTTAGAGTTTAATTTTTTAGTATTTAGAAATGTTAATGAACCATTCATTAATTTTCTAATTAAGTAGAGTCCATTGGATGTTAGATTACTATCTGAAATATATCCATCATAACTCTTTATGATGGGGTCTATTCCAGAATGCATGTTTATTTCCAACATTTAGAAATAAACAATGAATGTCTTCTAATATCTAGGTCATAGAGACATTCTCTAAGACTAAGGGCTCTCCCACTGAATATATGCAATCTATCTATCCAATGGAGATTGTTGCAACAATTGCATCAACATCCATGTGGATTACTATTAACTTAAGATCAGAATTTTCCAATATTCTAAAACATACGCAACCAATTTTAAGTGTTATTAAAAGAATGAGATACAATTATTAGACTCTGATCTTATCTAATAAGCAAGTCAGTTTTGTGCATTTTTTTCTTGATTTAGTTCTTGTACATCACCTCGTATTTAGCATGACCTATGGCTTTGTATCACTTTGTGGTATGAGGACATAACACCAACTATGTATAGGGGGTGTACCATATATATTTCATATATAATTTAGCAATAGCTCATATTTTAAAAATTTTCAAACTTTTTTGGCTACATGTATCGTATTATTTTTAGAACCGATTTTTGTAAAAAAAATATTTGAAAATGATTTCAAAAATCATATATTCCTATTTTACATGATTTTCAAAAATGTTTTACATGGTTTGTAAAAATACAAGTTTACTTGTTTTGGAAAAGTCATTTGTAAAATATTTGGAAAACCTAGATCTATGTAAAATTGTTTTGAAAATATTTAACTTAGGTTTGAAAAATAGGGTTTTACTTGTTTTGAAAAATCTTTATAAAATTTTGGAAAAATCTATAATTATGTAATAAGGTTTGTAAAATAGTTTTTAAATAAGTTTCAAGAATCAAGGGTGTCATTAAGACTGACAAAGTGTTTTGTAAATAAATCTCTAACCTAATTCAAAAATAATTAAAAATCAACAAAAATACTAACTAATTAGTTGGTTTCTCCCTGATACTCGGACATCCACACAAGGCTTGTTGAGATTCATAACACTTGGCTTATGATGTTCAGAAATTCATAGTTATCATGTCTTAATCATTAGGGTCTTGAACTTAATAATTCATACTTCCCTAACTTGAAATATATGTGTACCATATTGCATACTTAATCTTTTTCCTTAAAAGAATATGACCAACAGTCACTTACAGGACTGCATTTATGATAAGACGACTTGACGTTTCACTTGAAAAACTAGGAGTTGAGATTTAAGTTTGGACCCGATCTTATAATACTCGAGGATGGGATGTAAATTAATGAAGGCTTCATAAAATCTAAGTGTCAGTAATCTAAGGAAGTATGAGAACATGGTTCTAATACTAATCTATTATTGACCTAAGTAACAGGGTGTCATGAAATTTAAATAAATTTATGATCAGTGTGTGCCAATTCTTGGTAAAATTAGTGGAGATAGTCAAAAATTACAGAAAAATAAAGAGAAAAGATCATGATTACAAAGTGAAATCAAAGGGCTTACACTAGTGGCGAGCACTCCCAAAATGTTTAGTGTCCACTTTGACAAAAATCTTGTGATTTTATGAGTCAGGCTAGTACCTCAAAGGGCTCTCCACCATATACTTATACAAGTATGGGTTTCGAAGGTATAATAGATACTAAAAAGAGACACAACCTGGTGCATTCCCAGGAAAACAAGTATAGATGACTCGACCTATTTTGACGCACACTGATTAGCAACAAAAATATATGTGTCGAGTCAATAAGGCACTTGAGAGATTCTTTATTCCAATGAGAGGGAGAGAAGAAATTACACAAATTGTAATCCCTTCATCATCTGGCCTTTCATCTACATCCTTTTAAGTATGACAAACTAATGAGATGGTGAATTGAAGCAAGAATAGATTTAACCTCTGGTGTTGAGGATGAGTTATGAATCTCCATTTCATTAGCTTTATTCTATCATTTTGGCTTAAAAACCCTAGCTAATGCATGTAAATACCCTTAATTTGCATAAATTAACATTCATTCTTTGTTGTATAAATTGTGTATAAAATATGATTTTAATGCCAAAATAATAGAATAAGAAAAGAAAAGAAAAAGAATAAATTGCTAAAGGTATTTTATGACCCTTAACCCTAAAACCTTGTCATCTTGATGACTAAGCAAGGAATAAAGTGGGGGGAGATAAGGGCCAATAATACAATAAAAATTCCATTTAATCATTCTTATTAATTCATTTTTGGGACCCATTTTACTTTCCACTTTTTATACCTCAAATAAAGAAACTTTGTACATGAAAGTTGTATATAATAATACATAGACAAATATAAAATTTATTTCATTCAAAAATAATATAGTGAGCAAAAGTTACGCTCTGAATAAGATTCCAAAATCCCAAATTCCCAGACCCATATCTCTCAAATAAAAATACAAAATGTATCAAAATCATCTTTAATTGTATATAACTTTTAATAAGCTATTTAATGAATGTGATTTCATATTTTTTGGAGTTAAGGTGTGAAAGTCAAGTTTTGGAACCCTATTGTACAATATACCCGAATAAAATATTCATTTTATTTATTCTTTTTATTTTTATAATTTTATATTTTTATAATTTTGTAAATGTTATTTATAAAATATGTACATGTTAAAACTAGAATAAAACCATTAATAAAACATTAAAATAAAATATGTATATAAATTACATAGATGAATATACAATAACTATACCTATGTATTATACACCTATATTTATTTAAGTGTAAATATTACTTCAGAAAAATATAACAAAAATATATTTATGTATATAAAAATAAGTTATAAATATAGATAAATATAATAAAATAATAAAACCAAAATTACAAAATGAAAACAAAATACTAAATATACCTATAAATCTACACTAAAAAAGTAACTTGTAATTAATAACTTCGAAAAATAAAAATAGTAATAAAATTTTACAGAAAATAACAAACAACTTTCATTTTATAACTGCAAAATAAAAAAATCATTTAATAATTATTTTAGATTTAATAAATCTTTTTGTAGCATATTTTTCATGGTTGGTCCACGTAAACCAACCAGGAGGCTACGTCAATTGACCTCGGTCAACTGATTGGCCTACCCTGTAAAGCCCATGCCACACCTTGATTTGACCCATTATTCTCGATTTTATTCCCGTCGATTCATTCACCCGTTTTGCTTTAATTCCTTCATGGCCTTTTATCCTCGATATGTGCTCTTACACACCTGCTCTTATCTCGAGGATTGGATCTCTGCATTGCTTGATGTACCTCATTCTTTGGCCCCATGTCATCGCCTGTAAAAACACCATTGTCACCTTCCTTGACCTCATGGGCATGTTCCAGTGGGATTCGAAGCATTTTGATGCTTCCAGCAGAGAAAGGACTGCACCAGGAGTCATTGGAGCAATTTTGGAGCAGTAAGGCGTAACAGAGGAGGGAGATTTGGACGGAGGAACCTCTACTCATTGCTCGTAGTTTGCCGGAGCTCCGCTCCGGCAAACCTTTCCACCATGCAGCGCCTGTTTTCTGACCACGTCACCCCCATCACTATCTTCCCCTATTGCCTCTCCATCACATTCCACCTCCGATCACCTCGCTCCCCACTTGATCAAGATCCGAGTGCTCCACCTCCTCCACCTTTGCCGGAGCACCTCTGCCCGACTCCTTACGCTTCATTTCGGCCTGCTATAGGGTCGAGGCAATTTTCTCTCAACCCTATAACCTTTTCTTGCAGATACTAGAATCACAACACATCCTAGAAGTAATTTTAAGGCTTGCCGGACCTACCTGGAGCAGCCCAGCTTCTCCAACCCCGTGGGTGAGCTCCAGTGGGATCAAAGCATTTTGATCCTTCCAACAGAGAAAGGACTGCATCATGAGTCATTTGAGAAATTTTGGAGCAGCAACTTGTGACAGAGGAGGGAGATCTGGACAGAGGAAGCTCGCCTCACCGGAATTTCATCCCTGTTCTTCCTCGTTGGCCCTCTCTGGTCCAATCAAGAACACATCTCCAGCTCGCACATGGACCGTCAGATGCCGGGCTTCCAGGCCGTGGATCTCCCGTAGGCAATCTAATATGGACCTTATGTACCGAACCGTCATCGCGAAGCCTGGGGTTGCCATGTGGCTTAGTCGGTTCCATCTGACTATTGGCTCGTGCGCAGGACTAGGTATTTTGCGTACTAAACCAAACCGATTTTTGTATTTATTCTTTACTCTAAAATCATTCATTGTTCGTGTTATATTTTTGTAACTTTTTCAAAAAGAGCCTCGAATTTATTGTAATTGCATAATGGCGCACGACAGCTTACCTCACACGGCCGTCCACGTCATGTGGCCAATTTGCAGGTGCACCTTTGGAGGTTGTTGTATTTTAGTTTAGCCCTAGAACTTTTTGTTTACATTTTAATTTTTTGGAAAAATTGTAGCAAGGACCCTGGACTATATTTTAT
This sequence comes from Ottelia alismoides, assembly GCA_037367405.1. Lineage (NCBI taxonomy): Eukaryota > Viridiplantae > Streptophyta > Magnoliopsida > Alismatales > Hydrocharitaceae > Ottelia > Ottelia alismoides. The sequence goes on from JAZKJV010011308.1 coordinate 990,078, forward strand.
TACAATTATGCCCTTGCTAGAATGTAGGTTCTTTTTGTTTTCTCTATTTGTTTATAATAGCAGTTGTGCTCCAAAAAATCACCAAAAATAGACTTAAGTTTTTATTGCATTATAGTTTAATGTTAGATTTTTGTATTTCATTTTTAGTCCTTTCTATTATTTATTAAAAAAAGCACAAAAAGCCCTTGTTTTAATTAAAAATTCCAAAAAATATAAAAGCGTGTTGAAAAATTCCCCCCAAAAAATATATTTTTATTTCTGTATTCTTAACCTATAGACCAAAAATCACTTAATATAGAAAAACAAAACTCTTAAAAATTGAAAAATCCCCAAATTCTTTATAAAAATTTACAAAATTCATAAAAATACCAAAAATTATTTTCTATTATATAATTTTCTTTATATTATTATCTACATAATAAAACTAATTTGGAAAATTTTGGACTTACTCTTCTATTTTTTAATTTCCATTTCAATTTTAGACTATAATTTTATCCTTGTTTTAAGTTATTTTTTACTTTAAAATTATATAAAAATTAGCAAAATTCACAAAAAAAATCACAAAACTGTAAAAAATATTTTAAATCCATAAATATTTAATTCTATAATTTTCGGTCATTTTAGTTATATTTACATCTCTTTTATCTATTATATATATATATATATATTCTTATATTATATATTTAAAAAAAGAGAGAAAATAAAAATCTAAAAATATAAAAAGAAAATACAAAATTTAAAATTTAAAACAAAATATAAAAATATAAAACAAAAAAATAAAATAAAGAAAATTAAAATTAAAAGGCCATATAAAAAATAGACAAAGAACACACAATCGCTTTTGTGCATTTTATTGCCCAATCTATCTAGTTTGCTCCCTGTGTTTGACGCTCTACACTACTTGCACTATACACATCTTTTATAGAGTTAAATAAAATAACTTTTAACTCCACACATTTATTTGCATTGCGTTATATATTTGTGGGTTAATTGTTGTTTGAAGATTGGATTTCGTGAGCGGCCACCGCATCGACTAGATCTCTCGCCTTGTGAGATTTCTAGACCCTCATAAAATCCTCTTCAACAATGAGGTCCTTAGGAGAATCTCTTGGAATGGCGCTTTGGGTGGTGTCTCAACTCTACTCTTGAGAGTGTAGTTAACACATAAAGTTATACATCTTATTTCTATGTATGTATGGTATATATGTATTTTCATGGAGTCTTATCATTAGAGAAGTTGAATTCCTTTTGATTCATACCTGGTTCATCTTAGAGTTTTAGGATCTCTAAAACATAGTGTTCTAGATTGATCAAGCCTGGACTCTACACATGCACAGTCAGGGAATCAACTAACTAATTCATTCTTTATTTATTTGCTCGAGGACGAGCATAGTTTAGTATAGGGTGTCATAAATCCTAGATTTATCAACATCATTTATATATATTATGTCTCTGGCATAAGTCATTCACTAATAATAATTAACAACTACTTTAATTAATAATTAACCTATTATAACTAATTAACACTAATTCTTATGTAAATAATTGATTTATGGCACCTACATTTTATGTATTTCTTATATATTAAAAATTGAATAAAAATTATTTAGTATGATATATATATTTAATTTAACATTTAACCTAACAAAAAATCCAAAAATATAAAAAAGAAATAAAATAAAGTATTTTTAATACATTTAAAAATGCTTGCAAAAATAATATTATGTATATATGATGCAATCTCGCTTGAATTCTACATGAAAGTTGTATTAATCAAGATGTACAATTTCATGTTGAATCATTTCTCTAATTTTACTTCTAAATATTTTATTTCCTTTTAGATTATTTTGTGATTTTTTTTAATTTTTGATCGAACCATGCGGCTCACTCTTAGTGAGCCATGTAGATGCTTTTTGTCCTGATCTGCCTCCACCCTGAATTGTTGGATCGGTTCTGGTGGTCTAATCATAGACATTCATCTCTACTCTAATCTCAGCCCTCTGATGCGATCATCAGATCTCATCAGAGCTGCATTCCCACACAGAAACCTCAACCATATGATCTCAAGTTCAGACGGACTTGGTCCATTGTCAACTTCTACCTCTCTTCTTCTCCCAGACGACAGTTCTTCAATCGCCTGATTTCAATTTTTTCCTAACCAACTCACATAACTTCTCCCAATCTTCCACTTCTAAATCCTTTGTGTAACCTCCATATCTCACGTTAATATCCTAACATCCCTAAACCTTAACCCCTCTAATCGATGGTGGTGGTTGAAACCACCACCTCGGTCTCAACTTCTACCTTCGTCTTTCTTCAAATACTAGACCACCGACAAAGTTTTTGTCCATCCACCATTACAAGGGCTAAGGTCCATCCCTTCTCCACCTTCTCATGATAGGAGATGGTGGATCAAGGTAGCCATGATGACCTCTAGCCCGGGTGTTGACCCATGGCCATCCGACCATGCTACATTGCCTCATTGGCGGTTGTTCGAGCTTTGTGCCATGGCTGGGCACATGAAGCATTCATCCCAAGCCCCAACTCCTTCATCTGCGAGCTTCTTCAATCCCAGGTTAGGTTTCTTTTACATGATTGTTTCATTGAATTATCATGCATTGTACATATGTTCCCATTCCAATCCAACCAGCACTTAACCTCCACCATAGATCAAGGATCTTCGTGGGGTTTCCGTTCACCATCTCTAGTCCTCTAGACACCCCAAACACCTCATGCATCCTTTTCCATCAACGATGGAGAAGGATTCACTCAGACTGCCATCTTCTCTGTCTCTTGGTCCTCATTTCACTTCATTATCTCAAGGACACACCCTCTTCAATTGCTTTGACTATGATTTAACATTTTAGGGCTCAGTGATCAGAATTTTGCATGGCCACTATTATGTTATTTCCTCTCCATTGTTCTTCATCCATTATGAAGTTACATCACTATCAGTACCTCCACGGGGTATCTATCTTCATCTCTAGAGCTTCAGGAAGGTATCCTGATCTTCAAACCAACCAAGAACCCAAGGAGTAGCCTACATGGGTTTACCGGAACCCAAGCTCCTCTACCGCGATCAAGAGGAAGAGGAGGTAGCATATAATGCACATGTGTAATCCGTTTAAACCCATTTGAGGATAATCCACATCGACAGATCCCGAGCATGCCACCTCAGTCTACATCGAATCAGAGCGGAAGCACCCTGTGCTTCCACGTGGCCCAAGCCACGAGCCATCGATCTGGGCAATTTACAATGAAATCCCACCAAATTGTTAGAATTGCAAAAATGCCCTCGCCCAAGCGGTCAACACTAAATTGAGCAGTAGGTTTTTAATATTTGCACTTTATTCCCTATAAGGACTTTTTTGTAATATTTTGTCAGTTATTTTACATTTTATTTGCTATTATGCCCTTGGATTAAATGTTGAATAAATTTTGTATCTGTTCTCCAATTGAGTTGATTTAAATTGCATTTTGTTCCTTATTAAATTGTCTCTGCTACAACATTCTTAATTATCTCTTTGAACTTTTAAGAAACTATTTATTTACTAGGGATTAAATATGTGCTTTTATTTGTATTCCATTAATATTTCTTATTATTTCATTAAATCAAAATATGATCTTTTTTACAAATTATTGCTCAAGTGTGACAAGTAAATTAAGGGCATAAAGTACATACTTGCATGTATGTGTTTATTTAATTCATTATGTTTATTTTATCATTCATTTGACTTTCATAAAAGTATTGCATTGATTTGTGCCTGTCTTTTGATATAGATATATTATTAATTACTTGACATTGATATTTTCAGATCTAATTTATTTTATTAATAGCTTGTTTCTATGTGTTCGGTTCTGGACTTGCATAGGTAAAATTTAAGCTAAGTCCTCCTAGCGGAGATCATTTGACTTGGTTCTGATTGACTATTGATTTTTAATAGTAGGCCCGGTACTTTCAAGGGTCTGAAGCGCCCCCCTTAGGATTCGATCCCATGTCTTTTAAGGTGTACGCACATTACACTACCACCATAACACTCATTGGGTTCTGTTTGAGTGCTGATTGACTGTATTACAATGAATATATTTTATTATTACCATTTAGCGATTAATCAGTGTGCCTCATGAATCTGAAGTGATGTGTGAGTCTCTTGAAATGCAATTAGAGTGTCTTAGTTTATGGTGCAAGCACATAAAATATAACCTAATTAATGCTCCAAGAGTCGTGTTCCTAAACACTAAATGAGACCCTCAAGTTAAGTACCACCCTTGTTAGGGGTGAAACATACTCAAACACATATAAACATAATAATGTCCAAATCCAAATATTACAGATTATATACAACTCAAGATAAAATATAATCAACAAAAATACAACTTGAAAATCTCCAAGCTCTCGAAGGGATCTCAAGCATCTCCTCTTAGTTGTAACTCAAAGCTATGAGCATTAGCCTCCATAAGTCTCTGAGCATCCTCAAATCCATGAGCATTGACACAAAAGAGAAATGTGAGAACTCTCGTAATTGGATCTGAGCTTGTTTGTAAAAACTGCTTTTATACAATATCTAAAAAATTTGATTGAGTACTTCATTATGTAGAGCTTGTCGAGACCCTTCCAACGAGTCCAAGAATGCAAAAGTCTGAGTTCGAGAGTCCAAGCTATTATTATTTTAGCGAGTCAGGGTATGGGTCAGATACGGATCCTTAACCATATCTGAATCCTAGTTGGACCCCATAAAATAGGCCTCCCCCCTCCCAAAACGCCCAAATCACTAAGTTGCAGCCTTCCTCCTCCCTCTCCCTTGCTGTAGCGCCTCCGGAGCTCATCGGAGTGCAACGGATCGGCGATCCATAGATCCCCCTATGTTGAGGAGGTCAAGGTCCCCTCCGTATGCGGTTTCACATCATCAATGGAGCGTCGAGTGCACCTTTCTTTGCAGGTGAAGAAACTGAGATGCCAAGTTTTTTATGATGTAGGATGTCCCCTTCCTCTTGTTGCGGTTCCACGCAACTCTTAGTCCTATGCGGTTGAAATTTTGTAGAGCCCCAAGCATCATTATGGCATGCTACTATGTGGTTGTCGTTACAGTGTTGCTCGATTTTCAGAGCTCCTCAATGTCATAACATTCATTAGCCACTGATTGCTATATAAAACAATGAACAATAAACATTAAACATTGAACATAAAATCAATCACAGCAATATTTGTACTGTACGTAGTGTGCAAATACATGGACATCGGCGCACTATAAATTCTGCATTGGTTGTTTCATGAGGTAGAAATGCATAGTTTAACTACAATTTTGTGCCTCACTCCATGGACGTCAGTTGAACTACTTAATCTTCTTGAGAGATAAAAGATATAATGAATCAATCTGTAGAGAAATTAAGATGGTCATTTCAAACTTACAATTGCAAATCGTGTTCCTTAAATTGGGACTTTCAAGATAATCCATTATCAAAAGCATCCGACCATTTTGACTTTCCATTTCATGTCCTATGAGTTGGCATTTTTGCTTTGGTATACGGATACTCAAGTTTCAGTAGAATGTTGGGATGGGACTTTCCCTCGAAGCTGCAGATAATTGACTCACATGCTATTAGTATTGGTAATATGGAGATGGTCTAATTGTGCATGTATTCGGATTTACTCATGTCCTTTTAAATCTATGGGCTTGTTACAGGTAAACGGATCTTAAAAAAATGGATGCTTTATATGGCTACGGTTAGAAGGGAATTGAATCAGAGTGGCATCTTATTAATTTGAAGGTTTTAAAAATGCAGTCCTACACTGTGCCACAATCTTCAAGATTCAAGTGAGTAATTGCTATACGACTAAGACATTGTAATGCTTATGTAAGTCTGAGTTGTCTTCTGTTTCCAAAAATTTCACTCCAACTTAAAGTACTCAAATACAGAGGAAGAAACCCTCTTGTGCATGGTTCTTTTGTTGACTTCTGTACTATGATGGGAGTGACATGGTGATTCCGGGGTCAAATTGGAAAACAAACAAGTATTCTACATTCATGGAAGAAAAATATGGAAGTTTTTGATGAATACTTGGAAGATTAAAACTATTATACATATTTATAGAAGCTCTACTTGATAGAATACGTCAAGATTGAGAACAAAAAAAGTTGAGGATATGTTTGTTTACATGTGTTGATATGTAGATTAGTCTTTCTGCTGTGCAAGTTGACATGCCACAACTAGCACGAGTAGCTTTGGAGGTTGAATTCCTGATTCGACTACAGTATTTTTGCACTTTATTTAAGTTGATGAATACTATCTTGGGGTTATTGGAGCTCTTCCACATGAGAGGAGACTTGATCAAAATAGGGTTTATTTTAGTTCTATAGAAGTTGTTTTATTCGTATATATTTGAGGGGTTGGTCATCAGCATGTACCTCATTGCAGGACTTTTATTGCATCTGTTAGAACTCATTTCCTCATTCACTTCATCTTTGCTTGTTGAATCATTCTACTTCTATTAATGATCTGCTATGATCATTCTTTACATTAGAAGGTAAAGTCTTTCTACAACAATTTACTTACTTTAAAAACATGCTACAAACCTTCTTTACATTATGTGATAAAGTTGTGTGGTGGTTTGGGATAAATGTTTTCATTAATTTCATATAGTTGTTGGAACTTAGTTAAAGATCTTAATGTTCTTGAAGATGTATATTCTATTCCATCATGTTTGGTAAGGTTACCATAGTTCCACAATTTCTAACAATCAAGAGCTACCATAATAATAATGGAGGAATTAGAAGTGAATCACGACTAAGGAATTATAATGCATTGTTAGATTTTTGGATATGGAAGTATTGGGGCATCATTTTTCTGGGTGTATCTACTAGGAAGGGCTTTAAATTATCATATCAGTATTATTCATGATGAACGGGTAGATGGAGTTAGTTGCCACCAAGGAAGGGGGATGCACCCTTGGGGCCTCAGGTAGAAGCCTAGAGAATCGCGATCCCAACCACTACTACGTATCTGCAATGGTTGGAGGATATTTTGCTTGACACACCGAGGAGTCACCACGCAGTGTTCAGCCTCAACACTTACGTGCCTTTAGCCCGGTGCTTCAAGTGTGGGCCAAGTAGTCATGGTTAGTGGTCTAGAATTTCGCTTGTTCACAAAGAGTTAACACTTGTGTACTGGCTAGTGTAAGCCACATTGGTTAGTATTCCGAGTGGGAGCGCTAAGAGAGGAGTTCTGAGAAATTTGGATAACGAAGTTGATAATGAAATATAAATCTCATGTGCACAAAGAAGATTGGATTATTCATGGTGATTCGGACTAAGGTAAGAATGATCTTGTAATCTATGCCCTTACTCTGGACCTACACCATGTGGACTATTACACGTGGTAGTGGACTTGGATGGTTCACGATGATTCATGGGATGGAAATTGCTTAGGGAATCGAAGTTACAATCTTATTAGTGAAGCCAAGTGGACCCGTTGGGAACTTAGTTAGGGTACATTGTACCCCACCGCATGCCTACGGAGGCACCCCAATCCTAAGGCCTTATTTTTGCCTTAGAGTTATAGTGTGAGTTCCCATCCGGACCAAGACACGGACTATCCACGAAGCTTGGGCTATCCATATCAAATATAAATCCTTAAAATTTATCTCTTTGTGAGGACGATTTACATAGTTTTTTTTGCACACTTTTATTTATATCTTGCTTGTTGAATTTTTTTATCGTACTGAGCAACGTTACTCATAACGTACATATGTGTGGATCCACAGTTCCTAAGAAGAAGCCGCAACAGTGAGCATCACTTGTTTAGTTGGAGCTACTTCTTTTTGTGTAGCTACACTGCTTCCTTTTTGTGGTACAGTTACTATAGCTTTTACTGTTCTTACTTTATTTGTAGCATTTTGGGAGACATAAGATGTAACATGCATGTATGGAACTTTTTTAAAACATACATGTAGTACATTTTTGTAGACATGGATGTGATTATAATGAAATGCAATGATGGACATGTTATGAATGAATGGAAAAGTTTTAATTCCAGTCTTTTATGCTATTTTCTTCTCCTTCATATTATTGTGTATTTCAAATGTGGAATGGTATGTGCATGGAATCGATTAGTGAGTACCTAGATCCTAGGGGGATGGACGTCACGGTTTGGTATCAGAGAAGTGGTACTCCATTTCATTCCACACATATCATTCCTCATTGATGTTCGAAAAACATGATCATGTTGAGAGTCTTCTGACCCAACACAAATCCTATAGAGAAAAGCATATTTTATATCCATGTCCATATGTCTCACTTAAATAAAGAGCTAGTCTTCCATTAACGTGGAGTGCCACCATTTCAGTTTGACGGACGTACATCCGAGGATGGGATGGAGTGCATCTCTGGTTTGAGGGTACACCAATTTCTCAGCCAGGGTTGTGTAGGCTACCCTACCTACATGGTAGACTCAGCGATATAAGATCTAATGATCGAGGATGTCCGAGTTGTGAATGAGTTTCCTGATGTGTTTCCATATGACTTACCTAGACTAACACCAGTAAGGGATGGAGTTTGAGATCGTATTATTGCAGAACACAAAGTTGATCTGTATCTCAACATATAGGTTGACACTTGTTGAGCTCAAGGAGCTAAAAGTGCAGTTACAAGAGCTGTTGGAGAAGGGATTCATCCGCACTAGTAGATCACCATGGGGAGCACCAATCCTTTTAGTGAAGAAGAAGGATGGATGCTTGAGGCTTTGCATAGACTGTATATAACTGAATAAGAGAACGGTCAAGAACCGTTAGCCACTTCCACGGATTAATGATTGATGAATCTCCATTTCATCATCGTTATTCTTTCATTTTGGCCCTTAATCTCTAGTCAAATGCATGTAAATAACATTATTTTGCATGAAATAACATTCATCATTTACTGTATAAATATTGTATAAAATATTATAACTAATGCCAAAATAAAAGAATAAAGAAAAGAAAAGAAAAAGAAATAAATTTTCAAAGGTATTTTAAGACCCTAAACCCCGAGACCTAGGTATCATGATGACTGGGTCCACAAGGAATAAAGTTGGCGGAGATAAGGGTCAATAAACACAATAAAATCCTAATTTTATTTCTTCAATTATGCATTTTTAGGGCCTATTTTATTCTTTATTATTTATACATGAAATCAATAAACTTTGTACATTAAAGTTGTAGATAAAAATACGTAAAATTTACAAAATTTATCTCACACAAAAATTATACAAATTGTATATTCCACACTAAAAATAAAAAGCAAAAACCTAAATTCACAGACCCTTATCTTCTCCAAATGAACTCAAAATGCATAAAAATCACAATTAATTGTATATAACTTTTAATTAGCTATTTAATGATGGTGGTTTCACTTAATTTAGAGTTAAGATGCAAAAGTTAGGTTTCTTGTACAATATACTTGAATAAAATATTCATTTTATTTATTCTTTATATTTTTCAGAATTTTATATTTTTATTATTTTGTAAATATTATTTATAGTATATTCATATTTCTAGAATATAATAAAACCATAAAGAATACACTAAAATAAAATAATATATTGAAATACATAGATGAATTATGTATACTCATACCTATATAATAAATACATCAATTTATTTACATGTAAAAATAAAAACAGAAAAATACAATAAAAATATAATTGTATATATCTAAATAAGTCATAAATATATAATTTAATTGTATAAAATAACAAAAATTACAAAATAAAAATAAAACACACATATATAAGTAAATATACCCATGATTTTGCATGTAAATAATAATTTGTAATAAATAGACTCATAAAACTAAATAAAAATGGGGATAAAATACTAAGGAAAATAATAAACACTTTTTTAAAACCTAAAATCAATTAATTCATTTAATAATTATTATTCATTTTACAAGGCATTTTTGCCTTGCATTTATTTGGTTCGTCCACGTGGATCAACCAAATTTGCTCTGTTGTTGAGCTTGGCTCAACTCGCTCCATGGCATCTCTGACTTCTGTCATAACATCGATCTGCCCACTTCTTGCCATTTCCCCTAACGATCTGATGATCAACTCGCCTTAAGCATTGAACAAATATTACATATGGGATCTCTACAATTCACGCCTGATACTTAGATCCATTCGATCTCCTCCGCATAGTCTCTAAATTGTTTTGCAAAAACTGCCATATTCAGCCTATACATATATCCCTTCAGCCACCTTCCTCAATTTGGTCCCTTTTATAACCCTGAATCCTTTTACCCTCGGTCAAGCATGGTACATAGTGACAGCAGGAGATCCCCTACGGTGCTGGAGCAGAGAATGGAGGAGAGGAGGAGACCCAAGGCGGTGCTCCGATATCGTCCTGCTCCTCGGCGTGCAAGCCATGTTCAAGATGCATACTTTCCATTTCTATGTAGATTTAGTTCCTACCTTTAAATTTCGTATTTTATTTTAAATTTTAATCTTTAGCTTAAATTAGGATAACTAAGTTCGTCAGGGCTCTAGGGCGTCAGCCATCGTTGTTCATCGTGATCTCACTGATCTGACCACCCACATTCACCTCACTACTTTACCCCATCGCTTCTCCATTTATTCGACCCATCAGAACCCCCATATCGACCGTCGATATGTAGATATAGGTCATTCCTCCTTCACATCATCAGATATCTTCGCCCCATGCCATTTTCACATCCAATAGTCGCCAATAAAGACCAGACTTGATCCCCTGTACCTTGCGATGCTTTCCATCTACCTTGCAAGTCTGAAGGGCACTCTTTGAAGGGTCATCGAAGCATATGAACACATCCAGGCACCTAGGCACTCTAGAGATCCACCGATGAGCTTAGGAGCCCTTTGTGGCATAGAGTCGTAGTGGAATGTCGAGCCCAAGATCCTGAGCATTAAAGCAGCAAGTGACGAGACCGGAGGTGTCTGCATCGTCGATCAGAGGCTCAGGAGCAGTGGGCTTTTTCCCCATTCTTCTATTGTAACTATGAGTTGTTCGATCAAAGCCCTTTTCCTAGGCAAGAAGCTACCGTCGGATGTGCAGAGCCTCAAACGTAAGATCTTTCCAAAAGATCTAATCCTATCTATAGCAGTCGAGCCATCATCACGTGTTAAGTATAGAATCCAAATCCGCTCGATCTACGCCTTTTGTGGGTTATTTGCATATCTAACTCCTTGTTTTGTTTTATTTATATTTTGTGATGTAAATATAATTTGAAGTGTAAATAGATGTAATTATTTTGCATGGAGCCTCTTACCTTTTCTGGTATTTACATCCATGTCCTTGCCATCTCACCTCACGTGGACCCCGATATGAAGTGGGCATTTTATATACATAACCTTACACTTTTTGTAATTATCTTTTAATTTATAAAATGTAAATATCAGTTGTAAACTGTTGGGATACTTGCATATTCACCCGTGCATTTGATTTTAATTGAAAATATGCCCCTACCATTTAAATATTTTTGTGCATGTTTTCTATTTTTCAAAAATATCATATATGGTCCAAAAATTATAAAAAACTAGGATAATATACTTGGGTGATGTATCTTTCACACTGTATATTTTGTTTTGCATTTTATGCACCTTTCCTATTTATTAAAATCCAAAAAGAGCACATTTTCCCTTGTTTGACGTAGAAAATACCTAAAATTATATAACAATTATAGAAAAAAAAGATTTTTTTTATAATAGTATTTTATTTCTTGAGACCAAAACTTTCTAAAATAGACAAAGAAAATCACTTAAAAGGCTCTAAAACCTTTTAAAATAAAAAAAAACTAAAAAATACCAAAAATACTTATTCATATTTCATATTTTTATTTATATATATTTCCATACATTAAAATTAGTTTTGAGAAACTTTGCAGTTAGTTAGTGTTTTTTAAATTTTAAAACAATCTGGCATATTTATTATATCGTTAATTTTGTATATATTGAACCTTTAAAATACCAAAACATTAACAAAAATACCTGAAAATCATAAACGAGTAAAAAATATAAAAAACCCAAAAATAATTTATTCTACAAATATTAATTATTTTTAGTTATATTTATATTTATAATACCCTATATTGTACTACAGACCTATATATAATTTATATTATTATTAACTATTATAACTACCTTATAAATATTTTTAATACCTACTAAAAAATATATAATATATAAAGAGCTTTCCTTCTTAATTTTTTTCTGATTTTTGTATATTTATTATTTGTATTCTATATATACCTTATATCATATGCACCTTATCTTATATTTATTTATTTATTTATATACCCATATATATCTATATAATATTATATATTATTAAAATTTAAAAGAAATTAAAATCATAAAATTAAAAAAAAAATAATTAATAAAAGTAAAAATCAAAGAAAAATTAAAAAACCACATAAAAAGACTAAGTAGACATGTATGTACATAATTCATTTTGATTATGAAAATTAGGATACCTTGTTTGCTTTCAGTGGTTCGACCTCTACATGCTTATACATTATACACCTTTGTTTGTAGAGTAAAATAAATTGTATTCATACTTTTGTCATTCATTGATTATTCATATGTTATGGGTACTTGTTTTCCAAATCATGGATTGATGAGTGGTCGCCTCAGTGACACTCCATCTTCTCTTATCAGTTAGGATAATTTTTAGACCCTCACGAATGCCTTGCTCAAACAAATAGCATCATTTTTGGGGAGCAACGTGTTGTAGCATAATTTGTACATGACTGTCTTTTCTTTTATTTGCGTGTACATATTTTTTCTACTTCATTTTTCTTACTTGTACATATTGGTTTAGCTCTTATTTCATTGAACACATTATTTAATTATCTGTGCTAATACCGCTCTTTGTTCTGTTTGATGCGAGGGTCCGCCACGTGGGGAAAAGTTTTTAGGAGGTTGATGCATCCAAGCTTGGTGGAGACTGGCCTTCTTACCCTGGCCAGCAGGAGAGGCAGTAGGCATAGCAAGGAGAACACTTAGCATAGATCTTATCTTAAGATTTGATTTTATTGATGAGATAGTGATGAATTGTTCATTTTTATTTGTTATAATACTTGAACTTCGACATTAGACTCTAAGAAATATTTGTTTGTTCTCTTGGGGTTCTCACAGTTTTCTTCGAGTTTTCTTCACTTCCTCACTTTATTTCTCCCTATTTCCCCCTTTATTTTCATTTATTTCTTGATGTTTTGAGTTTTCCATCTTTGTTTCTATTTGTTTTGTGTGCATGAAGCTCCTATATTTTAGGACTACTTATATCGATAATTAGGTCCAAAATCTAATAAGAATCATGCTTGTATAGTCTTCTATGTTTGGATCTAGTTAAATTAATAGTTGGTAACTATTTAGACTTGAACCCACGTATTGAGAGAGGCACCACACAACGCTAGCAGGAGCCATTGTGGCAGGCACCGAGGTGTCTCCAAGGCTGAACTCTCGGGTTCATTTCTGAATAATTAACACTCGATTCTTCACGACTAAAGTAGATAATGGCTAGGGTGATTTTGTTGATTGCACACCGCCACATAAATATGCTTAAAAATTTTGTTCTGCATAACACATGGAGAGAGCTGGGAAGCACTGTAAGTCATCTAACTTTGCACACATCATTATATTTTGTCGTGAGATTTCCATCATAAAATTGACTTGCACGATTTTTTTGCTATCTCCCTCTGAATTTGAGCACCTAGGACTTAAATGAAATTCACAAAATCATTAGACATTTGTATAAAAAAATATCTAAAAAAAGTGTAAACCTAGAAAACTAAAACAAGGGGATTGCTAAATAAACTTTGACCTTAATTAAAATATATAATGGATTGCATTATTTGAGGTTCATAAAGTCCTCATTGTCTTCAAGTATATTATGAGTGGATCAAAACCCCTCCCATGAGCAAGGCACAACCCACTAAGGATTAGAGCCCAAATCCTAATATGTAACTGCCTTGTATATCACCTAGATTTCTGAAGTATTGGCTCTTCTATCGTACGTGGACTAGTAGGACCTGGTCAATGACGATGTTCTCTCCTTGTGTAGAACATCGACCTTGTCTGAAGTACTGAGCTTAAACGACACCCTCACAGGTGTGTCTGTCTCTTCATCTCCCGTCTGAGTAGGGCCTTGCACGCTTACGGGTGATTACGTTGTGACCATGGTTCGAAGTAGTAGTTTTCCCTATCACCTTCCTCTCTCTCATTCTTTGGATGAGTAGGGATCCAAGATGGGTTACAAGGACATCAAAAAGTGCAGACTACAGGTTACAAAGGAGGAGGACAAGTACGTGATACTTTTCTGATAATACTCTCGCTCTTACAGGGTTAGTGTCTATGGACTTGCTGAAAAATATGCCTGAAATAACAACTCTAAAAGTAAAAAGATAAAAATAGGCGATCCCTTATGGCTTCACATGTGCATAGTTGTTGAACCCCATTTTGTATTGTGTATTGTATAGATCTAGATTAAGGTTCAAAGATCAAGTCCCATACACTTGTCAAAATTTTGTCTTATGTATTTACTCTTTGATCCCATGCTCATTTTATGCATTTCTACTGTTTTATATTCCTCTTATTCCTCTGTGACCATTGTATCCTTCTTACTACGTCGATCATTCTTTTCCTCAACGATGCCGATCCATGGATGGTCTAGTCAGGACTCTGGTGAGACCTACATCGATTCCATGGACTCAACATCGTCAATAATTCGAAGTGATTCCGAAGAACATGTTTCAGACCTTGAGAATTGATCTCCATACTCCTCATCTTCTTTCCACTCTTGTTAATAAATCGGGACCACTGTTATCTTCTTTCCAACCCCTACAAATGGGGGTCGATTTTAGTATACATCATTTACTCCATTCACAAATATCTAGGATTGACCTTAATGTCATATTCATCATGTAAGATGGTATTCAGTTCCACAGTTGGTGTTATTGGGATTCCTCTTGCATTGCAGATAGAAGCCAAACCTGAATCCCATCATGGAATTCATTTCATCAAACATAGGCCCAAAGATGGCTCTGCAAGGGAAAGGAAAAGGTTCAAGACAACTGCTACCCTAGACAGAGCACGACCAAGTACCTAATCTGAATCTAGTGAATGCTTAGTTGCTTGCTTCATTCCAAGATATCCAACAACAACTAACTAAGAAGGCACTAGTCCAAACTGCATTTTAAGACATGATGAATGATATGAGGAATAAACCACTAGGAGAGGGAGAAAGAAATGAGGAACCACCCCGCAATGAATGAGAGGAATAAGAAGGACTTGAATTTCTTAAGCTCACGCTAAAACAGACTCATAATCCTAGAGACAACTAGATGACCGAGTGGATTCACATCCCCCCGGTGCATGCTCACTTTGAGCTCAAACCTCAGCTCCATGCTCTTCTTCCCACATTTCATGGGAACACTAATGAGTAACCATATATTCACCTGCAAGAATTTGCCCGCATATGTGGAACAACACACTACCACAACATTCGATTAGGTGTAGTCAAGATGACCATGTCTCCCTTCAGTCTCCAAGATAAGTCCCGATACTAGGTAAACCATTTGGGGAAGGTCGTGACGACCTATGATGATCTTAAGTTTGCATTCCTCTATAAGTTTTACCCTTTTGGTCGGTTCAACCAGATGCGTGCCTGGACTAGCAGCTTCTCCCAAACTACCCATGAGGCTATTCATGAAGCGAGGGAGAGATTCAAAGATCTGCAGGAGAAATGCCCCCACCAAGACATCCCAAAGTCCAGCTTGTCCAATACTTTTTCAGGGGTTTGACCGCATAAAGTCAGAGGCTAGTTGACGCAGCCTATGGGGCATCCCACTTTAACAAGGATAAAGATGTCCTTTGACAGATATTGAGGATATGGTCAAAGGAGAGGCCTCCCATTCTTCATCCCAAGCATACCAGAAGCATCCTCAAATCTCTTAAAAGCATGTCCATATGGTAGCGACTGAGTATGCAGACAGAGATGAAAATCTCCAACCTCATCATCATCGGGGGCCATCTCTTCAAGGTTGATATAATCAAGAAGCGATCACAGGATCTCGATAAACTCACTGCAATCGAACAAAAAACACATAATCTGGACAAATTGGATCAGATAACCAAGCACCTATAGTTGCTGGTGAGTACCATCAGTGCCTGCCAGTCGGCAACTCCACCGCTTGAGACTAAGAAGAAAGAAGAGTAGCCCACACACCATCAGCCTCAGCCCAGTCCACAACAACCGACGGTCCAGCATGTTTACTATGTGCAGACTCCCTACCAGGCACCGCAGCAGCAACAGTTGGTGGTATACCAACCAGAACCCCATCCTTTTTACGATCCATTTTATCCTCCACCACATCTCATTCAAGAGGTGAATGGAGTTTGGTCAAATGATATGCATGTGGCCTGTCTAGGTGGACCTCAACTGGGCCAGCATGCAAATTCTTACCTCACATCAAGGAGGGAGATTTGCCCAATACTCTTAGCCTTAGTACCACTAGTCTCCACAAAATCACAACAATTAGAGATAGAACTAGCAGTACCAGCAACCGTAGTACTGTCGATACTAGTTGTATCATCCGTATACAACTGCACCTCCTAGTAGTGCCCTCTTCCTCACTTTCGGTAGTATCAACTTCCTCTACCTCAGCAACACTATCATCAGTCCCCATCCCAACCTCCTCACCATCAACCACAGCGTGGTCAGCATGCTGAACCTTTTGAGATGGTTCCTATGAACCTGAGCCTCGATTGCTTGGCCTAGTTGGTAAGGGCTTAGCAGAGATGACCCAGAAGATGGATGACCTAACAACCACCAACTCTCCAATTTTGACCCAGGTCGAAGCCAACCCTAATAATTTTAAGAGAAAAGAGTAGGTAGAATGTAAAGTCCAGTCTATGCTTGTAGAGTCAAATGATTGTTATTTTGTTTTGTCTAATATTGTTACTCTTAGGAGCGATAGGACCTTGCCTCTATCTGCCACTGTCAAAGGGAAGAATAAAGCTTCATCTAGTGAATCATCATCTTCAATATCAGTCGTGCCAACTACATGTTTAGATGAGGAAGAAGAAGAAGAAGGTGAAGCCATGCCAGTTACTAGCCACTATCCACATCAAAAATAACAAAAAATTAGGAAAATGAAATGATAAAAAAGATTATCGTAGTCGAAGTGAAGTCGCACCATCCATGGAGGAGCACACTCCAGCAATGCCATCCGACGGAGCAGAGAGCGCAATTTTTGGATGTCCACCCTCTAGAAAAAATTGTATATCGTTCTGTTATTCAGTTATACAAGATGTTGTGGACATGAATATTGATGTAAATAAGAACAATGATTTTTATTTTAGTTCTATATAAATTCCCTTTCTCTTAGCAATTGAAAAATCCAAAAAAAAACAAAATGAATAAAAATGCATTATCTGATCCAGGTGTTGTGGAGATTATTAAAAACTTGATTGTTGAACTACATTTGCTGAAAGCCATGGAATATATGCCCGCTGTGCAGAAGGGCTTTAAGGAAGAGTGTAGGAACAAGTGTCGGTCAAACAGTAATAACAAACAACGGCTAGTTAAAAAGAACGACATCACGATGGCTACAGTTGCAACAATCAACAATCTCCCGAAAAAGAAGCCAAACAAAGGCGAACCTTTAATCAGATGCAAGATTTTTGACCAGATATTTGAGCAAACTCTACTTGATAGCAACTCTTTAATAAACCTCATGCCTGCCTCATTGCTACAAGAATTTGGGTTGGTGATTAATCTCCATTTCATCACCTTTATTCTATCATTTTGACCCTAAAAACCCTAGCTAATGTAGGTAAATAACATTAATTTGTACAAAATAGTATTCATTATTTATTTCATTTATTATACATAAAAATACTTTTTTTAATGCTAAATAATAGAATAAAGAAAAGGAAAGAAAAAGAATAAAATGCTAAAGGTATTTTATGACCCCAAACCTTGAGACCAAACCAAGAATTGAGTTGGTCGACAAGCAATAAAGTAGAGGGAGATAAGGGCCATAAATACAATAAAATTCCATTTATTTATTCCTAATAATTCTTTTTTGACACCAATTTTATTCTTTATTATTTATTTATCAAATAAAGAAACTTCGTACATGAAAGTTGTAGATAATAATGTATATAAAAATACAAAATTGATTTCACTTAAAAATAAGACATAGTGTTCATTTTATACACAAAATAAAAGCCAAAACCCAAACTTCCAAGACCCATATCTTCTAAATAAAAACTCAAAATGTATCAAAATCACTCTAATTTTATATAACTTTTCATGAGATATTTAATGAATTTGATTTCATATTTTTCAGAGCTAAGGTGTGAAAGTTGGGTTTTGGGTCCTTATTATACAATACCTGATTAAAATATTCATTGTTTGTATTTTTAAGGTGTGAAAGTTGATTTCATTTATTATTTTATTTATTATTTGTTATTTCTATTATTCATATTTTCATAATCTTGTATATATTATTTATAATGTTCTTACATATTGAAACTAAAATAAAATAATTAAGAAAATAATAAAATAAAAATATGTATATAAAACACATAGATGAAATACCTATAATTATTCCTATATAATTTATATACATATTTAGTTAAGTATACAAATAACATCACAAAAATATAATAAAAATATACTTGTGTACATAAAAATAAGTTCTAGATGTAGAAAATGCGAGAATAAAATAACAATATAAAAATAAAATAGTCAAAACATAGATTAATATACCTATAAATACACCATGAAAAATTAACTACTAATAAACAACCTCAAAAAAATAAATGAAAATCATAATAAAATACTACATAAAATAACAAACATTTTTTATTTTATACACAAAAATTAATTCAATCATTTTCTTTTTTAAAATAATTAATTTCGAATAAATATTCAGTTTTTACATGTAGTGTGCTTTTGTGGATCAATAGTGTTGCGACTTTTGTTGACCGCCGGTCAACTCCCCCTACGCCTCTGACACATGCTAGAAATATCTTTTTTCCTGCTTTTCATGCATTTTCCCGCTCGATCCATCGATCCATTACGCTCGCTTCCTTCATAGAAATCCATCATTAATCTTTCAGGAATCACACCGAGCCTGCAAATTGCCTGGACAAGGCCTCAATTCTTTCCAATCCAACTGTCAATAAGGGTGCCCATACGTGTTTATAAATAAGTGCCTTTGACCTCCTTCTCCTCTTTGGTCACTAGTCCAAGTCTTAGAGCCTCGATTCTTCATCTAAGGGAGTACCCTTGTGATAGGAGGAGCCTCCCGATGGTCTAGATCAGCTCCAAGAGGATGGAGGTGCACCCCACGGTGGTGCTCTAGCCACCTATTCTCCCTGCCCTCACCGAGAGGTAAGAACTGCACATTTTCCATTCTTTTGTTAGCTTTTAATTTCCTACTTTTTGATTATGCATTTAGCTTAGCCCCTATACCTTAGAATTAGTCGTAAATGCTCAATTTGTAGTTCTCCAGAGCTCCGCTCCAGCGAAGTTTCTTATTGTGACTCCACTGTCTTTCGATCTGCCGACCGCCTCCCTTCTACTCCTCCACATTTCCCTCACGCTCTGCCATGCCTCGCTCATCCCGATCCATCCTGGATCTAGAGTTGGGTTCTCCAAATCATCTCGTCGTTAGAGCACCCCCACCCCTTCTCATTTAGACGCCATTTCCCCCCTCATAGGACTCAGACAGTTTTCCCTCAGTCCTCTTTTTGTTTATGGAAAGGTCAAATATTCAAAGGAGCATTTCTGGGCTCAATTTGACTCGTCCTGAAGCTCTCCAAGCCGTATTTCTTCTCTGAGTATCCAAAGGTCTATCGATGGCCTCCAAATCTGTCTGAGGCACCTGGGATCTTCGCCGAGCATGTGGGGACTTGAAGAGCCTGCCGGTGGCACTCGAAGTGGTCAGAGGTGCCCGCAATGTTTGATCGAAACTCGCCCTGGGCGAGTTGCTTCCTTGTTCTTACACCTACCTCAAGAACTGTCCGATCATCAATGTTCTCCTGTGATCTGATCTCAACCGTCGCCTATGAAGCGATATCGGTCATGCCGATGCTGACACGTGGCATAAGTGAAGCACCCCACCCCGTTGAATCCGCACGTATATGCAGTAATTTGCACCTTAACCCTGCCTTTTTGTATATTTATTTATTAATGTTGTAAATAAAATGTAACGATTAAAATAAAGTGGACATTTTGCATATAGGCCCCTATATATATTATATTTGCATTTCGGTCTTGTCTAGCTCAGCTTACTGCCCTCCTACATGAGTTGGGTAAATTGTAGGAAAGCCCATATGTTTTTTTGTATTTATTTTTAGTCCATTAAATGTTTAAACATGTTGTATATTTAAATTGCATAGAGGCCTCTGGAGTTTTTTTTAATTATACATATTCCCCTACCAGCAATTGTATTTTTGTATGTTTGATCAATTTCTTTAATATACTTGTTGTGCTCCAAAAATAAAAAAAATAGACATATGTTCGTGATTGCTTGTAGTTTCATGCTATGATTTTTATTAGCAATTTTGGACCTTTTTTATGTTTATTAAAAACCATTTAGAGCACAAACAATCCCAGTCTAGCCTATAAAATTCCAAAATCCAAAAAATAATTTATGTCTTTTTAGCCTTCAGACCAAAAACCACTAAAATGGGAAAACAAAACTCTTAAAAATCGAAAACCCCAAAAACCATGATAAAAATATATAAAAATCCAAAAAATCCAAAAATATAATTTTCTGTTTCGTAATTTACTGTGTATTATTATAGTAAGTCATTAATTTGGAAAAGTTTGGATTTGAAATTCTATTTTTGATTTCCATTACAATTTCAAATATTTAATTAATCCGGTTTTAGGATATTTTTCACCTTAAAAATATGTAAATTAGCAAAATTCACAGAAAAATCATAAAAATAGTAAAAATTTATTTAAAACCCAAAAAATGTATTTCTGCAATTTTGGGATATTTTAAGTTATATTAATACCTATATTATCCATTATGATATATATTATATTCTATATTGCTTATTATATAAAGAAATACAAAATATAAAAATCCCAAATATATATATTATATAAATTTAAATTTTAAAAACAAAATACAAAAATATAAAATAATAAAATAATAAAGAAAAGTAAAAAATTAAAAACCCACAAAAAGATATGTGTATATGCATGATGAATGACACACACGCACATAGTGCCCATTGGTTGAAAATAACTATAGGCTACCATATTTTCTCTTTGTGGTTTGACCTCTACGTAATGCCTTGCTATACATCTAGTCCTAGAGAATAATAAATTTTAACTCACTTTTTGTGCTATTCATTGCTAGCTCTATTCGTGAGTTGATTGTTGATTGAGTGGGATTTTTCCTGAGGTAAACTCGACGACTGTCGGTCACCTTGTGGATTGACATGACTTCAGCTAGATATCTCTCATCAAATAGCACCATTGCTGGCGAGCAATGAGCGTAGCCTATTTTTGTCATTTATCTTGTATAATCATTCTTGCTTATTCATTGATTTGTTGATGTAAATAATAATTGATTTTATTTTGCAAATATCAATTCAATTATTCTTTGTATATAGCTCATTTTGACTTTATGTTATTACCCGTGCTAACATGAATTTCTTTGTGACTTTATTGAGAGGACCCGCCACGCGAGGATAGATTCTTAGGAGGCTGATGCAACCAAGTTTATTGGAGGTTGGTCTTCACACCTTGACCAGTTGGAGAGGCTACAAAGGAAGCAAAGAGAGGAAAATTATCAAAGAAATAGCATAGATTTATTTATGTATTTATTGGTGAGAGAGAGATTTTTAATATGTAATAATTATGACTTGGACTCTACTCTCGACAATGAGGTCCGGTGGCTGGGTGTCTATTCACCTGGGGCCTCGTCGTAGTTTTTCATATTTTGTCACCTTCTTTTATTTTGTTTCACGATGTTTTGAGTTTTCCTCCTTTCTTTTCCTTTGTTCTATGTGCATGAGATCTTAGCTTATAGGTTTCTTACCTCGGTAATTAGGTCCAAACCCTAATAAGAATGCATGTTCCTAGTCAAAATAATAAATGTTAGTTATTTGGATTTGAGACCACGTGCCAAGAGAGGTCATATACATCGCTTGCAGGACCCGTTGTTGCGGGAACCTATTGACATCGAAGACCGAAACTTGGCCTCATCTTCGAATAATTAACAATCAGTTCTTCACGATTAATAGCAACTAATGTTTAGGATGATTTTGTCGATTGCATACTGCCATGTAGTTAGGTTTAAAAATTCTATTTTGCATACTGCATGGAGAGAGCTGGGAAGCACTGTAAGTCCTCTAACTCATCATGCATCATTAGATCCAGTGGTGAGATTTCCATCATTGAATCGACTTGCATGGCTTTTTTGCTTTCTCCCTATGATTTTGAGCACCTAGGATGTAAATGAAAATCTATAAGAATGTTAGGTGCTTGTACGCAAAAAGATCCAAAAAAGTGAAAACCCAAAAAAATAAGGGGACTGCTAAATAAACTTTGACCTTAATTAAAATTCATAATGGACTTTTATCGTCTTGGGTTCATAAAGCCCTCATTATTTTCAGGTACATTAGGAGGAGACGAAAACCCCTCCCATGAGTGAGACATGACCCGCTAAGGATTAGAGCCAAAAACCCAGTCTGTAACTACCTTGTGTATTGCCTGGATTTCTGAAGTAATGGCGCTTCTATCATACGTGACTGAGTAGGTGATGAATCTTTGTTTCATCATCTTTATTCTATCATTTTGGCCTTAAAAACCCCAGTAAATATGTGTAAATACCCTCAATTCATGCATTTTTATCATAAATGCATTTGTGTGTAAATAATGTGTAAAATACGATTTTTAATGCCAAATTTATAGAATAAATAAAAGAAAAGAAAAAGAATAAAATATTGCAAATATTTTAAAACATGAAACCCCGAGATCTAGGCATATCGATGACTAGGTCGATAATGAATAAAGTAGGGGGAGATAAGGGCCAAAATCCAATAAAAATACATTTTATTTTATTCACTTTCCTTCATTTTTGGGACCTATTTTTAGTTTTACTTTTTACACCTCAAATAAAGAAACCTTGTACCATGTAAGTTGTTGAAAATAAAATATAGAAAAATATAAAATTTATTTCACACAAAAATAATACACAGAGAAAAAGTTATGATTTGAATAAGTTTCCAAAATCCCAACTTCGCAGACCCGTATCTCTCAAATAAAAACTCAAAATATATTAAAATCACCTTTAATTGTATATAACTTTTTATAATCTATTCAGTTAAGGTGTTTTCATTTTTTTAGAGTAACTGTGTCAAAGTTAGGTTTTGGACCTCTTTTGTATACTTATACCGATTGACATATTCATTTTATTTAGTATTCATTATTTTCATTATTTTATTTTTTTTATAATTTTGTAAATATAATTTATAATATATGTGCATATTAAAACATGAATAAAACACTAAGTAAATCACTAAAATAAATTATGTATAGAAAATACATGGGTAAAATACCTATATCTATACCTATAGAAATAATATACCTATTTATTTAATTTTATATATCACTTCCGAAAAATAAAATAAAAATATATTTAAGTTTATAAAAATAAGTAATAAATATATAAAATAATAAACTTAATTAATAAAAAAATACAAAATCAAAATAAAATATCAAAATATATAGATATATATACCTATATATAGCCCACACAAAGCAACTTATAATTCTAAAACTCTAAAAAATAAAAAAAATCATAATAAAATACCTTATAAAATAATAAATATTTTTCATTTAATAACCAAAATTAATAAAATCGTTTATTATTTTTAATTGATTTTACAATTCTTTTTCCAAGGGATTTTCTGTTTGGTCCATGTGGACCAACCAGAGCCGTCCTTTGGATGACCTCGGTCAACTCTCTTATCGAGGTATGCTCCTTTCAGAGCTGCATTTTTCGACATCTTCGTGGATTTTTTGAGGCATTCTCATGCATCATTTTGTGATACCTCCTTGACGTTTTCTCCTTGGTGATCAACCTTACACGCCCAGGGATTGTACCTAGGATTTCATCGCTGAATCGCTAGATATGCCTCGTTCTTTGAGCGCCCAGAGCCACTTTGTACATAAACCTCCCTTCTTCCCTTTTTGAAATTGAACCCCCTTTTTTACTCGTTTTGACCCCCACCTTGGAGCTCTGGATTGATTGAGGTGACAATGAGATCACTTGCTCTTTTGAGGCACGGTTGGGCCGTCCTTGGGCAGTCTACACCCCACCTCTGGCGAGCTCGCCATCGAGGTCCTTCTTCCTGGCTTTCTGCCCGGTGAGGTACCTTTTATTGTTTTTCTTAGCCTCTTTTAGCCTTAGGTTTTCATAGTGCCTTTATTTAACTTCTTAATCGCGTATAAGTAGCTAATCCATCACCTTCGAAGTCCGTCAGAGCTGGGCCTCTGGCGAACCTCCACCGTGTGATTCCCCTATCTCCCGACCATATCACCACCTCACTTCCTTCCTCCATGTTTCCCCTCGCCCCTAGCACCTCCATACATCCAGATCCATTGTGGATATGAACTTTCGTACCTCAGCTCCTCCATTCGTCGGAGGTATGACTGCCACGCTCCACCACCTGCACACCCTCACCAATAGGACCCTGAGACCCTTGATTTTTTTGTGCGTTAACATTCCTTGCAGGGTCTCGTGGCCAAAGACGCCAAAAGGCATCGATTTTTACGCAACAAGGGTACGTGGAGCCGCTACTTCCATCCGAACTCTCGACGGAGCTCAGGTGCCATCCTGGACATTCTGGTGTTGTCGTCGGGTTGGGATTCCTTCCAAGAGCTTCAGGGATGATTTTGAGCCACAACGGAGCTTGGGAGGAGGATGATCGTTCCTGGTGCAGCCTGCCCCCGCGCTAGTTCTTCCCAGTTCTTCCAAGAGGGGTCTCCACCATCCGATCATCGTCGTTCTTCAAGGCACACAACTACCGTCCGATCTCCTCGCACCAGGGCCGTTCATCTTCTGGAGATCATCTAATCCTGGCCATCCTTGCCGAAGCATCATGGGCCTCCTTCATGGTAACACGTGGCAAGTGATTGAAGGGCCACCATTGGATCGCATGCTTTGCTAGGGTATTTTTCATTTTGACCTAGCAAAATTTGTAATTTATTTACTAATGCTCAAACTTTCCTCGGTCGTTTAAATAGTTTTGTAATAATTGCATTTGAACCCTCGTACTGTCTTTTTTTACATTCTACTCCACCACCACGTAGGCCGACAAACAGTGGTGGTTTTGCAACTAGACCCTTGCGGGTTTGGTTATTTATTTTTTAGTCGGAAATTTTGGATCTATCGTTATAACTTTTTGGGAAAATTGCAATATAGCCCCTGCCTTTTTGATAATAACGATTTGGTCCTTATCAGGTTCACGTACATGTCACGTTAGCCTTGGTAGTTTTGCAGGCAAGGGCTTCAAGTTTTGGTTATTTCTGATTGGTCCAAAAAATTTTTATTATGTTATAAATTTTTGTGAAAATTACACTCAGGCCCTCGAATTTTTTGATATTTACAAAAATACCCATGCTAGGAGTGTAATTTCTTTTTGTTGTCTCTATTTATTTCATGCATCTATAAATCTCTAAAAAATCCACAAAAATAGACAAAACTTTCTGTTGCATTGTTCTATCATGCCATATTTTTATTTTGCATTTTCGAGTCTTTTTAATATTTAAAAAAATCAAAAACATGTGTTTGTGTTCCCGTTTGCAAAAGAAATACATAAAAATTATTAAAACCTTTTGAAAAATTACCAAAAAATATATTTTGTTTATTTTTGTGTTTTTGACCTTCAGACCAAAATCCACTAAAAATATAAAAGAAAACTCAAAAAATAGAAAAACTCTAAAAATATCTATAAAAAATTATAAAATACTTAAAAAATCCAAAACTTCTATTTTTCATTTTATATTTTTCTTTATTTTATTGTCTTTAATTTAAAATTAATTTGGAGAAAGTTTTGACTCTATTTTATATTTTTAATCTCCATTAAATTTCAGGTATTTATTTTAAGCCCTGTTTTGGGTATTTTTGACTTTAAAAATATATAAAAATTAGAAAAAAATCTTAAAAATCAAAAACATAAAAAATAAAAAAACCCAAAAATATTGTTTCCTTATTTTAGAACATTTTTGTTAATTTTTATATTAACCCTAGTTTATATTATATGTATACTCTATATAACTTTATATTTTGTATTTTAAAAGAAAAAAAGGATAAAAATACAAAATATAAAAAGAAAATACAAAATCAAAAAAATTAAAATCAAAATATAGAAATATAAAATCAAATATAAAATTATAAAATTTAAAAAATTAAAAAACCCGCAAAAAATAGCACTTAGACACATACATCATAGTCATTTTTGTGCATTTTTTGCCTCGATCTACCTGTTTGTTCCTTGTGTTCGACACTCTACACATACTTGCACCTATACACATCTTTGTTATAGATTTATAATAAATTTTAACTCCGCACACTTGCTTTTCATTCCTTGATCATTTGTTGTGGGTTAATTGTTGTTTGAAGCAGGGTTTAGTACGAGGTCAACTCGACGACTGGATTTCTTGCCTTGTGAGACTTCTAGACATCCGTAAAGTCCTCTTTAACACAGGGCCTTATCACCGATGGTGTTCCTACCTTGTGTGTAAAACCGACATGGTCTAAAGTACTTATCTTAGGCCATGCCTTCACGGGTGTGTCTGTCTCATCGGTTTGCGTTCGAGTAGGTTCTTGCATTCTCATCGGTGATTCCATTGCGAGTGAGAACGAAGTAGCGGTTTCACCTATCAGCTTCCTCTCTCAATTTCTTTAGTTGAGTAGGGATCCAGAAAGGGTTACAAGGACCTCAAAAAGTTCAAATTACAGGTTACAAAGGAGGAGGACAAGTACGAGATATTTTTCTCGCAGTACTCTCTCCTATAGGGTTAGCGTGCTGAGGACTTGTTAAAAGATATACCTAAAATAACAACTCTAAAACTAAAAAGATAATAAATAGTCGAACTTTCTTGGCTTAAGATGGCGTGAGTTGGTGAACCCAATTTTGGATTGCGTTCGTATGGATCTAGATTAAGGTTCAAAGATCAAGTCCTGCGCATATGCGCAAATGTTGTCATGTGTGTCTTCCTTTTGACCCCTGCTCAGTTTGAGCCTTTCTACTATTTTACATTTTGTTTATTCCTTGTTGACCACCATATCTTTTCTCCAACATCAATCTCCTTTTCGCTTCACGATGGCGGTCTATGGATGGTCCAGTCGGGACTCCGCTAACACCTACATCATATTCATAAGAGAGGCATCGTCAATAATTCGAGGCAATTCTTGAGAACCTGGTCCGGACTTTTGCATACCGATCTCTAGACCCCTCGTCTTCTCTTCTTTACCCACCCAATACATCGGGATCACTTTTGTCCCACCTTCCCTATTGTGAATGAGAGTCGATTTCAATCTACATATTTTTTGTTCACAGCACTCTAGATTTGACCCTAATTCCAGAACCATATTGGCAGCTGGGATTCAATTCCAAGTGGTTTGATTGGGACCTTTTCATTTCAACCGCAGTCTTGGATCCAAACACCAAGTTTATTTCTTCAGACTCAAACCCAGAGATGGCACCTCAAGGAAAGGGAAAAGGACAACCACCTCCTTAACCAGAGCAAGGTCAGATGCCAAATCAGAATCAGGTGAATTCTCAGTTGCTAGCCTCCATCTAGGCCATCCAGCAGCAACTGACAGAGCATGCCCTTGCACAGATGCCGAATGATGTGATGAACAAGCAAGCAGGAGGAGGAGACAGACCACCAGGAGGAAAGGGGGACGGACCCCGTGACGATCCAAATGAGGAAGAGCTGGAATAAGGAAGGAAAAAACCCATGCTTAAGGAGACATATAATCTTAGTGATAGCCAGATGACCGAGTGGATCCGCATTCCACCGTTGCATGCTCACTTCGAGCTCAAGCCTCAGTTCTTGGCCCTTATACCATCTTTCCATAGGGACACTAGCGAAGATCCTTACATTCAGCTACAATAGTTCTCACGCATCTGTCCTACTGCCCATTACCCCAATGTTCCCTTAAACATGGTGAAGATGATGGTGTTCCCCTTCAGTTTACAGGACAATGCCCTATACTGGGTCAATCATTTGGGAAAGATTGTGAAGACATGGGTGGAAATAAAATATGCCTTCCTGCGCAAATTTTTATCCTCTCGGTCAGCTCAACCAGATGTGAATCAAGATCAGTAACTTCTCTCAGGATGCCCATGAAACCATCCATGAAGCCTGGGAGAGATTCACAGACCTGCAGGATAAGTGCCCCCATCATGAGATATCGAGGACTAGTTTGGTCCAACACTTCTTCGGGGGACTGAATATCGAAAGCCAAAAGGCTCGTTGACATGGCCTGTGGGGGGTCTCATTTTAACAAGGATGAAGACGTGGTTTGGCAGATTTTTGAAGAAATGGACGAAGGAGAGGCCACCCTCTCTTCATCCCGTACGTATCAGAAACAATCTCAGATCCTCCAGAACAAAGTCCATATGAAAACATCTTGTGAGGCAGAGAGAGATGAGAGCTCCAATCTCAGCATCATCGGGGGTCATCTCTCAAATATTGATATCATCGAGAAGCGATTATAAGATCTCAAGAAGCTCTCTATGATCGAAAAGAGGACGCAACACTTAGACAAGCTGGACCAGATCACCAAGCAGTTGGAGTTGCTGGTGAGCATCATTAGTTCAGTCCAATCAGTGACACCATCTATAGAAACTCTACCTGAGAAGAAGGATGAGCCATCACCGCCACAACAACATCAACCAAGTCAGCAGCCACCAACAGTCCAGCACATCTATTACGTACATGCACCCAATCAAGGCCTGGCGCAGCAGCAGGTGGTGGTTTACCAGCTAGACTTCCTTCCACCTTTCGATCCAGCCTTCCCACCACCACCCTTTATTCAAGAAGTCAATGGTGTATGGAGCAACGATGCACAACTGGCCCGTCCAATCGAACATCCTCGGGACCAGCCACAAGCCAACAGGGCCTACCACCAACCTCATGGTGGTCATTGTAGGCAGTCCTCTCAACCCCCGCCGCAGTATCACCAGCCTCCGCTGTACCAAAACCAACGGAGGCAGAACCAACATTATTCACAACCACAGTAGTGCTGGTCACAACTGTATCACCAGTATGTGGTTGTACCACATCAATAGTTAACTACTCCCTCCCACAAGTAGTACCAGCTCCCTCCACCTCCTCAACCACATCAGTAGTCTCCACCTCAGCCCCACAGCACTCAGCCCAACGTGGTTTGTTTATTGAACCTTCTGAAGCGAGTCATATGAACCCTAGTCCATGACTGCTTGGCCCAATAGTCAAAGGCCT
The DNA here is from genome assembly GCA_037367405.1 of Ottelia alismoides. Lineage (NCBI taxonomy): Eukaryota > Viridiplantae > Streptophyta > Magnoliopsida > Alismatales > Hydrocharitaceae > Ottelia > Ottelia alismoides. The sequence continues at coordinate 1,019,596 of JAZKJV010011308.1, forward strand.
AATAGATATGATGAAGAAGTTATATGACCTGACTGCAACCAAAACTTCCATTCCAGCGTAAATCGATGTGAATCACAATAGCTTCAAAAGAAAAGAGCAGGTAGAATGTGATGTCTAGTCTGTTCTTGTAGAGTCAAATGATTGTAATATTACTATATATAATGCTGTCACTCTCAGTAGCGGTAGGATTTTACCTCTATCTGTCTCCAGTCATGGCAAAAACAAATCTTTGACAAGTGAATCGTTATCTTCTACATTATCAGCGCTAGCTATAAGGACGGGTGAGGAAAAAGAAGGAGGAGGAGCCACACGATTAACCTGAAAAAGACGAGCGGTTGTATGTTCCACTCAAGGCGGGAACACAGTCATCGAAGTAACTGACAAGAAATATGGATTAAATCAACAACAACACACAAAAATAAATCAAGCAATGAAAATACTATGCGGATCAAAATTTATTTTAACCCTAAAAAAACAATGTTTGTATAGTGACAAGTAGAGTAGGGTGTCAAACACGAGGAACATACGACGTAGCACTTTTATTTTATTTATAAATATATAATATTGGTCTATATGTATATACAACTATGCACAATATTAATCAAAATAATGTGGGCTTAAAAATATATTATATTATTTTTATTATATATATATTTGTTTTTTATTTTATTTTTATTATTTTTATGTTTTTATATTTTGTATTTTTTATTTTTAATATATAATAATATATATAGGATATATATACAATGTAACCTAATATAGATATAAAAAATAATAAAAATACATAAAATTTAGCAAATAAAATATTTTTAGATTTTTTATTTTTTTACTGTTTTTGTGATTTTCTAGATGATTTTGCTAACTTTTATATATTTTTAGAATTGAAAATACCCTAAAATAGGGACAAAAAAATAAGATGAAATCAAAATGGAGATGAAAAATATCAAACAATATCAAAATTTCTCCAAATTAACTTTATTATAAATTTAAAGAAAATTATACAACAGAAATCACTTTTTTGAAATTTTGGGGATTTTATACATTTTTATAAAGGTTTTGGGATTTTTTAATTTTTGCGAGTTTTCTTTTGTAATTTTTAGTAATTTCTGGTCTAAAAGTTAAAAATGCATAAATAAGAAAAATATATTTTTTGGGGAATTTTTCAAAATGGTTTATAATTTTTTAGCCTTTTTTAATACAAATAGGGATTGGCCATGCACTATTTGAATTTTAGAAAAAAGGAATAGGATAAAATGCAAATGTAAGATTATAGTGTAATCAAGCATGCATCTACATACCTACTCCTATTTTTTTGTAATTTTTGGGCACAATAACTAGTTTAATAAATAATAAATGACTCATAAAAATATTTAAACTGGTTGGGGTATAATTGCAAATATAAATAAAGGCGAGGGTCTCAATACAATTTTTCCCAAAGTTTAACACTGACATTTAAATTTTTTATATTAAACAATTACATAAGCACACGAGGGCTTCCATGCAATTTTTACAAGATAAATGTGCACCTTCACGTAACTCTAGGAAGGACTAAATTGCAATATTCAAAAAGTTCAAGGGGCCACATGCAATTCATCCAAATGTTTTAAAACTGCCTAAAATATTTACATGACTTTTGAAGAAATACAAAAATACAAAGGGAGGATATGCAATTTACCCACTTATGCGATGGGATCTAACTGTCTAGGGCTCGCCACTTTGTTGATCATGTGGCTCCTGTTGCATACCCCTTCATGGGTAATCAATGGTCCATATTAGATTTGGACTGCTATTCTTGATCGAACGACAAGGAGGGGTGCAACAAGAACACGTAAGAACTGCTCGCTGGCAAACTTCGACTCATCGTTTCTCTGATCTCCGACACTCTTCGTCTCCTTCTATGAGCCCAACAGGTAGCTAGGCTTCCTTCACGTGCGGCTGCAGGGTCCAGGTCAGGCAAGAGGGCACTGGATGCTCTGGCGAGGTTGAAGCACCTACAACAGCTCCAGGTGGTCATTGAAGTCCCATAGGCTTCGAAAGTCCAGTAAATCACAACCAAAAGACTCCTGGGTGCGAGGGCTATCTCCTCGACCTAGGGTTTACTCGTAATAACAAGGGAAACAAAAAGGAGGGGGGAGCTCTGGTGAACGCGGTGGGGGAGCTCTGACTCCTTGAATCATGGCTTGAGTCAAGGGGTTTTTAAGGGGGATAGGTGGAGAATGTGAAGAGTAATGAGATGGGATGGTAGTCGGGGCGAATCGAGGGCCAGATCACTTCATTTTGACCTGGAGCACAGGCTCCAAGAATTTGGGGGCTTTCGATTAAACGATATTAGCTTAATTGAACTAAAAATTGACGATGCAAAACGAAAATTAGACTATGAAATTACCAAGGAATGACGAGAAATGGGCTCAACGGAGCTTGGGGGCTCCAGAGCAGAACCATCCGGCGACGCTCCGGCAGTGGGTTGGATTCACCTCCTCCCTTGCTCTCCTCGCTGCAAATCACAGGTAATCACAGGCTCCACCTTACTGTCACCATGCTGAAACCCATAGGAGTGATATGAGGGGCTAACTATCGAATAAGAGGGATCAAAAATAAAAAAATGGGAGAAGGGGGTTTATTTATAGGCGAGTTTTTGGTGAATTTCGAGGCAATTTTGCGTGAGATTGAGTGGTGGTGGGTGGAGATGCGAGGATGGGCATGGATGAGGGATGGAGGGGCTATAGGATGGTGGTGGTCTTGAGGGTAACGAGTGAAAGAAGAGGTGTGGAGAAAATGGCAAAAGGGTGGCCTCATGAAGCTTTGACAGAAGTCAGAGGGGTAGGTCGAACAGTTTACTGAAGTCAACAAAAATTCGTGCATGGTTGGTCCACGTGGACCAAGCAGGAAATTCCAAGGCAAAAATATCTTGGAAAAATATATAATAGATAGTAATAGATTTTATTATTTTTATATTATAAAATAAAAAATGTTTTTAATCTTTTGTAGTATTTTACTCATATTTTTATTTATTTTTTAGAGGTGTTTATTTACATGTTACTTTATAGGGTAGATATAGGTATATTTACCTATGTTTTAGGTATTTTATTTTTATTTTGTATTTTACATTTTATTGTTTTATTTTCTTATTTAATATATTTATAACTTATTTTTATACATATGAATATATTTTTATGATATGTTTCTGAACTAATATATACACTTAATTAAATAAGAATGTGATATCCATATGTATAAGTACATGTATTTTAATTATGTATTTTATATGAGTATTTTATTTTAATGTTTTATTTATGTTTTTATTTTTAATTAATATGTACATATAATAAATAATATTTACAAAATTATAAAAATATAGAATTATAAAAATAATAACGAATAAATAAATTAATTATTTTAGTTGGGTATAATATACAATAGGGTCCAAAACCTAACTTTCACACCTTAACTCCAAAAAATATGAAACCACCTTCATTAATAGCTCATGAAAAGTTATATACAATTAAAGTGTGATTTTTATATATTTTGAGTTTTTATTTGGGAGATATCGGTATGTGAAATTTGGATTTGAGGATTTTATTCTGTGCGTAAAATGTACAATGTATGTCATTTTTGTATGAAATAAATTTTGTATTTTTATACATTTTTATGTACAATTTTAATGTACAAAGTTTATTTATTTGTAGTGTAAATAGAAAGAATAAAATAGGTCCCAAAAAGTAATTATTGGCCTATTTTGTAGAGTGATCGGTTTTGTGTCTTTTATACAATTAGCTGCACTATCTCCCCCTACATTATTCCTTGTTGACTTAGTCATCATGATGACCCAGCCCCGGGGGTTGGGGTCACTCTCGTGTCCATTACGCTTTGCTCTTTTTCTTTTCTTTATTCTTTTATTTTAGCGATAAATACAATAAATGTATTATATTTATACAATATTTTGTACAGATTAATGAATGTTTATTTTGTTAAATTAATGATATATACATGCATTCAACTAGGGTTTAAAGGCCAAATTGAAATAATAAAGGTGATGAAATGGAGATTCATCACCCCTTATACTTGCCTTTGCTAGTCCCTATCAAACACTTATGCCTATACGTGCGGACAAGAAAATAAATAATAGAAAAAGAAAGAACTTGGAATAATTTTTTACTTTTAAACTTGTCTTAATGACATCAAAGTTTGGGGCTCAGAGAAGGCCTTTGGATTAATGATGTGTTCGGAACTACTTAGAGGTTTGGATTTGTAACACAATAGCCTTTAGTTTCCACACTCCTATTATCCCATACAATTCACAGCCAGGTCAAAACCATCCTCTCAGTCATATACGCTTGCTACCTTGAAATGATATAAACATGTGCGTGAAATTGTTCAGCTCTTCCTAGACAAAACAATTGAACTAACAAGGTGTCTGCTCTTCTAATAACTCATCCTCGTGGACTCAGATATTTCTTACTAAGTTCAGGTACTTCCGGCCTTTACAATCGAATGGGATAAGAAGTTAGAAGAATGGGAAGAGAATTGGGAATGAACCAGTGTAGTCTTCATTCTCGCGTGAAGTCAGCAGTGTAACTGGATCTTCACCAAGAAACAGGCTTTTTTTAAGCTCATATTTGTGGCATTTTTTTATTGAAGGCTTCTTTGGATATTTTCTTTGACTTTGCGTAGCATCTGCATTCTTGTTTGTTCCTCGGTGGGTATAGTATTTTTTGTTCTACCCACTATTTTGGTGTCTTAGAAAAGTTGCTCCGGTAGACCGTCCCTCATCCGAAACATTGTTTCAATCCATCTCTAGTTTTTAGAGATCATTGTTATCAGAAGAAGTGGGGTTAGAGTACCGGTGTCGGCAATCCCCAAGAATTGTTCTTGAGCCATCCTTGACGAAGCAGCCTTGCATCGTCCTGACTTAGACCCTAAGATTTTTCAACAGTGCATATAGGTTAAGCTAAGTGTTTGGTGTGAGGTTTCCAGTCAAGTAACTATCTCAAGAGTTGTACTGATGATATGAAGGGTTCTATTTAGGCATATTGAATTGACACATGAACATAGTCTTATGGAACATAAAGAATTAAGTCAAGGTGATATGAAGTGTCTCCAATTCCAATCCTCAATGGGTTCCTTTGAAATTAAGTGCATTAAGGTCTACAATAAGCTCCAATCTTCAGACTCAATTTGGACTTTTTCAATCACCTACATTATTCCGAAAAATGTTCATGCTATGTACAATGCAGGAAAATATTTTTCTTAAGCAATTTTCAGACTTTTGATCTTTCTATGGATTTTTGACAAGATAATGCAAATGCTTATTTTTTTTAAATTTTTCAAATGTTTTTGGTATTTTGGTTTTGCAAATGTTTTTGTGGTTTTTACAAACAGAAATTTTGTCTAAGAAAATAGGTACAACTATTTACATAGGGTGCATCTTATATTTACAAGAGTTGGGGATTTTAAGGATTTATACAGGTAAGTGAACATTTTTATAGCTATACAACTATATACATTTAAAGAATTTTAATGTGATGTATATATATATTCCTCAAACTTATTTGAAAATCATTTTACAAATGATTTTTGAAAGCTATAGTCCAAAATATTTTTTTACAAGTAATTTTACAAACATTTACACACATTTGAAAATCATTTTGCAAAGGTTTTTCAAATAATATATATATATATATGGATTTTTCAAAATATTTTTGCAACCATTTTCCAAACATTTGCGCATCAATTTTCTCATATTTTTATTTCATACAAAGAAGAGAAATTTTACAAACAAATTATTTTACAAATGTTGAAAACATTTTACAAAATATTTTTTAAACAATTTTCAACATATTTTCAATGAAATTTTCAGATATTTTCCAAATATTTTGCAAAGCATTTTCACCTGATTTATTAGTCAGTACAACACAAAAAGAATTTTAGGATTAATAAATTTAATAAGTCTATGTATATATTATTTTAGCCTTATTTACTGAAAATACAAAAATATGAGTTATGTCTAAAATATATACAAAGTATATATTGACCCCCTATACTTAGCTTGAGCTATGTCCTTATAGATCGAAGAGAAGGGAAGACATAACTCGTACTAAGTATAGAGAACTCTATACTACAACGATTAAAGAATAGGAAGTCAGCCTTCCCCCCATACTTAGGATCAATTAAGTATAGCAGTCTGTATACAAATTGAGGGATGGTCGAGGGTGGGAAACGAATAAATGAATAACTCAATATGAATAACTCAACGGCTCATCTTGTCTCCCCCTATACTTGGGGTAAAATATCCCTAAGTATAGAAAGAATGTCAAAAGTTGATGAGACAGGAGAGGGATCAATGAATGAGCACCTGAATGTGTTCATCCCCCTATACATAGGATGAAGCATATCCTAAGTATAGCAATGATGTATGGGATGAATGCGACTTTTTGAAGGAATAAACGAATGAAAAGAAGAAAATGATTAACTATTCAAAAATGTTTTTGCTAGCCTCTTGGCACGTGCAGATACTGTGGATGCGAGTTCTTCCTCGTGGACCAGTTGAATTGAATGGACCACGGACAAAAATGTATCATGCTCGAGATAAGGCTTCGTAAGTTATCCATTGATCACAAATGGTTGTTTGTTAGTTGACAGACCAGATATGATGATACTTCCATTGTCACGCACCAGTTTCACTATGAAAGGCCCTGTCCACTTGCTCTTCAGTTTCACTGGGAATAGTTTGAGCTTTGCATCGAACAACCAAACTTCTTGTCCTTGCTCGAAGGTCTTGCTGTGGATATGCTTTTCATGCCACTTCTTTATATTTTCTTTATACATCAGGTTGTTGTCATATGCATACTCACGGAATTCAAGGAGCTGATTCAGATCCAACTTTCTGTTCTATCCTCCCTTCTTGGAATCCAAATTACAGATGTTGATTACCCATAATGATTTGTGAATAAGTTCCATAGGCAGATAACATGGCATGCCATATACCATGCGGTAGGGAGACATTCCTAACGATGACTTGTACGCAGTCCGATAGGCCCATAGTACTGAGTCCAGCAACTGGGACCAATTCTTCCTATCGGGGTGTATGAGTTTCTGCAATATTATCTTCATCTCCTTATTTGAACATTAGCCATGCCATTGGATTGTGGGTGGTACGGAGAGGTGACATGATGTTCTATGTAGAATTCATGTGCCAGCTTCTTCACCTCTCTATTAACGAAGTGGCTAGCCACATCAATATTTTGGGGATCACGTACCTTGTGATCATGTGATCTTTTAGAAACCTACAGATAGTACAACTGTTAGTGGTTCGGGTTGGGATAGGCTCCACCCAATGGCTTACATAATTGGCAGCGAGCAGAATAAACTCAAATCTCTAGCTATTAGGGAATGGGCCCATGAAGTCAATGCCTAATGCATCAAACACGTTTGAAATGTGAATGTATTTTAGAGGCATTGTTTCTTGCATTACAATGGTACCACCCAGTGTCTGACAGTTAGTGCAGTTCTTGACAAAGTCTTCTGTGTCTTTGAATAGAGTCGGACACCAAAGGCTGCATTGTATAACTTTGTGTGCCATTCTTCTTCCAGAGTTGTGTCCCCCTGATTCTTTTGTGTGGCAATGCTCGAGGACACTATGGACTTCCTCCTGAGGAATGCATCTTCTCCAGATGCAGTCAGCTCCCACTCGAAAGAGATATGGATCCCCCCACTCGTAGAAATGGATATCCGACAAGAACTTTTCTTTTTTTAGTTTAGGCCAATCTTGTAGAGTCTTCTTGGATATAAGAAAGTTCACAATATTGGTGAAGCAAGGTAATTGACAAAATAGCTTCATCTGCAAAAGTCTTTGTGATGGGCAATAGGTTCTACTCATGAGAGTCTGGCTCTGGCAATCTTGACAAGTCGGGCACCGCATTTTTAGTTCCAGGTTTATCATGAATTTCAAGGTCAAATTCCTGGAGTAGAAGGATCCATCTGATTAATCGTGGTTTGGCATCCTTCTTGGCTTGTAGATACCTGATGGTCGAGTGATCTGTATATATTATAACCTTGGATCCAAGCAGTTGGGATCTGAATTTCTCCAGGGCAAATACTACTGCCAGCAGCTCTTTTTCAGTGACAGTATAGTTTCTTTGTATTTCATTGAGAGTTCTATTGGCATAGTGAATAACAAATGGGATGTGATCTCTCCTCTGTCCTAGATATGCCTCAATGGCATAATCAGAAGTGTCTATCATGATCTCAAATGGTAGAGACCAATCTGGCGGTTGAAGTACAGGGGCCTGAGTGATTATTTCTTTCAACTGTGCAAAGGCCTGGAGGACTTTGTTATCGACATGAAAATCTTCCTCCTTGACTAGAAGCATGGTCAAGGGTTGGGCAATCTTGTTGAAATCTTTGATAAATCGTTGGTAGAAATCAACATGCTCTAAGAATGATCTGACCTGCTTCAAATTTATAGGTGGATCTAGTTTTGAAATCACCTTTACCTTCATAGGATCAACCTCCATGCCATGCTTTGAGATGACATGGCCAAGCACAATACCTTTGTTCAAAATAAAATTGCTCTTCTCCGATGAGAGCACAAGGTTCACTTCACAACATCTTTTCGGAACTTGGTCTAGATAAGATAAACACTAATCAAAGTTGTCTCCGTAGATCGAGAAATCATCCATGAAGACCTCGAGAAAACATCCAACCATATCTACAAATACTGCCAACATACATCGCTGGAATGTTGCTGGAGCATTGCATAATCGAAACAACATTCTGTGGAAGGCATAGGTCCCAAATGGAAAGGTGAAGGTTATGTTCTCTTGATCTTCAAGAGGATTGGATACTTGATTGTAACTAGAGTATCCATCCAAAAAACAGAAATATTCCTCTTAGGCCAGTATTTTGACTATATGGTCGATGAAGGGAAGTGGGAAATGATCTTTCTTGGTTGCTAAATTTAGATGCGGGTAATCTACAAAGACATGCCATGATGTCAGAACTCTTGTTGCGATCTCCTCTCCTTTGTCATTCTTGACCATGGTGATTCCTAACTTTTTGGGCACAACATGCAGGGGACTCACCCATTTTGAGTCAGAGATGGGATATATGAATCCTGCATCACACCACTTCGTGATTTCATTCATCACCACCTATCGAAGATTTGGATTTAATCGGCGCTGGAATTCACAGGAAGGCTTACTATCTTCTTCAAGGTATATGTGATGCGAGCACAGTGAGGGGTTTATCCCATGGATATCGAAAATTTTGCATCCTATGGCCTTGCGGTTTCTTTCTAGAACCTCAAGCAGATGAGATTCTTATTCCTCGGTCAACTGTGAATTGATGATTATAGGGAACATGTTCGGTGAACCCGCAAGTAAGTCATACTTCATGTCTGCTGGAGGAGGTTTGAGCTAAGGTGGGGATTGGTTCAGCTCAGTGGTGACTTCGGATACTGTGCAGGGTGACGGTGTTGGGTCTTTCATCTGTAGCGTGTCCACCATTGGCATTGTAGGATCTAAGTGTAGTGTTGCACAAAATTCTTTGATAATTGAATCTTGTTCATAGAAATTTTCAACGATGTCCTCTTGCTCTACCAAGGACAGGTAGCCATGAATGTATTCATCAGACAAGTCAGCAAAAGTTTCATCTTCAATAACATCTGGGAACTCGACTATGTTGTCGAATCCTTCCTTGATGGAGAGGAAAGCTTGGGTTTCGATGTCATTCATGAACAGATTTGTATCATGGATTTCGGCAAAAAAGTCACAGTATTGCGCTTGTTGTTCTATCAACTCACTCTTGTATGATGCAGATGTTGAAGGTTTAGGCATTTGGATCATCGCAATCGACACTTTATCACTATTTGAATGGAATGTTATATGTCCGATGCCATAGTTTACCATTGCCTCCGTTGTTCGAAGGAACAACCGTCCAAGGATTATTGGGTTATGCAGAAGAGGGGCTAAAGTGTCCGTGTCCAAAACTATGAAGTCTGCTGGGAATTGCATTCACTGAATGGTGATGACGACATCTTCCAAGATTCCTTGGAGCTACTTAATGGATGTATCTGCGAACTGCAGAATCATTCTAGTGGACTTCAGCGGTCCTAACCTCAATTCCTTGAGCAATGACATGAGCATTAGGTTGATTGAGGATCCACTGTCAAGTAGAGTTCAGTCGAACTCTTGGTCAAACATCTGACATCTGACTAGAGGAGCTCCCATGTCCTTCTTCTTTGTTGGGAGATTGCTAACTGCATTTACTGTAGCTACGGTGAGAATATGATTCACATTTCTTTCTCGAGCTTTTTGTGGTTGTCTCTTTGAGGTACATGCCTTGTTTAGACCTTTCTTGATGTTAGGCATGTACTGGATGGATTTGAGCAAAGGCATCTCAAGAACAAGATTCTGAATAATTTCCACCACATCAGGGTCAGATAAGGCAGTTTTTAAATTTTATTTTTTTTTAGATTTTCTCATTGTATCAGGAAACAAGATATGTACATAATCAAAAGCAGTAGTTGGAATATTTTTCTTAGATATAAGAAAATCTGTGCCCACATCAGCCTGTACATGTGGATGACAAAAATGAGAAGGGTCATCCAAGAAAGGCGGTCATCCAAAATCTTTAGGCGAGGCTCCATCGGTTGTCATCGGATCAACTGTAGATGTAGTCTCCTCCAAGGTTGGCTAGTTCTTTCTTTTTGATGTTTTTGATTTTGCTGATTTTTTTGGATTTTTGGTGGTGCTTCTCCCTCTTCTTCCTCACCCGGTCTGATTGTTGGTCTGACTTGTAGAAGAAGACGATGACTCCTCCGTAGTTGCTTTATTCTTCCCCTTGTAAGTGGTTGATGGCTGCAAGGTCCTACCGCTCCTGAGAGTAAGAGCATTAGATAAGAATAATCCATTCATATCTATCTTTGTAAGACTGGAGGGAACCTCATAGACTACCTGCTCTTTCTTCTTGAAATTATTAGGGTTTGCCTCCACTTATGCGGGAATGAAGGTCTTGGTGGCGATGAAATCATCCAACTTCTGACTAAGATCTGCAAGGCCCTTAACAAGTTGGGCCAAGCAGTCCAAGGAAGGGTTCATAGGAGATGCAATCTCGTATACCTCGGCATGCTAGGTACGCTGGTATTGTTGCTGGTACTGTGACTGCTGGTTGGGATACTGAGAGTGATACTGAGGAGAAGGGTGATGTTGTGGATATTGTTGATGAGGTTGCTGCTAATAAGGCACAACGAAATACTGCTGGTTCCACTGAATTGTTGGTACTGCAGTTGTTGGTACTGGTTCTGTCTCCAATTTCCATGGAATTGTGGAGATTGCCGGTGTTGTTGGTGTTGAGGCTGGTTGTTCTGGACAAACCACCCTCCCTATTGCTAAGGGAATTGGCGGGAGTTAGCAACCTGGCCCTGCTGATGTTCGCCTGAACGAGTTGGTTGCGCATCATTCGACCATACATCGTTCACTTCGAGGTGATGGAGGGGAGAATTATTCTGGAATGTATTGGGGCTTTGACTGGTAGATGACCAGCTGCTGCTGCAACTACTATGAAGTGGTGTCTTGAAGGATATGGTGAGATACTTAAGCGCATCACGGAAGCGTGAAGATCACACCGTATGCGATCAGGAGCGACTAGTCGCACTAGTTGCTTAAGGCAGTGGAAATTAAAAATTTTCATGCGATGAAACTACATGATCGAAGAACACTTCTTGGATTATTTCATCTAAACTATAAACAAGTATTAAGATTACCTCTTGAAGCATGGTTGCGATCGAGTCTCTAAACAAAGAGATTTCCTGTCTCAAGTCCGATGTGACGGAGGAGATGCTTGCGAGCGCGTTGATGAAACATATGCTCCTCGCAATCCATGGTGATGATCCAAGCGACGAATCTCCTGATCTCATTACATGAGATACGATGTCTTCTTAACGAGTGAGGCACAATGAAGGAGATAGAGATCCACGAGCAAACGAACCGGCAACATAATGACGATGCTGCGGCGATGGAACTCTCTCTAGGGCTTCCATGGTGGAAGATCACAATGAGAGAGGGAGAGAGAGGATGTGTAGAGAATGAGAAAGAGAGAGCAATAGTTGGTGTCTCCAACTTATGTGTGTATAAAGAAGAGAAAAGGGGGAGCCTCTCCTTTTATAATATTTGGGATCCATGGATCTCAATTCATGGACAACACAAATCCAATGGCTCACATTGATTTGTGTTTCTTTTAATGGCTATGATCTTGTTGTTAAAAATACAAAAACAATTGATTTAATTAAGATTAAATATATATTGAAAAATCAATATAATTCAATCCCAAATTAAATCAATCAAGCATGGAGATCATGGAATGAAGATTGTCTCCTTCCATAATATGGGAGTTGGTGGCAATCTCATGAGATTACATTATTCCATGGAAATCTCCAAGATTTACAACAACAATTGCTGCAAATTATTATACAAAAACAATTCATAATTATTTTATGAATATTGCAATCTTGCCATTAGAAAATTGTGAATCCCATTCACAACCCAAAATAAAATGTAAATTACATTTTTAATTAATTGTAAAATGTGAATCCATTTCACATCAACATTTAATTAGCAAATGTAAGTTACAAATAGCTCTCTCTTATATACTATAAATCACATTTATAATATATATATGGATAGTGCTATCCACATTATTCAATATCCATGATAATTAAATCACATGTAATCATCTTGAATCTCTATTCTCATGTGCCCAAATAATATGAATCACATTCACATTTTTTACATATTTGATAATCAAATAAAATTTAGTTATCTTAGATAACTCTCCATACAATATGAATTAAATTCATATTATTCATGATAATTAAATCACATCTAATTATACATTTTCTCATTGCTCAGATACATATATCAACAATGAAATTATCTATGAACTCTTTCAAGGATAATGCGCTTTCTCGGCGAATACTTAAAGATATGGCAGGGCGATTGTATTGTTCCACGTATAGTGACTTGGATATTAAGATCACATCCCAAATCCAGATGTTGTAGACCTCCCATAGATGCTTGATTGAATCGAGACTACAAATCTAATCTTCTCATTGCATCTGAATCACATTCAGATCAATGTCCAACATTTGGACCAAGATCATATTACTTCTCTAATGAGAGGAGTCACTAAAATCCAGACCCACTTCGTTACTCCCTAGGAATGGAAGCTTCATGGTTATACAATCGTTTATGATCACATCACCCTCAGGTATTCCTAATACCTGTACATCCTGGAAGACCCAGAATAAACCCGAGGTATAAGATCAATTTTTTACGTTGTCTACTTCAGAGGTTTATCATCAACTTTCTCATTCGATCATTGGGAGTCGGTATCAATCATATGCTTTCCAAAAGAATATATCATACCCAGGTGTTGATAATATACTTTTCCAAAAGCATATATTAAACCTACAAATTTAGTTAAGCTTCCAAAGCAAGACGACTGTGCACAGAATTTGATTATTCCCAATATCTCATGAGTGAGCTCATGTCTTCTGGTTCAGTAATGAACCTGTATGATTATTTTGAGAGATCGTATTACTCATATGCCCTTGCATGCATGCCAATGCGTCGGTGTATAGACCTTGATTAGGTCATCGACCTATTGGTCTGCCAAATGTTCATATTTAGACATATAATAACACATCTATCTCCAGTCAAAGGATTCATGCCTTTATCGTGACAGCATACGACATAGGACTTTGGTTATCTCGATCTCATTAAGTCAACTCTTTGACCTAACTTATCTAACACCTCCGAATCTCTATTCCCTTGAAGAGGACCTGCATCAAGAGGTCAACCAGATATCAACCTAAATAGAAAGGATTGCCATCTCCTACTCAAGCTGGAGATCGTCTCTTAACAATCATTTGACGGTGTTTGTTGAGTCCTCAATCTAACTCTTTAGATGTTCATCCAAGCACAAGCCTATATGATTCAATAATTGAATCAACAGCTATATGATCATTAAGATGGCCATGGTACATAACCCTGAATTTACTAAGGGACCTATTATGCAAATTAGCTATTCTTCATTTCAGATCAGGGAATGATATTTGCAATAACAATTATTGCATAATGGCTCGTCGTGGTCTCTCATGTCCAACATGGCTCTGGGGCTAGCACGTAGTAGACGTTCTGAACCGTTGGCTGGCCTGACTTGGCTGAGGAGGGTGTAACTGTGCATGTTCCTTCATCTTAGAAGGAGTGGATACCGATGCAGAAATATAGTTGCAGGAGATGATTGTACTCACTAGCAGCTCTAGTTGCTTGGCGATTTGATCTAGTTTGTCTAGGTTCTTAGTACTTTGTTCGATCACAACAAGTTTCTCCAGGTCTTGTGATCGCTTCTCAATGATGTCTACTTTGGATAGGTGGCTCCCAATAATGCTCAGATTGGAGCTCTCATCCCTATCTGGCTTGTGGGATGCTACCATATGCACGCGCTTTTGAACATTTTGTGGCCGGCGTTGATAGGCACCGGACGACGATAAAGTAGCCTATCCTTCGGCCATCTCTTCAAAGATCTGCTAGACGACGTCCTCATCTTTGTTAAATTGTGAGCCACCACAAGTGGCATCCACAAGCTTCTGGCTCTCGATTGTCAGTCCCCTGAAGAAGTAATGGACCAGGCTGGTCCTAGAAATCTCATTATGGGGCCACTTTTCTCGTAACTCAGTAAACCTCTCCCAAGCTTCATGGATAGATTCTTGAGTGGCTTGGGTGAAGTTTGCTATGCGGGTACGCATCTGATTACGTTATCCTAGAGGATAGTACTTGTGTAAGAAGGCTGACTTCAGTTCTTCCCAAGTGGCGATGACCTTCTCCATGTGGTTGATCCAATGAAGGGCCTTATCCTGAAGGCTGAAGGGAAATGTCGTCATCTTGACTACACCAAGGGGTATACCAGGGTAGTGAGTGGTGCCACAGATGCACCCAAACTGTTGTAGATGAATATATGGTTCTTCATTGTCATTTCCTCGGGAGATAGGGAGGAGCTTCAGTAGCTAAGGCTTCAATTCAAAATGGGCATGGATTGCAGGAATTTGGTCCCATTCAGTGACTTGTCCCGCCCTAAGATTGTATGTTTCTTTGAGAGTCGGCTTGGGCCGCTCTACTTGTGACTCATCTGTAGGGCCTGCTCCTCCTCCACCTTCGGGTTCTTCAAATCCTCCTTGATTTTCACTTCCTCTCCTTAAGTCATTGAGCATATATTGGAAGGCGACATGTGCTAAGGCCTGATCCGTGAGCTGCTGCTGGATTGCCTGAATAGAGCAAGGATCTGAGCGTTCACTATGTTCTGGCCCGGCTGCAAACTCTGATCTGGCAGAGGTGGTGGTTGTGGTCCCTTCCCTTTTCCTCTAGGATTCATCTCTCTCTCTGATCCTAAGTCTGATTCTATTATAATTTCTGGCTCCAGACTGGGTTCTTGATCTGTAAATGGGGTAATGCCCTGATTTGTCTGTGTGGAGGCACCATAAGTAGCAAATCGATATGTGTTAAGGTTAACACAGAATTTCATTAAGGATGGCTGTGTATATGGAATGAAATCAATTTCCATCCAAAATGGGTAGGTTTCAAGATGACGGTGATCCCGATTTATTAGAGAAGACATGGAGTCTAGAGATCGACTCACGTAGTCTGAAATGGGTTCTCGAGAATCACCCTGAATTATTGGAGGTGACGAGTGTAAGGAATCTATGTTTGTATCGGCGGGGTCCAGACTAAGCCATCCATGTATCGCCATCTCAAAGGTCGAGAGGAAATCGAGATTGGAAGAATGATACTGAGGTCAACCAAGGAGTAAAGGGAATGCAAAATAGTAGAAGGCTCTCAATGATATGGGCGTCAAGTAAGGACTCAGAGAAAAAAAGTGAGAAAAAGGAACACAATGTGCAAGACTAATCTTTGAACCTTAATTCGAATTCAAACAAACACAAAACAAGGATTGCTTCACCCACTCAACACATGTGAAGCCGTAAAAGTTCAGCTATTTTTTCTTTTCAATTTTATTGTTATTTTCAGGCAATCTTATAATGAGTCCTTAAGTATGCTAACCCTACAGGAGTGTGTGAACTTCTAGGCAAGTGCCTTGCACTTGTTCTACCTCCTTTGTAACATGTGATATGTGCACTTAAAGGTCCTCGATCTCGTGCCTGGGTAGCCAAAGAAATAAAAATGAAGCCAATAGGTGAAACCAATACTTCGGTCCTCGCTCGCAACAGAATCACCCATAAGCATGCAATGACCTACTCGGATGCAAACTGATGATAAAGACACACCCGTTAGGGCATGGCCTAAGCTCAGTACTTCAGACCAAGTCGGATGCTCCACACAAGGAGGGGACACCGTGCTCAACTAGGCCCTACTCGGTCACGTACAATAGAAGCCCAATACTTGCCAACCCATGTGATAACCAAGGCACCACAGATCGGGATTTGGGCTCTTATCATTAGCAGGTCGTGCCTCACTCAGTCTGGAGTGTACTTGAAAGCAATGTGGGCTTTATAAACCCCAAATAATGAAAGGTTTGTTACGAATTTTAATTAAGGTCAAGTTTATTTAGCAATCCCTTTTTTAATTTTTGAGTTTTCAATTTTATTGAGAATTTTTCAGAGAAAGCTACCTAACAATTTTTTTATATTTTTCCTTTATGTCCTAAGTGATACAAACATAGGGGGAGAGGATGGAAAAGCCATGCAAGTCGTCACTAAAATGGAAATCTCACCTTAGTGACTAATGATGCATGCAAAGATAGAGTTACTTACAGTGCTTTCCAGCTCTCTCCATGCGGTATGCAAGGCAGAATTGAAATAATTACACTATATGATGATATGCAAAAGCGTGAAAGCGTCCTAAATAATAGCTACTATTATCGGTGAGGAACCAAATGCCAATCACTCAGAGATGAGATCTAAAAGTCCGATCTCTGAAGTGCATCGGTGTCCACCACAACGGATCCTATAAGTGCTATATAACACTTCTCAGGGCGCTCGATCTCAAATCCAAATTACCGACAATTAATTTTGACCATGTCCAAGCGTGTACCACTATAGGTGCATGCAATGTTATTAGGATTTTGGACCTAGCTACCGACTCAAGCAACCTATTATGTAAGGGTTCACTCACATAAAACAAATAAAAACAAAGGCGGAAAGCACAAATTATGGGAAACAAATAAAAGAAAGGTGAAAAAATATGAAAAATAAAGTACGAGGCCCCTAGGTGAACAGACACCCGGGCACTGGGCCTCATGTGGTAGAGAGAGTAGTGTCCGAATTAATTATAAATTATTTTGCAGAAAATAAATCTCTCTCTCACGCTAAAAAAATGGAAAATACTAAAGACTTCTCTTCTCCTCCTTCCATGTTCTTCTCTCCTACTCTCCCCTAGTAAGATCAAAAGGAGAAAGCCGACCTCCGCTCACCTCGAGTGCACCCACCTCCTAAGAGATAGCCCTCATCAAGCGGTCCACCACAAGAAAGATTAACAAAAAAATTTTATTAGAGCAGTCAAATAACTATCAAAGAATAAATAGCTTGTAAATAAATAATGGAAAGCTATATATGAAAATGTGCTACAATCCATTGCTCCTTGGCAACGGCACCATTTGATTAACCCGAAAAATACGAGCGCTCATATGTTCCACACAAGATGAGAACACAATTGTAGAAGTGACTGACAAGAAATATGAACTAAATTATAAACACAAAAAAATAAATCAAGCAATGAAAATACAATGTGGATCAAAAGTTATTTTAACCCTACAAAAACAACGTTTGTATAGTGACAAGTAGAGTAGGGTTTCGGACACGAGGAACACACAAAAATAAATCAAGCAATGAAAATACAGTGTGGATCAAAATTTATTTTAACCCTACAAAATAATGTTTGTATAGTGACATGCAGAGTAGGGTGTCGAATATGAGGAACAGATGACATAACACTTATATATTATTTATAAATAAATAATATAGGTCTATATGTGTATATAGATATGCACAATATTAATCAAAATAGTGTTTGTTTTAAAATATATTATATTACTTTATTTATTTAATATATGTATGTTTTAATTTTTATTTTTTTATGTTTATATAATTTGTATTTTCTTTTTCTTTTAAATATATAATAAACTATATACAGGATATATGTATATATATAAGGTAAGCTAATATAGATATAAATACTAATAAAATTATTCAAAATAAGCGAAAAAATGTTTTTGGGTTTTAAAATATTTGTTACTGTATTTGTGATTTTTTAAATAATTTTGCTAATTTTTACATATTTTTAGAGTAAACAATACCCTAAAACAAGGATAAAATAATAAGCCGAAATCAAAATGGAGATGAAAAATATGAAACAGCATGAAAATTTCTCGAAATTAATTTTAATAAAAAGATAATAATTTAAAGAAAGATATTCAATAGAAATCACTATTTTTTGGAATTTGTGGGGATTTTATACATTTTTATAAAGGTTTTGCGGGGTTTTCAATTTTTAAGAGTTTTATTGAAATTTTTAGTGATTTTTGGTCTTAAAGTAAAAAATGCATAAATAAGAAAAATATATTTTTAGGGGAATATTTCAAAATGGTTTTATAAATTTTTTAGCATCTTAAATACAAACAGGGGCTGAACGTGCAATATTTCAATTTTAGAAAATGGGAAAGGGGCATAAAATGCAATTGTAAAATTATAGCAATATCAAGCATGCATCCAGGTACCTACTTCTATTTTTTGTATTTTTTTGAGGTACATCAACAATTTTTAATAAATTTAAAATGACTCAAAAAAATATTGAGCTTAGCAAGGGTATAACTGTAAATATAAATAAAGGAGAGGGTCTCAATGCAATTTTGCCCAACATTTAACACCGATATTTAAATTTTTATATTAAACAATAATTACATAAACACACAAGGGCTTCCATGCAATTTTTACAAGATAAACGTGCGCCAGCACATGACTCTAGCAGGGACTAAATTGTAATATTCGAAAAGTTCAAGGGGTTGCATGATATTCATCTAAAAATTTTTAAACTACCTAAAATATTTATAGGACTTTTTTATGAAATACAAAAAGGTGGAGAGAGGATCTGCAATTTACCCACTTATGTGCTGAGATCCAACCATCCTGGTCTTGCCACGCAGTTGATCATGTGGCTCCTATTGCGTACCCCTTCGCGGGAAATCAACGGCCCAGATTAGATCTGGACCACTGTTGTTGATCGAACGACGGGGAGGGGCATAGAAAGAACACACAAGAACTACTTGTCGGTGAACTTCGACTTGCCCTTTCTCTTATGTCTGGTGCTCTTCGACTCCTCTGATGAGTCCAGCAGGTAGCCGGGCTTCCTCCGCGTGCGGCTATAGGGTCCAGGCAAGGCGAGAGGGCATTGGATGCTCCAGTGAGGTTGAACCACCTGGAGAAGCTCCAGGTAGTCGTTGAAATCCTCGAGGCTTCGAAAGATTTGCAATTCGCAACCAAAAGACTCCTAGGTGTGAGGGCTTTCTCCTCGACCTAGGCTTTATGCGTAATAATAAGGGAAAAGGAATGGAGGGGGGCTCCGACAAAGGTGATGGAGGGAGCTCCGACTCCTTGAATCAAGGCTTGATTCAAGGGGGTTCAGAGGGGCATCAGTGGAGAATGTGAAGAGGAATGAGATGGGACAGAAGTCGGGGCGAATCGAGGGCCAAATCGCTACAATTGTGACTTGGAGCACGAGGTCCAAGAATTTGGGGGTTTTCGATTAGAGCGCTATTCGCTTGATTGAACTAAAAATTAACGATGCAAAATGAATATTAGACTACGAAATTACCTAGGAATGATGAGAAATGAGCTCAACGGAGCTTGGGAGCTCCAGAGTAGAACCAACCAGCAACGCTCCAACGGTGGGTTGGATTCACCGCCTCCCTTGCTCTCCTCGCTACAAATCATGGGCTCCACCTTGTTGTCACCATGACGAAACCCATAGGATGATTTGAGGTCCTAAAGCTCAAAGAAGAGGGATAAAAATAAAAAATGGCAAAGGGGGTTTATTTATAGGTGGGCTTTTGGTGAATTCCGAGGCAATTTTGTGTGAGATCGAGTGGTGGTAGGTGGAGATGCAAGGATGGGTATGGATGAGAGACGAAGGGACTATAGGATGGTGGTGGTCTCGAGGGTAATGAGTGAAGGAAGAGGTGGAGAAAATGATGAAAGGGCAGCCTCATGAAGCTCTGACAGAAGTCAGAGGGGTAGGTCGAACAGTTGACCAAAGTCAACAAAAAGTCGTGCTTGGTTGGTCCACATGGACAAACCAGGAAATTCCAAAGCAAAAATACCTTGGAAAATATATAAGAAATAGTAATTGTTTTACTATTTTTAGGTTATAAAATAAAAAAGTGTTTCTAATGTTCTATAGTATTTTATGCATATTTTTATTTGTTTTTTAGAGATGTTTATTTACATGTTACTTTTTTAGGGCATATATATATATATATGTATTGTTACCTATGTATTAGGTATTTTATTTTTAATTTGTATTTTACATTTTATTGTTTTATTTTCTTATTTTATATATTTATAACTTATTTTTATACATATGAATATATTTTTATGATATTTTCCTAAAGTAATGTATACACTTAATTAAATAAAAGTGTGATATCTATAGGTATAAGTACATGTGTTTTACATATGTATTTTATAAGAGTATTTTATTTTTAATGTTTTATTTATATTAATATTTTAGTTTTAATATGTATATATAGTATAAATAATATTTACAAAATTATAAAAATATAAAATTATAAAAATAATAACGAATAAATAAAATGATTATTTTAATCGGGTATATTATTATAGGGGTCCAAAACCTAACTTTTACATCATAACTCCGAAAAATATAAAAACACCTTCATTAAATAGCTCATTAAAAGTTATATGCAATTAAAGCGATTTTGATATATTTTGAGTTTTTATTTGGGAGATATGGGTCTGTGATGTTTGGGTTTCATGATTATTTTTCTTTGTGTAAAATATACACTGTATGTTATTTTTGTATGAAATAAATTTTGTAATTTTCTATAATATTATCTATAATTTCATGTGCAAAGTTCCTTTATTTGTGGTGTAAATAATGAAGAATAAAATAGGTCCCAAAAATTAATTACTGTCCTATTTTGTAGAGTGATCGGTTATGTATCTTCTGTACAATTAATCGCCCTATCTCCCCCTACTTTATTCCTTGTCGACTTAGTCATCATGATGACTTAGTCTCGGAGGCTAGGGTCACTTCAGTTCCCTTAACACTTCACTCTTTTTCTTTTCTTTTCTTTTCTTTATTCTTTTATGTTGGCGATAAATACAATAAATGTACATTATTTATACAGTATTTTGTACAAATCAATGAATGCTTATTCTGACAAATTAATGATATATACATGCATTCAGACAGGGTTTAAAGGCCAAAATGAAAGAATAAAAGTGATGAAATGGAGATTCATCACCATGCCAATTGTCATTAACCTACACCGCCATCAGCAAAAATACCCAAAAAATCAGAAAAGTCAAAAAAATCAAAAAGATGTTCGCAACTGAAGTGAAGCCGAGCCATGGAGGAGTCGCCAGTCGTAGTTGTTCCGACGCCAACCGACAGAGCAGAGGCCCCACTTTTTGCTTGTCCACCAACACCAGCATCATCATCACCAATGTGTACTCCTTTTTGTCATTCGGATGTACAGAATATTGTGGACAAAGATTTTTTGTAAATGAGCAACAAAATCCTTTTCTGTTTTCAATACTGTAAAAATTCCTTTTCCTGGTGCAATAGAAAATTCCAAAAAAAATAAAAAGTAAATGGGCATTATCTGATCCAAAGTTTTGGATATCATTAATACTTTGACTGTTGAGATTCATTTGATGAAGGCCATGGAATACATGCCCGTTGTGAAGAAAGGTTTCAAAGAGGCATGTACAAACAAGCGTCAGCCAGCACGCAACAACAGACGTCGACAAGTGGAGAAGCACGTTCTCACCATGTCCATAGTTGCAGCCATTAACAATCTCTCACAGAAGAAACAAGATAAAGAAGCACCTTTGATCAGTTGTGAGATTTTTTTATTAATTCTTCAAGCAAACCTTGCTTGACAACGGTTCTTCCATCAACCTCCAACCCTCTTCATTATTGCAAGAATTCTGGCTAGGTCCTCTCAAGAAGACACAAATGATCCTTCAGTTTGCTGATCGATCCATCAAGTAGCCTTGAGGCCTTTTGGAAGACGTTGTAATAAAGGTATGGTACACGCAGATTCTAGTTGATTTTGTAGTCCTTGATACGGAATCCCATGCACCCTTATTCCAGACTCATATCATCCTACGTCGTCCATTCATGCACACTTCAGAAGCCGTGGTTGATTATGGGTCCGGAAAGATCACCTTCAACTCGAACAACAACAGAATTACTATAGACATGATTAGCGAGCCTAAAGTCGTAAGTGATGTATGTCATGCAGCACCGCCTGAAGAAAGATGTGACTTTGTTGCTGAGATTAGAGACACTCCACTCTCTTTGAATGACCCATGGACATGAAATTCTCTCTCTTGAGGAGAACCTGGAAAGCACAATTGATGCAAGCTCCAATGATACTTGGGAGACAAAGTCTAATTTGCTGATGCATCTTTTTTATTCAGACGATTCACTCCATCAAGAGCACAATGAGTTCATTGCAGATCTGTTAGGCACATTGTCGTAATATCAACATGACATTGAGGTCAGCACTTCTGCCAAAATTCAGGGAAATCATCCCCTAACCTGCACCGTTTCAGAAGTGACTAAGAAGCCGACCGGATCAAAACCTGAACTAAAGCCACTTCCAGCAGGTCTGAAGTATGCTTTCCTTGAAGGTGCATAAAACATGTATCTGGTCATAATCAGCAGTAGGTTGACCCCAGAGCAAGAATCTCAACTCCTCAAGGTTCTGGAAAAGAACCACAAGGAGCTTGGTTGGCATGTTTCAGATCTCCATATGATAAATCATGCTTTGTGCACACACCACATCTATTTGGAAGAAAATGCCAATTCATCCTATGAATTTCAGAGGAGACTGAACCCATATCTAAGGGACGTGGTAATGAAAGAAATTAGGAAGTGGTGTGATGTAGGCTTCATTTATCCCATCTCCGACTCCAAATGGGTAAGCCCATTGCACGTAGTTCCGAAGAAATCAAGGCTTACTGTGGTTAAAAATGACAGAGGAGAGAAGATAACTACTCGAGTACCAACATCATGGCATGTATGTGTTGAATACTGCCACCTTAATGTAGCAACTATGAAGGACCACTTCCCCTTGTTGTTCATTGATCAAGTTTTGGAAAGACTAGCTAGCAAAAAGTTCTTCTGCTTTCTGAATGGGTACCCTAGTACAAACAAGTGGCCATCGCCCCTGAAGACCAAGAGAAAACCACCTTCACTTGCCTTTTGATGAATCCACATTTCATCATCTTTATTCTATCATTTTGGCCTCAATAACCCGGGTAAATGCGTCTAAATATCCTTAATTCCCGCATCTTAGCATCCATGCATGTGTATGTAAATAGTGTATAAAATAGAGTTTTTAAAGCCAAAATTATAGAATAAATAAAAGAAAAAAAGAACAAAATATTGTAAATATTTTATGACCCGAAACCCCGAGACCTAAGCATCTCGATGACTAGGTCGACAAGAAATAAAGTAGGGGAGATAAGGGCCAGAATACAATAAAAATACCTATGGATTTAATTCATTTTTTATTCATTTTGGGACCTATTTTTGCTTCCACTTTTTATACCTCAAATAAAGAAACTTTGAACATGAAAGTTGTAGATAATTAAATATATAAAAGTACAAAATTGATTTCACTCAAAAGTAATCTACAGATAAAAAGTTATGGTCTAAATAAGAATCCAGAATCACAACTTCCCAGACCTGTATCTCACAAATAAAAACTCCAAATGCATAAAACTCACCTTTAATTGTATATAAATTAAAAGAAGCAATTTAATGGTGGTGGTTTCGCGTTTGGCGGAGCTACGGTTTGAATGTTGAGTTCTGGACCCCTAAAGTATACTTGTACAGATTAAAATATTCATCTTATTATTTATTCATTATTTTCATATTTTTATATTTTTATAATTTTGTAAACATTATATATAATATATATGTACATTAAAATCAGAATAAAACTCAAAGAAAATACGAAATAAAATACTTGTATATAGCATACATAGGTATAATACTTGTATATATACCCATAGAATTCACACTTTTGATTTATTAAGTGTACAAAACACTTCAGAAAAATAAAATAAAAATATTTTTAAGTGTACAAAAATATTCTATAAATTTATAAAATAATAAACAAAAAATAAATAAATTAAATACATAAAATTAAAATAAAATATTAAAAGACATAGATATATATACCTATATTGACCTAAAATGGTAACTTGTAAATTTCTACCTCATAAAAATAATTAAAAATCATAATAAAATATCTCATAAAATAATAAACATTTTTTATTTAATAATAAAAAAATAACTAATTCATTTTTTAATTAAATTTCCAATTCCAGGGATTTTTCCTGGTTGGTCCACGTGGACCAACCAGGAGACAGTTCACAATGACCGATGGGTCAACTGGCTGTCCTCCCTCCCCTGCCATGCGTCAGACCTAGTTTTTTGTCCGATTTGGTGGATTTTTCTAGGTCAAATCTTGCATCCATTCTCGTAGCGACCTAAAGCACTTTTGCTCCTCGATCCTTGCTCTTTCACACCCTAGGCTTTCCAAGGGCTGAGGAGCGGTGATTCGAGCCATCTTCCTCGACCTTTGGAGCGTCTGAGCCACAATGTCAAACCTTAATATTTGACCCTCCAACTTTCGAGCCAAGTTTGAACCCCTCTTCCATAGTCTTAGCTCCCTCTCTCACGCATATGAGTTTGAGGACGATGACAGCTTCCTCTCCACAGCTTCAGGCAGGTCGAGCGACGCCCGAGGCAGCTCCACCACCTCCGCCTTTCGCTGACGTCGAGGTACACCTCCCTCTGGTTCCGACCATTGAGGCAGTTATCTCTTTTCTTTTATTTTCTTCGCATCTTGTTCATCGTAGCCGTAGGATCATTACCCCCCATGAATCTTCGAGTTTCGACCATTGAATCGCCCACACGACCACTTCGCCGGAGTGCTCCTCCAGCCACCCGTCGTTTCACTGCTCTACGCCGTCACTCCACCACCGCGGGGTCCAGGCACTTTGCCCTGGACTCTCTCACTCTTTTTTGCAGGTACTTGGAGCGTAACGAGAACCTGGGGGGTCGTGTTGACCCTCGCCGGAGACCCAAGAAGCTCCCCAACTGCGCCGTCTTCTCCAGTGAACTCTGGCCGTCGCCGGAGCATTTTGGACCCCCCAGCACCTAGAGAAAGCTGCTAGGAGACTCCAGGCCACTTTTGAAGCCCAAAGAATGTCGGAGGTCGAAGCTTGAACTCAGGGAAGTTCGCCTCGCCGGCTCTCCTCCCATGTTCTTGCTCCGCCCCTTCGCGTCGTCAGATCGAAGCCCGAGCTCCAGGTGCACGTCGACCGTTGGATCCTCCCGCGCATCCACCATCAGATCAAGCCAAGGGATCTAATCGTCGCTGTCCATCCGCGAAGCGTCATTGGTCGTCCAGATCGCACCACGTGTCAAGTGGCTTCTTCTCCGCCGTTGGATCGCGCGCAAAGGGGTATTTTGCACTTTCACCCTACGTAATTTTTGTATTTCTATTTAGTCCATAAACTTTCATATGTAGTTTAAATATTTTTGTAATATTTGCATCTAGGCCCCTAAGCTTTAGTTATTAGCATTTAGGTCCAGTCCACGTCACCTCATGTGATCTGTGCACGTCACCTCACCTCACCTCACATCTATTCTGTCACGTGTAATATTTTTGGGTTATTTGCATGTAAGCCCTTGGGAGTTTTTGATATAGCATTTAGGTCCTCCCCAAGCGCGTACCTCGTACGTGCAGGGACGGGTATTTTGCAGGCATGCCCTTGCGACATGTGGTATTTGTATTTGGTCCTGGAAATCGATTTTTCAGTTATAAAATTTTGTGGAAAATTGCATTGTGGCCCTTAGATGTTTGGATATTTACACAAATGCCCTTGCTAGGCCTTGTGTTTTTGTATGCTTTCCCTACTTATTGCATGCATCTATAAATTTCTAAAAATCACCAAAAAAATAGGTTAAGCTCCTGTTGCATTGTAGATTCATGCCATATTTTTGTTTCACATTTTTCTTGTATTTTCATATTTATTTAAAATAAAAAAGCGCATTTTTTCTACTATTTGCATTTTAAAATTAGAATAAAATATTATAACTCTTTTAAAAATCCAAAAAATTACCTTTAGTTTATTTTAGTATCTTTTAACTACTGTCCAAAAATCATTAAAATTATAAAAGAAAACCCCTAAAAATTAGAAAACTCTAAAAATCTCCATAATAATCTTAAAAATTCTGTAAAAATCCAAAAAAAATCTAATATTTGTCTCTAAATTTTCTTTGTTGAATTATCTTTAGTTTAAAATTAATTTGGAAAATTTTTGTTACTCTTTTTTATTTTATTTCTTCATTTTAGTTTCAGATCTTTAATTTGTTTATTGTTTTCAGTATTTTTTATTTTAAATACCAAAAAAATCAGACAAATCTATAAAAATCACAAAAACATTATAAAATTATAAAAAGACCAAAAACATTTTGACCAAAAACATTTTATTTCCTGATTTTTGAGCATTTTCCTTATTTTTATTAATCCTTAACCTTCCCTTTTTCTTATTGTGTATATATTTTATTCATAAAAAAAGAAAATTAAAAAATATAAATTATAAAAAGAAAATATAAAATCATTAAATTAAAAAAAAGCAAAATATAAAAATATAAAATTAAAAAATAAATTAAAAAATTTATAAAATTAAAAACCCACAAAAATTTGCATATTGATAGACACTTGATCACATCACATTTTGCACATTTTGCCTTGATCTATCTTGCTTGCTCCCTATGTTCGACCTCTACACACTTGCACACTATACACATTTTTGTAGAGTTATAATAAATTTTGACTCCACATTTATTTTCCATTGATTGATATTACATTGTGGGTTAATTGTTGATTTTAGCCGGGATTTATTGAGGGTCGTTGCAGCGACTTTTGTCTCCGCCTTGTGTGAGACATTTAGACCTCAGTAATTTTTGGTTAAATCAAATGGCGTCGTGGCCAGGGAGCAACAGTGCGTAGATCGATTTTCTTTATGCTTGTGATTTATTTACCCATTTTTGTGTTCTATTTACTTATTTTCATTTGATATACCTTGTTGAATTGTCTAAACACTCTCCTTGCTTTGACTTTGTGCGAGGTACGCAGATCGAGGGAGGCACTCCTTTCTAGGAGCGCTCGTGCAACCACGTGAGGCGGCTTTGGCTTCGCACCAAGGCGGACTTGGAGGGAATTTTGAAGACAATTCCCGAGCTTTTATTTTATTGCATTTATTTTTGTAATTTAAGTGAGAGAGAGACATTAATTGTAATAATACAGGTACATCGAACTCTGAATATTCAGGCCTAATTTCCAGGTGTTTGTACACCTGGGGGATCACCGCGGCTTTCTCGCATTTTCCTTCGCATTTTTATTTGTTTATCGGTTTTGTTTTCTTTCTTTTGTGTGATTGAGCTCTTAGCTGTAGGAGTTGCTTGATGTAGTCTTAAGGCCAAACACCTAATATATTTGCTTGTGCCTATAGTGACGTTTTGGACTTAGTCAAATTTTGAACTTGTTCTTCACGCTAATAGAAGCTGCTCATCTTAGGGTGATTTCATCGGCTTTGCATTTGCATATAGAATAGGTTTCAATTCTGCTGAGCATCCTTGCATGTAGAGTGTTAGAGGCAAGGTGAGCATTTACGCTTTAGCATACATCATTATTTTACCGCTTGCATTGCTTTTCCGCCTCTCCCTCTGATTTTGATCATCTAGGTGCTTAAAAGAATTGAATCCTCATTAGGCTCGTGCATTTTTATTAAAAATCCAAAAAAAAGTGATAATCAAATAAAATTGGGACTGTTAACATTACTCAAACCTAAAATCAACCAAAAATAAAAACATTGTCTTGGGGTGAGTAATCCCCTCATTGTCTTCGTTTTACATTGCTCGCGCACACACTAAGGTTAGTGCCCAAATCCCATTCAGCCCCTAAGTGTTTGCGCAAATTTTTGACTTCTCACCTAACTCTAAAACAGACAAGATTAAAAGACCACATTTTACGGTCTCTACCGAGTTGAGTAGGTGAATTGAGGGTTTGTATTGTGTGAGTTTTATTTGTGATTGTTTGTGTGCATCCTAGATCTCTTCTACGCACTTGCGTCTTTCTTCTCACTTCTCTTGGCTTGACCTTCGTGTTCTCCCGATCATTGTCTTTTGTTTTCAAGATGGACCCCTGGAGCATTTTCTATCCGGACTTTGAGGATCCCTCACTCACTCCAGTACGACCACCTCCCTTTTATCAGGAGGATCCTCCTCCTACTTTTTCTGATTTTTGTATATACCCACCTCAGCCACAGTATCAGGACTCAGATTTCTATCCTCACCCATCTCCACCTCCACATGTATATTATAAACCTCCACCTTTACATCCACTCGAGTCTGACCTGTTAGAGTCACCTCTCTTGATCTCCATGAGTGTTGTCTTGAACCTAATGCTAGAGCACATTAATTTGATGAGAGATCATCTTGCCATTTTGAGAGAAAATCAAATTAATGCTCCTTTCGTCGAGGATACAGATTTACTTGTGGGTGATCATGGGAGCTTTCAATCGCCCAAAATACAAAAAAATGAGAAAAAGTTAAAAACACAAAAAGAGTTCGGGAGACACTTGGTTGATTCATACCGTGAGGAGAGGGTCCATCTACCCGATCATTCACCCACACAACCTCTCACACCCTGTCCCACCTTTGACCCCGAGGATGCCGCTGTATAGACTGCTCTTGGCATGCCTCATGTAGATGATGATTTCGACTTCCTCCCTTGTATGGAGGAGGTCCAAAAATAAAAAAATTATTGACCGAACCCGAAGTCGTGGCCACCATTCATGAGATCATCTGTGCCCCACTTCAGTAGGCCATGACCGATTTATCTGCTCCTCTTCCCAAGAAGAGAAAGCGGAGGAGATGATCTGAGCGTCACATTCTTACCATGGCCACTGCCCACGCCATTACACACCGTCCCATTCCTCGGAAGAGGAACACAGCTACACCATTCATCACCTGCACCATCTTTGACTATACTTGTGATCACACTCTCCTGGATGGTGATGCATCTATTAGCATGCTACCCTTCTTGCTGGTGCAGTCTCTTCACTTAGGGCCTCTTAAGTAAACCATGATGATTATACAATTTGCTGATGGATCTATCAAGAGGCCGAAGGGTATCCTTGAAATGCCATCATTTCGATTCAGGGCACGAGCTACCATGTTGACTTTGTTGTGTTGCCCATGGAGACCTCCACAAGGGAGCCCTCTCCAATCATCCTAGGACAACCATTCCTCGCCTCTGCGAGGGTCGTTATCGATTATGGATCAAGAGATATTCGCTTCCATCTTGTTGACGAAAGCGAAGTGTTGATCACCACACCCATAGCTGACCAGAGACCTGCACCTGATGCATATTCACTTATTCTAGCTGACTCCGAGGCTTGTGACCGATCTGATTATATTAGAGATGTTTGCTTAGCGACCGCTGATAAGACCCGAGGAATCCTCCGAAAGGGGGAAGACTCGGAAAGCATAGACCTCGCAGTTCCTCCTTCTGGTGTGTGGTGATGTGTTTATGAAATCCAAGGGATTTACGTGATTGATACCATTGAGCAGAGGGAATATAATAAGATTAGACAGGACGGGCCTGGTTTGACTACTTCCACTGATAAGTCTGTTCTTGGTCACTCAAAAGTAATGATGATTGAGGTCGGTTATGATGCTAACCATTATTTTCAGAAATCCGGGCCTCTTGATGAAAAAGATGATCCGGGTGAGATTCTTGAGGAGGAACAGAGTTCGACTACTTCCACTAATGAGTTTGTTCCTTTTGGTTTGGATCTAGACGAGACCTCGCAGGACGACTCTGATTACACTTCTTCAGAGGATGATGAGTTTGTCCCATTCCACTTTGATATCAGCGAGACCCCCAAGGCCAGACCTAGCCGTACTTCTTCCACTCGCTCATCTGCGCCTTCACACCATAGGACCACCAATGGTGAACCTAGCCATACTACTTCCTTCAACTCCTCCATGTTTCCCTCACACTCTGACATGCCTCGCTCATCCCGATGCATCGTGGATATGGAGTTGGGTGCTCCAACTCATCCCATCACCAGAGCACCCCTGCCCCTTCTCATTTTGACACCATTTCCCCCCTCACATGACCAAGGCAGTTTTCCCTTGGTCCTCTTTTTGTTTTTGAACAGGTCAAATGATTAAAGGAGCCTTTCTGGACTCAATTTGACTTGACTTGAAGCTCTCCAGGCTGCATTTCTTCTCTGAGCATCCATAGGTCTATCGATGGCCTCCAGATCTGTCTGAGGCTCTTGGGATCTTTGTTGGACCTGTGCAGATTTGAAGAGCCTATCGGTGGTGCTCGAGAAAGTCAGAGGAGCTCGCAATGCTAGATCAAAACTCGCCTTGGGTGAGTTGTTTTCCTGTTCTTCCACCTTCCTCGAGAACCGTTCAATCATCAGCGATCTCAAGATGGTACAGATGACATCTGATCTTCCAAACATCAACCGTCAGATAGCCTCCTGTGATGTAATCTCATCCATCACTTGCGAAGCGGTATCAGTAGTGCAGATGCTGACACGTGGCATAAGTGAAGCACCTCACCCGTTGAATCCGCGCGTATATGGGGTAATTTGCACCTTCAACCTGCCATTTTGTATATTTTTTTATTACTGCTATAAATAAAATGTAACGTTTAAAAAAAGTGGACATTTTGCATATAAGCCCATGTATTTATTATATTTGCATTTCGGTCGTGTCCAACTTAGCTCATGTGCCGTCCCACGTGAGATGGGCAAATTGTAGGGAAGATCATGCAGCTTTTATATTTTATTTAGTCCATTAAATATTTAAACACATTGTAATTTTTTTATTGAACCGCACAGAGGCCCCTGGAGTTTTTTAAATTACACATATGCCCCTGCTAGCAATGGTATTTTTGTATGATTTATGAATTTTTTTAATATAAATATTGTTCTCGAAAAATCACGAAAAAATAGGTGTAAGTTCCTGATTGCTTGTAGTTTCACTTCATGATTTTTATTTGCAATTTTAAAACTTTTTGATATTTATTAAAAATCATTTAGAGCACAAACAACCCTTGCCTAGCGTATAAAATATCAAAAATATATAAAAACATTTCTAAAAAATCCCCCAAAATATATTTTGCTTATTTATGACTTTTTAGCCTTCAGACCAAAAATCAATAAAAATAGAAAAACAAAACTCCTAAATATCGAAAAACCACAAAAACTTTAATAAAAATATAAAAAAATTCAAAAACTTCAAAAATATATTTTCATATTTAGTAATTTACGATATATTATTATTAATATACTAAAAGTGATTTGGAAAATTTTGGACTTGAAATTCTATTTTTAATTTCCATTTCAATTTCGGGTATTTATTTAATCCCTATTTTAGGGTATTTTTTACTTTAAAATATATAAAAATTATCTAAATTTATAGAAAACTTACAAAAATAGTAGAAAATTATTTAAAACCCAATTATTATTCTTTTTGGATTTTTTAGTTATACTAATACATGTTTTGTTAACTATATTTATATTATATTCTATATTTCTTATTATATAATGAAATACAAAATATAAAAATCCCAAATATATATTATAAATATAAAATTTAAAAAACAAAATAAATAATAAAATAAATAATAATAATAATAAAATAATAAAGTAAAAAATAAATATCCACAAAAAGATATGTGTATATACATGATGAATGGCATGCGCGTACATAGTGCCCAATGAAAATAACTATAGGCTACCATATTTTCAATCTGTGGTTCGACCTCTACATACTTCCTTATTATACATCTAGTCATAGAGAATAATAAATTTTAACTCACTTTTTGTGCTATTCATTTCTTGCTTTATTCGTGGGTTGATTGTTGATTTTGTGGGATTTTGCCCGAGGTCGTCTCGATGACTATCGGTCCCCCTTGTGCATTGACATGATTTCAACCAGATCTCTCATCAAATTAGGCAATATCTCTAATTGATAATTAAGAGACGTTGAGGTTTGTTGGAGGATGTTGTCGTAATGGTGTAGGACATGCAGTTTCTGATTGATTTTTTGGTCCTTGATATGGGCTCTCTTGCACCATTACTTTAGAACCCGATTATTCTTGGTTGGCCATTCTTGTGAACTACAGAGGTTGTGGTTGACTATGGGTCTAGGATGGCCACATTTTGCTCGAGCAGCAATAAAGTAACAATTGATATGGTTAGTGAACCAAAACTCATGTCTGATAAAGGTCAAGGAAAACCATATAAAGCAGACCGTGACTTTATTGCAGAAATCAATGATGCATATTTTTCTTAAAATGACACATGGGTTCAGGAAATTCTCTCTCCATAGGACCTGGACAGAACATTCGATACATGCCTCAATGTCATCTAGGAGACAAATTTTCACTTGTTGATGGGCATTTTTGAGGAAGAAGATTCATGCCAGTCAAAAAATGATGGATTCTTTGACGATTTGTTCGATAAATTGTCAGTTGAACCACTAGTGATCAAGGTGAGAAGCATTAAAACATGGCAGATCATCCACCTACTAGCTCAGTTACTGAAGTGGCTGAGAACTAGGAAAGATCAGAATCAGTGTTAAAGCCACTTCTGGCATGTCTCAATTATGCTTTTCTTGCAGGTGCAGACAAGATGTATCTAGTCATCATTAGCAGCAAGCTGACCCTGGATAAAGAATCTCGACTGCTCGAGGATCTAGAGAAAAACTGCAAGGTACTTGGTTGGCACATATCAGACCTCTACTAGATAAATCTTGTTCTGTGTTCGCACCACATCTATTTGAAAGATGATGCCAAGCCGTCCCGAGAATTTCAGAGAAGATTGAACCCTAACTTGCAGTACGTTGTCATGAAATGGTGTGATGCAGGTTTCATTTATTACATCTCTGATTCCAAATGGGGGAGTCCCTTTCATGTAGTTCCAAAGAAATCTGGGCTCAACGTGGTTAAAAATAAAAGAGGAGATGGGATTTCTACTTGGGTACCAACATCCAGGCGCGCGAGTGTTGATTACCGCTGCCTCAATGCTGCAACGAAGAAGGACCACTTCCCCTTGACATTTTTTAATCATGTCCTGGAAAGATTGGCTGGCAAGGAGTTCTTCTGCTTTTTGAATGGGTATTCTAAGAGAAACTAGGTGGAAATCACCTCAGAGGACCAAGAGAAGGCTACCTTCACTTGCCCAATGATAACGAGGGTTTGGCAAGGGCCAAAATAGTCCACACAAGGCTGTACCACAGTGTCGCTGAGCGACCGCTCACGAAACACCAAATGATCAGAGATTAACCCACAACAAAGAATAAAGCAATTAAATCCCAAAAATGTGAATTAAATTTATTAACTCTACCATAATGATGCATACTGTAAAAGTATGTAGAGGTCGAACCATAGAGAGCAAAAACTAGTAGCCTACAATTATTTATAAACAAGCTAGTCATGTATGCACAAAAGGCTTTTTGTGGGTTTTTAACTTTATATTTTTTTATTTTCTTTTTTTGATTTTATATTTGATTTTTAATTTTCTGATTTTTTTATTTTCTTTTTTTATTTTATATTTTTGTATTTTCTTCTAATAAAGATATATTATATATAAGGAATATATATACACTAGCTATCATAAGAGAGATAAAAATAGGGAAAATGCTTAAAATACAGGAAATAAGGTATTGATTTTCATAATTTTCTATTGTTTTGTGATTTTTCTAGGTTTTTCTGATTTTTTTTGGTATTTTAAAAGGCAAAAATACGAGAAAACAGTGAACAGGTTGCTGGCTGAAACTAAATTGAGGATGAAAAATACTAATCAAGGTTCAAAAATCTTCAACCTAATTTTAAAATAAAGATAATAAAATGTAGAAATTCAGAAATAGACATTGCATTTTTATGATTTTTCTAGGAATTTTAGTATTTTTTTGAAGGTTTTTGGGATTTTCTAATTTTTAGAAGTTTTGTTTTATTTTTTTAGTGATTTTTGGGCAGAAAATCACACTAAAAGGCACAAAATAAATTGTTTTGCGAATTTTTCAAGAAGTTTGTATGTATTTTAGGGTAATCTAATGCAAACAGTAGCAAAAATGCATGTTTTTTAATTTTTATAAATATGAAGATGCAATAAAAATGCAAAATAAAAATATAGCATGATAATACAATGCAACAGGAACCTTTGCTAATTTTTTGGGGATTTTTGGAATTTTAGAGATGCATGCAATAAATAGGGAAAGCACAAAGAAATTCCAACACTAGCAGGGGCATTTATGCAAATAAAATAAAGTCCTAGGGTTCTGTGCAAATATACCAAAATATTGAATGTTAACGTGAAATTCCAGATCCAAATAAATATTTCAAAACCTGCCAGGGGGTCATTGCAATTTTTCCAATCACGTGGGACTACACATGACTCACACGCATAGGGACCAGAACACAATTTCGTAAAGTGTAGGGGTCTGCATGTAATTTTCACAAAAATATAACACTGCAACTTTTATTTAATGGACCTTCACAAAATACAAATAAGTACAAGGGCATACATGAATTTTTTCCAACACACGTGGGACCTCGCGTGATCTGACGTGGAATGGACCTTAATGTAAATACCAGAAACCCAGGGGTCTTTTTACAAAATACCCACTTTATTTTAAATGTTGCATAATATTTAATGGACTAAATAATAAATACAAAAAGGCAGGGGCTTAAAGTGTAAATTACCCCTTATTAGGCGCGGATGGACGACAGATCTTCAATCACTTATACATGTGTCGCCCATCTAACAGTTGACGATGCTTCGTGGTTGGACGCACGATATTAGATCTCCTAGCGAGATCTGACGGTCACGAGGCTTGGCATCCAACGGATACTGCTATGCCTGGGACCTTCATCTTGAT
This sequence comes from Ottelia alismoides, assembly GCA_037367405.1. Taxonomy (NCBI): domain Eukaryota; kingdom Viridiplantae; phylum Streptophyta; class Magnoliopsida; order Alismatales; family Hydrocharitaceae; genus Ottelia; species Ottelia alismoides. Next base: position 1,054,899 of record JAZKJV010011308.1, read on the forward strand.
CGGACGGCGATGAAGCAAGGTGGACGAACAGGGAGAAGCTCGTGCACGGCGAGCTTTGATAGCGAATAGTCGGCGCCTCCGGCCTTCTCCCTCGCCTCCGGTGGTCTCTACGCATGCCTGGAAGGTCCCTGCATCAGCTGACTGTCTCCACTTGGCTCCTGGGGGTACCAAGCTATCAGGCGAGCTCGAGGAAGGGGAGGACCTCCAAGAACCTCTTCCTAGAATCAATCAAGCCCAAAAGGGCTCCGTTCACGTTCAGACCTGCATAGGAAGAACCAGAGGATCGAGGCAAAGCTCCTCGACCTGGGGTTTGAAGCTTTAGCACAAAAATGAAGGTGGGCGGTGAGGTTCTGGCGAGCGACGGAGTTGGAACCTCAGTTCGTAGGGCCACGAAGGCTCCGATTGATCGGAGGCACGCGGATGAGAGAGAAAGCGATAGGGAACGAGATGGGAGTGATATGAGCATCGGAGGTTAACTGGATGGGACGGGATTCGTCACCGTAGCAGAGCTCCGGCGAACTACGACTCGACCGAAATTGGGCAATTTACTTAGCTAAAGACTAAACTAAATGCAAGAAATAAATGCTGGACTAAAATTCTATCTAATAAAGCAAGAAAAAGTGCTCAATACCTGGAGGGGAACCAGGGAGCGTGGCGTCGCCGGAGCTCCGCCGTGGGTGCAGCTCCCACCTCCTCCGATCAATTCAAGCCACCAAAGACCTCCTCCTGTCACGAGGAAACCTCCAGGACCGAATACAAGGAAGGGAGAAGACTAAAAATTGACCAAATTTGCGAAGGAGGTCGGAGCTTCTTATTTATAAACATTACGAGGCACCCTTCTTGACCGGCTAAAATCAAAGAATCTGATGTGTTTACGAGTAATCCAAGATGTTGGCGTGATTGTACAAGGATCTAGCAATTCTTATGAAGGAAGCGAATTCGATCGATGGACGAGACACCCATGAAAAATGCAAGAAAAACAGGGATTCACCAGGTCTGGAGGGTCAGAGACGCGGATGGGATAGTTGACCAGTAGGGCGCTACAGGACAAAACAGGGATTTTTATTCGAAAATTATTAATTTAAAATAGTAAATAACTTTAGTATTTTTCAAGTATAAAATAAAAAATGTTTATTTTTTATATAGTATTTTAATATGATTTTTATTTATTTTTGGCTTTATTTATTAGTAATTTATTTTTATGAGTGTATTTATAGGTATATTTACCTATGTTTTGTGTATTTTTATTTTTATTTTATATATATTATTTTATTATTTCATTTTCTTATTTCATATATTTATAACTTATTTTTGTGAGTATAAATATTATTTTATTTGATTTTTATGAGTTTATTTGCATATTTAAATAAATAGGTGTATATAATATGTAGGTATACTTATATGTATTTTACCTATATTTTATACTCATTTTATTTATTTAATGAATTTTATTGGGTTTTATTTTAGATTTACATTTTTAATGGAATATAGATGATATTTACAATTTAATAAAAATATAAATGAATAGAAGAATGAAATCCCCTTTTTATTTATATATAAGTAATAAATAGGTATTTTGCCTATGTAATTTCATAGACTTATTTTATTTGAGGTTTTCTTTTTGTTTTTCTTTTTATTTTATTATTTACATGTATTATGTATATTATTCACAAAATTCTAAAAATATAAAAATAATGAATAATGAATAAAATGAATATTTTAATCGGTATTATGTACAATAGGGGCCCAAAACCTATCTTTTGCATAGTAACTCCAAAAAAATATACAAAACTACCACCATTAAATAGATCATGAAAGGTTATATACAATTAGAGGTGATTTTGATAGATTTTGAGTTTTTATTTGAAAGATATGAGTCTGTGAAGTTTGGTTCCTGGCTTTTTATTCTGGGTATAACCTCTACACTATATATTTTTTTGTACAAACTTAATTTTGTATTTTTGTTTACATTATTATATACAACTTTTATGTACAGAGTTTCTTTATTCGATGAAAATAATGAAGAATAAAATAGGTGTCAAAAATGCATAAATAATGCATCAATAAATGAGGTATTTACTGTATTTTTGGCCCTTATCTCCCCCTACTTTATTCTTTGTCCATTAATTCCATTCTGGCCTTGGTCTCGGGGTTTGGGTCATAAAATATTATCAATATTTTATTCCTTTTTCTTGTTTTCTCTTTATTCTGTAATTTTTGGCATTAAAAACCTTATTTTATGTACAATAAATGCAATGAATAATGAATGTTATTATAGACAAATTAATGCTATTTATGTGCATTAGCTAGGGTTTTCAAGGCAAAAATGATAGAATAAAGGTGATGAAATGGAGATTCATCACCCCCTATACTTGCCTTTGCTAATCCCTAGCAAATACTTATGCAATAAGTACAAAAAGAACAAGGAATAGAAGAAAAGAAAAAGAAGAATGAAAAAGATAGAGTGAATAGGATTGCTTTCAGTGCAATATCTGTCCTTACAAAATCAGAATTTCGAGCTTCTATTAGACCTTGAGTGTGAATGTGTGTAGAACCTGGTCGGGAACCAACTTTAAACACAACCGCCTTCGAGAGTCACACAACTCGGTTCAACTCACCTCAATAGCCAGGTCAGAACTAGCCTACATCATATGCAAATCCTTGTGACTATGAAGCTGACTTGTACAGTGTAAGTGATAGTGGCTTTCCCCAATTGAAATGACAAAGGAGCTAACTTCTCAAGAATGATAACCCAATGATTCCCCAATCTAGCCCTCTATCATCGAGGAGTGGGGTATTCCCTTCTAAGTTCAAGTGGCATCCGACTCAAGAAGAGGAGGGGAAGAAGAGAATGGATGGTAGCCAGTGTAGCTACCTATCGTGGGATGCAAGACCAGTGTAGTCAAGTCATCCAGCTGCAGGCTCACATCGTATAACTTTGATGCTCAAGGTTGCTTATTTTCTATACATACTCCGGTAAGCACTTTTATTTGTATTTTCAAGCCTGCCCAATTTTTTTTTGGAGTTTTTTATTTGGAATACTATTCACAGCAGCATTTACATAAGGACTTTTTCCTCTTTAGCCAGAAGACTATCCCTCTTTTGAAGCTTTATCGCAACCCACACTCTCCTGTCACTCGACTTCATTGAAACTGGACCAGGTTGGGGTGCACTTCCCTCCCTAGACGAGGACGAATGTTTCCACCCGTGTGCGTCTCATACTGGCAAATCCAACCTTCCTCACCCCGCCAACTGAGTTGAGCCAAGTGAAAGGTGCAAGTGTCCAAGTTAGGTCACGGTCGACAAGAATCATGCGTGTGTCTCGAAAAGTTCTATTTAGTCAGTAGAGGTGACTTGAACCCAACCATGATTTCTCAAAGAATTAAGTCTGAATAGACCTGAAGTACCTTAAACCTAGTTCCCATAAGGTTCCAGTGCAGTTAGGTGTGGTAAGGTCCAACCAAGCTCCAATTTTAGACTTTATTAGACTGGTTCAATCATCAAGCTCACTCAAAAAGAATATGAATGACATGCACATGCTATGAACAATGAATGAAACAATTTTTCACAAAGAATTTAAAAATCAAAGAATCATTTTACAAAAAGAATTTTTGGCAAATAAAAATCTTTGCACACAAAAAGTATGTATAACTATTACACGAGCGTGCCGCTTTATTTACAGGAGTTAAGAATTTTAATGAATTTACAGGTGTTATCCTGTTTGTTCTAGGTGCATATATATATATATATACACACAATTGATAAGGACTTTTTATTTAACGGCTTTATAGATATGTCCATTTTCTTCACAATTAATTTGAAAACATTTTCAAAACTATAGTACACAATAATTTTTGCAAACATTTACAAACATTTGAAAGCCATTTTGCAAAGCTTTGTCAGAATATGTATATACATTTTCCACAATAGTTTTTACAAACATTTTTCAAACCATTTGCACATAGGCTTTCAAATCCTTTATTTCACACAAAGAAAATAATTTTACAAACAAAACGACTTTACACTGGATGAAAATATTTCACAAAAAGTTTTCCAAACAGTTCACATTATTTTTCAAATTAATTTGCAAAGATATTTAACATGATTTATTAATCAGTATACACAAAGAAAAACTATATTTTATGTACAAAATGATTTAGGCTCTTAATAGTTTTATTTAGAATTATTGCTTATTTTTGCATGAGAGATTTTTGTGTATACTCCTCAGACTTATTTGAGAATTATTTTTAAAAGATTTTTGAAGACTATAGTCCAAAATATTTTTACAAACATGTACACGCATTTGAAAATCATTTTGCAAAGGTTTCAAACAGTATAGATAGATTTTTCAAAATAAATTTTACAACCATTTTTCCAACCATTTACAAACCGTTTTTCACACATTTTTATTTCACTCAAAGAAAGAAAAATTTTGCAAACAAAACTATTTTACAAAGGTTGAACACTTTTTACAAAATTTTTCAGATAATTTTCAAAAGATTTTTTCACAAGAAGAACATTTTGCACAAAAGCGTTTTTCTGATTTATTAATTAGTATGGACAAAAAGAATATGAGGAGCTCACAATCATCTTTTATTATTGTAATAGAAATACTTTTAACATTATATTTAGCTCCAGGTAGTATTTTTATTTTTAGTATGAGTTATGGCTTATAGTATATACACAGTATATACGACCCTCCTATACTTAGCTTGAGCTATGTCTTCATAGATCAGAGAGGAAAGAGAAGACATAACTCGTACTAAGTATAGAAAAATCTAACGAATAAATAAATAAATATAGGAAGGAATGAACAAATGAGAAGTTGACCGTCCCCCCATACTTAAGATCAAATAATCCTATGTATAACAAACTGTACACAAAGCAGGGAGGGTCAAGGGTGGGAATAAACATATCGTACTCAGATTGTCTCCCCCTATACTTAGGGTAAAAATATCCTAAGTATAGACAAGATGAGGAGACAATGGAGAGGATCAATGAATAGAGGAACTTGGGGTGCACACCCCCCTATACTTAGGACAAAGAGCGTCCTAAGTATAGAAGACTATCAACAAGGGGTGACACCTTTTTAATAGATAAAGAAAATATACAAGGAAAAGAAGAAAAGAAGAAAAGAAGAAATCAGATGAATAATTTTTGAAGTACGGTGTCTGAATCTTCTGATGCTGATAATGTGGTGGATATCTCATCAAAGCGTAGAAGCTGGATGGAGTCCACAACGGCCAAGAACGTATCAGGCTCAAGGTAAGGCTTCAGGAGTTGACCGTTGACGACGAATGGTTGTGCGTCAGGAGACAATTCTGATATGGCAATACTTCCATTGTCACGCACTTCACAAACTTGGAATGGCCATGTCCTTCTAGTTGGGGTGGCTGCTGACCCTTGCCCTTTCCTTGAAGAGCCATGTCAGGGTCTGAGTCTGACGAAATGAATTCTAGATTAGAATCCAGGGTTTGGTTTGTCTTCTATCTGCAGAATGAGAGAATCCTAATCAGACCACTTGCAATATTATTCAGCTGTCATGATGAATCTGGAATTAAGGTCAATCCCAACATGTTTTGAATGGAAAAAGATGTGGACTGTGATCGAATTCCATTCACAACGGTGAGAGTGGGGACAAAAGTGATCCCGGTTTATTGGGTGGTCAAAAAAAAGGTAGAAGACGAGGAATCTGGAGATCGATCCGCAAAGTCTGGGTTGGGTTCTCAGGAATCGCCTCGAATTTATTGGCGAAGTAGAGTCTATGGAATCGATGTGGGTGTCGGCGGGATCCTGACGGAAACCATCCATAGATCGACTTCGCGAAGCATAAGGAGGATTGTATGTTGGAAGAAGGATACGATGGTCAACGAGGAATGAAAAGGGGTGTAAAATAGTAGGAAGGCTCGACTGAGCGGGGGTCAAAGGAGAATGGTACAACAAAATTTGTGCAAAGGCACGGGACTTGATCTTTGAACCTTAATCTAGATCCATACAAAACGCAATACAAACTTGGGTTCACCAACTCACGCCATGTGAATCCGTGAAGGTTCGGCTACTTATTATCTTTTCAGTTTTAGAGTTGTTATTTCAGGCATATCTTTTAACAAGTCCTTAGCACGCTAACCCTATAGGAGAGAGAGTACTGCCAGAAAAGAATCCCATACTTGTCCTCCTCCTTTGTAACATGTAATCTGTACTTTTTGAGGTCCTTGTAACCCTTCCTGGATCCCTACTCAGGCAAAGAAATAGAGAGAGGAAGCCGATAGGCGAAATCAATACTTCGGTTTCTCACTCGCAATGAATCACCCGTGAGCGTGCAAGAACCTACTCGGACGCAAACCGATGAGACAGACACCCCCGTGAAGGCATTGCCTATGCTCAGTACTTCAGACCATGTCGATGTTCCACACAAGGCGGGAACACCATCGCTGACAAGGCCCTACTCGATCACGTACGATAGAAGCACCATTACTTCGAAAATCCAGGCAATACACAAGGCAGTTGCAGACTTGGATTTTGGCTCTATTCCTTATGGGACGTGCCTCGCTCATGGGAGTAGGGTTTTGGTCCCCCCTCCGAGGTACCTGAAAACAATGAGGGCTTTATGAACCTAGTACAATGATAGTTCATTACGAATTTTAGTTACGGTCAGACTTTATTTAGCAGTCCCCTTGTTTTAGTTTTTTGGGTTTTCTCTTTTTTTGAGTTTGTTTTCATACCAACGCCTAACATTTTTGCATATTCTCATTTATGTCCTAGGTGCTCAAAATCAGAGAAAGATAGCAGAAAAGCCGTGCAAGTTGGTTCCATGATGGAAATCTCACCATTGAACAAATGATGCATGATGAGTTAGAGGACTTACAGTGCATCCCTGCTCTCTCCATGCAGTATGCAAAACAGAATAAACCTAACTACATGACAATGTGCAAGAGACAAATCACCCTAAACATTAGCTGCTATTAATCATGAAGAACCAATTGGTTTGACTAGATCCATACGCAAGAGACTATAGGAACATGCATTATTATTAATGTGTGGACCTAGCTATCGAGGCAAGCAACCTAAGTCTAGGGGCTCCATGCATACAAAACAAAATAAAGAAAGGGTGGAAATCTCAAAACAACGGGAAACAAAGAAAAGAAAGCGGGAAAACACGAAAAGCCACGACGAGGCCCCCAGGTGAACAGACACCCGGGCACTGGACCTCGTTGTGAAGAGTAGAGTCCAAGTTATTACATGCCCAAAATTATCTCTCTCTCATAAAATTACACACATTTTTTTAACTAGCTAAGCCTTCTTCTTGCTTCCTTGGTGCTTGCTCCAACTGGTCGAACAGACGTGACCCTCCTTCATGCATGGCTGCACCGGCCTCTGAGAAGACCATCCTCGCATGGCGGACCCTCGAATCAAAGTTGCAAGAAAAGGGGATTAGCACAAATAATCACAGAATATAATCAAATGCAATAAATAATTACATACAGTTCATGAATATTAGCAAATGATTATGCAAATATTTACAACATGACAAACTAAAGCAAGCTATGCTCATTGCTCCCCGACAACGGCGCCATCTGATAATGAGGGTTTAGCGAGGGCCAAAATAGTCCACACAAGGCGGGAACACAGTGTCACTGAGCGACCGCTCACGAAACCCCAATTGATCAGAGGTTAACCCACAACAAAGAATAAAGCAATTAAATCCCAAAAATGTGAATTAAATTTATTAACTCTACCATAATGATGCATAGTGCGAAAGTATGTAGAGGTCGAACCACAGAGAGCAAAAACTGGTAGCCTACAATTATTTATAAACAAGCTAGTCATGTATGCACGAAAGGCTTTTTGTGGGTTTTAACTTTATAATTTTTTTATTGTATTTTTTTGATTTTATATTTGATTTTTAATTTTTTGATTTTTTATTTTCTTTTTTATTTTATATTTTTGTATTTTCTTTTTCACTTAATAAAGATATAATATATATAAGGAATATATATACACTAGCTATAATAAGAGAGATAAAAATAGAGAAAATGCTCAAAATACAAGAAAAAAGGTATTTTTGTGATTTTCATAATTTTCTATTGTTTTTGTGATTTTTCTAGGTATTTCTGATTTTTTTTGGTATTTTTAAAGGCAAAAGTACGAGAAAACTGTGAACAAGTTGCTGGCTGAAACTAAATTGAGGATGAAAAATACTAATCAGGGTTCAAAAATCTGCAACCTAATTTTAAAATAAATATAATAAAATGCAAAAAATTCAGAAATAGACATTGCATTTTTATGATTTTTCTGGGATTTTTAGTTTTTTTTGAAGGGTTTTGGGATTTTCTAATTTTTAAGAGTTTTGTTTTATATTTTTAGTGATTTTTGGGCAAAGAATCAAACACACTAAAAGGCACAAAATATATTTTTGGGGAATTTTTCAAGAAGTTTTTATGTTTTATAGGGTTTTCTAATGCAAACAGTAGCAAAAATGCAGGTTTTTTGAATTTTTATAAATATGAAGATGCGATAAAAATGCAAAATAAAAATACACTGTGATAATACAACACAACAGGAACCTTTGTTAATTTTTTGGGGATTTTTGGAATTTTAGAGATGCATGCAATAATTAGGGAAAGCACAAAGAAATTCCAACACTAGCAGGGGCATTTTGTGCAAATAAAATAAAGTCCAGGGGGCTCTGTGCAAATAAACCAAATTTATTGAACGTTAACGTGAAATTCCAGGACCAAATACATATTTCAAAACCTACCAGGGGGTCATTGCAATTTTCCCAATCACGTGGGACTAAACGTGACTCACACGCATAGGGACCAGAACACAATTTTGTAAAGTGTAGGGATCTGCATGTAATTTTCACAAAATATAACACTGAAACTTTTACTTAATGGACCTTTAGAAAATACAAATAAGTACAACGGCATCCATGAAAATTTTCCAACACACGTGGGACCTCGCGTGATCTGACGTGGAATGGACCTCAATGTAAATACCAAAAACCTAGGGGTCTTTTTACAAAATACCCTCTTTATTTTAAATATTGCACAATATTTAATGGACTAAATAATAAATACAAAAAGGCAGGGGCTTAAAGTGTAAATTACCCCTTATTAGGCACGGATGGACGGCGGATCTTCATTCACTTATACGCATGTCGCCCATTTGACGGTTAATGATGCTTCGTGGTTAGATGCACGAGATTAGATGTGCTGGCGAGATCAGATGGTCACGAGGCTTGGCATCCAACGACTGCTGCTATGCCTGGGGCCTTCATCTTAATCGGACGACGATGAAGCAAGGTGGACGAATAGGTACGAAGCTCGCGCGCGATGAGCTTCGATCAAGAATAGTCGGCGCCTCCGGCCTTCTCCCTTGCCTTCAGTGGTCTCTACACATGCTTGGAAGGTCCCCGTGTCAGCTGACGGTCTCCACTTGGCTCCTGGAGGTCCCAAGCGATCAGGTGAGCTCGAGGAAGAGGAGGACCTCCAGGAACCTCTTCCTGGAATCAATCAAGCCCAAAAGGTCTCTGTTAATGTTCAGACCTGCACAGGAAGAACCAGAGGCTTGAGGCGAAGCTCCTCGACCTGTAGTTTGAAGCTTTAGCGCAAAAATGAAGGTGGGCGGCGAGGTTCTGACGAGCGACGGAGTTGGAACCTCGATTCGCGAGGCCACGAGGGCTCCGGTTGATCGGAGGCATGCGGATGAGAGAGAAAGTGATATGGAATGAGATGGGAGTGATATGAGCATCGGAGGTTAACTGGATGGGACGGGAGTCGTCGCAGGAGCAGAGCTCCAGTGAACTACGACTCGACCGAAATTGGTCAATTTACTTAGCTAAAGACTAAACTAAATGCGGGAAATAAATGCTGGACTAAAATTCTATCTAATAAAGCAAGAAAAGGTGCTCAATACCTGGGGGGGAACCAGGGAGCGTGGCGTCGCTGGAGCTCCGCCGTGGGTGCAGCTTGAAGGATATGGTTAGATCCTTAAGCGCATCACGAAGCATGAGCGTCGTATCGAATACGATGAGGAGCGACTAGTCGCACTAGTTGCTCGATGCAGCGGAATTTAAAAAAATTTCATACGACGAAACCACATGATCAAAGAAAACTTCTCGGATCGTTTCGTCTAAACCACAAACAAGTAATAGGATTACTTCTTGAAGCGTGGTTGCGATTGAGTCTCTAAACAAAGAGACCTCCTGTCTCAAGTCCGATACGACTGAGGAGATGCTTGCGAGCACGGGGATGAACCACGTGCTTCTCACAATCCATGTTGACGATCCAAGAGACAGATCCCCTGATCTCGACACACGAGATCCGACGTCTTCTTCACGAGCTAAGCACACCGAAGGAGACGGAGATCCACGAGCAGACGATCGGGCAGCATAACGACAACGCTGTGACGATGGAGACTTCTCTCTAGGTCATCCATGGTCGACGACCATGAGAGGAAGAGAGATGGTGTGTAGAGAGAGAGAGAGTTTGCTCCAATATTGCATCTATGTGTAAAGAGAGAGCATGGTATGCCTCTCTATTTATAGGGTCTTAGGATCCATGGATCTCAATCCATGTGATATATAAAATCAATGGATGAGATTGATTTATGTCAATCCAATGGTGAAGATTGTTGTTGGTAAAAGCCAACAACTATTAATCTAATTTAAATCAAATATATTTGACATCTCAAATATATTTCAATCCTAAATTAGATCAAGCAATTATGGAGAGATATGCATGGAGATCTCCACATTAGGAGTGGTGGGGACGGCTACCAATTTCCTTGTAAAATTGGTGGTTGTCCACCATCTCTCCATAGTGGAGACAAATCCATGTAATCTTACAAGATTACATATCTCCATGAATTTCTCCCATAATTTATTTCCAACAACTTTTGTTGGGATTTTATTCACCAAAAATAATTCACAAATAACTTTGGGAATATTGCAATCTTGACATTGGAAAATTGTGAATCACATTCACAACCCAAAATAACATATAATTTACATTATCAATTAAGTATACAATGTGTATCCAATACACATAATAATTAATTAACAAATATAACTTATGATTGGCTCTCTCTAATACATTATAAATCACATTTATAATATATTATGAATAACTGGATATTACTATCCACATCATTCTTATCCATAACAATTAAATCACATTTAATCATCTTGGATCTCTATTCTCATGTTCCCAAATAATATGAATCACATTCACATTATTCACATCTTTGACAGTCAAATCAAATTTAATTATCTAAGATAACTCTCCTTATAATATGAATCAAATTCATATTATACATGATAATTTAATCACATTTAATTATCCATTTTCTCAATGCTCGGATACATATATCAACAACAGAATTATTTATGAACTCTTTCAAGGATAATGCGCTTTCTCCGCGAATACTTGGAGATAAGGACAGGGCGATTGTATTGTTCCACGTATAGTGACTTGGATATTGAGATTACATGTCAAATCCAGATCTCGGGCCTCCCATAGATGCTTGATTAAATCAAGACCACAAATCTAATCTTCTCATTGTATCTGAATCACATTCAAATCAATGTCCAACATTTGGATCAAGATCAGATTATTTCTCTACTGAGAGGAGTCACTATAATCTAGACCTGTTTCATCACTCCCTAGGAATGGAAGCGTCATGGTTATAAAATCGTTTATGATCAAATCACCCTTAGATATTCCCAATACCTGTACATCCCGCATACTGGAAGACTCGGAATAAACCCGAAGTATTAGATCAACTTTATACTGTCTACTTAAGGGTTTTATCAGTAGGTTTCTCATTTTGGTCATTGGGAGTTGGTATCGATCATATACTTTCCAAAAGCATATATCATACCTAGGTCTTGATCATATACTTTCCAAAAGTATATATCAAACCTACAAATTCAGTCAAGCTTCCAAAGCGAGACGACCGTGCGCATGGAATTTGTTTCTTCCCAATTCCGGTTCAGTAGTGAACCTGTATGATCCCTTTGAGAGATCGTATTACTCATATGCCCTTATATGCACACCAGCGCGCCGGTGTATAGACCTTGGTTAGGTCATCAACCTATTGGTCTGCCAAATGTACATACTTAGACATATAGTAACACATTTGTCTCCGGTCAGAGGATGCATGCCTATATCATGACAGCATACGTTATAGGACTTTGGTTATCTCGGTCTCGCTAAATCAACTCTTTGACCTAACTAATCTGACACCTCCGAATCTCTATTCCTATGCAGAGGAGCTGCATCAAGAGGTCGGTCAGATATCAGCCTAACTGAGAAAGGATTGACATCTCCTACTCAGGCTGGAGATCATCTCTTAATAATCATTTGATGGTGCTTGATGAGTCCTCAATCTAACTCATTAGATGTTCATCCAAGCACTAGCCTCTATGATTCAATATATGAATCAACAGTTGTATGATTATCAAGATGGCCATGGTACATAACCCTAATTGTACTAAGGGACCTATTATGCAAATTATTTATTCTTCATTTCAGATTAGGGAATGATATTTGCAATAACATTTATTGCATAATGGCTCGTCGTGGGCTCGCATGTCCAACACAGCTTCCACCTCCTCCGACCGATTCAAGGCGCCAAAGACCTCCTCCTGTCACAAGGAAACCTCCAGGACCGAATATGAGGAAGGGAGAAGACTAAAACTGACCAAATTTGCGAAGGAGGTCGGTGCTTCTTATTTATAAACATCACGAGGCACCGTTATTGACCATTTAAAATCAATGAATCCGATGTGTTTACAAGCAATCCAAGATGTTGGCGTGACTGTACAATGATCTAGCAACAATTCTTGTGAAGGAAGCGAATTCGATCGATGGACGAGACGCCCATGAAAAACGCAAGAAAATTGGGGATTCCCTAGGTATGGCGGGTCAGAGACGCGGATGGGACAGTTGACCAGAGGTCAACGGTCCGCTGCCCCTGATTGATCCACGTAGGGCACTACAAGACAAAACATTGATTTTTATTCGAAAATAATTAATTTAAAACAGTAAATAACTTTATTATTTTTTCGAGTATAAATAAATTTTTTTATAATTTTATGTAGTATATTAATATGATTTTTATTTATTTTTTGGCTTTATTTATTAGTAATTTATTTTTATGAGTGTATTTATAGGTATATTTACCTATGTTTTGTGTATTTTTATTTTTATTTTATATATTTTATTTTATTATTTCATTTTCTTATTTTATATATTTATAACATATTTTTGTGAGTATAAATATATTTTTATTTGATTTTTGAGTTTATTTTCATATTTAAATAAATAGGTGTATACAATTTGTAGGTATACTTATAGGTATTTTACTTATATTTTATACACATTTTATTTATTTAATGAATTTTATTAGGTTTTGTTTTGGATTATCATTCGATAGGATTGGATGATGGAAAAACCAGCAAGCAGCCCCCTCTGTCGTCCACCGTCGCCGTAGCGCGCCCATTTACATTTTTAATGGAATATAGATGATATTTAAAATTTAATAAAAATATAAATGAATAGAAGAATGAAATCCCCTTTTTATTTATGTATAAGTAATACATAGGTATTTTGCTTATGTAATTTCATAGACTTATTTAATTTGAGGTTTTCTTTTTGGTTTCCTTTTTATTTCAATATGTACATGGTTTATGTATATTATTCATGAAATTCTAAAAATATAAAAATAATGAATAATAAATATAATGAATATTTTAATCGATATTATGTACAATAGGGGCCCAAAACATATCTTTTGCACAGTAACTCCAAAAAATATAAAACCACCACCATTAAATAGCTTATGAAAAGTTATAAACAATTAGAGGTGATTTTGATAGATTTTGAGTTTTTATTTGAATGATATGGGTCTGTGATGTTTGGTTTCTAGCTTTTTATTCTGGGTATAACCTGTACACTGTATATTATTTTTGTACAAACTTATTTTTGTATTTTTTTACATTATTATCTACTACTTTTATGACAGAGTTTCCTTATTCGATGAATAAATAATGAAGAATAAAATAGGTGTCAAACAATGCATAATTAATGCATAAATAAATGAGGTATTTATTGTATTTTGTCCCTTATCTCCTCCTACTTTATTCTTTGTTGACCAATTCCATTCTGGCCTTGGTCTCGGGGTTTGGGTCATAAAATATTTTCAATATTTTATTCCTTTTTTTTCTTCTCTTTATTCTATAATTTTGGCATTAAAAACCTTATTTTATGTAAAATAAATGCAATGAATAATGAATGCTATTATAGACAAATTAATGTTATTTATGTGCATTATCTAGGGTTTTCAAGACCAAAATGAAAGATGATGAAATGGAGATTCATCACCCATTCGGCACCTATGCTTTCAGGAGAATGCCCTTTGGTTTGTGCAATGCACCTGTCACATTCTAGAGATGATGCTTGCAGTTTTCGCTGATATGTTTGGCAGTTTTCTGTGTTCATGGACGACTTCTCCATCTATGGTGACAAGTTTGATTCTTATCTTGAGCACCTAGACAAAGTACTTCTGAAATGCCGAGAAGTCAATATCGTACTGTCTTGGGAAAAGAGCCACTTTATGGTTACTGAAGGGATTGTGCTAGGCCATGTCGTTTCCAAGTGTGGCATGGAAGTCGACCCAACAAAGGTGGATGTTATTGCCAATATAGAGTCTTCTTAGAATGTTAGAAATGTGAGGCCATTCCATGGGCATGTGGGTTTCTACAGACGATTCATCAAAAATTTTAGCCGCATCTCCTGACCTCAAACTGAACACTGTGTAAGGAGACCGAGTTTAATGTTGATAAGCAACTTCTCCTTTCTTTAAATCAGCTGAAGGATCTAATCACTCAAGCTTTCATCCTACAGGCGTTAGATTGGTCTCTACCCTTTGAAATCTTGATGAATGCATCGGATTTTGTAGTTGGGGTTGAGTTGAGACAAAGGAAAGATAAAGTGCCCTATGCCATTCACTATGCTAGTAAGACATTAGGTGAAGCACAGCAAAATTTTAATATTACAGAGAAAGAGTTGTCGGCCATGGTTTTCTCCCTTGAGAAGTTCAGATCCCATCTGCTTGGATCTAAAGTCATAATTTACACTAACCACTCTTCTATCCAGTATCTACAACAGAAGAAGGATGCGAAACCAAGATTGATTAGATGGATCCTTCTCCTCTAGGAATTTGATTTATAAATCAAGGACAAGCTTGGGGTTCAGAACGTGGTAGCAGATCACCTCTCTAGAATTGAATATCAAGAACCTCCACTAAGTAGTGCACCCATCACAGACACCTTTCCTGATTAGTCGATTCTTGCCGTGGATTCTCTCTGTTGGTTTGATGATATTGTGAACTACCTCGTCTATGGTGTAGTCTCACAAGATTGGACGAAGATCAAGAAGTATGAGTTGTTGTACCAAATCCACTTCTACCAATGGGAACACCCGCTCTTATTCAAGGAAGGAGCATACCGGTTTTAGCACCGGTGTATCCTTCAGGAGGAGCATCATAGTGTCCTCGAGCAATGTCACTTGCTCTAATCTGGTGAATACCACTACGGAGAGAGAAAGACAACAAAGGTAGTGTAGTGTGGTCGCTGGTGTCCCACACTATTCAAGGATGCAACAACATATGTCAAAGGCTGCGTTGACTGTTAGAAAATGGGAGGAACACGTACAACTAAAGACTCGATGCCCTTGAAAATCATTCAGATTTCAGATGTATTCGATGTTTGGGGCATCAATTTCATGGGACCCTTTCATTAAAGTCGCGGATTTGAACATATATTTATTGTCGTTTATTATGTGAGTTGATGGGTTGAAGCTATTCTTGCTCGAGCCGCTGATAGCCATACTGTTTGTTGGTTTCTGAAAGAGAACATCATTTCACGATTCAGGATACCAAAGATTCTAATATCAGATGGGGTAGTCACTTCATAAAAAAAGAGAATAGGAAATTAAGGAAGGAGTACGACAACGAACACCGAGTCACTTTTCCTTAACATCCTCAGACCAATTGCATGACAGAGCTATCGAATAGAGAATTAAGACAATCTTGTAGAAGCTTGTGAGGCCGGATAGAAAGAATTGTTCCCAACTCTTGGACTCCGTCCTTTGGGCATAATTACCACCAAAAAGTATCCTTTGGGCATGCCACCCTATCGTCTTGTGTATGGAAAACCATGCCATCTGCCTGCCGAGCAAATTCATAAATCATTATGGGCAGTCAACATTTGCAATTTGGACTCACAAAAGGTGGTCAATAAAGAAAAGTAGATCTGAACATACTCCTAGAATTTTGAGACTATGAGTATGATAACAACTTGATGCACAAGGAGAAGGTTAAATGTTGGCATGACTGGCACATTAGATGAAAGACCTTCTAGACTGGGTAGAAAGTGTGGTTATTCAATGCAAAGTTGAAGATATTCCGGGCAAATTAAAGAGTAAATGGGCAGGGCCATTCAGTGTGAAGGAAGTGTGTGACAATGGAAGAATTTTGATATCAGAGTTGTCATCTGACACACAATCGTTCGTCGTCAATGGTCAATTATTGAAGTTGTACCTTGAGCATGATACTTTCTTAACCATTACCGACCCAGCTCAAGTGATCTTCAATGATGCATCCTTTACAATTCCAACAACATAAAAAGATTCAGATAATGATCCTCTAAAACTATTTCTTTAGTTTTATTTTTTCTTCTTTACTTCTCCTACTCTGTTATTTTTAGTGTTTATTTTTCTTTTGTTTGTTTCTTTCATCCATCTCGATAATCACTGTACGTAGGATATGCTTCATCCTAAGTATAGACGGGATGAGTGAGTCCCACTATTCATTCTTTAATCCCTCACATGTCTCCTCTCTTGTTAATATTCCTATCTATACTGAGGGATATTTAACCCTAAGTATAGGGGGAGATAGGACGAGTCGTTGATCTATTCATTTCCACCCTCAACCCTCCCTGCATGAAGATACAACCTGTTATACTTAGGATTATTTCATTGTAAGTATAGGGGACGATTGACCTCTCATTTATTGATTCGTTATTCTTCAGTCATTATAGTATAGGATCATTTATACCTAGTATGAGTTACGTCTTTTATTTTCTCTTCGATCTATGAGGACATAGAACAAGCAAAGTATAGGGGGCATATATACATTGTATATACTTCAGCCATAACTCATACTTTCGTATTTTCAATACGTATGGCTAAAATACAATTAATTAATTGAAAATAACATATTTGTACAAAATTCATTAAAATGCCTTGTATATATTGATTAAGTATTCAGGTAAAAATATTTTGCAATATGTTTTAAAAATGTTTGGAAAATTTCTTTGAAAAATCTATTGAAAACTGTTTGAAAAATATTTTGTAAAATGTTTTCAACCTTTAAAAAATGTTTTGTTTGTAAAATTTATTTTCCTTGATTGAATAAAATGTTATGAAAATTTATTTGCAAATTGTTTGGAAAATGGTTGCAAAAATATTTTGAAAAATATATACATACTTTTTGAAAAGTCTTTCCAAAATGATTTTCAAATTTTTAAAATGTTTGTAAAAATTATTTGTCAAATAATCTTGTAAAATAAGGCTTTCAAAATGTTTGCAAAAATGTTTTCAAATTATTTTGATAACTACATACACAATTCAAGTAAATAGAATTCTTTAAATTTATACATAACCATGTGAATAACCAACTGGTGTAAATTCTTGAATCCCTACTCTTGTAAATACCGAATAAGTATTCTTGTGTAAATATTTGTACACATTTCTTTTCCTAAAAACCTTTTGTTTTTTTAAAAATATCAAAAACATTTGCAAAAATATTTTCAAAAATTGCATAAAAATTTGCTAAACTTTTTTCAAAAAACCAATAAAAACTTCAAAACTAGAAAAATTGCATGATAAAAATATTTGCTTTGCATTGTACATAGAATTTTCATTTTTCAGATTGATGTTGATAATTGAACGAGTCTAAATAAAATTCGAAGATTGGAGCTTGATCGAACCTTATTCCACTTAATTACAAGAACCTTATATGAACTAGAATTGAAGCACTTCAGGTATGCTAGATTTAATTCTTTGAGACAATGAGACTTAGTTCAACATTGTTTTGACTGTCTAAGTAGAATATTTTAGAACACATGCATGACCCTTATTGCCAGTGACCTAGCTTGCACTCCTGTATCTGACACTTTGCTCACCTCAGTTGAAGTAGTAGACGATTGGATTTGGTGACATGAGACACACACCAATGGAAACATCAGAACTCACACATCTATGGCCATTGTACCCCAACCCAATCCAGTAGCAATGCGGTCTCATGACATAAGTTGTGGGTTACAATAATGCTTCAAAAGAGGGACAGTCTACTATCTTAAGAGGAAAAAGTCCATATGTAAAAGTTGTTGCACATACTATTCGAAAAAATGTAATAGAAACTCTAAAAACATGGACATGCCTGAATGAAATAAAATGCCTGTCGGAGTATGTATATATTTGTATAGCTAATAGTCAAGCTTAAGCTTCAAAGTCATATTCATGTGAGCCAGGAACCGGATGACTTGGCTACACTAGTCAACCATCCTAGGATAGGTAGCTACACTGGCTAGCATCCATTCTTCTCTCCACCTCCTCTTCTTGAGCTGATTGTACTTGAACTTAGAAAGGAATACCCTGCTTCTTGAGGAAAGAGTTGTTAGATTGGGGAATTAGGGTCACCATGTTGGATAAGATTGACTTTTACCGCTTCAGCCAATGAGAGCTACATATCATACACATTGTAAAAGATAGACTCTTAGTCATTAGGGACTACGCATGACATTGAAGTGTTATGACCTGGATTTTGAGGATACTTGAGTAGGTTTTGTGACTCTCATAGGCTATTATGTTTCAAATCTATTTCCCAATAAGGTTCCGACCCAACTTAATGTCCAAAGGTCCCATCGAGCTCCAAACTTTGATTTTATGAAGACAAGTTTGAAAGTTAAAATCAATCCAAGTTCTTTCTTTTTCCTTTTTATTATCTTTTCTTCACTTATAAGCATAAAGTGTTTACATGGGATTAATAAAGGCAAGTACAGGGTGTTGATGAATCTCCATTTCATCACATTTATTCTTTTATTTTGGCCTTTAATCCCTAGTCAAATGCATGTAAATAAGATTATTTTTGCATGAACTAACATTCATCATTTGTTGTATAAATATTGTATAAAATACTATAATTAATGCTAAAATAAAAGAATAAAGAAAATAAAATAAGAATAAAAAGGTATTTTATGACACTAAACCCCTAGCCCTAGGCATCATGATGCCTGGGTTGATAAGGAATAAAGTAGGGCGAGATAAGGGTCAATAATCACAATGAAACCCAAATTTTATTTCTTTAAAATGCATCTTTGGGACCTATTTTATTATTTATTATTTACACATCAAATCAGTAAACTGTATACATGAATGTTGTAGAGAAAAATACATAAAATAAAGCAATTTTTTCCATGCCAAAATAATACAAATTGTACATTCTGCACTTAAAATAAAAATCCAAAACCCAAACTTCCTAGACTTGTATCATCTCCAAATTAACTCGAAATGCATCAAAATCACTTTAATTGTATATAGCTTTTAATTAGCTATTTAATGAAGGTGGTTTCACTTAATTTAGAGTTAAGATGCAAAAGTTAGATTTTGGACCCCCATTGTATAATATACGTAAATAAAATATTCATTTATTTATTCTTTATATTTTTCATAATTATATATATATTTTAATAATTTTGTAAATATTATTTAGATTATATGCACATATCTAGAATACAATTAAACCATAAAAATATACCAAAATAAAATAATATATTGAAATACATAGATGAATTACCTATATACTAATACATATATATAATAAATATATCTTTTTATTTGAGTGTACTAATAACATCAGAAAAATACAATAAAAATATATTTGTATATATATTAAGTCATAAATATATAAATTGAGTGTATAATACAAAATACAAAATAAAAACAAAATACACACTATATAGGTAAATATACCTATGATTTTGAATGTAAATAATAACTTGTAATAAATAGCCTCATAGAAATAATTAAAAATGGTAATAAAATACTACAGAAAATAATAAACACTTTTTATTTTATAACCCAAAATTAATTAATTCATTTAGTAATTATTATTCATTTTACAAGGCTTTTTTACCTTGCATTCATCTGGTTGGTCCATGGACTAATCAAATTCATTCCAATGTTGACCTGGGTCAACTCACCCCTTGGCATCTCTGACTTATGTCAGAACCTCGAGCCTCCCGCTTCTCGCCATTTCCCCTAACGATTTGATGATCAACTTGCCTTGAGCATTGAACAAATATTGCAGATGGGATCTCCACGATTCACACCTGATACTTAGACCCATCGATCTACTATGTATCATCCTTGAATTGATTCACAATATCTGCCATATTCATCCTATAAATATATCCCTCCATCCACCTATCTCGATTTGTTCCCTTTTCTAACCCTGAATCCTTCTACCCTCGATCAAGTGTGACAATTGGTGATAGCAGGAGATCCCCTGCGGTGCTAGAGTGGAGAACAGAGGAGAGGAGGCGACCCATGGTGGTGCTTCGATGTCATTCTGCTCCTTGGCGTACAAGCCAAGTTAGAGCTGTGCACTTTCTATTTCTAGGAAGATTTAGTTGTTGCCTTTCAATTCACATTTTAGTTTAAATTTTAATTGTTATTTTAGCTTAGATTAGGTTAACTTTCGCTGGGGTTTTAGATTCCAGCCATCATCGTTCGCCGTGTTCTCACTTATCCAACCACCCACATTCACCCCACTACTTTACCCCATTGCTTCTCCATTTATTCGATCCATCAGAACCCCAATATCCACTATCGATCTGGAGATAGAAGTCCTCCCTCCATTGCATCATCGTACATCTCCTCCCCATGTCATTTTCACCTTCGATCGTCATCAATAAGGGCCAGACCTGGTCCCCCATACCTCACAAAGCTTTCCATCTAACTTGCAGGTCTGAAGGGCCCTGTCTAAAGGGTCTTCGAAGCATCTGAACATGCCCAGGCACCCATGCACTCTTGAGCTCCACCAATGAACTCTAGAGCCCTTTGAGGCGTCGGGTTTCTGTAGAATGCGGAGCCCAAGATCATGAGCACTAGACCATCAAGTGAGCAGACCGGAGGAGTCTGCATCATCAGTCAGAAGCTCAGGAGCAGCAGGCTTCTTCCCCGTTCTTCTAGGGTAACTTTGATCCCTCCGATCACAACCCTCCACCCAAGCAAGGAGCTACTATCGAACGTGCAGAGCCTCAATCGTCAGATCTTTCTAGAAGATCTAGTGCTAGCCATAGCAGTCAAACCATCATCGCGCATCGAGGTGGCGATGCGTGTTAAGTAAAGAATATAGAGCCGCTCGATCCCTGTCTTTTTGTTGGGTAATTGCATATCTAACCCCTAGTTTAATTTTTTTGTTTTTACTCCTGTAAATATAATTTCAAGTGTGAATACATGAGGTTATTTTGCATGTAGCCCCTTACCTTTTCTGGTATTTACATCCATGTCCACGTTAGCTCACCTCCGTAGACCCCAATGTAAGGTGGGCATTTTGCATACATAACCTTAAACTTTTTGTAATTGTCTTTTAATTTGTAAAATATAAATATCAGTCATAAGCATTTGGGATATTTACATATTCACCATTGTAATTACTTTTAATTGCAAATATGCCCCTACTAGTATAAATATTTTTGTGATTTTTTCTATTTTCCAAAAAAATATCATTCATGCTCCAAAACTTAGGAAAAAATAGGATAATTTATTCACACTACATATTTTGTTTTGGATTTTATGCACATTTCCTATTTATTAAAATTCAAAAAGAGCACATTTTCCCCTATTTAACATAGAAAAAACCTAAAATTTATAAAACATTTTTGAAAAATAAAAAATGTTTATTATAGTATTTTATAGTTTCAGACCAAAAATCCCTAAAAACAGAAAAAGAAAATCACTTAAAATTGAAAATCTCCAAAATCCTTATAAAAATTATAAAAAATCTTCAAAAAGAGAAAAAATACTTGTTCTTATTTCATATTTTTCTTTATAAATATTACTATATAGTACATTATTTTGAGAAATTTTTCACTTATTTAGTATTTTTAAATCTCAAAAAAATCCATCATATTTATTAAGTCCTTGCTTATATATATTTTGAGCCTTAAAAATACCTAAAAATAGAAAAAATACCTGAAAAATCACGAAAATAGTAAAAATTATAAAAAAAACCCAAAAATAATTTATCCTAAATTTTTTTGATTTTTTAGCTATATTTATAATTACATTACCCTATATTATACTATATACATGTATATAGTTTATATTATTATAATCTATTATCAATACCTTATTAATATTTTTAATACATTTAAAATATATATAATATATAAAGGGCACACTTCTTAATATTTTTTTGATTTTTGAATATTTATTATATATATTTTATAGATACCTTATATCATATATACCTTCTCTTATGTTTATTTATATACCCATATATATTTATTTAATATTATATTGTATTAAAATTAAATAGAAATTACACATCAGAATATTAAAAAATTTAATAAAGGTCAAAAATCAAATAAAAATTTACAAACCAAAAGTCCACACAAAAATACTAAGTAGACATGTGTGTACATAATTCACTTTGATTAGGAATAATCATTAGGATACCTTTTTTGTTATTCGTGGTTCGACCATGCTTACACATTACACACCTTTGTTTGTAGAGTAAAATAAATTGTACATCATATTTTTTATTCATTTACTATTCATATGTTGTGTTTACTTGTTGTCCGAATCAGGGATTCATGAGCAATCACCTTAGCGACACTCTATCTTCACTTATCAATGAGGATAAGTTTTAGACCCTCATGAATGCCTCGCTCAAACAATGATCTCTTCAATCAGTTACAAGGAGCAGTAGTGTTCTCCAAGGTTGACAAGCAATTAAGATACCCCTAGTTGAGGATCAAGGATGTAGACATGGTGAAGTCCAGGTTTCATATTAGATACGGTCGCTACGAGTTCCTTGTGATACCTTTGCACTTACGAATGCACCTGTCGCGTTCATGGATTTGATGAACTGAGTCTTTCATTTGTACTTGGACATATTCGTTAATGTATTCATCGATGATGTTCTAGTCTACTTCCATGATGAGTACGAGCACGAGTCCCATCTTCGTATTGTATTAGAGACACTCTGAGAGCACCAATTGTATGCCAAATATGACAAATGCAATGTCTGACTTTCTGAGGTAGAATTTCTTGGCCACGTGGTTTCAGATGCAGCACAAGATGATTACAGAGAAACATAGTTTCCTTGGCCTCACCGCTTACTATAGGAGATTATTTAAAGGATTCACCCATTTGGCCCTACCCTTTACCCGATTGACACGTAAGGACGTTTCATTTGTCTAGAGTGACAAATGTGAGTTGAGCTTCCAAACGCTGAAGGAACGGTTGACTTCTGCGCCCATCCTCACCTTTCCTTCTAGTACCTTTGACTTTATGGCTTACACAAATGCTTCCAAGGAAGAGTTGGGCATTGTACTGATGCAACGAGCATAGGTTGTGGCTTACACGTCATGATAGCTGAAGAGTCATGAGCACAACTACCCCATTCATGACTTGGATTTGGTAGCCGTCGTACTGACACTGAAGATATGGCACCACTATTTGTATGGATTGACATTTGATATCATCACTAACTACAAGGTCCTCAAATACATCTTTGATTAGAAGGAGTTGGATATGAGGCAAAGGAGACTGAAGGAGTTGTTGAAGGACTATGATTGTACCATCTCCTACTACCCTGGTAAGGGGAATTTGGTAGCAGACACCTTGAGCAAGCAATCACACATTGAGGGTTCAACGACTTGGTTGCAGACTTCGGATGTGCTCACTACACTTAGTGAGTGAAATCAATTTAAGAGTACATCTAATATAGGGATTGTATCGACAATGTATAATAGCTTGTGAGACAGGATCGTCCAGGGTACCATAGATGCATCAGAGGATTCATGACTTGTACCATAGATGCATAAAGGATGAGTTCGATGGATTCTGAGTCCATGAATCTATCCTATAAAAGGGGGACAGTGTGTTTGTTCTACATGACGAGGAGTTAAGGAGATGACGATGAGTTGAGGAGAGATATCCTGGACGGAGAGCACAGTTTGAAACTTTATATACATCCAGGAGGCATCAAGATGTACCAAGACCTTCACCAGCACTTTTGGTGGGAAGGCATGATGAAGGACATAACCGAGCACATTAGTTGATGCCTTACTTGTCAGGTAGTCAAGGAAGAGCACCAGAGACCCTCTAGTTTACTACATCCCTTTTCCATCTTGATGTATAAATGGGAGAGCATTTCCAGGTTTTTGGTACATCATTGTCACACATCCCATGTGGGCTTGATGCGATATGGGTGATCATTGACTGGGTGACAAAGTTAGCCCATTTTATTCCGGTCAACATGACATGTACATTAGTTGAGCTAGCCAGATTATACATTCAACATATTATTTGATTGCACGGGATACCCAAGGAGGTAGTATCAGACAAAGATTCACTTTTCACTTCATACTACCGGGGAGAATTCTTGAGAGTCTTGAGGACCAAGTTAGGTTTGAGTTCAGCCTACCACCCACAGACATACAGGCAATCCAAGAGGACTGTTCGGACTTTGGAGGATTTGTTGTAAGCTTGTGTTGTTGACTGAAAGGGATCCTGGAAGGACCACCTTCCACTAGTCGAATTGACATACAGCAACAGTTACCAAGCCATCATAGGCATGGTACCTTTTGAGGCTTTGTATGGGAGGTGATATACCACTCCCTTATGTTGTTTGTAAGTGGGTAACAACACCTTGTTCACCACGCAGATTATAGAGGAGACCTCTAGATGGTGGAAACGGCTAGGAAGAGATTGCCGGCCATGTAGAGCCATCAGAAGAGCTACGTCGACCAGCGCCGACGAGACATTGAGTTTCATGTATAATATCTTACATTCATACCTTAAATGATATGATTCTTAACCAACCTGGTGTATCTAAAGTAGTCCTCATAACCACAGGTTGGGGACTTCGTGTTTCTACGAGTATCGCCAATGAGAGGTTCAAAGTTTTGGTGCGAAATGCAAGCAGACACCATGCTTTGTGGGATCGTTCAAGATCCTATCCCGAGTTGGGAAGGCGACTTATAGAGTGCCACTCCCCCACACCTTGAAGACATTCACGACGTGCTCCATTTGTCGAATCTTTGGAAGTACATCTGAGATTCTAGGCATGTGATCAACTATGAGGACTTGGCGATGGAGCTGAACCTCTACTTCCCTGAGGAAGTGGTGCAGATATTGGACCATACAATCAAGAGGTTGGGGCAGAAGGAGATCCTTTTAGTCAAAGCCCTGTGTCAAGTCAAGACGACGAGGAGGCGATGTGGGAGCCTGAGGCGGATATGAGGAGAATTACCCTCATTTATTCACTAGTATGGAATTGAAACCATAGTCAAATTCCCTTTGAGATTTTTCTGGGTTTCACTCTCTCTGAGATTTTTATGAGCTGATCCTAATTTGAGATTTTTATACGATGAGGTTGTATGTAGAAATCAACTAGAATCATACTAAGTCTCTGGGATGAGACTTCTTTTGAGATTTTTATGATGTAAGACGCCTTGTAATTGGACATGGGCTTGTTTGTGAAAATGTCTTTTATACAATATCCAAAAAAATTGAATAGTACTCCATCACATAGAGCTCGTTGAGATCTTTCCAACGAGTGCACAAACACAAAAATCTGAGTTCAGGAGCCCGAGTTACGGCTATTTTAGAGAGTTGGGGTCATGGTCCGATACGGATCCGAGCCCAGATCTGAATCCCTATTGGACCCCATAAAATAGACTTCCCTCTCTCGAAATGATCAAATCACCAAGTTGCAGCCTTCCTCCTCCCTCTCCCTCACCAGAGCATCGTCCGAGCTTTCCAGAGTACAACGATTCGACGATCCGAAGACGCCCTCATATTAAGGAGGACGAGGTCACCTTCGTGTGCAGTTTCACAATGTGAACGGAGCGTCGAGCACATCTTTCTTTGCGGGTGAAGAAATCGAGTTGCCATGTTTCTTTCAGGTACGATGTCCCCTTTCCCCTTGCTACAGTTCCACGAAACTCTTAGTCCTATGCAGTTGGAATTTTGTAGATCCCCAAGCATCTTTATGGCATGATACTATGTGGTTATCGATACAGTGCTGCTCAATTTTCAGATCTCCTAAATGTCATAATATTCATTAGCCACTGATTGCTATATAATATAATGAGAAATAAACGCCGAACATAAAAGCTATCACAATAGTATTTGTATTGTACATAGTGTGCAAATGCATGGACATCGTGACACTATAAATTCAAGGGATTTTATCATTTGTGCCCCTCCGAGATCGTGCAATTTCAGTTATGCCCCTATCTTTTTGGTAATATCAGTTGTGCCCTCAAATTTTTGTCATATTTTCAGTTGTACCCCTCCGGTTAGTTGTCGTTCATTCCCAATGTAAACAGACATTAACTTTGGGACATAATGGGAATTAAATTAAAAGTATTGTTGGAAAAAGTCATTTTCTCATATTCCTCCTTCCCCATCCTCTTCCTCCTCTCCCATCTTCTTCCTCTTCCTCCCTTCTCTTCCTCCACCACCTTCCCAGAGCTCCTCCCTTCTAGCCTCCCCTCCCCCCGGCTCCCCGCCGCCCCAGTCCTCCCCCTGCGCCGCCCCCTGCTCCCCGCACGCACCTTCACATTCTCCTATGCCGAAGAAGCTTCGCTCCTACCACCCCCGCGCCCCGCCGCTGCTACTCCCCCCGCCCCTGCCCCCGCCTCCCCGCGCCGCCCTCCCGCTGCTGCTCCCCCGCCTCCCCGCGCCACCCTCCCGCTGCTGCTCCCCCCGCCCTTGCCGGCCCGCACCCCCCTCCCGCTGCTGCTCCCCCGGCCCCCACCACCCCCGCTCCCCTCGCGCTGCTGCTCCCCCCCCCCCCCTCCCGCCCCTTCCCCCTCCGCCCTTGCCAGTGTTGGCTTTCAATTCCCGGAACTCCAGTGTTGACAGCACGATCTGGCGGTACTTATCCAAGAAAAGGGCATAATACCCAATACTTGTAATGATCTCCGTTTCTCCGTGCAAGTCAGCCAGCATCCTATAAACCTTCACAACGACGGTGTGCTGAACATCAAAGGCAACACAGCACACAACGATCAGGTCGCCATTGGGCAAAATCACAGTGTAGTAATCGGTCATGCAACAAATTATAAGGCAATCGTTCAGAACTTCGCACTCGTCTCTTTCATGATCGAGAATTGAACCCCCAAAATCGGACATGAACCATGGATATTGGTAGAATTTGAAATCCCAAACTTTAAAATCTCTAGGGTCGCCGAGATTACAGGTGAAGAACTGATAGCACGAATCGCCATAGGAACGCAAATAATAGGAACGCTCATAGCGGAGTCCACAGAGCTTCTTTCCGCATATGCCAACCCCCTTCATGCGATCATGATCTATGAACGACGGCTTGTCCCAGGTGTCGCAGCCGGCGCGGGCAAATGTCGAGAACATAGTGCATGCACGTGGTCGGGAAACCGTAATATATCCAGCGCCAGTAGTTTGTTCCTCCTCCTGTGGCTGAAACTGGAGTTAGAGTTTTTTTTGTTAAATTTTGATAAATTTTTGACTAATTGATTCATAAAAAGTCATTCAACAATTCAATAAAATTCATCGTTTGATCCGTAACGAGTGATATGTCCGTGGAAATGTAAAAATTTTAGAGATTCGATGGATGCATGAAGGTGTTAGTAAGAGAGAGAAATTATGAAGAGAAGGAAGAAGAGCAAATGGAGGAGGAAGAAGATGAAGAAGATGTATGGACCATAATACGCTTCTTAACCACACCATGGTTTGAATAAACCATGGTTATTTTAATTTTTGACGGTCAATCTGACGGAAGGGCACAACTGATGACGGAGCAAGAAGTGAGGGGCACAACTGATATTACCAAAAAGATAGGGGCATAACTGATATTGCGATATCTCGGAGGGGCACAAGTGATAAAATCCCTAAATTCAACAGTCGGTTGTTTCATGATGATAGAAATGCATAGGTTAACTACAATTTTGTGCCTCACTCCATGGACGTCAGTCAGACAACTTAATCTTCTTGGGTGATAAAAGATATATAAATCAACTGCTGTAGATCAATTAAGATGGTCATTTCAAACATACAATTGCAAATCTCATCACTTAAATCCGGATGGAAAGTCTCCTTCAAGATAATCCATTATCAAAAGCATCCAAACATTTTGACTTTCCATTTCATGTCATGTGAGTTGGCAGTTTTGCCTTGGTATACGAATACTCAAGTTTTAGTAGAATGTTGGGATGAGACTTTCCCTCAAAGCTGCAGATAATTGACTAACATGCTATTAGTATTGGTAATATGGACATGGTCTAATTGTGCATGTTTTCGTATTTACTCATGTCCATTTAGATATATGGGCTTGTTATGGTTAAATGGATCTTAAAAAAATGGATGCTTTGTATGGGTATGGTTAGAAGGGAATTGGATCAGAGTGGCATGCTATTAATTTGAAGATTTTAAAGATGCAGTCCTTCACTGTGCCACAATCTTCAAATTCAAGTGTGTAATTGCTATACGACTAACATATTGTAATGCCTATGTAAGTCTAAGTTGTCTTCAATTTCCAGAAATTCCACTCCAACTTAAAGTACTCAAATACAAAGGAAGAAACCCTCTTGTACATTGTTCTTTTGTTGATTATGTATTAGAATGGGAGTGACATGGTGACTCAAGGGGCAAATTGAAAAATAAACAAGTATTCTACATTTATATAAAAAAAATCTGGAAGTTTTAGATGAATGCCAGGAAGATGAAACTATTATACATATTTATATAAGCTCTACTTTATACAATACATCAAGATTGGGAACATGAAAAGTTGAGGATATGTGGTTTACATGTATTGATATGTAGATGTCTTTCTAATGTGCAAGTTGACATGCCACGACTAGCACAAGTATCTTCGGAGGTTGAATTTCTAATTGGATTACAATATTTTTTGCGTTTTATTTAAGTTGATGAATTCTATCCTGGGGTTATTGGAGCTCTTCCACATGAGAAGAGACATGATCAAAACATGTTTTGTCTTAGTTCTATAGAATTTGTTTTATTCTTATATATTTGAGGGGTTGGTGATATGCATGTACCTCATTACAGGTCTTTTATTGCATATGTTAGAACTCATTTCCTCGTTCACTTCATCTTTGCTTGCTGAATCATTCCACATCCTTTAATGACCTGCTATGAACCTTCTTTACATTAGAAGGTAAAGTCTTTCTACGTCATTTCACTTTAAAAACATGCTACAAACCTTCTTTACATTAGATAATAAAGTTGGGTGGTGGTTTAGGATAAATGTTTTCATTAATTTCGTATAGTTGTTGGCACTTAAATAAATATCTCAATGTTTTTGACAATGTATATTATGCTCCATCATATTTGGTAAGGTATCCACAATTTCTAACAATCAAGTGCTACCAGGATGTCAACGGAAGAATTAGAATTGAATTATGACTGAGGAATTATAATGCATTATTAGATTTATGGATATGGAATTCTTTGCGGCATCATTTTTTGGGTGCATCTACAAGGAAGGGATTTAAATTATCATATTGGTATAATTCATGATGAACTGGTAGATGAAGTTAGTTGCCACCAAGGGAGGGGCACGCACCATTGGAGCCCCGGGTAGAAGCCTAGAGAGTTGGGATCCCGACCACTATTACGTGTCTGTGACGGTTGGATTACATGTCACTTGAGACACCGAGGAATCACCAAGCAGTGTTCAGCCTCAGCACTTGCATGCATTTAGCCCAGTTCTTTGAGTGCGGGACAAGTAGTCATGGATGGTGGTCTGGCATTTCGCTAGTTCACTTAGAGTTAACACTCGTGCACTGGGTAGTGTAGGCCACATTGGTTAGTATTCTGAGTGGGAGCGTTAAGAGGGGCATTACGAGAAATTTAGTTAATGAAGTTGGGAATAAAATATAAATCTCATGTGCATAAGAAAGATTGGGTTATTCATATTGATTCAGACTAAGGTAAGAATGATCTTATAATCTATTCCCTTACTCGTGCCCTACACCACGTGGACTCTTACATGTGGGTAGTGGACTTGGGCGGTTCGCGATGATTCGCGGGTTGGAAATTGCTTTGAAATCACAGTTATAATCTTATAAGTGAAGCCAAGTCGACGAGTTGGGAACTTAGTTAGGATGCATTGTACCCCATGATGAATCTGGGATTCATCATTTTTATATATTAATATTAGCTAAAATATCTCAATAATCATTAAATAAATGTCCTTGTAATTACTAAATTAATAAAATCCCTCTTGTAAATAAAACACTTTAATTAATGTATATTATTGTATACTATAACTTTGAGTGATTTTTAGTTATAATTTTATGCATATAACCTACTCTTTTCAATTTATTTATTTTCCATTTATTTTCTTTGATAAATGTACTTATAAAATGTATAAAAATCCAAATTGAAATGTAATCAAAAATCAAAGAAAATAATTGGTTTTGAGTATGTGTGCAAAAATTCTATAAATAAGTCTCTCTGTTTCTATTCTTTTATTTTCTCAAATTATAAATTCCAAAGAAATTAGATTAACATGTAAATATTTTTATTTTATTTTATTTTATTTTAATGTTTATCTTATTTAAAAATAAAAAATTGCAAAATATAAAAATGTGGTATTTATACCCATAGAATACCACTGAAAATAGTACTTTGTGCAGATGATCGATTTTGATTTTGATCCTTCATGAAAGTTATACTCGTCGAGATGAACAACTTTCATGAAGTACACTTTTTTATTTGACACCATTTACTATTTTTATTTATTTTTCTTTGTATTTACTTTTTTGGATTTTTTAGGCACGACACGTGAATCTCTTGGAGCCGCCACATGTTGTCTCCTCCTCCCTCACTTGTGCCATCTTTTTCTAGCCGTCGGATGAAGGATTCTCCATCCAACGACAAGGTCATCACCTCTTCTTTCATTTACTTCTTCTGCAACATGTCCCCACCACAGTCGTTCAATCTCGGCCGATCAAACAACCATCCTTCGTCATCAACCTCAAAACTTCTCGCCGATCAGCCACCATCTCCTCCCTCCATCACACCACGATCGTCGCACCTCCCGCTGATCTCCGCTAACCCTAATTGACATCTCCTTATTTTTTTTCTATAGCCTATGCCCCATCGCGCAGATATCCACCATCTTCGAGCCCTAGACCACCAATCTCCTCATCCTTCCTTGGTGACACCGAGGGAGGCTGACCGTTACAAGTGACGATGTCGGTCAGGCCGGCATGATCCAAGGCTTTTCCTAGCTTTGTCGTAGGTCCTTCGCATGCTTCTTATCTTACCTCCCTCCACCACCAACAACGAACCCCAGGATCCCCTATAGTCACCATAGGATCCATGCTGGAGCCTCGATCTAATGATCATCGCACCTAGAGGAAGAACAATCAAGAAAATGGGTCGACGAGTGATGAATCTGCATTTCATCATCTTTATTCATTTATTTTAGCTTAAAATCCCGTATAAAACACCTGCATATATCAATGAATGAATTCTTTTACTAACCATTATACTTATGTAAATATTATATATTTCTCTTTATTTTAAAGTAATATAAATAAAGAAATAAATAAATGAAAAATAAAGAAAATCAAAGGTTGCATATATTTAATAGATACATGCTGACTATGACCCTGAGAATAGGTCAAGACTTAACCTAATCATCCTAGAATAAAGTAGGAAAAGATAAGGCCTAAAAACAAGAAAATCAATTCCATATGTGTATACTTGTCACTTATATATTGTTGTATAAATTAAACAATTCTTTATTTATTTTATTTACAACCAAACCCACTCCAGATAAAAATATTTTCTCCTTAAAACTTGTACATAAAAATCTATTGTATAAAATAAAAATCATTGCAAAAACAATTAGTGTACATTGTATAAATAACGACACTCTGAAAAAGCCACAAAGCTTAACTTGTTAGGTCAATATCTTCTCGACCAAAACTCAAAATTAATTAAATTCACTTTCATTGTAGTCCAAAATAAATAATATTTAAAATGACGATTTCATAAAAATAAGAGTTAAGGTGTGAAAATGTAGCATCTTGGGGTACTATTGTATATTATACCATTGTATATTATTCGTATAATATTCATAAATATATATATTTTCCTTGTATCTTTTTATAAGTTGTATTTTTGACTATGTGTAAATATTTTTTTAACTTATATAAAACAAAATAAAAATCACAATATAGAAAAATACAAAAATAAAATACTATATATATTGTACATATATAACTACGTCTATTGTAAAATACTACTATTTATTTACCATACTAAATTAATTGACAAAAACAAAATAAAAATACCCATAAAATCCTTGCAAAATATTGTAAATAAATAAAGGGATTTTTTACTGGCCAGACCCTGTAAACTTCGCCAATTACCTCCACGACCTTTGAAACAACATAATTCTCCCCTCAACCTTATAAACATGTCAACTCTTACCCCATGAACCCTTCGGGTAGTCTGTTTGAAGCCCGTGAGGGTTCGTGGGGTAATTTACAGGGTCGATGGGGTAATTACGATGTCCAAAAGGTCGTAGAGGTAATTTAAAAAGTTTTTAAGGTCCGTCGGGTAAAAATCCCATAAATAAATTATAAATTATGTATATATTTGTATGAGTAATATTTTAAAAATTAAGGTTTTGTTTGTATATGTATATATACTAGTAAATAACAAATTTTATTTATTTTAACCAATGAATAAATTTTATTTAATTAATTAAAAATCATAATAAGTTAATAAAATTATTAACATTTTCTCTTTACACTGTTTTTTTATTTTAGATTCATTTTCAATTTTATTTCGATTTAATTCGTATTTTACCATGTTTTGTCGTTTTGTGGTTTTTATCTCATTCTCCGTGCCTTTTCATTGGTTGAGCCCAGGTCTGTTGACCCGGGTCAACTCTCCATTCCACCTCTACCAACATTCCTCGCTTGCCAACCATCCATCTCCAATTATTCTTGCACACACCGATCACTAACACCTCCCGATTCCTTCTCCTAACTTTTAGCCCTCACCATTAACTCCATCGTCTGGTCATTGATTCCTTAAATATCACCTCGATCTGCTCACATTTCGAATTTCAAATATGGCATTCATCCCTATTTATACTCTCAAGTCTTCCCTCGCAGCTGCTGGATCCATTTTCCCTTGAATTTCTCGTCTGAGATCAAGTTTGTGAGAGAGAGGCGGTGACAAACGAGTAGACCTCTGGTCTGGAGCATGATTCAAGGCTAGATTCATGATCCAGTTACTCATCGGATATTCAGCGATGTTGTTCCAACTTTCCACCTTACACAAGGGATTGAGGGGAATCTCCTCCATTCATCCACCGTAGGTTGATTTAGATTTATTTTTTCTTCAGTTTTTGTTTAATTTTGCATTTCAATTCTTTCGATTAGCAGAATTAGGGCATAACCAATCGCCCTCCGCTCTGAACGATCGGAGGTCATCTATTCACTATCACTTCACTCCGACTACCCCTAGACATTCACTTCATGATCACCATTCCTCTTCCATACCTGACCATCTCTAGATCACATCAGATCTGGAGATCGACTCTTATTCTAACAGTCTTCATCGGAGCCCTCATCCACCCTCTGTTTTACTTATGTTTTGATCGAATAACGTTGGCCGGAGCTACATATCCAATAATTATACCTTTCACAGGGTGAAAAAGTGCAGCTAGACCTTCTCATCACGATTTGAAGAAAGCCTTGACCTCTAGACATTCAAGAGCTCCAGATCATGATCAAGTGATCGTTGAACCTAATTGCCATATTAAATCACTGAAGAAGAGATACATGAGCATGCTCAGCCATTCAAGAGATCGTTTGAGTGAAGATTGGTCACCCTTTCGCTAATTGAAACTAGCCGGACCTGCAATTCATTCTTATTCTTCCAACGTCTTTCAGATCTGTCCGATCAAGAATGCAAGTGCCCGATCAGATCGACATCGTCCATTTACGCCCAAAGGTGCACTGTTTGATCACACTACTAGATCAGATATAGTCCATTTGAAGGCGCTTTAATCTCAACCATCAGATTGAAGGAGCAGAACCATATCCACCATCCATTATGCCACATGGATTAAGGGTACAAATGCCGTCCCCATTTGTTGAACAAAGGAATTTCAAGGGTTTTAAATTTGATGAATTAATTGCAATGTCGTTGCAACCTTAAAAATCCCTCAACAAAATTTTACTGAATTCTCAAGCAAAAAAAATTAAGAAATCTCAACAAGAGAATTTTGCTATATATATCATAAAGGGTTGAACTCAAGGAGGCTATAAAAATCCTAAGGGTTATTTAAATCAAAGATAAACAATAAGATAAAAGAGGAAATCTAGAACGACATTACTCTTGGTTTTTTGTAAAATTTTTGTTATTTTTAATTTTTATGTAATTTTCATTTTTTATAATTTTTTATTCTTTTCTGATTTTATATTTTTAAATATTTTTAATTTTTTCAATGTTTTTAGTTTTTGAAAATAAAAGAAAATAAGAGAAATAAAAGAAAAAAAAAGATAAAACTAAGAAGATGCAACTTTTGGGCTTTTAAAATACGACAAAAATATATAGAAAACTAAAATAAAATTTTTGGGTTATTGAAAATTTCCTTATGTTTTTGTAATTTTTATTGAATTTTGAGATTTTTAAGGTTTTCAAATATCAAAAAAGAAATAATGCAAAAAGAAAACAATACGAATGTTTTTGGATTTTTAAATAGAAAATCAAATAAGAAATTAAAGAAATAAGCGCAAACGAAAAGATAATTTTTTTAAAATTTCCAAAAATCTTTTTTGCAACTTTTTTAGGGTTTTCGATGATTTAATACATATCTTTTATTATTTTGGATGTTTTTCTTTTTACTGGTTTTTATGAAAAATTAACGTATGAAAAATTGTTGGAAAATAAAATAAATAAAAAGAAATAAGTGAGATTTTTTTGGAATTTTTTAAATTTTTATATTTTTTTATTGATTTTTTAATGCAAGCTGATTTTTTGGAAATTTTTGTTTATTAAATATAAGAAGAATGATAAAAATGCAGAATAAAAATTAACATGAAAAAATGAGATTAGCAATAGTTTAAGGTTATTTTATGAATTTCTTAACGATATTTAGCTATTTGAAACTAAATTAACATGCAAAAATAATTGAAGACTCATAAGGACTTAAATGTAAAGAAATCTAGTTTAAGGACTACTTGAATAACAAGTAAAGAAATGGAGGTGTCTAACATGCAAATTACCCAAAAATACGCATGTCAGCGTATGTGAGGTGCATTGGAATGTACTTGAATAAAAATTATTTATTTCTAGGGGACAATCGATAATAACAAATTGCATGGATTTTTATTACAAAATACCCAAGAAAGCACATGCAGTGCACGTATTGTAGTTAAAGCGAACTAAAATGAAAATAAATTAAATAACAAGGAAATTATGCAAATTTTCAAATGACTACATCAAAACACGTGTCTGAAGTGGACTTATTTACAAAAATTAAAACTTGTAGGGGTTGAAGCGCAAATATTTTATCATTTCACGTGGTACTTTATACGGTTGGGATGTGTTGATTCTCTGATCGAACAATTGAGGATGAAAGATGCATGGACGAATGTGATCTAATCTGGAGCTATCATCCACGGCTGACTTTTAGGACTTTTTCAGTGCTCGTGATTCGATCTAGCAAGAGCGTTCTTGATCGTTCGACTTCAAAGGGCGTTGGAGGAACTGGCTAGAATGTCAACCATGTTGAGTTTCAATCGAGCAAATCTCACTCTATTTCCTCTCATTTCTCCTTCTGAAGATCTAATCTAGTTCCCACAACGATTTCATTCGTCCAGATGACACGAGGATGCCCGGTAATGGCTCAAGGAGGATCTGGAGGTTGAAAAGTCTTTAACTCTAAATGGTCCTATAAGTCACGATCCTTGGTCCCTTCTATGCTCCAAGACCCCACAAAATGTTCCTTATGCTCGGAGTTTCTCTCTAGCGGTTTTGTTAGCATAAACAAACATAATAATTGTGTTGGGCATGCGACTCCGGCGTAGATGGTCAAATGTGTAGTCGATTCTCCAAATAAATGAAGACATGGGGGGTCAAGTTGTGGAAAGAGATGGAGATGGACAAGGTGAAGGTATTCAGAAAGTCAGATAAAATGAAGGTGGTCGGAGCACCTCCGATCGCTGATCAAAGGAAGATGGTAGTGGATCTGATCTCGCTAAATAGAAAACTAAAGTGCAAAGATAAATAGAGAAATGAGAAGGAAGGAACCAAAGAATACCTAAGGTTGAAAAACGGAGGAGAATTCCCTTGATCTGCCGCATAAAGCAGAGAGTCAGAATGCTGCGATGGAGGTCCGACCACATGTTGGATCGCGTCCTCCGATCAAGTCCTCATGCTCCCAATTGTGGAGAAGAAGCTCTGTCACTTCCTCTCGCTCACATACTCTCAGACGAGAAATTCAAGGGAAAATGGATCCAATGGTCATGAGGAAGATCTAGGAGTATAAATATGGATGAAGGTCTGACCAGATTAGAAATTTGAAAAGCGAGTAGATCGAGGTGAGATTTAAGGAACCGATGACCAGGCAATGGAGTTAATGGTGAGGGATGAAAGTTAGGAGAGGGAATTGTGAGGTGTTAGTGATCGGCGTGTGCACGAAAAATTAGAGATGGACAGCTGGCGAGCAAGGAATGCGGGCGGAGAACGTGGAATACGGAGTTGAACCAGGTCAATAGACGCAGGCTCAACCAATGGAAAGGCGCACAGAATGAGACAAAAACCACTAAACAATAAAACATGGTAAAAATGCAAAATAAATCGAAATAAAATCAAAACTGAATTTAAAATATAAATAATGTATAGAGAAAATATTAGTAATTTAATTAACTTATTTATTACACTTTTTAATTAATGAAATAAAATATATACATGGGCTAAAACAAATAAAATGTGTTATTTAAAGGTATATATACCTATATAAAGAAAATATTTATTTTTAATATATTATTATAATATATACATAATTTAATAATTTAATAACTTGTAAAATTTTACAATGTTTTTAATGATATTTTTATTTTATTTTTGTGAATTTAATTTATTAGGGTAAATAAATAGTAGTATTTTACAGTATACATAGTGATTCATGTACAATATATATAGTATTTTATTTCTAAATATTTTTTATTTTGTGATATTTATTTTTATTTTATATAAGTTAAATGCAATATTTACAGTTTAAAATAAAAATTATAGAAAATACAAGAAATATATATTTACAAATAATATAAAGTGGTATAATATACAATAGTACCCCCAAAAAGGCACATTTCACACCTTAACTCTGATTTTTTTTTATGAAACCACCTCTGTTTTAAATATTATTTAATTTGGAGTATAATGAATGTGAGTTTGACTAGTTTGGAGTTTTGGTGGAGAAGATATTGATCTGACAAATTGAGCTTTCTAACCTTTTTAAAGTATTATTATTTAAATAATGTACAATTATTGTTTTTGTAATGATTTTATTATTTACAACAGATTTTTATGTACAAGTTTCAAGAAGAAAATATTTTTATCTATAGTGAGTTTGGTAGTAAATAAAAAAGAGAAAGAATTTTGTAATATATACAGTAGTATACTAATGCAACTATGAATCTCATGGAGAGTTCGATCCTGGCTCAGGATGAACGCTGGCGGCATGCTTAACACATGCAAGTCGGACGGGAAGCTGTGATGAATAGGGAAACAGACTCTCTACTGGAAGAAATCCCCTGTCCAACCTTTGACCTCAGCTAGCCTCACGACTATCTGACCACCCACCCCCGACATCATAAATTTCCAAAAGAAGCAAAGGACATTTTATGTCCCTCGGGGACCGGCCTTGAAAAGGCTCTTTTGGGCAAATGATAAATATACACATATGGAACTTGATTTTCAGGATTTTCTTGTATTTATGCCTTATCTCCCCCTACTTTATTCATCGATTAGGTCAAGTCTTGACCTACTCTTGTGGTCAAATTCAGCATGTATCTATTACATATATACAATGTTTGATTTTCTTTATTATTCCTTTGTTTTTTAATTGTTTATTTTTGGTTAAACTAATAATAAATATAGAATATTTACACAAGAATGATGGTTAGTAAAACAAGTGATTTATTGATATATACAGGTGTTTTATAAGGGATTTTAAGATAAAATAAATGATAAAGATGATGGAATGTAATTTCATCATCCCCTCTGCTTTACCTTTGCTAGTCCCATAGCAAACACTTATTTGAAGAATATGTGACTAAGAAGAAAAAGAGAAAGGAAAAAGGAAAAATAAAGAACTTAGAGCAATATTGATTATTAAACTTTTCTTCATAAAATCAAAGTATGGAGCTTAGTTAGACTTTGGATTATTAGTTTGGACGGAACCTTAATGAGAAACGAATTTGACACTCAATAGTCTCTAGAAACCACACAACTCTGATCAAGTCTCCTCAATATCCAGGTCATAATAAGTCAACTCATACGTGAACCCTTATGACAATGAATCTTTCTTGTACAGTGTAAGTGATATGTAGCTCGGTTGAAGTGGTAAAAGTTAGTCTTCTCCAACATTGAGACCCTAATTCCCCAATCCAATAACTCTTTCCTCGATAAGCGGAGAATTCCATTCTAAGTTCAAGTACACCCAACTCAAGATTAGTGGGTAAAGAAGAGAATGGATTCTGGCCAGTTTAGCTATATATCCATGGATGCTTGACCAGTGTAGCCAAGTCATATGCTACAGGCTCACAAATATCCGACCTTGAGGATTATGCCTTTCTTATGACGAGAGAGAGAGAGAGAGATTTTTAACCTTTTTTTTTTTGAATTTTTACAAAGGTGCATCATGTGCATAAGGAGCTTTTTCTCTTGAGCCAGTAGACTGTCTCTCTTTTGAAGCTTTATTGCAACCACAACATTCCATTGTTGGATCTCGCCACTACTGGACCAGGTTGGGTACGATGGCCAAATATGTGACTTTTGATATTCCCATTGGCTTGTGTCTCATGCTGACAAATCCAATACTCTACCACTTAAATGGAGGTGACCTATGTGTAAGTGCATATGTGCAAGCTATGTCATTATCAACAAGATTCATGTGTGTGTTACAAAGTAGTCTACTTAAGCAGTCTAGACGATATTGTACCAAGTCTTGTGGTTCCCAAATAATTAATATTTTAGACCTGGAGAATCTCAATTCAAGTTCCTATATAGTTTCTCTAAAATTAAGTTGATTACGATCATAACCAAGCTCTGTTCTTCGATTTTATTCTAGACTACTTTAAATGTCATTATCAGTCACAAAAATGCTCATGCAAATGCAAGAAATATATACAAAACACTTTTTTTAAAGAAAGAAAGAGAAATGAACAATCTGTTTAAAAAGTTTTCGAAGAGTTTTGTAAACTTTTATGGGTTTTGAACATTTTTTTAATAAAAAGTAAAGTTAGTGGATTGAATGTATTTATAAGGAATATATACAAGTATATATACGAGGATTATACAAATTTAGACAAGATTTTATTTTATGGAAGGATTTTATTTACAGGTTTTAAATACAAATTTTACAACAAGGATTTTATTCATAGGAGGGTAAATGATTAAATTTTTTATACACACATGGATTTTATAACAAACATATATATCCCATAATGTATATCCCACGTGATAAATTAATTTTACAAAAAAATTACAAACCTTTTCAAATAATTTTACAGTAGAGTTTACAATCATTTTAAAAAATATTTTATGAAGATTTTATAAAATGTTTTACGAATATTTTTACCAACTATTTGATTATAGCACATACACACACATATAAAAGAGGTGAACAATAAAAACAGAATAAGAAAGAATAAAAAGAAAGGGTATATACAATAGAATATCATCTCAGGTATCAGACACAGAAGATGTCAAGAAATCATTATATGATACT
The DNA here is from genome assembly GCA_037367405.1 of Ottelia alismoides. Taxonomy (NCBI): domain Eukaryota; kingdom Viridiplantae; phylum Streptophyta; class Magnoliopsida; order Alismatales; family Hydrocharitaceae; genus Ottelia; species Ottelia alismoides. The sequence goes on from JAZKJV010011308.1 coordinate 1,095,255, forward strand.
ACACAGATGGAATCAATCATGGACAGGAATGTATCATGATCTAGATATGGCTTCAGCAACTGTCTGTTCACAACAAATGGTTGTGCATCAGATGATAATCCAGATATGACAATAACACCACTGTCACACACAACTCTAACAATGAATGGTCTGATGATGAATATGAATTTCATCATATTTATTCATTTATTTAAGATTTAAATCCCTTATAATACTCTCGTAAATATAAATAAATCTATTCTTTTACTAACTGATGAGGGAAAATCGATTCGAGTTAAGTTGGTTATATAAGTATTCTTGTGACTCAAATCAAAATCACGATCAACGAGAAAATTATTTAAACCGCTAATAAATCAAACAATGAAAATGCGTGGTTTTGCTACTTTTATTAACCCCGTATAGTGACAGGGTTGAACTCAAGCAGCACAATAAAAGACTAAGTAGGTGATTCGAAAATCAAAGGATTTTTATTTGTCTTTTTTGTGGTTCTCAATTTTGCAAATTTTTAATTTTTCAAATAACGAAAATAAGACAAAAATGCACAAGTATTTTTTTATATTTTTCAAATATGTCAAAAATACCCAGAAAAATAAAGTAAAATTATTTTTGCTTGTATATATTTTGTTGTGTTTTTGGGAATTTTTAAATGTTTTTGTGATTTTCTAAAAATCAAACAGTGATAAACAAGCAAATAGTGCAATACCAGAATATTTTTCACTTTAAAAATAAAATGCTTAAAACTCCAGGAAACATTTTATGAAAAACTACGAAGAAACATCTATAAATATGAACTGAGAATGTAATTTTTGGAATTGTTATTGATTTTATATGATTTTTAAAATTTTTGAGTATTTTGCAAATTTTTAGGTTTTATAAGGTATTTTCAAACAAAATTTATACATAAGCTGAAATAGACTAAAAGACAACCATAGGAATATTTATGGAATTTTTAAAAGATTTTTCGAATTTTTAGGAATTTTTTAAGATAAACAATGAGTTTTTATATTATTTTATGATTTTTGATAATATAAATGCAAGAAAAATGGCATACAAAAATTATCACAAATAAAACACAATATAAGTAGCTGTAAGTAATTTTTATGTAGTTTTTAAGACCAAAATGAGATATATTAAGACTAATCAAAGAAATTAATTAAAACTTTAAAGCAGTGACTTGTTTGTAGTTATTTTAAGTTTTAGGGCCTGTAGAATATTAACTTCTTGAAATCCAAGGGCCACTGTGTAATTTATTCAGACAAAACGTGCGCAGTACATGAAGTAGTGCTCACAAGGGCATAGATGCAATTAGTCAAATCTTTTAGTTCATTTAATAACCAGTTCAAAGCATGGAGTAAAATGTGCAAATACACCAGTAAAACACGTAAAGCTACACGTGACTCAGACTCGGCTGGACTAAAGTGCAAATAAGGAAAACATAGGGTCCTAAATGCAAAAAGTTTTTAACTAATTATTATAATTATTGGACTAAAATAAAATAAAGAAAGGCAGGGATGCAAGGGAATTATACCTTTGCAGGCATGGAGCGACATTTGGCTGGATCAGACGGTTGGGAGCTCGACATCAGTGTATGGCTCTAATCCGCGCCCGAAAAGGATCTGACATCCTAGAGAATGTCTAGGACGTACACTGAGGATCTGGCATTGCTCTTATATCTGATGGCCAGTTGTGGATAAGATCAAGCGACCCTAATCAGATCTAGAGGGGGACCTCTTGATCTGACGGTGGAGCGGCCTCCTGGAAGAACATGGAAGAGAGGTTTGCTGGGAGAACTTTAATCGTGGATTCCAGATGATCTGCAGCTCTGATCGGAGAACCACTGGTTCCTACACACTCCAGGTGTGATATGCATCGATTGGGTGGCTCTGATGGAGTGGGGAACAGGTCGATGGGCAAGACGGAGGTGAAACACTAGGAGGTGCTCTGCATGAGCAATTGGGGGTCTATCTGGGGCTTATTCGTGCTCCTCAACGTGCAAAGAGAGTCATAACTCGAAGACCAAGCTTTGGCTCGATGTTTTTGCTTCTAAAAAGGATAGAAGCACTAGTGGAATGCTAGAATGGTCTCTGGTGAAAATGGATGAGGAAATCTTTCGAAATCCTAATCCGGTGAGCAGATCCATGGGGATCAGATTGTTGGAGAAGGACGGCGGTGAAACGAGGGATCGATATGTGCTGGTGAAGCGAAGTATGGAGGTGGACGGGATAGCATGTACCTGAGGTTCCTGATGTGCTCAAGGACTTTAGGGAAGGCGGAGGCAGGGTTGTGGCCCCGATCCTACAATGGCAAGTAGAATAGGCTTCACGCGGCGGAGCTCTGACCATGTCCTGAGCTTCATGCAACCAAGCACAAATTCAAGCTCTAAAGGGGTCCTCTAGGAGGCTGTCACTCTCCTGAAGGTAGCTAGGGTGGCGTGAGGGACGAGCTGCTGAGCAATGGAGACAGAGACGAAAATTTATAGAGTGTCTCTAGGGTCTAGAAGGATCGAGGGAATGTGTGGAACCCTAGGAGGATTTGGACTAACTTAGGAATCTACGAGAATCACAGAACTTCGAGGCATCTAAGGTTTGAAATTTAAGGTAATCGGTGGCCGGAGTCGAGTGGGGAAATAGGGAGAAATGGCTCGGGCGAGCCACAATCAGGTCAGGACCCCACTTGGAGGAGGGGTTGACCCAGGTCAACAACCCCGTGTCAGCCAATCAGGAAATTTTGATTTTAAAAATCAAAAAAATATTTAATAAAAATAGCAAATGATTTTAAAATAAAAATGGTAAAAGTAAAAAAGTGTTTATTATTTTTCAAGATATTTTTCTATGATTTATAATTATTTTTATGAATACATATATACAATATTTATAATATAATCTATTATGCACATGTAAAGTATACCTATATATTTTATTCTTTTATTTTTATTTTAATATTTTTACATACATATACTGTATTTTATATTTTATATATTTACAACATAATTTGAAGAGTATAAAAGAATTTTTATTTGATTTTTTTACAAATGAAATAATGGTGTTAATTAAATAGCCAATATATACAATATATAAAAGTGCATCTGGTATACAAAGAAATTTTTATTTTTATTTTTTTTTATATTTTATGATTTTTATTTTATTTTTATGATATCATTAGGAGTATATTCAAGTATTTAACAATATAGTATAAACAAATAATGTATTAAAACATTTAAGAAATATATATTTACAGGTATGGGTACTATGTGGCTATACAATGCACCCAAAAAGCCAATATTTACACCGCAATTCCAAAATTTATGAAACCACACCCGTTTGAAAGATAATTTAATTTAGAGTCCAATAAATGTTATTTTGGGAGAATTTTCGTTCATATGGAGCCGTAATTATCTTGTAAGTTCTTGTTTCGTGGCTTTTTGATGAGTGGTATTATTTGTACTATGTATATCAGATCATGTTGCAACTATTTTTATTATTTAAAAAGCATTTTTATTTACAAGTTTCATTGATAAAATATTTTATTTTGAAGTCTTTTTATTGATTAATAAAATAGAGGACTGATATGCACATGGAATGCATAGTGATGAATATACAAAGGCCCTATCTCCTTGTACTTTATTCCTTGCCGATCAGGTCATTAATTGATGTTCTCTTGAGGTTTGGGTTAGTCTGCACTTATTACATAATTACATCCTTCTTCTCTTTTTCTTTCCTCCTTTATTATTTTATTTTTGGAAAAAGATAGTAATTATACAATATTAACAAGATTACGTGCAATGGTAACTTATTAGATTTACACATATTAAAGATGTTTTTTTCTAAATTATATGGTTATAATAAAAGAATAAAGAATGAGAATCATTGTTTCCACCAACCCTCATTCTTGTGTAAATATTGTATATTTATCACTATTTTATATAAAATAAATAACTAAAGAAATAAAGGAAAATAGAGAAAATCAAAGACTGTATATATGTAATAGATATAGGCTGACTTTGACCATGAGAGAAGGTCAAGACTTGATGTGATTGACCATGAATAAATTAAGGGGTGATAAGGCCTAAAATCAAGAAAATCAATATCAATCTGTGTATATTTCTCACTTGTATACTACTGTATATAATCCGCATTCTTGACACTAACTTGTCAGATCAATATCTTCCACCAAAAAATCAAAATTAATTAAATTCACTTCTGTTGTACTCTAAATTAATTAATCTTTAAAATGGAGATGTTTTCATAAAAATTAGAGTTAAGGTGTAAATTGTGACTTTCGGGGGGTACTATTGTATATTACATCTATGTATATTATATGTATATAATTTGTATAATTATTTTCTTTGTATTTTTTATATATATTGTATTTTTAAATATTTGTATATATTGTATTTAACTTATATAAAACAAAAATAAAAATCATATAATCAAAAATCAGTAAAAATAAAATCTTATATATATTCTGTATGTATCACTATATATATTGTAAAATACTACTATTTATTTACCCTAATAATTTAATTCACAAAAAAATAAAATTATCATTAACCCCCTTGTAAAATGTTATCAATTAATAAATTAACAATTTATGTATATATTTGTAAAAATAATAAATTAAAAATCAAGATGTTGTAAACAAAGCTGTCTATACTTGTAAATAACATATTTTATTTTTTTATACCTTTATATATATTATATATTATTTAATTAATTCAAAATCACCAAAAATAAGTTAAACAAATTATTAACATTTTATCTTTACATATTTAATTCATTTTCTATTGCATTTCCTTTTATTCCTTATTTTCTAAGCCATTTTGTCATTTCCCCTTTTTGTCTCATTCTACATGCCTGTTAATCGATTGGACCCAGGTCTGTTGTCCCGGGTCAACTCCCTATTCCACTCGTAATCCCTATTCATCTCTGTATCAGCCTCTCTTCTCAGATTTTTCTTGAATGTGTAACTTATTAACTCCACCCGATTTCTTCGCCAAAATTTCAGCACTAACAAGTGACTCAAACACCGACTCATCAGATCCACCGATTTTGCCTCGATACGTTCGCATTTTGAATTCAAAATCTTGTTGGACGCACTACTATTTATACATCCCTCCTCCTATTGCAGGATGATCCATTTTCACTTGAATTTCTCATTTGAAGTTGGCCCTCAAATATATGTGTTGCGATAGAGCATAATCCACCGCAGTTGGGAGCATGAGGAGTCCACCAGGGAGCGAGATTCTCCTACATGCCGGAGGTCCACTGACAACGTTGTGCTTCTCTATTCTACGCCATAGATTGATGTGATCACCATCACCACTCCAACGTAGGTAACCCTAGGAAATTTTCATTTTGATTTTGCCTTTATTTCTGCCTTCAATTTCCCATTTTAGGGTAATCAGGTCATTTATCTCGCAGCTCTAATCAAATCGATTGATGCTCCATAGTCTCTGATTTATTCTCTCATATTCGCTTCGACCTTCTCCACCTTCCTCTGTAATCTAGCCCTCCAGATCACACTTGATCTGGATCTTCGACTCAACTACAATTGCCATCCGTCAGAGTTGAATCATTCACCACATTCATGCTTTGTTGCCGATAATAACACCATTGAAATCTTTCTCCGAGCAAGAATAACACATTTGTAGGTTGTTAGGGTGGAGTTGGAGCATTAGATACAAACTTGGATGGTTGCATGTAGATGAAGTCAACCATTGCTCCAGGTCGGAGATTCGAGCGCCATCGAACCTCATCGCCATAACCAACAAATGTGGAATTGTCATAGGAAGCAGTACTGCCACTCAGAATCTGATTTGGATGGAAATTGAAAAAGTTCTACTTGATTGAAGTTCGTTAGAGTAACTCTTTCTATGTATTCATCCATATAGCTCCAGATCCGCAAGATCAAGAACATTGATCCTAGATTCAATCGTGATCATCTAGTTTCGCGCCCGATTCCTATCCAATGATCAGATCCTCCTAATTAGATCCACACTGCTCGAGCGTGCTTCATCATGAACCACTAGATCAGAGAGCCATCGCATCTCTACTGTTCAAAGCACCACAGGATTAAAAGTAAAATTGTGCTTCAGCCCCTTCATGTTATTTCATTTATAAATAAGTCCCCTCAGTACACGTGTCAGACGGTGCACTCTTGAACATTTTCACTTTGTTCCCTTTCATTTATTTCATTTGCATTTCAGTCCAGTTTATTTTTATAAATGTTTATATTATTTTCCTTTTGTAATAAAATCTTACACAATTATTTGTTATTAGTTGGACCTTGGAATAAAAGTAATTACAATTGGGTCCAATTCAATGCATGTCACGTGCATCCGCACACATATTTTTAGAAATTTTGCACATTGGGCCCATGCATTTTCTTTATATGTTATCATTTAATCCATAAACTGACTTTCTTTACATCCATACCCCATTCATCTGCATATTACTTTGGATGTTAAATTTAATTAAAAGATAGCAAAACCTCATTAAAAAAATCATAAAAATAACCTTAACCTCCTGCTAAACTCATATGTTCATGCTAATTTTGTTTGCATCTCTGTCATTTTTATTATTTTTAATATTTCAAAAACTCTAAAAATTTCCCCTATTTGTATTAAAAAATAAATAAAACATATAAAATCTCTTTTAAAAATTCAAAAAAATCATGTTTGTTTCTTTTTATTTATTTTTCTTTCTGACCAATTTTCATTCGCTAACTCTTCGTAAAAACCAAAAAATAGAAAACATTGAAATCAATAAAAGTTTCCCTTTAAATCGCAAAAAAATCCAAAAAATGAAAAAATGTGTTCTAGAAAATTTGAAAAATAACCTCTCTGATTGTGTGTGTTTCCTTAATTTTTAATCATTTTCTATTTTAAAAATCCAAAATCATTTGCAACATTTTCTATTTCTCAATTTTTCCTATTTTTCATTTATTTGAAATTCTTTAAAGAATATAAAAATTCTGGAAAAAATAATAAAAAGACTAGAAAAATATTAAAAACACAAAAATAATTTTATTTAGATATTCAATCTATTTTTGATACATTTTAAAAATCCAAAAAGTTATTTTCTTCTTACTTCTTTTTTTATTTTTATTTTCTTTTATTTTCAAAAATTAAAAAATTGGAAATTTTAAAAATTAATAGAAAATTATAAAATCATAAAAGAAAAAAAGTAAAAATCCATAAAAACTAAAAAGACAAAATTCTCACAAAAATGAAGATTAGTGTGCATAGAATTGCCCCGTTTCTTTCACTATTTTTTATTGAATTAAATAACCCTTGGGATTTTTGTAGTATCCTTGAGTTCGATCTTGTAAGCTATACAAGTAAATTAAATAGAAAAATTCTCTTGATGCCATTCTTTTATTTTTTTAGCTTGAAGAATCAATAAATTTTTGGTTGAGGGATTTTTAGGGTTGCAACGACATTGCACTTAATTCATCTTTTAACTAAAACCCCGAATTTTCCTATCCAACACCTGACCATTTGCTTTTTAATTTGTCGAGGAACTACTTCAGTTTCACATCAAACAATCAAACTTTCTGATCAAGGGAGAATGCATTTCTTCTAATGTGTCTATCATGCCAACGCTTAACTATCTTCCTATACACAAGTGAATTGACATAGGCAAAATCTTGGAATTTCAACAATCTATTCAAGTCTAACCTCCTACTCTTGCCTTCTTTCTCATAATCCAAATTGCATACACGGAGTGCCCATAATGATTTGTGAATTAATTCAACTGGCAGATGGCAAGACTTTCCATAAACAAGTAGGGAGACATTCCCAATGGAGACTTGTACGCCGTCCGATAAGACCATAGAACGGAGTCAAGCATCTAGGACTAGTTCTTCCTACATGGACATACAAGTTTCTGAAGTATAGTCTTTATCTCCCTATTTGAAGTCTCAACCAAGCTGTTAGTTTGTGGGTGGTACTCCTTTACAGGCATCTTGAACTCTCGATTAATGAAATGGCATCCTCCATCTGAAATGAATATCTTAGGGATCCAGAACCACACAATAATGTGGTCCTTAAGAAAGGAACAAATTGTACAACTATCAATGGCTCAGGTGGGGATAGCCTTCACCCAACGACTACCATAATCCATGGTAAGCGGGATGTACTGAAATCCCTGGCTAACAGGAAACAGGCTCATGAAGTCTACGCCCCAAGCATAAAAAAATCTGAAATATGGATATATCTCTGGGGAATTGTATCTTTGGAACCAATGGATCCTCCCATTTTCTGACAATTAGTACAACCTTGAACGTAGTTTGTAGCATTCTTAAACATAGTTGGCCACCATAGGCCGCTTTGTAGAACCTTAGTAGTTGTGTGCTTCCCTGAATGATGTCCACAAGAATCTAGTTTGTGATAATGCTCAAGTATGCTGGTGTATTCCTCATGAGGAATGTACCTTCTCCAGATACAATCTGCACCCTCACAAAACAGGTGCGAATCCTCCCATTGGAAAAAATGAATCTCAGACAAAAATCTGCCTACTTTGTGCTTCGGCCAATCTTGTGGAACTTTCTTGGAAACCAAATAGTTCGCAACATCGACGTACCATGGGAGTGAGTCCATAGACAAAATGGTCTCATATGGAAAGGTCTATGAAATGGGAAGTATTATCTACTCAGAAGACTCTGCATATGTGATACAGGAAAGGTGATCTACCACAATATCCTTTTTTTCCTAGTTTATCTCGAATCTCTAAATTAAACTCCTGGTAAAAAAGTATCCATCTGATAGGGCATGGTTTGGCATCCTTCTTTGCCTGTAGGTATCATATGGTAGTGTGATTTTCATACATAATGACATGTGAACCAAGTAGGTAAGACATGAATTTCTCTAATTTAAACACCCCTGCTAACATCTCCTTCTCTGTAACTGTATAATTATGTTGTGCCTCATCTAGAGTCTTTCTAACATAGTGTCTACAAAACGGTATCACATCCCTTCTCTACCCTAAAACAACTCCAACTGTAAAATCTGACGTGCCCGTCATGATCTCAAAGGGGAGAGATCAATCAAGTGGTTGTAAGATATGAGAACTAGTAACCATGTCTTTCATCGGCTAGAAGGCAAGGAGGACTTTCTCATCAACAATAAATTCACTCTCCTCGCACAAAAGCTCGATTAAAGGTCTTGCGATCTTGCTAAAGTCCTTAATGAATCGCCTATAAAATCCAATGTGTCCAAGAAACGACCTCAACTGCATCAAATTATGTGGTGGCTCTAGCATGGAGATCACATCAATCTTAGCCGAGCCAAACTCCATACCATGTTTAGAGATGGCATGGCCTAATATAATTCCACTAGTCACCATAAAATAACTCTTCTTCCATGATAGCACTAAGTTTACCTCACTACAATGCTGAAGTACTCGGTCTAAATGATTAAGAGATAAGCCAAGTTAAAACCCGTGAAATTTTTGTTGAGGGTCTTTTAGAATTGCAGTGACCCTTAGATTTCCCCCCTTCCTTGATCCCAGCTGTTGATCTGCTCTTGCTTCTCAACTAGTGGATAGAGCCCCCATCTGATGGCTATCGGCGCTCCACGTCACCCAACCTTGCCTATGTCTGACCTACCCGCTTCAGGATTCTCGAAGCAACCATCGGCTGCCACTTGGAGGCTCTCTCCAAGGCTGTGCTCGAGCCTTCATCCATGCCTCACGTGCCCACACACACACCCACTTAGAAATTTTGCAGAAATAACTTATCGGGTATAGCTAATTGCATTTCAGTCCCTATGCATGTTTTCTTTAGTTTTTTTTTGTAATTGCATTTAGACCCCCCGTTTTTTGAGCTATAATTTTAACCTCTATTTCGCCTCTATTTTAAATTTGAATATATCCCTCTCCTTTGTTTGATCTGACTCATCAAATGTCACTTAATTCATATCAGATTGTCTAGCAATTAATTCTCTATCTCTTGAGCACTTATTTGTAATTTTCTGAGTAGTGGTTAATTTATGATAATTGTTTTGGTGCAAAGTAAAATATTTATCCCATTTTCTTATTTGAAAATTCGTTTGAAATTACCCATAGATCTAAAAATTGTGAAAAAATCATACTGTATATATTTAATTGCTCTTCAATTTGTAACCAAAAATCACATCATTTGCATGCATGGTTTTCTCTGAATATTTCATTTTATGATTGGATTAATTAGTTTTTAATGGAATATAAACATGCCATTTTTAAGGTTTAATAGTTTTCTTGGATAGATCACCCTTGGATGCATCTAAGATACATTTGATTCCTTAAAATAATAAGCTTTACCATTTATTATAAGTAATTTATTGAAGATTACACTATTTCCTTTAATTAATTCATTAGAAATTCATTTTGCATCTAAAAATTCCAAAAAGTATAGTTTTTTATTTCATCATTTCTAACAGTCTGACAATATTTCATAATTGTTTTTAACTTAGTTTGCAATGAAAATTGTATTGTAGTCTATGAACTTTGTCAAATTGCAATGCTATCATTTACCTTGCATAAAAAATACCAAAAAAGCTATTCGTTGAAAACTGAACACGAAGTTTAATTACTAGGACCCTAGGTTGTTACTTTTCCTCCTTGAGTCGACCCTGGGACTTGTCCTGGTTAAATAATAAAACCACATCGCCCTTAATTAACTAATTCATTGAATTGTGTGGTTGTTTTTACTAAACTTATATTGCATTACTGCAACGAAACCATACATCTGATTCATGAGAATTAGGAAGGGCTTTTTAGGGGTCATCAAATGGCGTCGTTGCTGAGGAGGCAAACGTCTTAGTTTTTACTTAGAAAATTTAAAGTTAGGTTATCATTATATCAGGTAGTATGACCCCCAAATCATTCTTTTAATTGTTTTGTTTTATTTTTATTCATCTCCATTTCTTTCTTTGCTTATTTCTGTACATATTTTATTGATCTCTCTCTATAATAAATTTTATCTTCTTTACGAGGGCTTGGTGGACATGGAGTGCACCAGAGGTTGACGGACTTGGAGAAAACCGACTACTGAGGAGCCAAGGAGATAAATTTATTTAGAAAGAGAGCTATTTTATTTTCATTTTTTATTTTTTTGCAATTATTGTTTTGTGATAATTTTGGTAATTGCGTATTAATAGTGGTTCTTGTTTGAGAGCACGTGCTTGTAATAATAAACTTGGACATTCATTCTTTTATTGTGTACGGTTGTGTCGAGAGTGATTCTCGACTTGAAAGGCGAAATTAGGGTAGGCGCTCTGTAGTATAATTCTTCCTTGCTAATAGCATCTTGTTTAGGTGTAGTTTTTTTCGACTTGCATGCATTTAGTGTAAAACTTTTTAAATCCAATCTAGCATAACACATGGAGAATGTTGGGAATCACTGTAGTATATTCTTACCTGAGCATGCATCATAGTTTCTCGCTTGCATTCTATTTTTTGATTCCTCTCTTGATTTGTATCCTAAATATAAAAGGAAAAGGGACTGCATGGTAGGCGTATATTTCGTGTTCCCATAAATATCAGTGATAACCAAAGTTTTAAAAATGCGATTGAATTAATGTGAGTTGGCCAAAAAATCAGAATAAAATGAACACTTGTTTTACGGGTGCATAAAGCCCTCATTATACACAGGTACATACCTTTAGAAAGAGTGGGTAAGGACACAGACATTAAGGTTAGAGCCTAAATCCTTGGACTTGCCCCCTAAGTCTCCAGGTCAGACTCTTACGAGCTTGGGAGATGCAAGGGATTGCCTACAAACTTAGTGTATGTTTCAATTGTGTAAGCATGTCTGTCTTCTTTAAGGTGTGATATTGAAACCCGACAGCCTAAGAAGATCACCTCATTGATTGGGAGCACACAGGAGCACCACTGGGCGTCTGGCGACACCATGTGTGTAATGTACCAAAAAGATTGTACTATCACCAATTAAAATTGACTAGATAATTCTATCGAACCTTTATGGCCTTCACTTGTTCAGTTGGTGAATTCAAAGGGTTTGCATTGTGTTTGATTTGTGTGAATACTCTCCACACATTTATGTGCCCCTTAGTACATAGATGTTCCTTGATATCATGTTCATAATCATTCTTTTTGACATCGAAGATGACTAGTTGTGGAGACTTTTGTTCGGACTTTGCAAACCTATCTTTGAACCCTCTGAAGAGTACGTCTTCCAATGTCTCTTCACTTTCGAGACCCCCTGGGCTTATGACCCTCTTGAGTACAAGTTCACTCACCTCGGGGATGGTTATACACCAACCAACCCTTTCCTCTCTTCCTTACTTAACGAGGAAGACCTTCACCTTGTTGAAGTTGATTTGAGTTCAAACCCATTTGTTAATGAAGGTTTTGGACAAGTTGCAAGCAAGATGCCTCCTAAAAAGATTTCAGAGGATGAGGAAAATCATGATAATCAAATAAATATGGTACTAGCAAGATTAGTAGCATCTGAGTAGCGGCAAGCTCTACTTAGATCTCAGTTAGGACAATTGAATGTTGGAGCTGAACCAACAATGGATGTTGCATAATCTGGGATAATACAGAATGAGAAATTATTTGAATCCCCTTAAACCAGAAGTCGAGTATGAATTAAAGGTGTAATTTTTGAACATGTTTCCAAACATCAATGGTAATGCCACTGAGGAACCCTACGCTTTCCTAATGGACTTCGATATTGTATGTGCTAACCTTAGACACCCAAGAGTAAGCCAGGATTATATTAGGCTCATTTCCCTTCCTTTTGCCTTGGGAGGCAAAGCATATTACTGGGTGAAGAACTTAGGAGTGATTGTCACTACATACGCCTAGTTAAAGGACCTATACTTAATACTTAAAGAAATTCTACCCTTTGATAGAACTAATCAGATGAGGACATGCATCACCAGCTTTTCTCAGCTTCATAGTGAGCCTTAGCTTCCTAGTGAGCCTTTCTGTGACGCATGGGATAGGTTCAAGTATCTCTTGCAGAAGTCTTCATGTCATGGTATGTATGACAACATCTTGGTCCAATCTCTTTATGTCGATCTCAACTCTGAGGTTCAGGGTTTAGTAAGCGCTACCTATGGAGGCAGTTACACATCACGAGGAGCAGATACCATGTTGACGGTATTCGAGCAAATGGTTGAGACAAGCCGCTCACAGATCGCTAGCAGAGCATATATTGATTCCCCAAGTACAGTCCTTTCTAAAGGGGGGGAACATGTTATGGTTGATCCCTCCTGGGATAAGGGCATCATTGCAGACAAATTAGTAGTTGTGGAGCAGATCTACAAGAGGATAGATGAACTTGACAGTAGTATCTCCAAGATTCCGAAGAAGATGGAGGAGCTGACCGAGAAGGTATCAAAGATTAAGATACCTACCGTGATTGCATCTTCTGCTCCCATTTTTTGTGTGCACCATGTTCAGGAGCAACCAATGTTAGGGCAACCCTAGATTTGGCTTCTGGATCAGTCATATGCCCAACCTTTCTAGTAGCAGACACCACCAGTTGAGACAGTCCAGGAGGAGCCTCCCCAGGTATGGGAGGTGAATGTTGTTTGGTATACACAAGACCCTACTTGACAGGGAAGCACGGAGGACCGTCAGTCATACCAATGCCCCCCGACCTTCTACAACATGACATTCACCTTTGCAACCTATCCATCACAGCGTAGCTTGAATTCATATCCCTCCTATCAACAGAGGTAGCATCAACAATATGACCATCAGGGCCAATACCAGGCGAGCCAGTAGGGCCCGCAATATCAGCAGTTAAACCGATAGTAGAGGCATCAACAGTAGTACCAGGGCCTCCATAGTCAATCTTCACATTCTTCTTCCTCACAATAGTACTTCTTCTTGTCAGCACCTATAGATAGGGCCACTATGTACCTCAAGAGCGGAAGGACTAGGACCATGCCAGACTGGGAAAGGGGAGTGGAGGGGGTCATCTCTGGAGCTCGACCTAATGAGATTTCAGAAGACGAGGAGGAGAGGCATCAACTTTCACCACCCCAAGTGTCCCTACTCGAGGGAAAGAGAAGAGGACATGAGTGCAGCATCAGCATTGGCATGAGGATGCCATGGAGTCTACAGAGGACCTTGTATATTTGGTTGTGGCAGATTTACTACCAGATTCTATCCCCCAACATGTCGTAGAAATTTTTAATTTCCATTCCTTGTTTAATAATAAAGACTCATGTAATAAGAACTCAGCTTCATCTAAATCCAAGAATTGTGTTTCTATTTATCATTCAAAATCTTCTTTTCCATCTTCTCTTACTCCAGACCTTTTCCTCCAAGCTCTTACGATAGGAATGCACAACACTAAAAAAGGTATATAAGAATGATCCCGATATGGCATGATTTTTGTAAGGAAAGCATCATGGTTAAAGTTCCCTTCGAAGAGTATGTGGCTAACAATCCTGCATTCCTGAAGTACCTAAAGATGTGATGCTCGCCTACTAAGGCTAGCAAGAAGAAACGAGATCAATATGTGAAGACTCATGTATTATTAGTAGCCACTACCTATTGTGTAATGAATCAATAGTTACCAAGGAAAAAAAAGAGACTTGGTTGCTCACTATGTGGAGAGTTGTATCGATGACATTGCGTTTGCACACACTCTCTTAGATAACCGTTCTTCAATTAATCTTCTCCTGTTATCATTATATCATAAATTGGAGTCAGGTCTACTACGGAATTTAGAGCTCTACTCCAATTCGCAGATCGATTAATGAAGAGACCTCAGGGAGAGGTAAAGAATGTTGTTATCTCGATTGAGGGGGCAAGAATAGAAGATGGACTTTAATGTCCTTGACATAAAGACCCTCAATCATTGGAGAGAATCTCAAATCATTCTTGGGCTGTCATTCTTGAGGACCACTAGAGAAGCATTTGATTATGGGACAAAAATGATGAAGTTCCATTCTCTAGGCAGAGAAGTGGACTTAAAGATGAAGCAGAAAAAGTGACAACGACCTGACTCATTGACTAGTTCATAATACTCATCTTCAGAGGTAGACTATAAGATGACTAGAGCAGTTGGGATTTGGAGATAGACCCTAATTGGGCAGAGCAAGGCCCTCTCATCTTGAGAGGAATTAGTTGCCAGATGATGTTAGATATCTTGAGATATGCATCCTCTTATTCCCTTATGACTCGGAGATACCTTTGGATCTTTCAATTCCATCTCTTTTGAAAAATCAAGGGACATAGATGATGAGTCAGGCGCGGCTTTGGCCAAACTGCTACATTTCTTTGGTGATCTGACTCACCATTCAGTGAAGTTGGTGGCAAGTACCACACTGTTAGTTCTACCCTCGTCCAACACAGAACGATCATCATTATGCGATTCAACCAGATTTGATAGATGACACAACATTTCCCGAGCTGAAGCTACTCCCTCCTACACTGAAGTATGCCTTCCTTACGAGTCCCAAAGAGAGATTTCCTATCATCATTAGCTCAAACTTGATCGTAGAACATGAGTCTAGGTTGTTATAAGTTCTAAAGAGGAAACACAAAACTATAGATGGACAGTGTCGGATCTCATAGCGATCAACCCCGTTCTCTGCTCGCACTACATATTTGTTGAGGATAATATGAGACCTTCTCATGAGTTCCAGAGGAGATTAATCCAAATCAATGGTAAGTAGTGAAGTACGAGATTGAAAAATAGTGCAAAGCAGGATTCATATACCCTATTCTGACTTTAAATGGGTGGCCCCACTTTATGTTGTCCTGAAGAAGTCAAGAATTTAGATGGTCACAAACAAGGAGGGGGTAGAGATCGCAACACGAGTACCCACATCGTGGGGCGTCTATGTCAATTACAAGTGCTTGAATGTTGTAACCAAGAAAGACCACATTCTCTTGCTATTCATCAATTAGATCTTGGAGAGGCTTGTAGGGAAAGTGTTCTTCTATTTTATTGATAGGTACTCGAGCTCCAATCAGGTAGCCATCACTCCTGATGGCCAGGAAAAGACCACATTTATATGTCCGTTCGACTCTTACATGTTCAGGTGCTTGCCATTCGGGCTCCGCAATGCCCCAGGCACATTTCAGTTGTGATTGATCGTCGTATTCCCCGAGATGGTGGGTGATTTTCTAGAGGTTATTGGACATGCGAGACCACGGCGAGACATTATGCAATAAATGTTATTGCAAATATCATTTCGTGATATGAAATAATGAATAATTTATTTGTATAATAGGTCCCTTAGTATAGTTAGGGTTATGTACCATGGCTTTCTTAATGGTCATACATCTATTGATTCAATTGTTGAATCATAGAGGCTATTGCTTGGATGAATATCTAAAAAGATTTGAGGACTCATCAAGCATTGTCAAATGATTATTAAGAGATGATCTCCAGCCTGAGTAGGAGATGGCAATCCTTTCTCTATTGGATAATATCTGATGATCTCTTTTTGTTGGTACTCTTCATAGGAATAGAGATTCAGAGGTGTCAAATAAGTTAGGTCAAATAGTTGACTTAACGAGATTGAGATAACCAAAGTCCTATGTCATATACTATCACAATATAGGCATGCATCTTCTATCCAGAGACAGATGTGTTGTTATATGTCTAACTATGTATATTTGGATGATTGATAGGTTGATGTCCTAATCGAGGTCTATACACTAGCAAGCTGGTGTGCATACAAGGGCATATAAGTACTACAATCTCTCAAAGGGATCATACACGTTCACTTGTGAATCGGAAGAAATGAGCTCACTAATGAGGTATTGGGACGATCAAATTCCATGCATGGATGTCTTGCTTTGGAAGCATGACATGAATTTGTAGGTTTGATGTATGCTTTTAGAAAGTATATGATCAATACATGTGTATGATATATGATATTAGAAAGCATATGATTGATAGAAACTCCTAGTGACTGAATGAGAAACTTAGTGATAAAACCCTGAAGATAACAATGTAAAATTGATCTTTATCTTCGGTTGTATTCTAGGTATTCCAGCATGTTGGATGTACATTATTAGGAATACCTAAGGGCAATGTGATCATAAACGATTGTATAACCATGACGCTTCCATTTCGAGGGAGTGATGAAACAAGTATGGATTTTAGTGACTTCTCTCAGTAGAGAAGTGATCTATTCTTAGTACAAATGTTGGACATGGATCTGAATGTAATCCTGATGCAATGAGAAGATTAGATCTATGACCTTGATTTAATCAAGCATCTATGAGAGGTCTTTAAGATCTGGATTTGTGATGTGATCTCAATATCCAAGTCACTATACGCAGAAATTACAATCACCCTATCCTTATCTCCAAGTATCCGTGGAGAAAGCGTATTTTTCTTGAAAGAGTTCAAGAATAATTCCATTAATAAATGTGTATCCAAGCATTGAAAAAATATAATTAAATGTGATTTAACAATAAAAAATAATGTGAATGTGATTCATATTATTTAGATGCATGAGAATGATGATCCAATATAATTAAATGTGATTTAGGTTTTAAGGATATGATAATGTGGATAACACTATACATATTATTCATATATAATATAAATGTGATTTATAATATATTAGATAGAGCAATATGTAAATAACATTCACAATATAAATGTTGATGTGAATTGGATTAACATTGGAAATTTAATTGAATATGTAATTTACATTTTATTTTGGGTTGTGAATGTGATTCACAAATTTCCAATGGCATGATTGACATTTCAAAAAATAATTTGGAATTCTTTTTGTGAAATAATTTACAACAAATGATGTTTTAAAATTAATGATAAATTAATGGGATGTGTAATCTCATTTAAAAGAATAATTGAGCCACCTTCCTTTTCGGAGAGGGTGGAGGGCCACCAAGTCATAATGGGAATGGTGACCGTCCACCCCCCTCATGGAAGGAGGATTGCCTCCTTCCTATTTCTCCAAGGTAGATTGATTTAATTGAAATTAATTTATATTTATTATTATTAAATATATATATTCAATTACTTAAATTAATCAATGTTATATTTTTACCACAAAATCATGGCCATTGAAAGAAACACAAATCAATCTCAACCATTGGATTTGTATTGTCTATGGATTGAGATCCATGGACTCCCAAAATATTATTAAAGAAGAGACAACACTAGATCTTCATTTTACACATACAATTGCAATTGCTCTCTCTCTCTCTCTCATTCTCATACACATGTGCCCTTCTCTTCTACAGGAGCGGCCATCCACCTCTTGCCCTAGAGAAGACCACCATCGTTGCCACATTGTTGTGCCATCACTTCGACCGCTCATGGATCTCTATCTCTTTCAATGCACCTTGCTCATGAAGAAGACGCCAGATTTTGTGTGACGAGATCAGGAGATTCACCACTTGGATCATCGACTTGGATTGGGAGGAGCAGTGTTTCATCAACGCACTCGCAAGTGTCTCCTCTGTTGGATCGGGCTTTAGATAGGAGGTCTATTGCTTTAGAGACTTGATCACAACCACTCTTAAAGAGGTATTACTATATATCATATGTGGTTTAGATGAAATGATCCGATAACTATTCTCGGATCATGTTGCTTCATCATTTAAAAATTTTAAATTCCACTGCACCGAGCGACTAGTCGCTCTGTTCGCATATGATGCGATCTTCACATTTCTATGATGCACTAAAGGATCTTTCAATATCCTTCAAGTGGTATCAGAGCCATGGTCGAGGTCTTGGATGTGATCTGAAACCATATACGATCAAGGTTCATGTTTCGGATGCACGTGAATCATTATTTTTGCATTGGATGCCAGATTCAAATCGATTTTTCGCTTAATTAAAAACCTAATATTTTTGCTCTGTTTGGACATTTTTTTGTTATTAAATTGTATTTCGAATGTCTAAATATGTTCCAAAACAGTAACCTTTTGTTGGTATAAAAGGTGCATGAAAATGATTCGAAGAGTTCTCGTCATAATAGTTGTTTTGCATGTATTCATGGATCTCTAAGAAAATTAATTTTACTTACTATTTTCCAATCATTAAATATAAATTAAACACTTGGATTTAGTAAGAATCAAACCAGAAAACCACTTGAATTTATTTTGTGTGATTCTAAATCTGTTTGCAATAGTAATTCCATATTTTGTGGAGATGGGTCGGAAGATGATTAGCTCATCAAACCTATTTACTTAATGTGTTTATAATTCAATGAAAATCATGGAAACTACGAATTTTCCTTTATTAATTATGATGCCTAACAATTATGAATGTAATTGACTAATCATCATATGCCATTTAATGTATGTTTAATGAAAATCCTAGTTTTTCCTACAATAGTTGTAGGGCAATCTATAGATGCAAAAATATTATTACTTGAATAGGATTGTGGATTTGTTTAGCAAGTATTCTTATAATATTAATCAAAATGGTTTTGATTAAGATTATATTTTTATAACTTTGGTTGTAATATCGAATAACATCTTAATGACAAAATGATGAAATCATATTATCCTAACCTTAGGCAGATATGGTGTCTATCAAGGATCGTTGGGGTCTTAGGTTGCTCCATGAGCAGTCTTTCCCACATCCTGTGCATACTGGCCATGACCATGGGTAAGGAAATAATAATGCTTGAAAAAAATATAATGTATTTTTCTAATTTTTAAAATTTTAATAATAAATTGATGATTCGTGAACTACCCTCTTTAATTTGTGTGAACTGGGTGTTTAAAATAATGAATGTGTCGTTGTAAGTATGCTGGGTACTTGGAATCAATAAAAAACCACTTAATTATTTAGTTCAATTTTAATTGAAGCGATTTTATCTTTATTTATCCTAGGTATGTCCCAGGGTCGAACTCAAGGAGGCAAAGGAACAAACTAGGCAATGTCTATCAAATTTCATGTGTGGTTTTTAAGATAGATATTTTTGGTATTTTGAAGCAATTTTTGAATGAAAATACAAATGTGTCAAATTTTAGGGACTAAAATGCAATTTTCAATTCATCAGAGTCCAAAAATTATGAAACTTAGCCAATATGTTATTTATGCTAAAATTAGTGCATTGTAATTTTTTTGCATTTTTCTGATGCAAGGTGAAATATGAATTAATGAATGCAGCAAGTCGAATCTCAATAACTAATTATAATAAATACTAAACCTACTTATTTTCAAGAAATAAAATTATCTAATATAGATCAATAATTAAACTATCCTACATTAAAAATTGAGATTAATACCTATTAAAAATTAATTACCGAAATACACGAAATGGTTTTTATAGAGCAAAATATGCACACAATGCAATTCTTTTCTTCACATAATGTGAAATCTAATTAATTCTACTATCGTTAATTTCTGGTAATTTTTCGAGCTATGGTTAATTAATTAGGAATTTTCAAACACGGATTGGGAGAAATAAGTAATTTTCTATGAAAATATTAATTAATACATAATCACAAATCTCAAAAATAAAAATCAAGTGCCACAATGTAGTGAATTAATTGAAGAACATAATGATAATTTTGCATAATAAAATGATGCAATAACATTGCTCAAAATATAGAGAGAACACAAGGTTATATTTGCAATATTACATAATAGAAAATAAAATGAAAATATAGAAGAAGGGCTAAAATGAAATTACCTAAACCCTAAGGTAGTTACTGCAAAATTTCATAGGGGCCACGTACATGGCATGTAACCCTCTGTTAGGCGGGGCGGATGGGAATAAGGCAATACTCCAAGGGCTCTAGCGCAAAAATCCTCATACGCGCGTGACAATCACGTGGGGCATTCTTTAAAGACGTTTCCTGAATGCACGTGCCACGCACATGGCAGGGGCCTCGGGCCTTATGCCTGATGTTTAGCGGTGGAGGTGAAGGGCGGAGGGGCCCCTGCTGGAAGGCGGAGGTACGGTGCGGCACCTGAGACACGGCTGGCGGTGCGAGGCAAATGAGGCTACCCATGTCGACGGAGACGTGGCGTGGCTCAGGCCCTCCTGGTCAAGGTTGTCCTGATGAAGCATCTGGCCTAGAAGGAGAAGCAGGTCGTAGATGGATGGCAGAGGAGCAGGGGAGCAGCTCCGGTTGTGTTAGTGAAGATGGAGATGCTTCACTGGAGGACGGTGGAGTCTTGCTAGTGATTGACAGCGATGTGAGTTGCTAAGGTAGAGCAGCCGAAGTAGAGGTGGTGGCTCTACAACTAGAAATCGTCGGCGAAAAGTAGCCTCAACAAAGGAGGTCTGCGATGACCTTGAGAAGGTCAGATCTCACAGATGATGATGGGCGAGCTGGCTCTATCACCGATGTCTCCTCATAGATCTTTGGGGGCTATCGGTGGATGAAGAGCAAGGGAGGCGTGTCTTGGTATTAAATAGGAGAGGAGCAGTCAGTGGACTAGGATAGGGATCAGATGATGGGCGACGAAATTGAGGATGCAGCCAAATCTGGAAGGCGTTGGCGGCAGATGGGGAAGGGAATCAGGTGGATGAAAATGAAACTGGGGATTTAAACTGATGAGAGAGGTGACGCTTGGGATTAGGAAAGAGGGGAGAGTTTGATTGAGAGGGATGAGCTGGAGGAAGAACCGATTGATCTGATTGGGGTTGCAGCGGTGAAGAAGGAGCAGTGACAGCGCCTGAATTGGAAGGTGGCGGAGATTGCGGAAGTGGTGGCGTGCGCGAACCCGGGTAGGAAGGAGGAAGGATGCACGTGATGGGCACGTGCACTAGAAGCACATGCCAACACTTGCAGAAGTTTATATTTTTTTATTTTTTTTATAAAATAAAGGAAATAAAAAAAATAAAAAATGAGTGACAAGTGCAACTCCAGAAGCTGCTACGTGTCAACTCCTGAAAATTCAGAAAAGAAAGAAAAGAAAAATAAAAAAGAAATAGCAAACAACCTCGAATCAAAAAATTTCTTCACAAAATTTTCTCGTATTGACGAGATCTACAACTTTCATGAAGAGACCCAAACCAAAATAGGCCAATTGCACAAAGTGATATTTTTGGTGTTAATATATGTGTATAAAATACTGAATTTTTGGGGTTTTATAATTTATTGTTATTTTTAAATAAGATAAAAATTAGGAAAAATATGATAAATAAAAGATAAATATTTACACATTCTCGATTTTTTGTATTTTTATAAATTAAGAAAATGAAGAAATAAAATAGAGCACAAAAAAATGACTTTTGTACAGACTGTTAGTGAACACTCGAGCTTTGTCAATTTATTTGATTTCAATCTTATTTTAAATTTGGATTTTTACGAATTTAATAAAACTTTAGTCAGAGAGGATAAATGAAAAAGAAATAAAATAAAAGAGTTAAATATGTACATAAAATAATAGGTCAAAATCGGGTAAAATACACAATGTACAAGATATGTCCAAAATCGAGCTTTCACATATTACCTCTGATTCACTTGAATTTGGTCTTGTTTTAAAGGTCATTGAATTTACATTAGTTCAAAAGTGAGTAGGATCAAATTGGATATTGTTTGAGGAAGATATCCGTTTTTTAGTATGTTTATCCTGAAATTAGGGTTTGAGTTTCTGGTCCACTTATTTATGTTAGTGTTTTTTTTGTATTTTTCATTGTTCTTGTTAGTAATATATACACAATGGAGGTGGTTTCGGGTAATTTAGAGTTAGCATGAATTAATTAAAAATCAGGGAGGTTATCATATTTTACATGTAAATTGGGTTGTGATTTTGAGCTCCTCATTTTATGCAATTATGAATTATAAAATGTAATTATTATTTATATATGTATGGATGCTAATTATGCAAGATAATGGATAAAATGCAGATGAATTTTGAGGATCTAAGCTTAATTAATGTCTTTTAGAGATGAATATGAGATTCATCAACCCCCTATACTTAAGCAATGCTCATCCCCGTGCATCTAAAGAAATGCATTGAGGTGAATTGAGATTGGGTTCCATACCAAGACCATGAGCAGAAGGTGAAAATGGAGCTAGACCTGACCTTTGGAATATTAGTTTGACGAAAATCCTATGAGACTTAGGGTTTTAAAATCAACATCCTCCAAGTTCTACACATAATTGTTACAGTTTCGACTCAGGAGTCATCCTAGATCAATCCTCTTCCCAAAGCTTACCCCATGAACATTGAACAACTAACTCATGTGTGTGAAAGGTTTTAGCTCTTCCCAATAGGAATGCCAGACTACCATGCAAACCTCTCCTCCAATAACCCGTACTCAGGGAGTCAGGTAGTTCTTTCTAATGTCTATTGTGTTGTGTTCACAATCAAAAAGAGGGAGAATTTAGAAGAAGGGGAAAGAACTGGAGGGGGTCCAGTGTATTCACATCTCCTTATAACGTTGACATTTTGGACATGTCTCCACCAAGATCTGCAGGTTTTCTTGAAGTTTGGAACTTTTTGGTCAAATACTTGTTTGGTAGTTGGCTTCTTTTTGTTTGGATTTTCGGTAGCTCTGCATGGATCTTGGTATGCCCCTACAGATATGGAATCTTTTTTCTATACATGTTTTGGGATCTTAGAAAATTGTGCCAGTCATTCTTCCCTTTTCCGAAGCATTATTTCAACCATACTCCAGTCTTTAAATGTCCATGCTACCAGAAAAGAAACTCACACAGTTTTCCAACACCCCAACTGTGTTGAGCTAAGTGCATAGTATGAGAGTACAAATTAATTCCTTATTCAAGAGTTGTACTCAGAATGAGGTGACCTGGTTAGGCACTAAGAGTCAAACTCTACACATTATCATGTGAAACTCAAAGAATTAAGCCATAGACCTGAAGCTCCTAAAATCCTCTTTCTCGATGAAGTTCCCCTGGAAATTATGTGGATTAAGGTCAAATCCAGGCCGGTTTCTATTTCTGCTCATAACTCGGTATAGAACCCAAGGGCTTTTCACAGATGCATGAAATGCTGGATGAAGTGCAAATGTAAGGAATGCAAATATTTTTTGAATTTTGTGAATTTCTTTCTCTTTTTTTAATGCAAGATTTTTTTATGCAAAAATCAATAAGAAGCCAATTTTTCAAAAATTTTGGTCACACACAATTGGACACAGTTAGTGTTAGTTGCAAAACTCATGTTTTTTGTTTTGCAAGTTAGTTACCCATACTGTAAATACACATAGACTTACGTGAAAGTACGAGCTACGGGTAAAATATATACACACACCACTATACTTAGCGAGTGTTATGTCCTTAGATCACAAGAAGCGTAGAGAAGACATAGCTCGGGCTAAGCGTAAGAGAGTGAAAAAAGAAAAAGGAAAACAGACATCAACCCGCCCCACTATGCATAGGCTGAGAACAATCTAAGTATAGAAGGAGGGTGAAAATTGAGGTAGGCGAAGGAATGAGGAGAGAATACACAAATTTCATCGACTCTTCTATAATTAGGCTCTGGTCAGCCTAAATATTGAATAAGGGTGGGGGTCTAATGAGAAGGAGTAGATTAGGAGAGTGGTAAATACAGATGGCATCGATCCCCCCTATACTTAGGCCTTGGCCTAAGTAGAGGAAGAAGATGTACAAGGGAACCGATGGGGTCGGGAGGGAGGGAGTATTGACGATGATTAAGGAGGTTTTCGGCAGATCTTTTTGTGAGCCTGTAGCGGGAGATCATTATGATTGAATGAAGATGAAACAGACGAGTCCCATCTATCATCAGGGTCATCCTCAAAAGAATCGTGTTGGATAGTTTTTCGATAGAAAGAAGATGAAACATATGAATCAAATGATTCCCACCATCGACGTTATCCTTAGAAGAATAATACTTGAAGGTGGAGGTGCTCCAGATATTCTTGTTATTAAGCTACTTTATCTAGATGTGCTTAGTCTTGTTGTTAATTGCTCATCCTCAGATGATGAATATTCTGAAGCAACCATCTTAGTATGGTCATAAGAAATTATTCTGGTGTATTTAATGAGACAAGGAGAGTCGGCTCTTGAGGAATAGTAGTGTGGGACAGGAGTTGTAAAACTTGAGTCGATATTTGGTTGCTTTCTTAGATAGGGAATCATGGCTGCCGATCTGAGCTCACTCATAAAGATCACTTTATCCAGACCTGATGAAGAAACATCAGTAGATTCCTCTTATGGCATGTTGAAGGCAACTTTCTTAGTCAGTTTACCAGATAATTGATTAGATGAAGGAGCGGTCGGAATGGGTATTTTGGTCTGTGTTCTCTATGAAGGTGCAGGTCCTTGGTGTGAGGTGCTGATAATCGTGTCTTCCGATGAATAACCATTGAAATATTCTTCTCGGGTCAACGGTTGTCCTGCATATTTATTCTCAATTGACTTGACATTTGTGCATTCTTGTGTCATATCGGTTTGATCAAGGCGGTTAGCGGAGGTCTTGTCTGACTCAGGGTAAGCCCATGCTCATGTTTCATCATCACCATATAAAAAGTTTTACATCAATGATCTTCTATAGAATCTGTCATGATAGTGGTAGAGGTGAAAGCAGTAGAGAATGTGAGGATAAGATGAGTCTTTGAACGAATGATCTGCTCAACAGCTGTTTTCTCAGTTGTAGCAACGGGATAGGGCTTGTCTGCCACTTGATGGTTACTGTTGTTGTCAGCGTGTTTGTTATCTTATATATCATGATCCCCCAAAGATTTGTTGAGCTTGAATTGCTCCCAATGCTGTGAAATTGATTCCCTGAGTCTCTCATTCAATACTTGCCTTAGCCAAGGCTAAGAACGACTTTCGAAGAATTATTGGAGATTGGGTGAATTCTCCTTGATGTTCAATATCAATGATCATGACGTCCACCTTGAGTGGAGCACCATGGAATGTCATGATGACTGAAATTATTCCTCTCGGATGTTTTATAGATCGATCAGTCAGCTAAACGATCTCTCTTGATTTCTTAATAGGTCGGAGTTTGAGCTTGTCAAACTCGGAGGTCGTAAGGACATTGATCGGTGAGTCGACATCGACTCGAGCATGGGTGAATGTTGTGTCTTTGATTCCACTTTCAAATCGAGGTAAGTGCTTCACTATGTTGCTTTTGGTCTTTGCTCTAATCATCAAAGAAGTGGCCATTGACAATATCTGTCTCTTTATGTTTGTTCTCTTCTGCCTGACTTTTTCAGCATGAATTTACTCCTTATAAATCTTTCCAGGTCGGGGAAGTGTTCAATGGCCTGATTAACAAAAATTGATCTTTTATCTAGTGCTTCCCTCATAGTAGAATCCAAAATTTTTCAAATCTCCTCCTCTTTCAATTTTTATGGGTTTTTATTTTTTTTTCCATTTTTTGGGTGTTTTTCAAATTTTCAATTTTTTTGTCTTTTTGGTGTGGTGTGTAGATGAGTATTCCGAAGTTGTTGACGAGCTTAGATATATGAGTTTAGAGTCATCCCTAAGGGAATAGTATGTAGAAGTGTCACTATCAATGGCATCCCTAAGGTGTGTAGAGTCTGTGGGCTTCTGAGTATTATTTAGATTTTCAGCCTGAGATCCAATCATTATGGCTTCCACTTCCATGCCCAAGATAGCATAAAATGAAATTAGTCGGTTGGTGAAGCTTCTAAATTTATCCTCAATTAAGTCATATCTCATAATAACCCTATGAATGTTATCCTCCAAATGTTTTTCATGATCAATCATGGGAGCAGTCTGTGTGGATTCTTGAGTGTTCTCTCATTTTTCAACTTGAGATCCAATCATTTCATCTTCCATTTTCATGCATGCACTAGGAGAAGATCCTCTTGGAATATCTACAATATGTCTTGATTTGTTATACTCTGAAATTTTATCCTTAAAAATCTTGGAAGGAGCCTTCTTAGTTGACGGGAATCTATAGGTCTCATGCTCAACATGTTGTGACTTAGTCATGTATAGTTGATTTGAGTAGAATTTGTTTTCGTTATACTTGATCGGTCCCTCATATAGTGAAGCCGTCATACAGGGTTCATGTGTGTTGATATCATCAGTCCAGTCTGTTGTATGAGTGTCTTGTCCGAAGGAATGGTATGTAGGACTATTATAGAGAGTATGATCGTTAGGGTAAATCTAGTATGCACGATCAGGATGTGTAGGACTCTCCATTTATTTTGATCGTCCCATCATGTCACTCCCTAAGGTCAAGTAGGAATGTGGATTTTTGAAGTGTTGACATGTTCCAACAATATTGTGAAGAAGGAATGAAGTCGGTTGGAATTGGTGTCTTAGTCGGTCATCAATCTTAAAAGTGGTTTTATCTTCATGATCATAATATAAAGGGTTGTATCCATGGTTGAATTTGTTTGGAATTGATGTCACAGGAGGTGGAAAATATGAAGGCGTGGAGACTTCGGTCAGATAATTGAATAAAGGATTGCTATTTGAAGAAGTGGAGTCCTAGGTTGATTGAATGTATGTATGATCCTCATATAAAAGGATTGCCTATCATGGAGTAGACCGGTTTCATAGAGTGGACCAGATTTATTCATGGGAGAGGGTATCCTACAAATGTTGGAGGATGTCTAGTGGATTTAGATGAATTGAGTTAATCAAGAAGAATTCATTTTCAAAATAATCATTTGGGTTTAGATCATTTGGGTTTAACTGAGACGAATTCATTTTCTAAGAACAGATCTGGTGGGTAGTCGGACTAATTTCCCATCATTTTCAAAGGAGGTGGATGAGTTAACATAATAGATCTTGGTTAAAGATGTCTTAAGTATACTGGATACTCAACAAATGAAACCCTAATTTCTAAACAAGGAGAGCGATGGCACAAGTGTGCATTTTTTATATTCGAGCTCGGTTCACGTACACCAATGCAAACACAATACAAACCCCAGGTTCACCAACTCACATAGTGATGGCTTAAAGAGTTCGTCTAATTATCTTGTCAATTTTAACTGGAGATAAAATTAATCTTGGAAAAGTATTAGCGAGTTGTTAGGTGCGTGAAATTTTCTTAAAGACTGGCCCAAATTCTTATGACTAGTTGCAACTATTTGCAACCAGTATGGGTGTAAGTACGGACCGTAAAATAGCAACCCGTTACTTAAGGACGGAGCCTTACGCAGTGTCCTTTAAACCACCCACACTACTAAGGAAGCACGGACCGTAAACTGTGTTGGCAATGAGATTTTCAGTGGGTTTTAAATATTGAAAATAATTGTGATGTCATTACAACCCAAAGAATCCCTCGACAAAAAATTATTTTATTCTCAAGCCGAAATTAATACAAAAATGTAGCAAGAGAATTTGCTATTTAATTTACCTGTATAGCAAACATGATCGAACTCAAGGAGGCTACAAATCCCTAGGTTTATTCTAATAATTGAAAAATCAATTAAAAGAGAGAGAAAATTCAAAGGCCAACTATCTTGATTTTTTGTAGGATTTTTATCTTTTTATTTTTTTTCTAGTTTTTTATTTTCTAATTTATAATTTTTATTGGTTTTTAGTTTTACAAATTTTTAATTTTCAAAATAACTAATTTTTCAAAGCAAATTTATACACATGAAATGCAACTTTTAGGATTTTTCAAATATGACAAAAATGTCCTGAAAAGTCAAATAAAAATATTTTTGTATTTTGATGATTTGTTTACTATTTTTCTTATTTTCATATATTTTTAGATTTTTTAGGATTTTTAAAATGAATAAAAATAGGAGAAAAATCAAATAGTGAGCATACACGAATATTTTTTAATTTAAAAAATCAAACAAAATAAAAAAAATTATTGAATTTATATTTCTAAAAAACTTTGATGAATTATCTAAAAACATAAAGTGAAATCACAATTTTTGGAATTTTTTACAAATTTTTGTAATTTTTATAAGATTTTTGATGAAAAGAGGCCCGAGACCTCAAGTGAAAGGTTTTTACATGCCGAATTTCTTTGCGCCAGGAAAGAACTGCTTTTGTTAATTATCCAAAGTGGATGAGAATATCCTTCGACACAGGCAAGGGTCCAGATAGAGAGTTTGGCCTCCCCTCTTGCTACCCATATGCACAGAGGTGGGGCATCGAAGCGTCGGGAAATTCCTTTTCAGAGCCGCACCGCTACTCTCATTGATTCTCTCATAAATTTCAAAACGAGATGTGGAGAAGTAGTAGGAGATAAGAAGAAGGTAGATCAAGGAAAAAGCATATAGAGAGACTTGGAAAATGGAAGGTCGACCTCATCATCGCTTGTTGCGTTCTCTCATACTTATGAGGCTGAGCCGTATAGGTGAAAGACGAGACTTGCACTTCGGATCCTCACCATTTTCGCATAGTCGCGACTGTGATAAGCAAGAGCATAAAGTGAATTTTGAGGGAGCCAATAGAGAGTCTAGAAAGGATGAATGAGCAAAGAAAGGTGCATCAAAGACAACCTATACTCAGGAGCCACCTCTATCCAAAAGCGGATTAAGAATGCCTCAGCCTCCATATTTTTTATTCGATTTTCGTGAGGGATACTTCCTTGCGCTAAGGGAAGCGGCTTATTGACTCGGATATCATGTATATATATATGCATCAAAATACTTTCATTTGTGTTTGGGGGAAATCACACATCGTACCAAATTCCACTAAATGGGTACATGTATTATGATCCACTATTGAAATGACTTGATGAGATTTGGTCCCCCATTATACCTAGACAATCAGATTTTTTTAACATGAAGAAATCAATGCGTGAAACTTGCACAGAAAATAAAATACACAAAAGGCAAACTATTCTAATTTTTTGGAATTTTTGACAGAATACTTGAATTTTTATGAATTTCCAAATTTCAAACGGTGAAAAATGCTTTATTTTTTATTTTTTTAATAATATCAAATGACAATAATTTGCAACGAGAAAATTATACTATGAAGAGACACACAATAGGAGCATAACTTGATTTTTGGAGAATTTACTGAGTATAAAAAATATTTATTTTAATAAAGTAAGCATGCATACAAAAGTCTGGAAACACAAGGACTTAAAAATATTATTCAAAGTTTTTACATTAAAATATAAAAATAAAATGCGGGAAAAACCGCAATTTACCTAGTGCGTGCGTGGAATGCACGTCTTCTGGAGC
Source organism: Ottelia alismoides (assembly GCA_037367405.1). Classification (NCBI taxonomy): domain Eukaryota; kingdom Viridiplantae; phylum Streptophyta; class Magnoliopsida; order Alismatales; family Hydrocharitaceae; genus Ottelia; species Ottelia alismoides. The sequence continues at coordinate 1,125,241 of JAZKJV010011308.1, forward strand.
TGGCACGGGCTTCGTTGAAAAATCAGGAACTCTGATAGGTAGAATGTAATTTACCCAAATATTTTAGGTTTGACATGGGGAGTTCCGGTTTCATTCTTTCTTCTTTTACAAGTAAAAGGGGGTGCTGCCTCCCCTTTACTTCCTCTCCAAACCATAACGAGGGTGCGACGGCTCTTCTCTATGAGATCCGCGATGTTCGTGGGTGGTCGCCGTGTCAGTGACAAGGTTAAATGATGGTGGCTACTACGACGACGGCGAGCGTTGGTGGGAGGAGGCCGACGGAGGTGCTTAGTGGTTTGATTGCGGAGGGCGGGTCATAGATACGACCAGGGCGGTGGCATGGTCTCGATGATCTACAGAGATTCGAGCTCCTAGTATCGGTGGAGGGTTGTGCTGGCATGGTGGCGGTCAAGATTTGGAAACGATGACGATGGCCTTCGGGCATAGAGGGCAAAGGGGCCTCATGTGACAGTGGATGAATGGTGGTCGGCAGAGGCGCAATGGGGTTGTAATCTGGAAGATGATGCGGGGGTCGACGCTAGAGGCGGTGAACGGACATCGGCGACGGTCAGGGTTGCTGCTCCAGATGAAGGAAGGAGGAGGCAGTGCTGTTATTTTTTTAAACAATAGAATGTGTGTGTATATATATATATATATATAGTGTAATATTTTTTTCTTTTTTTTGAAATCATTTTACTACAATAAAATCAAATACAAAAACCCGACTCGAGCACGGTGGCTCGGTCCACATAAATCAATTAAACAAGGATTAGTGGGCGAGGAGGTTCCGACAATTGTGATGGAATGGAACCGAGTCTCCGGCCATCGTGCGTGGCCGGAGGTGAGAGATAGTGTGAGGGAGAACGTGAATGTGTATAGATTTAAGAAGTAATGTGAAATCGGATCATGATCTAACGTAATGAATGATTAGGACAATTAAGCACGACTAAGAACTATGATCGAAGATTAAAAATGACAACGAGATTAAAAATGAAAATTAATCCTAAAATTATCTAATTAAAAGATTGAAATAAAATGGAATGAATCTCACCATGGGAGTGGATGAATTGTCGTTATGGCCTCAACAACAATCGCCTCGCTGCAACGGACAAATCGGAGGCTAGACACCTTTCTACAACAAGACGACTCTTGGAGATTAGGTTCCTCTCCAAAGGATTGATCAAGTGGAAATGAAGGAAAAGGAACCAAATAAATAATAATAATAATAAAAAAATTTGAATTTCAAAGATCGAATGGAGAGAAAAAAAAGGATGATGTTAATGGTGGAATTAGTAAAATAAATTAATAAATAAAATAATTTTTGAAATTATATTAATTAAAATAATAATAAATACCAATAACTTAATGAGCCACCTTAATGGTGGGCTAATTAAGGAATTAATTAAAGTATATACATATGGTATATTATTTACATTTTTTAATAAATAAATAAATTATTTTCATCATTTTTATAATTTAAATAATGAAATTTAGTTATTTATTTTTTGTGGTGGTTATTTAAGGAAGTTGATTATATACATATGGTACCTTATATACATAGTTAAATAAGGAAATTGTGTTATTTTTTAATTTTTTATTTTAAATAATTATTAAAAATATTTACAATTATTTACAAATACATTATGTATAAAAATAAATATGGATATATATATATATAATAAAAAAATGGTGATATTGCAAAATTTAAAGGGTGATATTGCAAAAACCACCCCAGAAAACCGTCTTTCAATCGTAACTCCAAAAATTATGAAACCTTTGCCATTTTAAAGATAATTTAATTTAGAATACGATGGAAGTGAGTTTGATTCAATTTAAGTTTATATGGAGCTGGAATTAGTCTTTCAGTTATCGCTTTACAGCTTTTTCCGAGTATGGTTACTTTTATTCTGTACATGATTTTATTTTATAAGTATTTTTATTATTTAGACAACATTTTTATTCACAATTTTCATTAAGAAAATTATTTAATTTGAGGTCAATTTATGGAGAAATAAAATAGTGTAAATTTTATACAAATATATACAGAATAAATAAAGAATGAAAAGTATTTACAAAACAATTCTTTCGTATTAAAGACCCTATCTCCTCCAACTTTATTCCTGGTCGATCAGGTCAAGTCTTAACCTTATCTCGGAGGTCGGGTCAGTCTTATCTATTACATATATACAGTCTTTTATTTTCTTTATTTTTCCTTTGTTTTTCATTTATTTATTTTATATTAAAATAATAATAAATGTATAACGTTCACACACAGATGCATATTAGTAAGAATAAGGATTTAGTAATATATAATGGTGTTTTATAAAGGATTTTAAGCTAAAAAATGAATAAAGATGATGAAATGGAGAATCATCATCCCCCTATGCTTTACCTATGCTAGTCCCTTAGCAAACACTTATTTGAAAGAATAAGTGAATAAAAGAAAAGAAAGGAAAAATACAGAAATTAGGACAATATTGAGTATTAAACTTATCTTTATAAAGTTCTAGTATGGAGCTCTGTCAGACCTTTGAATTATTAATGTTGCGAAACCTTAATGGAAAATAGATTAAAAACCTAACAGACTCTAAGTTCCATGAGACACTTATTCAGGTTGCCTCAATCAGGTCAGAACAAATCTACATACACAAATTTTTATGACTATGAATCTTTACTTGTACGGTGTAAGTGAAATATAGTTGCTCATCTCAAAAGTAACAAAGAAACAACCTCTCTCAACAAGGTAACTCTAGTCCCTTGGTCTAGCAACTCTTTCCTCGAGGAGCGGGGACATTCCCTTCTAATGTCAAGTACAACCAGCTCAAGAAGAGGAGATGGAGAAAAGAATGGATGGTAAAGTGTAGCTACCTATTCTTGGATACATGACCAATATAGTCAAATCATCCAGCTACAAACTTACAAAAATTTGACTTTGAAGCTCTTATTTTTTTCTATACTTGTATATATACTACGATAGGCATTTTACTTTTCAATCAGGCCTGTCCACTTTGGGAGATTGCACATTTTTTTCTTTTTTTTTTCTTTTTTTTGAAAATATATACAAGGTGCAACATGTACATAAGAAGTTTTTCCTCCTGAGATAGTATACTATCCCTCTTTTGAAGCATTATTGCAATCCCACAGCATCCTATTTTTAGACCTCAATTCTGCTAGATCATGTTGAGATGCACTACCCTCCCTAGAGGAAGACAAATATTCCCAATAGTTGTTACATACCCATGTGATACCTCAAGCCAAAAGATTCTGCCTCCTTACTACCTCCTCCATGAAGAGCTACGTGTAGAGTGCTTGTTCAAGATAAGCCATGGTCTAGAAGGATCATGTGTGTGTTGTTAAATATTCTACTTATACATATCAATATGACATGTGAACATAGTCTTATGGACTCAAAGAATTAAGTCACTAGGATCTGAAAAGTCTTAATTCCATTTCGTATAAAGTTCCTCTGAAATTAAGTGGATTAAGGTTCAACTAAGCTCCATTCTTCAATTTCATTCCAAACTTAGTTTAAGTATCAATATTATCATGAAAAAGTACATGCAAATGCAAGAAATATATACAAAGCAATTTTTTAAAGAGTTTTTTTAATTGTTTAAGAGAAAAAGGGTTAGTAAAATATATACAAGTATATACACGGATTATATTAATATTTTTTATAAAAGGATAATTTTTTGTTTTTATTTTTGTTTTTGTTTTTTGTTTTGGTTTTTATTAAGATGGAAGGTGATCAAAGTCTATATACACACGTGGATTTTACACATTTATATACATATCCTAAAAATAATCACATTTTTAAAGGTACGAGTTATGCCTAAAGTATATATACAATTTATACGACTCCCCCTATATTTAGCTCGAACTATGTCCTCATAGTGATCAATGAGTTGCATAGGAAGACATAACTTGTGCTATGTATAGAAATTGAAAAGAACACTATACAACAATGACTCAAAGAATGAATAGAAGTCAACGATTCCACATATAGTTAGTATTGATTAATCCTATGTATAAAAGACTGTACAAATGGGAGAAACCAAGGAAAAGAATTGGCATACTCAACAGATCATCTTTCCCCCCTATACTTAGGGTAGAATAGCCTTGAGTATAGAATATCAACAAGTCAGTGGACAATCGAGAGATCAGAAGAATAAAAACACAAAAGAGACGGTATGAACAACATCACTCCTCCTATACTTAGGGTAGAGTATCCCTAAGTATAAGCAATAACAAGAGTGATGAACAGGATGAATATGAACCACACAAATCATTTACCCCCCCCCCTCCCCCATACTTAGGATAAAGAACATCTTAAGTATAACATATATACACATAGAAAAGGGTGAATGATAAAATGGAAAAAGAAAGAATGAAATCAAAGGATATACAAGAGGTACTCAGCTCATGTATCTGACGTAAAAGATGTAATCAAAGGATCATCGTCTGATACCACAGATATAGAATCAATGTTGGACGAGAATGTATCATGCTCTAGATATGGCTTCAGCAACTGTCTATTCATAACAAATGGCTATGCGTAAGATGACAACCCAGATATGACAATACTCTCATTGTCACGCACAACTCTCACAATGAATGGTCCTGACCATTTTCTTTTCAATTTTCCTGGAAATAGCTTCAGTATAGCATAAAATAACCAAACTTTATGATCAGGAGAGAAAGTCTTCCTTCGAATGTGTTTATCATGCCAATGGTTGACTTTCTCCTTATACATGAGTGAGATATCATATGCAGATTCTCAGAATTCTAGTAATCTATTCAAATTGAACTTCCTATTCTTCATTGTCTTCTCATAATCAAGATTGCATATATGGAGTGCCCATAAATATTTGTGAATTAATTCCACTGGCCGGTGTAAGGCTTTCCTTGCACCAATCTGTAGGGAAACATACCCAAAGAAGACTTGTACGCCATCTGATAAGCCCATAGAACTAAATCAAGCATCTGGGACCAGTTCTTCCTATCTGGACATACAAGTTTTTACAATATCATCTAGATCTCGCTATTTGAAAATCCTGCCAAGCCATTAGTCTGGGGATGGTAAGGAGACGCAACTCTATGCTCAATGGTGTACTCCTTCACAAGCTTCTTCACTTCTCTATTAATAAAATTGCTTCCCCATCTGAAATCAGTATTTTGGGAATCTCGAACCGTGCAATAATGTGGTCCTTGAGAAAGGAACACACTGTACGAGTATCTACAGCTCGGGTGGGGATAGCCTCCACCCATCGACTAACATAATCCACGACAAGCAGAATGTACTGAAATCCCTGACTTACGGGAAATGGGCCCATGAAGTCTATGCCCCAAGCATCAAAAACATCAGAAATATGTATGTATTAGGGGCATGGTATCTTTAAAACCAATGGTTCTTCCCATTTTCTCAAAGTAATTACAACCTCAAACATACTATGTAGCATCCTTAAACAATGTGGGCCACCATAAGACTCTCTTTAAAACCTTTGTTGTCGTATATTTCCCTGAATGATGCCCAAAAGATTCTAGGTTATGACAATGCTTAAGTACACGGGTGTGTTCCTTTTGAGGAATACACCTTCTCTAGATACAATCCACACACTTGTGAAATAGGTACGGAACCTTACATTAGTAATAATGAATCTCTGACAGAAATCTATCTACCATGTACTTCATCCAATCTTGTGGAACTTTCTTGGAGACAAGATAGTTCACAATATCAACGTACCATAGGAGTGAGTCCACAGACAAAATGGCCTCATCTGGAAAGGTTTCGGAAATAGGGATCATGTTTTTCTCAGAGGTCTCTGCGTCCATGATACGAGAAAGGTAATCTACCACAACATTTTTCACTCCAGGTTTATCTCGAATCTCTAAATCAAATTCCTGGAGAAGAAGAATCCATCTAATAAGGTGTGGTTGGCATTCTTCTTTGCCAATAAGTATCATATGGTAGTGTAATCTGTGTATACAATAACATGGGAACCGAGGAGGTAAGATCTGAACTTATCTAGCCCAAACACAATTGCTAACATCTCCTTCTCCGTAACTGTATAATTTTGTTGTGCTTCATCCAAAGCCTTGCTAGCATAGTGTATAGCAAATGGTATCACATCCCTTCTCTGTCCTAAAATAGCTCCAACTGTGAATTCTGAGATGTCCGTCAAGATCTCAAAAGGAGGAGACCAATCTGGTAGCTGTAAGATAGGAGCACTAGTAACCATATCTTTCATCTGATTGAATGCAAAGAGGACTTTCTTGTTGACATCAAACTCACTCTCTTTGCACAAAAGCTCAGTCAATGATTAGGCGATCTTGCCGAAGTCCTTTATGAATCACCTATAGAATCGTACATGTCCTAGAAATGACCTCAATTGTTTCGAATTCTACGGTGGCTCTAACATGGAAATCACATCAATCTTAGCCAGGTCAACCTCCATACCATGTTTGGATATGACATGGCCCAATACAGTCTCATTAGTCACCCTAAAGTGACTCTTCTCCCACGAGAGCACTAGGTTTACCTCACAACAACGTCGAAGGACTCGGTCTAAATGAGCAAGACATGTGTCAAAACTATCCCTGTAGATCAAAAAACTGTCCATGAAGACCTCAAGGAAAGTACCCACCATGTCGGTAAAAACAACCAACATACACCTTTGGAATGTAATGGGGGCATTACACAATCCAAAGGGCATCAGTCTAAAGGCATATGTGCCAAACAGACAAGTGAAAGTAGTTTTCTCCTAATTCTCAGGAGAGATAGCAACCTGGTTATATCTAAGTACCCATCCAAGAAACAAAAGAGCTCTTTCCCTTCCAACCTCTTAATAATCTTATTAATAAAGGACAAGCAGAAAGTGATCCTTCTTGGTAGCTGAGTTCAGGTACCAGCAATCTACACAGACATGCCATGAAGTAGGTACCAAGGTTAGAATCTCCTTACCACCGTCATTCTTTAGATAGTAATCCTGATTTTCTTCGGGACAACATGTAAAGGGTTGACCCACTTGGAATCTGAAATGGGATATAAAAAGCCAGCATCACACCATTTTCTGATCTCCTTCATGATAACCTCCCTTAGATTTGGATTTAGATGACGTTGACATTCACGAGAGGGTTTACAGTCATCCTCTAGGTAGATATGATGCAAGCACAAAGCTGGGTTAATCCAACGGAGATCCGAGATATTCCATCCCATGGCCTTGTGGTTTCACTCAAGAACTTCTAGCACGCGAGATTCTTGTTCAGCAGTCAACTACGAGTTGAGGATGATCGGAAACATCTGGGGGGGACCGCAAGGAAGGTATATTTCAACATGGAAGGTAAAACCTTGAGCTCAGGTGGGGTCTAAATCGTCTCTACAATAACCTCTACTACTGTACTTGTAGACAGTATGAGATTCGCACTCTGTGGACTGTCCACCTTGGCTACTAATGACATAGGAAGTAAAATCTATGATAGATCTATAATGGATGTTCTTTGGTCAAAAAAGAGGGGCTCATCAGGATGTTCAGCATTTTCATCAACTAACGGCTCAGATATCTCAACAATAATCTTAGAAAGATGTCTCTCATCTGTGCATAACTCAGGAAATTCAACGATGGCTCAGATATCTGTACCTCAGAACTCTCAGAAGGAGGCATATCATCAGTAATCTTAGAAAAGTGTGTCAAAAGAGTATCAGAAGGTGCCTCCAAAAACTCAGATTGATTCTCAAAAATTATATCAAACTGTCAATCAGCAACGACCTCAAGTGGATCACCAAGGGAACTCATGTTGATTGTGCTTTCTAGTGAGTCCTTCTAGGAAAGGGACTCCTCGGTGTCTATGAAATCAATTAAAAGATCTGTCTCTCGGAATTCAGCAAGAAAATCTTAGTCTTTGGCTCTGGTATAACTTTCTCTATCTCATCTGCTGCTTGTGGTAGTGATGGTCTAGGCTCAGAGATCATCTCAATTTTTACCTTGTCACTGCGAGAGTGAAAGATGATCTCTCCAGTACCATAATCAAATGCTGCTTTGGTTGTTCTGAGGAATAGTCGACCTAGTATGATCGGGGTTTGGAGTAACGATGCAGGTGTGTCCATATCCATGACAACAAAATCAACAAGGAATTTCATTCCCTGCACCGTTACAATAACGTCCTCTAAAATGCCTCTTGGCCTCTGAATCGATCTATCAACAAACTGAAGGATCATCCCGGTTGTTTTAAGAGGCCCAAACCTAAATTCAGTTAGTAAAGAGGATGGCATGAGATTAATAGAGGAGTCGTTATCGAGAAGAGTATGATCAAATTCCTGATCAAAGATATGGCAACAGATGTGAGGTGCTCCCTTGTCTTTCTTTTTGGGTAGGAGATCGCTGATAGCATGAAGTGTGACCATGGTCAAGATGTGTTTCTTTGTTTTCTTGCATCTGTTATGCCTTGGTTGATGCTTTTTTGTACATGCCTCTTTAATTCCCTTTTTAAGTGCAGGCATGTATTCCATGGCCTTAAGGAGTGGCATCTCTAAAAAGATGTTTTGTAAGATCTCAACCACTACAGGATCAAATAGGGTTGTTTTTAATTTTTGGATTTTTTAAGTTTTTAGGGCAGCAGGAAATGGCACGAAATCAAAAGAAACATTCAAACATTCAATTCCATTATTCAAAGTGGAGTCTTCATTTACAAAAGGTCAACCAGAATCAGTCTGTACAGTGTTTTCCAAAATAGGTAAAGGAAAAACAAACTCTAAAATAGAACAGGATGTTGCTGCTGGTGAAGAGGAAGAATCCATGGCTAGTAAATTATCCCTTGTTACTGGTACATCTGCTTTGTGATGATGAAGGTGGTAAAACTTCAGACTCGAGTGTTGCTACACTGGGCCTCTAGACTATTGGTGAAGGAGATGACATGGAAGATGATGCTCTCTAAGTGGTTCGATCTCCCAACCCCAACTGGTGCGTAGGCGGCTGCAATCTCCTACTGCTCCTAAGATGAATGGTGTTAGATAAAGATGTAAAATCAAGGTCCATACATGTCTCGGGTGTGGGTGGGCTATAGGCTCCCTGCTTCTTACTTCTTAAGTTGTTGGGGTTGGCTTCAACCTGAGCTGGGATCAGTGTCTTGGTGGTGGTCAGGTCAACGATCTCCTGAGTTGGTTCGTTCATGTTCCTCATGAGTAGTGTAAGTTGATCTAGTGTTGGATTCGCTGAAGGAGACTCAGGGTGCTCAATGACTGGCTGTCCCTAAGACTGATAGTACAGAGGTTGTTGGTATCCATACGGATTCTGATAATGAGGAGGAGGAGGAGGATATGGCTACTATACATAATATGCAGTATGTTGTTATCTAGGAAGAGGAAAATATGCACACTATTGTTGTTGCTGGCCTTGTCTCAAGTTTTGGAACTGTGGTAGAGACTTATAGTGAGGTTGGAACTGCTAGTGCTAGTAATACTATTATCTGCCTCCATGAAACTGGTGAGCGAATCTCTGAGCCTACTGTGAACCCAACTAGCATTGCCCTGACAGACGGAGCTGGTTTCGCTCACGATCGAACCAGATGTCGTTCACCTCCTGAATGAAAGGTGGAGGTGGAGACTGCTGCTCAGGAATGTAGGCTACTTCCTGTTTGTACGGAACTATCTATTGTGAATGCTGTTGGACCTGATCAGGGGTCTACATGTAGTAGACGTGCTGAACTGTGGATGGTCCTCCGCTACTCTGCTAGGGGGAAGAAGTCTGCGCCCTAGTAGAGGTATTGGTTTCTGCACTCGCACTGTGGACTGTGTTGATCGTATTCATAAGAAACTCCAGGTGCCTTGTTATCTCGTCCAGCTTATCCAGGTTCTTAGTCCTATGTTCGATCACTTGAAGCTTCTCAAGATCCTTGGATCATTTCTCAATTCTTTCCACTTTGGATAGGTCATTTCCAATGATGGTTAGGTCGGAGTTGTCCACCCTATCCACTTCATGTGATGCCATCATATTAACAGCCTTGTGAGGTACTGAAGGGGAGGTGACGGGGTGCTTCTGAAAAGCACGTGAAGAAGAAAGAGTGTTGAGCTCTCCGCCATCTCCTCACAAAGTTGATAAAGGAAATCCTCGTCCTTGTTAAAGTGGCTTCCCCCACAAGCGGCATCTACCAGCTTCTGATTCTCTATGCTTAAACCCCCAAAGAAATTTTGCACAAGGCTTGTCTTTGGATATCGTGATGGGGGCACCGTTAAGTCTTTGAATCTTTCCCATGCCTTGTGAATAGGCTCATGGGACATAAGGGATAGGTTAGAAACCAATGATCACATTTGGTTGAGTCGTCCGAGCGGGTAATATTTGTTCAGAAATGTGGACCTCAACAATTCCCAAGTAGTGACAACCTTTCCCAAGTGGATTAACCAATACAAAGCTTTTTCTATGAGACTGGACGGGAAGGCCATCATCTTTACTACCTCTAATGGCACATTTGGGTAGTGTATTGTTCCACAAATGCGATCGAATTGTTAGAGGTGTACATATGGTTATTCGTTAATATTGCTGTGGAATATTGGGTGAAGAGTCAAAATAGTGGGCTTAAGCTCAAAATGCCCATGAATCACAAGGATTTGTATCCAAGAGTTTGATTGTCCTCCCCCTGGACTATAAGCATCCTTTAATGTAAGCTTAGCCACAGGATCTATCACAGGGTCTTCTCCTCCATTCCCACCTCCTCCATTGTTTCTATCCTCCTCTCTCCTATGTTGTTTGTCCTACCTCAGCTCGAGAATCATATCTCTCAATGTGGTATAAAAGTCAGCATGTTCTGTTAACTGAGCTTGAATTGACTGAATAGAGGCTAACATGGTGTTGTCGATCTCGTTCTGCTCCGACATGGTTCCCTTTCCCTTGGTGGCATCAAGTGTCTGGTGTCTGACTGTGAAAATTTGCATGACACTTAATTAGTCCTAAAAAATGACGGAGTCTCAAATACTAGTTCGAGATTAGAGACAATCTCAAATAGTAGATTAATGGATGATGTGAAGGGTGACATGGCGAAAGAGGAATATTCAAGAAATGAGTTTTCTCAAATAGAAGTTGAACGGATCGGAGTGTAGAATGAGTTTGGAGAGTCCGAACAAGAAATACTCTGGTCTGACATCTTCAAAATTAATAGGCAGGATGCGAGAGCACGGAGTTCAATGCAAGAGTGAAAATGAATGGAAGGCGTAAATTGCATAGAAGGATCTTTAGCACTAGCAATCAAGACACAATACAAATCCCCAATTCACCAACTCAATGCAATGTGAAGGCTGTGAAGGTTCGATCAATTATCTTGTCAATTTTTAGATTTTGGTGAGAATACAATATGGAAAGAGTTAACGAGTTGTTAGATGCATGTCTTTCCCTATAGACTGGCCTGATTCATTTGACTAGTTGCACCCACTTTCAGTAAATATAGGAGTAAGTACGCACCGTAAAAATAGGGCTACCTGTTCCTTGAGGATGAAGCCTTTCATGGTGTCCTCTAAACATCCCACTCTGATAAGGAAATTCGGACCGTTTACAGGCTACCTGCATTTCCTCATTGAAAAGTGGCTAATCATTTTTGGAGAACCAGTAGTCTATCTGAAAATCCGGGCGTGGCACTATCCTATTGTCTTCCCTCTCTCACTTTGCAAATAAATCAAACAATGAGGGAGTTACACTCCCCAAAACAAGAGTTATTTATTTATATTTATTTTAGGGTCGAGTTTCCTTTACCAATCCCATTTTTAATCAATCATCACTTGGTTTGAATATTTTCAATGAATTGCCTACCGAGTGTCCAATTTCCTTTTTTTACTTTATGTGAGTGAAAACAAAGGAGGAAATCAGAAAAACCAATGCACGATTAAATACAATGATGCATGCAGATATTAGAGATACGTACCTTGTCACCCTCACTCTACATGCAGGGTGATCCATGTAGAACTTAAATATAGAAAAATAAACTAATCTAAATGATGCACATGAACTATCCTAGCAATAACTTCTATTAGCGAGCAATAACCAATTAAATTTACTAACTCCAATTACACTCTATTCTATAGGTGCAGAAATCCTTGTTTAGGGTTTTGGATGCAATTAATTACCTGGATCAAGCAAGTTAATAAAGAAATCAATAGGTAGCTCACTATATCCGTGTGAAACAAAGGAAAATAAGGCGATGAAAACAAAATCGGTGATGTCCCCCAAGTGCACTGGCACTTGGCGGAATAGACACTGCAACAAATGGATGTCCTTTTATAAGAGTTTTTAATGATTAAAATGCTAAAATAAATTTAAGTCTAATGCTCAAAATGATGGTCTTCTTAGAATCTTCTTTTCCTCCTTTTATGCTCTCATGCAGATTCAAGAAGAGTCAAGCCGCCTCCGCTTCACTAGAGTGCACCGACGCTCCTAAGAAAGCAGATCCAGCTCTGATAAAGGAAATCTACCATCTCCTTAAAAAGTTGATAAAGGAAATTTTCGTCCTTGTTGAAGTGGCTTCCCCCACAAGCGACATCTACCAGCTTCTGATTCTATATGCTTAAACCCCCAAAGAAATTTTGCACAGGGCTTGTCTTTGGAATAACGTGATGGGGCACTGTTAAGTCTTTGAATCTTTCCCATGCCTCATGAATAGGCTCATGGGACATAAGGGAGAAGCTAGAAATCAATGATCACAATTGATTGAGTCGTCCGAGTGGGTAATATTTGTTCAGAAATGCAGACCTCAACTATTCCCAAGTAGTGACAACCTTTCCCAAGTGGATTAACCAATACAAAGCTTTTTTCCATGAGATTGGACGGAAAGGCCATCATCTTTACTACCTCTAATGGCACATTTGGGTAGTGTATTGTGTTGTGTGATCGAAATATTAGAGGTGTACATATGGTTACTTTGTTAATATTGCTGTGGAATATTGGGAGAAGATGCAAAATAGTGGGCTTAAGCTCAAAATGCCTATGAATCAAAGGGATTTGTATCCAAGAGTTTGTTTGTTCTCCCCCTAGATTATAAGCATCCTTTAATGTAAGCTTAGCCACAGGATCTATTACAGGGTCTTCTCCTCCATTCCCACCTCCTCTGTTGTTTCTATCCTCCTCTCTCCTATGTTGTTTCTCCTAACTCAGCTCGAGAATCATATCTCTCAATGCAGACTGAAAGTCAGCATGTTCTGTTAACTGAGCTTGAATTGACTGAATCGAGGCTGACATGGTGTTGTCGATCTCATTCTGCTCCGACATGGTTCCCTTTACCTTTGTGGCATCAAGTGTCTGGTGTCTAACTGTGAAAATGTGCATGACACTCAATTAGTCCTAAAAATGATGGGGTCTCAGATACTAGTTCGAGATTAGAGACAATCTCAAATAGTAGGTTGATGGATGATGTGAAGGGTGACATGGAGAAAGAGGAATATTCAGGAAATGAGTTTTCCCGAATAGAAATTGAACGGATCGGAGTGTAGAATGAATTCGCAAAGTCCAAACAAGAAATACTCTGGTCCGACATCTTAGAAATTAATAGGCAGGATGCGAGAGCATGGAATTCAATGCAAGAGTAAAAATGAGTGGAAGGTGTAAATTGCACAGAAGGATCTTTAGCACTAGCAATCAAGACACAATACAAACTCCCAATTCACCAACTCAATGCAATGTGAAGGCTGTGAAGGTTCGGTCAATTATCTTGTCAATTTTTAGATTTTGGTGAGAATACAATATGGAAAGAGTTAACGAGCTGTTAGATGCATGTCTTTCCCTACAGACTGGCCTGATTCATATGTACGCACTGTAAAAATAGGGCTACCCGTTCCTTGAGGACGGAGCCTTTCATGGTGTCCTCTAAACATCCCATTCTGATAAAGAAAATTCAGATCGTTTACCGGCTACCGCATTTCCTCATTGAAAAGTGGCTAATCATTTTTGGATAACCAGCAGTCTATCTAAAAATCCGGGCGTGGCACTATCCTAGTGTCTTCCCTCTCTCACTTTGCAAATAAATCAAACAATGAGGGAGTTACACTCCCCAAAACAAGATTTATTCATTTATGTTTATTTTAGTGTCGAGTTTTCTTTAACAGCCCATATTGAATGAATCATCACTTGGTTTGATTATTTTCAATGAATCGCCTACTGAGTGTCCAATTTCCTTTTTTTACTTTATGTGAGTGAAAACAAAGAAGGAAATCAGAAAGACCAATGCACGATTAAATACAATGATGCATGCAGGTATTAGAGATACGTACCTTGTAACCAGCACTCTATATGCAGGGTGATCCATGCAGAACTTAAATGTAGAAAAATAAACTAATCTAAATGATGCACGTGAACTATCCTAGCAATAACTTCTATTAGCGAGCAATAACCAATTAAATTTACTAAGTCCAATTACACTCTATTCTATAGGTGCAGAAATCCTTGTTTAGGGTTTTGGATGCAACTAATTACCTGGATCAAGCATGTTAATAAATAAATCAATAGGTAGCTCTCTATATCTGTGTGAAACAAAGGAAAATAAGGCGATGAAAACAAAAACGGTGAGGTCCCCCAAGTGCACTGGCACTTGGCAAAACAGACCCTGCAACAAATGGAATTCCTTTTATCAGAGTTTTTAATGATTAAAATGCTAAAATAAATTTAAGTCTAATGCTCCCAATGATGGTCTTCTTAGAATCTTCTTTTCCTCCTTTTACGCTCTCATGCGGATTCGAGAAGAGTCAAGCCGCCTCCACTTCACTAGAGTGCACCGACGCTCCTAAGAATACAGCTCCAGCTCGTCGGGCCCTTGCAAAAAAGAGGAAAGAAAGAATGTGTAAGTGACACAAGTATAAAAATATGAGCAAGAGAAAAATGTATTAGACACAGTGAATATGAACAATGAATAGGTGTAGAAAAATATAAACAAAAATTTACAACCAAGAATAGTAGGTCAAAGAGAGACCTAACTACCCTTTCCGTGCCTCTCCACAAACAACGACATTTTGTTGGCATGTGATTTTCAGTGGGTTTTAAATATTAAAAATAATAATGATGGCATTGCATCCCTCAACAAAAAATTATAGTATTCTCTAACCGAAATTAATACAAAAAGTATATAGTAAGAGAATTTGCTATTTAATTTATCTATATAGCAAACAGGATCAAAGTCAAGGAGTCTACAAATTTCGAGGGTTATTCTAATTATTGAAAATTCAATCAAAAAAGAGAGAACATTCAAATGCCTACTATCTTGGTTTTTGTAGGATTTTTATCTTTTTATTTTTTTATTTCTATTTTTTATTTTCTGTTTTTTAGATTTTATTGGTTTTTAGTTTTACAAATTTGTAATGTTCCAAATAACTAATATTTCAAAGAAAATTAATACACGAAAGAAATAGAACTTTTTACATTTTTCAAATATGACATAAATGTCCAAAAAAGTCGAATAAAATTATTTTTGTGTTTTGATGATTTTTTTACTATTTTGTACATTCTCAAAAATTTTTAAATTTTTAAGAATTTTAAAATGAAGAAAAATGAGAAAAATCAAATAGTGAGCGTACAGAAATAATTTTCAATTTAAAAGTATCAATCTTAAAAACTAAATGAATTATCTATAAACAAAAAGTGAAATCATAATTTTTGGAAGTTTCTACAATTTTCTATGATTTTTATCAGATTTTTTAAATTTTGTAAATTTTTTGGGTTTTGAAAATAATTAATGCATGAAACTTATACATAATACAAAACATATGAAAAGCAAACTTTTATATTTTTTGCAATTTTTTATGCATTATTTGAATTTTTATGAAATTTCAAATTTCAAATAGTGAAAAATGCCATTTTTTATCTTTTTAATAATAGAAAATGATAATAAATTGCAATGAGAAAATTACACTATGAAGAGACACACAATAGAGCATAATTTGATTTTTTAAGAATTTATTGAGTATAAAAAATTATTTATTTTAATACAGAAAGCATGCAAATAGAAGTCTGGAAACACAGGGACTTAATAGTAATTATTCAAAGTTTTAATATTAAAATATAATAAAAATAAAATGCGATAAAAATTCGTAATTTACCTAGTACGTGTGTGCAATGCACGTGATGTGGAGCTACCACGGCTTCTTTACGAAATCAGGAACTCTAGGAGGTGAAATGTAATTTACCCAAATAATTTAGGGGTTTAATTGGGGAGTTCCTATTTTGTTCTTTCTTCTTTTACAAGAAAAGGGCGGCCTCGCCTCCCCTTTTCTTCCTCTCCAAAATAGAATGAGGGTGCGGCGGCTCCTCTCCACGAGATCTGTGGCGTTCGTTGGTGGCCGCGATGTCAGCGGTGAGGTGTAATGATGGTGACTACGACGATGATGACGAGTGGTGGTGGGAGGAGTCTAGCAGAGGTGCTTGGCGGCTTGATGGTTGAGGTCGGGATGCAAATGCGACTAGGATGGTTATCTACGAAGCTTCGAGCTACTGGTGTCGGCGGAGGGTTGTTCTCACACGGTGGTGGTCAAGATGTGGAAACGACGGTGATGGCCTTCGGGTGGAGATGGCAAAGGTGGCCTCTCACGACAGTGGATGAATGGCGGTCGACATAGGTGCAATGGAGCTACAACCTAGAAGATGAAGCGAGGGTCGGGGCCACAAGCGATGAACGGACATCAGCGGTGGTGCGGGCTATTGTAGACAGAGGAAGGAGGAGGCGACGCTGTCATATTTTTATATTTTTTAAACAGCAGAATATATATATATATTATAATCTTTTTTTGTTTTATTATTTCATTTTTGTGAAATCCTTGTTCCTGCAATAAAATAAAATACAAAACCCCAACTCGAGCATGGAGGCTCGGTCCACAGAATTCAATTAAACACAGATTAGTGGGTGAGGAGGTTCCGACGGTTGTAGTGGAAGGGAACCGAGTCTCCGGCCACCATGCATGGCCGGAGGTGAGAGATCGTGTGAGATAGAACATGAATGTGTAGAGATTTAAGAAGTGAATGTGAAATCGGATCAAGATCGAACGTAATGAATAATTAGGACAATTAACTACGATTAAGAACTATGACGAAAATTGAAAAATGACAATGAGATTAAAAATGAAAATTAATCCTAAAATTATCTAATTAAAATATTGAAATAAAAACGGAATGGATCTCACTATTGGAGTGGATGAATGAAGAATCCATGATTCATTAACATTCTTTCTGCATTTTGTCTTAAAACCCTTAACAAATACATGTAAATATTCATTAATTTTCAATTTTTATCAAAACTACACTCATGAATAAAAATGCACCTTTATGCATCCAAAACATGTAAATAAATAAAAGAATAAAAATAAAGAAAATAAAAAGAATACAGATTGTAGATATGTAAATATATACAATATGACTTATAAAATATAAATATAGCTAAAAAATATATTTATATTACCTAACCCCGAGACCAATTCAGCATGGATTGGTCGACAAATAAACAAGTAGGGGGAGATAAGGAAAGAAAACCACAAAAGTAATTAATTATACACTCTACACATTCTTCATTAATTATCAAATCTTCATTGATTTTTAATTAATTCATATGTACATATTTCTCACCAAACTCTTTTCCTGATTATTTCTAAAATGTATAGAAAAATTAAAAATAAGTTAAGAATAATATCTTGTATATATGCCAAGAAATCCAACTTTAAAATTGTCAAATTCTCAACTTCCGAACATCATAACTTTCTCATACGAACTCTAATTTCACTCTACTCACCTTCAAAGTTCATAAAAGAATATTCTCTAATTAATGGACATGATTTCAATAAAATCAGAGTCCGTTTACAAAAAAGTAGGTTTAGGGACCTGATGATAATGGGGTTTCTGGGCTACTTATTTTATCTAGAACACATAATTTATAGTTTAAAATTTTTTATAATTTTTAATTATTTTCATGTTCTTGTACTTCAACCATGTTTATTTCAGATTTTTCTGATATTATTTATTATACTAAATAAACCAAAAACACTATTTTGTAGATAAAATTGAACTATAGATGAGATACTAGCATTTATTAATACACTTTAATTAATTTATTAAAATCAATAAAAATTCACAAAAGACCTTATTTGTAATCCTAATAATTAATAAAATATAAAAATGATATATTATTTATTAGATTAATAAATTAAAAATATAATACATATTTAATAAGTATAATATAAACATATTTATTAATATAATATTTGTATTTCATTAAATATTTATTTTTTATAAAAATAAATTATTCTATAATTAATAAAATATAAAAATGATATATTATTTATTAGATTATTAAATTAAAAATACAATACTTATTTAATAAGTATAATATAAACATATTTATTAATATAATATTTATATTTCATTATATATTTATTGTTTATAATAATAAATTATTCTATAATATAGATAATTAAATTATTCACATATTCTATTTTTCTACCTAATTTAAGTAATGTTATTAATTATTTATTAACGATTTTATAATATTAATTATCATCTGGCCAACCAGGTGCTGACACATGTCAACGCTTGATGCTTCTTCCCCATCAAGAAGCTATTGTAGCTTCTGTTCTAACCGACCATCTTCTCCTCTACCAACTTCATTATTCACCCAAAACCCCATCTAAACCATCCAATCCCTAGACCTAACAACCCTAATTCACGCCTACCCTTGATTTCAACTCAACTAATCAACGATCTTCCTATGAAATGATCCAAAGTTGGTGTGGGCTAACTAACTTCTCCAACTTCCAGTCCAACTGACCGAGTAACCCCTTTTCTCCATTGATTCCGGCCACCTCCGGTGGTGATAGCGCCCGGTGACCACTCAGCATGGAAGAGGCATCATCGGAGGTGAATTCTAGGGTGGCCAACCACCTTGCATCGCGCCACCACACGTGTTCAACTCTAGCAAAGACCGACCATCGAGCAATCATCTAAGGTAATACACCTCTTCTTCCCACGTCATCCTCCATTTCATTTCAATTTCTTCGATTTTCGTGTACAATTAGCTTTGCTAATCACTCAATTAGAACCCTTAATCATCTTTAGGCAATCAACAATCAACGTCCATCTTCAATTTGATATGAATAACACTCCATCTTTGTTTTGTTATAACTCTTTCCGGAACCATATTACACACTACGAAGTTATCTCATATTAGTGGTCGATCCACTATGAATCAAGCAGATTAATCTTCATTCATAGGTCCTTCGAGCTTCTGGAGCGTCAATACATTCCATGGAGTTATTCATCATCGCCAATTGATAAACGGAGTAGCAAAGCATCGTGCTGATCTCCAAACCCTTAGTCGACTCTACTCAGAACATTGTCATCATTGTCTTCGACCCCCCCTCATCGTAGATGAGCTCGATAGAGAGAGGAGCACTCCTTCTATCCCTACCGGAGTCCACCTCAGCCACCATTCCGTCTAACGTCACTGGAGGTTGATCGGAGAAGGAGGAACGCTGCTACCCACTTCAGATTGGGGAAGAACTGCTTAAGAATAGGCACTACATAGTCTTGTAACATGTGTCCTCACTTGACGGCCAGGATCGCTTCGCCTGATCTAATCTCAGTCATTCAAACCAATCGGCGGAAATTTTGCATCATAGGCCCAGTGACATTTCAGAATTCAGCCGCACCCCAGAAGTTTTCCATATTTACATTTAGGTCCCCGCATGTGTAAACCTCCAGATTCTTTTCTTGTAAATAGGTCCCTGACCAGGGACCTATTTGAAAGAAAGCCTTTATTTTTCGTTATATTTTCTTTTATACATTTAGCACTAGACATTGAATATTTGTGGACCTTGAACATTATTCTAGCATCGTAGTATTTTCTTACATTTTATTTTTTAGTCTATTTTGGAGGATTTTATCGTCTTCTCATCGAGATTTTATTCTTCAATTTTCAACTCCATTTTGAATCTATTTTGCATCCTTTTCGAGCCCATTGGATGAGCAATTTTTCTAATATATAATATTACCTATATCATCTATATTTTCACATATTATCATGTAGATAAATTGTTTGCAAAATTTTCCCTTTGAAAACTAAATAAAAATTGATAAGTTAAAAATAAAATAAAAATTCAAAACCAAAAACCAATAAAAAGTTTTCCTGATTTTTCTCGCTTTCTTCAAGAAGAAATAAAAATCACAAAAATATTCTTTTCCTCAAAAATCTGTAGTGTAGCTATTCTGCCTCCTTGTGTTTGACCTAGGCTCACTTACATGGATAAATAAATAGTGTACATAAAATAGGAGAGAAGTCGATTCACTTTTCTCTCTCTCATATTTTATTGAATTTTCATACCACATTGAGAGACATGATTCTCGAACTGAGACAAGATAGGAGAGAGGAGGATAGAAACAATGGTGGAGGTGGGAATGGAGGAGAAGACCCTAACATAGAACCGGTGGATAATCTTACATTAAAGGATGCTTATAATCCAGGGGCAGGATAGACAAATTCTTGGATAAAAATCCCTGCGATTCATGGGCATTTCGAACTTAAGACCACTGTTTTACTTCTTCTCCCAATATTCCATGGAAATTATTAATGAAGAACCTTATATACACCTCTAGCAGTTTGATCGTATTTGTGGAACAATACACTACCCAAGTGTCCCATTAGAGGTAGTGAAGATGACCGCTTTCCCATTAAGTCTAATGGACAAAGCTTTATATTGGTTAAATTAGTTGGGGAAGGTTGTCACTACTTGAGAAGAGTTAATGTCCGCATTTCTGAACAAATATTACCCGCTCGGATGACTCAACCAAATGCGATCCTTGATTGCTAATTTCTCCCAGATGCCCCAGGAGCATATTCACGAGGTGTGGGAAAGATTCAAAGATCTAACAGAGAAGTGCCCCATCATGATATTCCAAAGACCAGCCTTGTGCAAAATTTCTTGGGGGGTTTAAGCGTAGAGAATCAAAAGCTGGTAGATGCTGCTTATAGGGGGAGCCACTTCAACAAGGACGAGGATGTCCTTTATTAAATTTTTGAGGAGATGGCGGAGAGTTCATGAGCTCTTTCTTCTTCATATGCTTTCAGAGCACCTTGTAACCTCCCCTGCAGTACCCCACAAGGTTGTCAATATGAAGGCATCACATGAAGTGGATAGGGTGGACAGCTCTAACCTGACCATCATTGGAAACCACCTATCCAAAGTGGACATTATTAAGAAACGATCCACGGAGCTTGAGAAGCTTCAAGTGATCGATCAGAGGACGAAGAACCTGGATAAGCTGGATAAGATAACAAAGCACCTGGAGCTTCTTGTGAGTAAGATCAGTGCAGTTCACAATGTGAGTGCAGCAGTCGATACCTCTACTAGGGAGCAAACTTCTTCCACCCAGCAGAGTAGCAGAGGACCATCCACAGTTCAGCATGTCTATTACATGCAGACCCCCTATTAGGTTCAGCAGCATTAACATCAGATAATTTCGTACCAACAAGAAGTAGCCTACATTCCTAAGCAGCAATATCCACCTCCACTTGTCATTCAGGTGGTGAATGGTATCTGGTTCGACCGTGAGCAAAACCAGCCCCATCCATCAGGACAAGGCCAGTTGGGTTTACAACAGGGTTAGAGACCCGCCCACCAGTTTCAGGGAGACAGACAGCAACAGTACCAACACTAGCAGTTCCAGCCTCACTATTAGTCTCCACCACAGTTATAAAACTTGAGACAAGGCTAGCCACAGCAGCAGTCTATATATTTTCCTCATCCTAACCAGCAACAGACTGCATATTATGGACAATATCCTCCTCCTTCTCCTCATTATCAGAATCCGTATGGTTACCAACAACCTCCGTACTATCAGTCTTAGCGATAGTCAGTCAATGATCACCCCGAGGCCCCTTCAGTAAACCCAACATTGGACCAAATTCCATTGCTCATGAAGAACATGAACGAACTGACTCACCGGATCGACGACCTGACCACCATCAAGAAACTGATTCCAGTACAGGTGGAAGCAAACCCCAACAACTTCAAACGCAAGGAGCAGGTCGCCAATTGCCCAACCACCCCGAGATAGGTATGCCCCTTGATTTTACATGTTAATCTGACGCCAATCATCTCAATAGTGGTAGGAGATTGCAGCCGCCTATGCACCAGTTGGGGTTCGGAGATCGAACGACTAAGAGAGCATCATCTTCTACATCATCTCCTTCACCAACAGTCGAGAGGCCTAGTGTAGCAGCACCCAAGTCTGGAGTTTCACCGCCTTCACCACCACCTTTAGTAGGCAGATGTAGATCACCATCAGTAAGGGAGAATATAATCCAGCGGGCCTCTGCTTGACCACCGCGGCCATCCGCGACCCCTCCTCCAGGCAGCCGCACCGCCCTAGGCCACGTCACAGTGCGCTACATCTCTAGCCCATCCACGAGTAGCCCTCCAGGCCACCAGCCCCTGCGTTTGCCATGCACCCTTGCTGCCACGCAAGGCGCCTCCTTGCGCCGACCTCCACCGTCAATAGTCCATCCTCTGCCAATCCTCCCTCATCGCGCCACCGACCGCCGCGTCACCGCTCGTTTGAGAAGAAAGGAGGGAGGCGACGATCCTCTTTCCTTGTGATTGAAGAAACGAAGAGAACAGGAACCCTTGCTAGGGTTTTAATAAAAAAATGTAAAATTTACAGTAAGCACCTTGGAAGTTATACAAATTGCATAAGCACCCCTGCTCTCCAGCCTATCACGTGCATAGCACGCATACTATGGGTAATTTGCACATTTCTCCCTTCTTTGATTTCATGTTATTTCTTTCCGCATGAACAATAACTATTTACATTTCAGTCCTATCTTACAGACTTTAAATTTGCATGTCTCTTATATGAAAAAAATATTTTTGTTAGTAAATAAATCTCCCAAAAAATCATGATATACTCATGATGTGATTATCTTCCTAGCATAAATTTTTCATTGCATTTTCTCATTATTTATTATTATTAAAAAAATCAAAAACATGTCATTTTTCCCTGTTTGAAATTCAAAAATTCATAAAAATTCAAATATTATTCCAAAAATTCCAAAATATTAGGGTAGTTGTATTTCATTATCTTTAAATTTCTGTGCAAATTTCACGCATATAATTATTTATAAAACCCCCAAAAATTGAAAAATACCAAAAATCTTAAAAAAATCATAGAAAATTCTACAAAAATCCAAAAATAGTTATTTCAGTTCTTGTTTGTAGAAAATTGCTTCTACGTTTTCCATAAAAATAATTGCCAGGAGTTTTGGGCACCTCAAATATTTTTAAGTTGTAAATTACTCCAGGCTATGCACAAATTCGCATTTTCTCACCGATTGATTTTTAGAAAAATACAAAAACATATGAAAATTCCACAAAAATCCCCAAAAACATTTTAAAACTTTTAAAACTCAAAAATGTTTTCTCTGAATTTTCCTGAGCATTCTTTGGTATAATTGAAAATTACAAAATATTGGGGTGCATATTTCTTGTGCTTGTGCATATTATTCCTTATTTGAAAATTAAAAAAAATTGCAAAGTCAAAATAACTAAAAATTTGAAAATTAGAAAATATAAAAAAATAGAAATAAAAAATAAAAGAACGTTTTCGTGGTCGAATCCATTTTGAATTTGATAAATGTATTGCGTGTGAAGTATGCGTTCGTGTATGTCCTATAGATCTACCCGTTGTTGATTGGAGATTGAAAATAGATATTAAAAGAAACAATTTCTTAATTATTGTATTAATTTTTGGGTATGTATATTTTGTGGTAACTGTGTCGAGTATTACCCAACAAACTGTTTATCAATGACTGAAGAATAGTTAGTGATACCGGCTCAGTGAGTCCTTTCTTCCGTGATGAACTGTTGGCACTAGTCCTACATTTTGTCTCTGTGGGCTCAGTGGGAAGAGGGTTGTACCATGAGAGAAGAGAAGCAAGGAGGTCAACTTGTTTCAAATATACAACATGGATTCTAGCAATGCAATGTAGTTGGACCCTAAGATAAAAAAATCACAAAAACCAGGGATAGTTAACCTTTGAGATTCATGTTTTTCTCTTAACTGATTTTCGATTAATTGAATAACCCTCGGGATTTGTAGCCTCCCTGAGTTCGACCCTGTCCGCTATACAGGTTAATAAGTAGCAAAAAAATATTTGTTTGTTTATCATGGGATTTTTAGTAACAGCGACGACATCTATATCATTAATTTATCCGATCCATCAAGAAAACCGTGCTCAACATTGGGCCATCTTGTCAGACTCTGAAAAGGAAGAAAAACGGACCTCAGATGTAACCAAGTCAACAAATATCTGCCCTGACTTCTCTTATTATTGTACCTCAGGTGATGGATGGGGAAGATCAAAGAAGAAATAGGTGCAATACTCAGGTTTCGAGAGCAGGTCTGAGCTCTCGAGAACCATCCTAGATGAATGGACAGTGCTATGAAGCAGTGCCACCAAAGGTAGCCTAAGAGACCACATACCCATCATCATCATGCGAGGAGTAGTGAAGAGTAGATCTGGAATGAAAACAATGATGAGAAATCAAACCCCCAATTCACCAGCATGACGCAATGATGACCATGAAAGCTTGGTCGTTAATCTTTTCTGTTTTAGAGTTTAGAGAGAATAAAGTTATTTAATTAGAATCACGGGTAAAGTCTCCAAGGGTAGAACCTTACCAAGTCGATGGTGCACACCCAACTTGGACAAGACTACTTCTGCTAAGAGTCGAAGGCAAGTGCTTGCATCTTAACCATACATCAATGAGTAATGTATAGGAGCATAGGGCACAAGTCCAAGGATTTGGGCTCTAATCCTTAGCGGCTACATCCTCACCCACTCTGTCTAGAGGTAAGTACCTGCAAATAAGGAGGGGGTTACTCTTCCAAAAACAATGAATGTGATTTTTCCTATTTTAGGTTCTAGTTTGTGTTAATAGTCCTGATTTTATTATGTTATCACTTTTTGGCACTTTTCTAAATAAAATAATCGTCTAACAATTTTTTGATTTCCTTTTATTCATAAGTCCAGTAAAACAGGGGGAGGAAGATGGAAAAGTCGATGTGTGATGATTCAATGATGAATGCAGGAGATAGAAGGTGTACATTGCTCCAGTAGTCTACATGCAATATGATACGCACATAAATGTAAAGATAGAAAATAAACTACTTATATGATGCACAAAGAAATCTTCCTAAACAATAACTTCTATTACGGGTAGAACAATGTGCTAGCTATCCAGAAATGAGACCACCGTCTGGTTTTCAATGCCTCTCAGTGCCCGCCACATCGGGTCCTACTAGTGATGTATGCGATCTTTCTCGACATGCAGACTCAAATCCAAATAGTTATCAATTTATTTATTTGACTAAGTAAAATCGAGTCTATAGGAATATATATTCTATTACGTGTTTGGACCAAATCACTGCCTCGCTCAACTAAATAAAAGCCTAAGTCTAGGGCAAACACAAGAAACAAAATAAAATAAGGTTGGAAAACTCAAATCCATGAGAAATAAAATAAACTAAAATAAAATAAAAGCGATGAAAACAACAAAGAAAACTCGGTGAGGTCCCTCGAGTGCACCGGCACTCAGTAAAATAGACCCCTAATAATAGAGTCGAAAGTCTTTGAAAATTATTACAAGATTATACAAAAATGAAATGCGGGAAATAAAATCTAATCTTAAACAGTCTCATGATCCTCCTGCACTGCTCTCTATTGCAGGTCGGTGTAGAATGCCTAGCCTCCGCTCACTCGGGTGCGTCGGCTCTCCTAAGATCACCTCCCTTGCTCCATGGGACCTCGCTATAAAGAGAGACAAGAGAATATGTTAGAACAGATTTTATGAAAAATATAAGAAAATAAAAGGAAATAAAGAGGAAAAGAAAGAAGAAACAAATGAGAGAGCAAGAAATAAACAAAAATCCTAACGAACTAGCTGTGATCCTCGGCAACGGTGCCATTCTTATGAGTGTCCCAATCGACTAGGGTTAAGTTGATTAATTAATATGTCATTGTCACCCGAATCAATTGAGTTTAAATAGAGAAAATTATTCAACCACAAAAAAAATCAAGCAAGTAAAAAGGTGGTCTAAGCTACTTTTGTTAACCTGGCATAGCGACCAGGTTCAAACACAAGGAGCGCAATTAAACCTAGGTAGTCAAATCATGAAGATTCAAAGGATTTTTATTTTATTTTTAGTAGTTTTTAATTTTACAAATTTTAATTTTTGAAAATAAGGTAAATGAAAACAATGAATACAAAGGGAAATACACACTCTTTTTGTATTTTTCAAATATAATATAAGTACTCAAAAATCCCAAACAAAAACATTTTTCTATTTTTAACAAATTTTTAATGTTTTTGAAATTTTGGAGAAGTTTTGGTTGTTTTGGGGATTTTATAAATCAAAAACTCAGAAAAGAATTAAATAGTGCACACTCAAGAAAGTTTTGAAATTAAAAATACCAAATAAGATCAAAACTCCTGAAAACCAATTTTATAAAAATGTATATGAAAATATCTACAAATAGGTATTGATATCATAACTTTTAGATTTTTCTATGAATTTACGTAGTTTTTATGGTTTCTTTAAGTTTTTGCATATTTTTAGGTTTTTATAGAAACAAATGCAATGAAAATTGGAAGGATAGTAAAACAAATCAAAATAAAGTTACTCTATATTTCTAAAATTTTTAAAATGTTTTTCGAAGTTTTATAAATTGTATTTGGCAAACAAGGAATTTTTAAGTGGTTTTTGGATTTTTATAATAGTAAATTAATGAAATTCAGCACATAAAAACTACCACCTAAAGTAAACACTAGTATAAGCTAATACTAATTTTTGGGAATACTTGGGATAAATTTACTATTTATTGCATGCAATAAAAGAGCACTAAAAAAAGTGAAGAAAGAACCTAGTTGCAATTATTTTAAGTCCTGAGACCAAATAATAACTCACAATAAAAATACGGGGGCCCTAAGTGCAATTAATCCAAAAGAAGCATGCGGCACACGTGATTCAGCACTCATAGGAGCATAAGTGCAATTCCTATAAAAGTTCTCTAATTAAGATTAAAAAGTGAAAAGCATAGGTGAAATTATGCAAAAATACCACAAACACACGTGAACGTGCATGTGAGTGCAATTCGACTAGACTAGAATGCAAATAAAACAATTGTAGGGCCCTAACTATAATTGTTTTTAAATACAAATTACATTTATTGGACGAAATGGAAATAACAGAAGCTGCATGATAAAAAGGGAAGTATACCCCTACTGGACATGTGGCAAGCAAGTGGAGGCTCTCTCTTGCACGGCCCTGATGGAAAGTTGTTGTGGATCTGACGGTCAGGGCATGTCACAGGCGTACGGTCCTAATCATCTGTTGGAGAAGATCTGATGGTGCTGAAAAAGGTACTAACGTATGGTTTAGATGCATATCAAATCTGATCGAAGGGTCGGCTCTTGGCATGAAAGGATAGACTTGATCAAATCTGGGGGAAAAGCCACATCTAACAGTGTAGAGGCATGTTGGAAGAACTAGACGAAGGTGTTGCAGAACGAGCTTCGATAGAGTACATCTAGCGCTACTCAGCTCTTATCGACTCGCTGCATGGTCCAGCACATCACTTGAAGTTCCGCGTCTAGTTAGATCCACTGATGGCCCGACGAACGGCTAGATATGGGGTTGGAAGGTGGCTTGCCTTGAGCTGTTCTGTCACTGAAGTAAGACCTCAAATAAATCCTCACACGCACACCTAAACCTGCAAGGATACACGGGGCTCAGAGACGATACTCCGACCAGAGTTACTTTTAAGCTAAAAGCCAAAAAGCGAAGGGGAATGGGATGCGACCTCTGGCGAGCATGGGAGATGGAGGTCAGTCCTTAATTCCTACCCTAAGATTGGAGCTAAGGGTGATCAGGTTACGTTGGGAGATGGAGTATGAGTGGATGATGCGATCTAAACGGTTGGAAGGGTGAGACGAAGCTCCGACCCAATAATCAGAGCAACTAAAGTGACGGTAGCAATAATGGATCAATCGAGTGAATACGGTGAAATGGAAAGTGGATTAGGGGTACCTGATAATCAGAGATGGTTGTACAAAGGATGGCAAAGACAAAAGGAGGTGGAGGCAAGGGCGTTGCCTCGATTTTGCTGCGAAAGGCAAAAGAGGCTACTCGTGGCAGCGAAGTCTGGCCATGAAGTGAGCTGTAACGATTTAGCACCAATCTGAGCTCCAAAAGATAGCTACGGGACCCTGTCACGGTCCTAAAGACTTGAGTCGAGGAGAGGAGGTGTGACAGATGAGCTACCTCACATTGGAGGTGGAAGAAGATGATATATAGGTGTCTTAGGGTTCTGGAAGGATCGAGAAAAAGCGTGGAACCCTCGGAGGATCCGATGCTACCTAGTGATCTGTGAGGATTGTAGATCCAAGGTGAAAAATCGGGTGTGTGAACTGAGGGAATAAGTGGCCAGACCCGAGAAAGAAAATTACGAGAAATTAGGTCCGGCGAGCATCTGCCCAGGTCAGGTTTGAGAGAGAGAGAGGGTTGACCCAAGTCAACAGACCCAGGTTGACCAATCAGAATTCAGGAATATACAAAATAAAAGAAAATTAATTTAAAAATAGTATATGAATGTAAAATAAAAATATAAAAATAAAAATTATTATTTATTTTATAAATAATTTTTGCTATAATTTTAAATAATTTTTAATAATTTTTAATAATAAATTTATTATGGTATATACAGTATATATTGTAATGTACAAGTATGATATACTTATATATTATATACATGTAAATTTATTTTATTATTTTTACAAAAATCTATTATATTTTATTTATTTACAAAATAATTTAAAGAGTGTAAAAATATTTTTTATTTTATTTTTATAACTTAATTACAAGTGTTAATAAATTAATTTCATGTACAATATATACATTATTAGTCTTTTTTGTACAATCAAGAATTGATTTTATTTTTGTTTTGTTATGTGTTTTTATCAATTTTATTTTACTTTTATGTAATTATTAAGAGTGTATACATTAGTTTAAAAATACAAAATATATTCAAATTATTTACAAAAGAAATAAAAATATACAACTATATGTGTTGTGCATTTGTACACAATCTTATTTTTGCAATTATTTTTATTATTATTATTTACAATTTTATTTACAAAATTTATTAAGCAAATTGAATTATTTTGTTATTTTATTTATAAATAAAATAGGTGAAGGATATCTACATGATGAGTAGTAATGGATATATACAGTGAATAAGGACCCTATCTCTCCCTACGTTATTCCTTGTCGATCAGGACAATATTTGGCCTTCTCTCGGGGTTAGGGTCAGTCTACATTTATTGCATAAATACATCATTATTTTATTTTCTTTCTTTTTCCTTTCATCTTTATAATTTTATTTTGATTAAGAAGAATATTAATTACACAATATTAACAAAATCATGGTCAATGCTTATTTATTGTAATTGATATATATTTACAAGTATTTAGCATTGGGAATTTGGCTAAATTAAAATAATAAAGGATGTGAATCATGGATTCGTCAAGACCCAGTTGCACTGGCCGAGCTTCACAAGGGAATGAGACTACACTAGTCCATTCCCAATTCTTTTCCCATTCTTCTAGCTTCCATCCCCTTTTCGGTTGTGAACTAGCACACACATGACCTTAGAAGGAAATATCCATCTCCTTAAGGAGGAGCTGCCAGAAGAGGAGACTCCTTGATAGTTCAATGGTTTGTCTGGAAAGAGATAGCAAATTCACACACATGGTACTTGTCATTTCAAGGTGGTGAGAGTACGCGACTAGACGGATGAATCTGACCAGCCTGTGGATTGAACTGAATAATTGGAGCAAGGAACCTAAGGGTTTTTGTGTCACACTTCCTGACCTTAATGTGGTTTCAAACACACCAAGAATCCAAAGGTTTTAATTGAGCTCCAAACTTTGACTTTATTAAGTCAAGTTTAAAAGTCAAACATTATTCCAAATTCTATCTTTTTATTTTCTTTATTTTCTTTTTATGTACAATTAGCATAAGTGTTTGCTAGGGACTAGCAAAGGCAAGTATAGTGTGGTAATGAATACCCATTTCTTCACCTTTATTCTTTGATTTTGTCCTTATATCCCTATTTAAATGCATATATATCATTAATTTGTACAGAATAACATTCATTAATAGACTATAAATAATATGTTAATGCATATATTCAATTTCAAAATAGCAGAATAAAGGAAGAAAAGAAAAAGAATAAAATGTCAAATATATTGGCTAAACCTAGATGTCGAGACCCAGCCATCTTGATGACTTGGTCGACAAGGAATAAAGTAGGGGGTATAGGCAGAGGAATTGTACAGATAATACAGTTGAAACCCTAATTTTTTTCATCAATAATAGGATTTTGGGACCTATTTTATTTTCCATTATTTGTGTCTCAAATTAGTAAACCATCGACATGAAATTTTTACATAATAATACAAAGAAAAATATAAATTTTATTTCATTTAAAAATAATGCACAGTGTACCCGGAATACATAGAAAAAAAGGTGCAAAAAAACTTTACAGACTTGTATCTTCTTCTTACATACCCAAAATTGACCAAACACACCTTTATTTTTTCATAAAATTAAATTATCTATTTAATGAAGGTGGTTTCATTTAATTCAGAGTTAAGATGCAAAAGTTGGCCTTTTAGCCCTCATTGTGTAGTATACATGTATATAATATTCAATATATTTATTATTTATATTTTTAGCTTTCATATATATTTTATAAACTTGTAAATATTATCTAAAATACATGTACATAATAAACTTAAAATTAAATCATCAAAAATTCATAAAAATATATAATACAATAACATATATAGGTAAATTATACCTTTATAAAACATATATATTTGTTTAAGTAGATAAAAATTAGAAAAATAAAGTAAAAATATGTACATATGTCATTAAATAAGTTTTAAATATAGAAAATATATCCATATGATAATAAAATCAAAAATATAAAGTAAAAATAAAACACCCCAAAACATTGGAAAATGTACCTATAAGTACACTTGTAAAAACTAACACCTAATAAATAAAATGGTAAAATAAATAAAAATCATTAAACCATAGTACATAAAATAATAAAAAAATCATGTTTTAACTTTTATTTAATTATTCATTTTCTATTTTAGTTTTTTTATTCTTTTCTCCTTTTTTTGTACGCTAGCGGAGGATGTAGAATAATGGGAGCCTCCCATTGGTTGATCCCAGGTCAACTCCCCCTTTGGCACCTCTGACTTGTCAGAGCATTTCGAGTCCCCAACTTCTTCCCATTTCCATGCATAAACCAATGATCAAAATTCCTCGCATCCCGA
This sequence comes from Ottelia alismoides, assembly GCA_037367405.1. Taxonomy (NCBI): domain Eukaryota; kingdom Viridiplantae; phylum Streptophyta; class Magnoliopsida; order Alismatales; family Hydrocharitaceae; genus Ottelia; species Ottelia alismoides. The sequence continues at coordinate 1,156,647 of JAZKJV010011308.1, forward strand.
ACAAAAATTGGAGATTTGATCTCCCTAAACCATGCATGATCTTCTGATTAGATCAATCTTCATCGAGCAAACCAAAATTCCCTTTGCAAGATACCCTCTCTGTTTGTGTATAAATAAACCTCTCCATGCCCCTTTTGAAGTTTGATCCCCTTCTACCCATTCATAACCCCTTTCTTCAATCACTAGAGAATCATGATGATAACAGAACTTCATAAAAGATTTGGTGTGGAAGAGAGCGGTTGGAATAGGAGATCCAAGATTCGCCAGAGTGCCTCCAACAACCTTCTGCTGCTCCTTGTTCTCGTGCAGGTTAGAGTTGTTTTCTTTTTTGTTTTAGTTAGCTTTCCAATCCTAAATCTTAGTTTATTCTTAGGTTTAATGGATTAGGGCCTAGCATAGTGTAATTTTAGGATTTAAATCAGTTAGAGCATTAGGCTCCAACATGAATTCACTATGCTCTGGCTGTATCGACCTATCGTATCCACCACATTACCTCACTCAGTTGTTTTTCCATCTATTACACCTATTGCCCTTTCGATCATGCAAGGATTAGAGTTCGTCCGAGCTCCCTCCGTCGCCCATCACCATAGCTCACTCATTCTCATCAACCACCGTACGTAGTAGTTTTTTTTTAGTTGAGGGACACAAATCCCCTCAAACTCCTCTTCAGTTTTATGTAGGAGTTGGACCTCAACGTATCCCATGCAGACTATTGCAAATTTCAAAAAGGAGATCCCAGTCCTTAGAGCTCCAGGCCTCTAATGGGGCCCGGACTAATCTAAAGCATTATGTAACCACTGAGGCCTTCCAACAACTTCTTGATCTCATCAACAAGGAAGGAGGATGCCGGTGGGTGGAGATCTTCCTGATCGAAGTTCGCTTGAGCTCTTGTTCTTCTGAGTTCATCAGAGTTTCTTCTCCACCGTCTGATGAGGAATAGTTGCAAGATCTAATTATATCCTAGCATTGAAGGACCACCACAGCCATTTGATGAGGCCCACGATCTGATCTCATTCGACGATCCGCGAATGGGTATCGACCGTCAGTGGAGCGACACGTGGATAAGTGAAGATCGTCTATCCATCCATCCGCACATCTTTAGGGGTAAATTGCCCATCTGATCCCCCACCTTTTGTATTTGAAAGGTAGTCCTGTAAGTATTGAGTTTATCTTAAAAAATTGTGTAAAAATAGCACGGACCATTTAGATGTTTTAAATATTGCATTTAGGTCCACTGTCAGCTCACCTCACTTGAAGACCCATGTGAGTTGGACATTTTGTAGGGACCCCCTCTTGGGTTTGTTATTTCAATTTAGTATTTTAAATTTGTAAAATAGTGTAATATTTTAGGGTAATTTGTACGAAGAACCTTGAACTTTATTTATTATTGCAAATATACCCCTACTATGCACTTAATTTTATTTATGCATTTTTATTTTTTTAAGCAGCTCCCATACATGTTAAAATTTGGAAAATTGTTAGTAAATGCTTAAAACTATGCTTATTCACGTCATATTTTTATTTTAGCATTTTGCTGCATTTTTCCATTTATTAAAAATCAAGTAGGAGCTATTTATTCCCTATTTAGATATAAAAATATAAAAAATTATAAAACCTTATCTAAAAATCCAATATATATTAACTCCATACCAAAAATCGTAAAACAAATATAAACGAAAAATAATAAAAATTGAAAACCCCTAAAAAGCTTATAACAATCTTAAAAAATGCTATAAAAATCTAAAAATATTTATTTATTCTCTATATTTTTATTTACATTATTTAGTATATAATACAAATAGTTTTGGTAATTTTGAACTTATTATCTATTTTTAAAAATCCAAAACAATCTGGCATATTTATTCTACATAATAATTAGTATATTTAAAACAATTAAAAGTACTAAAACTTAGCAAAAATACTAAACAATTACAAAAATAGAGAAAAACATATGAAATGAAAGAACATTTTATTTATGATTTTTGAATATATATATGGCTATATTTATAAATATAAAATCATATATAGACTATTATATTATTTATACTTATATATGTATTAGTAATATTACTATTATTATTTATAAATACATATAAATATTTTTAAGCCTTTTAAAAATAAAAATAATTGTTCTTAGCTATATTTTTTATATTATTATATATTTATTATATATCATAAAAATTATTTATAAAACATATTATATAAATACGTGTTATATTCTTAAACAAAAAAGGAAATTAAAATTGTAAAATCCAAAAAGGAAATAAAAAAATTAATTAACTACATAAAAATTATTAAAAAATAAACAAAAAACCATCAAAACTAAACATAATAAAAAACCGACAAAAATAATTAAAATCAAAAAGACACAAAAACACCTAAATAGGTTGCTCAATTCTCTCTACTCCTTTTTGCTTTTTGTGGTTCGACACTATACATACTTGTCCCTATACAAATATTTATTAGAGCTAAAATAAAATAAATTGTGGATGCTGAGAAGATATTGCAATGTGGATTTTACTGGCCGACCTTGTTTAAAGATGCTTACAATTTTGTTAAGTCGTGCCCCGTCTGTCAGAGAATGGGAGGAACCGTTGGTTCCAAAGATGCCATGCCTATGCAACCAGTGATCATCTGTGATGTATTCGATGCATGGGGCATTGACTTTGTGGGCCCATTCTCTAATAGTCAGGGATTTGAGTATATTCTTCTCATGGTAGATTACTTATCTAGATGGGTGGAGGCTACCCCTACTCGAACAACAGATAGCAAAACTGTTTGCAAGTTTTTGAAAGATCATATTATTTCGAGGTTTGGAATCCCAAAAGTTTTAATATCTTATGGGGGAAGCCACTTTGTCAACCGGGAGGTGAGGAAGTTGACTAAGGAATACGGGATCGAGCACCGTGTCGCTACTCCTTACCATCCACAATCCAATGGCATGGTCGAGGTGTCAAACATGGAGGTTAAAGGAATTTTACAGAAGCTCGCCCGCCCTGATAAGAAGAACTGGTCCCAACTCCTGGACCAAGTTCTATGGGCTTACCGGACGGCTTATAAGACCCCATTGGGCACCTCCCCGTTTCGAATGGTATATGGAAAACCATGCCATTTGCCCGCAGAACTCGTGCATAAAACAGAATGGGCAATCAAAAAGATTAATTGGAACTGTCACCAAGGAAGGAAGAACTGAGAGATGGATTTGAATGAACTATCTGAAATCCAAAATCATGCTTATGAAAATAGCACCATTTACAAGGACAAGGTAAAGAGATGGCATGACAAGAACATTCGAACAAAGATCTTTGTCCTAGAGCAGAGAGTATGGTTATTTAATGCAAAATTGAAATTTTTCCAAGGTAAATTGAAATCAAAATGGACGGGACCCTTCATTGTAAGAGATGTACACAATAATGGGAGTGTTGAGATCTCAGAGACCGCAGATAGCACGCAAACATCTATAGTCAACGGTCAGCTGCTCAAACATTTTATCGAATCCAACGAGCAATTAGTACAAGTTGAACAGATCTCCTTCACTCAGGGCATAGATTTTGACGGAAGAATTGATCTGCCCAAATAAACCACCTCTCTGGAACCTACACTCTTCTGTATATCCATCTTCCTGCTCTTGATCCCCCGATACTTAGGGGACCGTTTTCATTGTTTATATTTCACTTCTCTTCTTTTTGGCCCATCTATACTTAGTACGAGCTATGTCAACATCTCACTTGTGCCATGGGGACATAGTACAAGCTAAGTATAGGGGGTGTGTATATATTTTATCTACTTTATCCATAGCTCGTACTTTAATCGTTTTTATCTAACATCGGGGATGGGTACAAGTAGTGTGTATTACCTGTTTTTCAAACAAAACAAAAAACAAAAAAAAACAAAAACAAAAACAAAAACACCAAAAAATTTTGCATTAAAAAAATCATCACTCATGGTCTTGCATTTCATCAAGCATTTCATGTATTCCTTTATTTATATATTCCTGACACATTCACCATCACTCAAGGCTTGAGGATTTTTTAGGACACTCGATTTCTGAGATCTTGAGATTCTGAGTTAGACTTCTTTAGTCATTAGGGTTTTGAACTTAATAATCCACACTTCCCTAGTTTGAATGATTTGACCGCTATATTGCACTCTTCATCTCGACCTTCAAAAAGAATATGATCAGCACAATCATTCCCACAACTGCATGATTGATGAGATTAGTTGAGATATCACTTGAGGAATTAGGACTAGAGATTTGATTTTAGACCCGATCTGATGATATTCGAGGATGGGATAAAGTTAATGAAGGCTGCAGAAACTTGAGTGTCAGCAAAACCCTAGCCAATATGTGAACAAGATTCATATGCTATCTTTTTGATATTGACCTAAGTGCCAGGGTGTGATGAAACTTAATGAAAATTGTTGATCTGTGTGCGCCAACGTTTGGTAAAAGCAGCGGAGCTATCCAACAAAAGAAAAGAAAAAGAAATATCAAAGAAAAGCTCTATCATCCAAAGTCAAATTCCAAATGAGCTTCCACCAATGGCGAGCACTCCCAAACATTTTCAAAGTGTCCACTTGGACCAAGCGCTAATTAGGACCAAGGAGTCGGGCTGACACCATAAAAGGGTTCTGCATCGTAAGCGATACAAGTATGGGTGTTGAAGGTATCTTAGATACTCAAAAGAGACACACCCCGGTGCATTCCCAGAAAAACAAGTGCAGACGACTCCAAATTCTCTTGACGGACACGTTGATCAACAAAATAAAAATATTCTTGTGTTGAGTACTAAGTCACTCAAGAGGCACTTTGTTCCAATGTGAGGGTGAGAAAAACAGACACAATCCCGTTACCTCCATCATCTAGCCGTCCATCAACATTTCAAGTCTGACAAACTAATGAGACGGTTGACTGAAGCAAGAATAGACTTATTCCCTAGTATTGAGGATTAGGTCTAGAGGAGAGTCTTTGGGACTGGAGCTTTGAGTGATGCATCGACTCGGCTCTCATGAATGCAGTACACTAAATTCATATCCTTATATTATATGTACAACAGAGAGTCTGAAAATTAGAGAAGTTGGATTCCTTTTGATTAAAGCTTGGTTGAGCCCAAAATTTTAGGATCACTCAAATTAAGGGTCTTCTATGAATTAAGCCTTGAAAATTCACATGCACAGTCAGGGATGTATTCAACTAAGTCATCCATTCATGCTCGGGGACGAGCATGGTCTAAGTATAGGGGTATGATGAATCTCGTATTCATCATGCTAAAATCGGTCATTTAGGCTCTATTTCCCTTCATCCACTTGTAATTAATCATTAATAGAGCATTATTAGCATTCATACATATATGAATAATATTTGCATTTCATCATGCATAATTGCAATTAGAATTCCAGTGTAAATTAGCCCAAAAAGCCGCTAACTTCTCACATTTTTAATTAATTCATCCTAACTCCGATTGACCCCAAACCACATCCATTGTGTAGATATTACTAACCTTATTAAATAAAAAATACAAAAAAAATTACTAACCCCAATAAGTGTCAAATAATCCCAAAGTCTAATTTCACATCTGACAGACTAAAATGAGCACATCTCCCACATACAGTGTCTGATTTTGGTCTAGTCACTTTTAAAGTACTCCATTTTCAAATACCTTCAAAACAAGACCGATTTCGTAAAATTCGGAGTCCATTTGTGAAAGTTGGGTTTTGGGCCTCTTTTGCGCGGATTGCCTTTTTGCTATTTTGACTTTAGTTTTTATGTACATAATTAACCCTTTTAATTTTATTTATTTTTCATTTGTGTTCTTTGATGAAAGTTTTATTATGCTACATAAAAGTCCAAATCAAGATCAAAACTTAAATCAAAGAAACTGACCGAGTCCAAGTGTCTGTTGTCGGTCTATACAAAAGTTGTGTGTTTCTGACTTCTCTTTTATTTTCCTAATTTCGTATCCATTAAAAATCCAAAAAAAATAGATTAATGTAATTAATTTTCTTGCATTTTATCGTATTTTTTCTATAATTTTTATCCACTCTAACACCACCAAAAAAATACAAAATCCCAAAAACCCAGTTTTCTATACACATGGAGAACCACCAAAAATACCACTTCTCACAGATGACTTCTTTTGCTCCCGGATCCTTCATAAAAGTTGTAGATCTCATCGAGATGAACAACTTTCATGAAGGAAAATTTTAGATCTAAGATCATCTTCTATCTCTTTGTCCCTCTCCAAGATCTGAAATTTTTTTGGTGACACGTGGCAGCCCTTGGGCGTGCCACGTGGCACCCTCACTCTCTCTCCAACCCCTCCCCTCCGGGTCACGTGCCTAGAACATGACTCCTGTCACCTTCTTCCCCAACGCATGCATGGCTCCTCCCAGCCGTTTCCCCCTCTGCCATGCGCGGCCATTAAGCCGCCTTGCATGGCCGTTTCACCTCCCCCCTCGCACGTAACTGATCCACCTTCCCCATATAAATCTCACCCTCGCCGGCCACAGAGATCATCCGCCATTCATCCAAGGTGCTGGTGACAACGGCCGACCCTCGTCGGCACGATCCGAGGTGACCACCCACCTCGTAGCAGCCGCTTTCTACAGTTGCGCAAGCTTCGAGGCCTCCTCGCCGGCCATCTGAAGCGAACATCAAGAGGCGGCCTTAGCACCTCCAACTTCCTGGCGACACCTTCCTCCATCGACCGCTCAAGCCCACAGCTCCGACCTTGTTTCTTAGACCTTATAGGAAAACACCTCAACCTCCGCCCGCTCACAGCCCGGCCGTGTGTCGGCCGAGCTCCGCTCACCTCCGCCTCGAACCCCCCCACCGCCATGCAGCACATTCGTTCCACCTACGCCAAGCGTCGACCGGTGCTCCGCCTGCGCGCAAGGCTTCGCCGCCCAGGTCGCGCGCCAGAACCGCCTGCGCAGCCTGCCGATCCGACTCCCGCACCGCCCCTCGAGCCATGTGTCGGCCGAGGAGCAGCCTCGCCCCTTGCCGCACACCTCTGCTGCCACGCTACGTCGGCAGCATCGCCACCTCCGGTCGTCTACGCCCTCCAGCCAGCGTGGGATCGGGCGGAAGCCCTGATCCGATGACCAAGAGCCCTCCACATCACCACCTCAGCTGTCGTTGGATCACGGCCTAGATCCAACGGTCAGTGACCTGCCACGTCAACAAATCTGACCCGAGGCCCAAGCCTAGAGGCTTGGATGCGTCGAACCTCAACCTTGGCAACGAACCTCAGCTTTGGTCTCAAGCCTGTGCCTCGGCATCTGAACCTCAGGCTCAGGACCCCCGAGCCTCCGCCACGTGTGCTTTGGAAAAATTGCGAGAAGGCCCCTGTCGATTTTGAAAATTACATTTATACCCCCGCCAAGGGTAAATTACGTCCGGGCCCTTCCGACTTTTATTAATTACAGATAAATCCTCCCAGGAACCTCTTTGCAAGGAAAACTGTGTTTTATTTACATTTTAGTCCCTGAAACTTCATGTTATCATATCTTTTTCATACGAACTCTGTTTTGAGCATATAATATGTCATTTTGAAGCTTATTCCGTGCTCTATCACTTGGCATAAATTGTGGGCAGATTCGAAGCTGTTTATTAATTATTGTTATTGAGGATATCTGTTGGCTTATGCATGCTCATTTTGACATATTTGTGCCACATTTTCCTTGAGAGAATTGGCGATTTATTTTGCAGGGATTTGTTGGAGTTGAGATATTATTTGAGGATTTAATTTTTGCAGGGGTTAATTTAGGGAGATGGATTAGATGTATTGACTTATTGATATTGATTGCGAATATTTCTTGAGAATAAAATTAGAAAGCTTTCGGAGATAAAAATCATTGCAGGATCAATCTGATATATATTCATTCTTGCTGGAGTCAGGAATTAATTTGTTACATCTTGCTGAATTCGATATTATTTGATCTATGATTTCATTTCAAGGATATTGATTATTTTTTTGGATTAAACATCACTAAAAATCGCAGATCCTGGGCATAATTCTCTCTGTTTATTTTCCTTGCATCACATCGCATCTCCATCATTGCATTTTATATTTTCTCAACACAGAGATTAATCGAGCATAAATTTAATTATTTAGTTTGATTTAGGACCACGCAACTAAGAATCACTGTTCCCTGTGTTCGACCTTGGTACACTTGCCAAGTAAAAATACTCCACAACATTCAAAGATTGTGGTTTTTGCTAAACCGATTTTCGCCTCCTATACTACAATTATCGATTATTAAAGAGGCGAATTTCGCGTTCATCAAATGGCATCGTTGCCGGGGAAGAAAAGAGACATGGGTGCTCACTTTGTCACAAGCCACATCAAAGAAATCAAGTTTGCAAGAACATTATTAGATAATGGATCATCTATCAATCTCATGCCCACAACCCTATTTGAGCATCTAAATCTAGGTCCTCTTAAGCAATCTATAGCTGTACTTCAATTCGCAGATACATCAACAAAATGACCTAGGGGCGAGATTCGAAACGTTGTCATCAACATAGAGGGACAAAACTACCCAGTAGATTTCACAATACTTGACATGGATGTCCCTAGAAATTGGAAAGATTCCCAGATGATACTAGGACGGCCCTTCCTTAGGATCGCAGGAGCTATATTTGATTACACATCCAGGAGAATCTAGTTTGGAAAAGTTGAACTTAAAATGCAGCAAACTAGATTCCAAAGACCTGACACTGAGTCGAGCACTGAGTCTGAAAAATCAGAAACTGAGACTGAAATTACAGAAGCAACAGTTGGGCCCTGGAGACAAACCCCAACCGCTATGATAGACTCAACCTCATCTGGTGAGGAAATTGTCGATGATTTAGTCTGCCAGCCCATTCATGCATCTACTTATACTCTAGGAGACTCAGAGGCCCCTCTGGACCTGTCAGTCCATTCTCCTTATGGACAATCCTTGAGTAAGGTACACAGATCGGACGCGGCACTTGCCACACCTCATTCCATCATTAGCGATCCGATCCCAGAAACAACCATGATGGTGGCCAATATGCATACACTGCAAGCATCCACATCACAACAAGAAGCATCACTGAGTGGACCAGATTCGAGCAACATCATTGACCTTCCTGAACTCAAACCATTGCCCCCTATACTTAAGTATGCCTTCCTTTTAGGAGAAAAGGGACAATTTCCGGTCATTATCAGTTCACATCTGGCCGAAGAGTAGGAGATCCGTCTGCTTAATGTTTTGGAGAAAAATTGCAAGGCTATAGGCTGGAGATTGTCTGATCTACCAAGGATAAACCCAGCCCTATGCTCACACCATATTTACTTGGAAGATATAGCTAAACCCTCCCGTGAATGCCAAAGTAGATTGAATCCAAACTTACGGGAAGTGGTTAAGACTGAGATCGAAAAATGGTGTAAAGCTGGGTTCATATATCCCATCTCCGACTCCAAATGGGTGTCACCTTTGCATGTAGTCCCGAAAAAGTCGGGACTTCAGATTATCACCAATGAGGAGGGAGAGGAGATCACGACACGGGTACCTACGTCATGGCGTATATGTGTAGATTACAGGCGCCTGAATGCCGCAATGAAGAAGGATCACTTACCGCTCCCTTTTATTGATCAAATCCTGGAGAGATTGACGGGGAGAGAATACTTCTGTTTTTTAGACGGGTACTCGGGCTACAATCAGGTAGCCATCGCCCCCGAGGACAAGGAAAAGACTACTTTTACATGTCCTTTTAGCACATATGCATTCAAGCAAATGCCTTTTGGACTTTACAATGCCCTCGACACCTTTCTGCGATGCATGATTGCGATTTTTACCGACATGGTTGGGGATTTCCTGGAGATCTTCATGGATGATTTCTCGGTCCATGGTGATTCATTCGATGATTGTCTAGAGCACCTGGATCGAGTCCTCCAAAAGTGTAGGGAAGTGAATCTGGTGCTCTCTTAGGAGAAAAGCCATTTCATGGTGAAAGAGGGCATTGTATTGGGGCATGTCATCTCCAAGAAGGGAATGGAGGTTGACCCTGCCAAAGTTGATGTGATCAAAAAGCTCGAGCCACCTACAAATGTGAAACACGTATGGTCTTTTCTAGGGCATGTCGGATTTACAGGAGATTTATCAAGGATTTTTCAAAAATTGCCCGACCGCTAACTGACCTCCTAGGGAAAGACACCAAGTTCCTCGTAGATCATAAGTGTCTTGAAGCCTTTGAACTACTCAAGTGGAGGATCATTGAGACCCCCGTCCTACAAGCCCCTGATTGGTCTCTTCCCTTCAAGATCATGACAGACGCATCTGATTTTGCTGTAGGTACTGTATTAAGACAACGAAAAGATGGAATCCCGTATGCTATTCACTACGCAAGCAAAGTTTTAGACCCTACTCAGAAAAATTACACTGTGACCGAAAAGGAAATGCTTGTTGTGGTTTTTGCCTAGGAAAAATTTCGATCTATACTTCTAGGATCTAAGGTGACAGTTTACACAGACCACTCTTCCATTCGATACTTAATGGCCAAAAAGGATGCAAAAGCATGACTTTTGATATGGATTCTACTTCTTCAAGAATTTGATTTGGAGATTAAAGACAAACCTGGTGTTAAAAATATCGTGGCTGATAATTTATCACAGATCGAACATAACAAAATTCCGGAATCTGAATCCATCCGTGAAACCTTCCCAGACAAGTCAATTTCTGCTATTGACTCACTCTCATGGTATGCAGACACGGTGAATTATCTTGTTACCATGGAAGTTCCTCAAGGTTGGCCCAGAAACAAAATCGATCGACTCATATCTGAAGCGAGACACTATCATGGGGAAGATCCGTTCCTTTTCTTTGAATGACCGGATTGCATATGGAGAAGATATATTCCTCAAGAGGAATACCAAAGTATCCTCAATCTATGCCACACCTTGGAGGCGGGAGGACATCACTCTGGGAAGAGGACCGCTGAGAAGATATTGCAATGTGGATTTTACTGGCCGACCTTGTTTAAAGAAGCTCACAATTTTGTTAGGTCGTGCCCCGTCTGTCAGAGAATGGGAGGAACCATTGGTTCCAAAGATGCCATGCCTATGCAACTAGTGATCATCTGTGATGTATTCGATGCATGGGGCATTGACTATATGGGCCCATTCCCTAATAGTCAGCGATTTGAGTATATTCTTCTCGCGGTAGATTACTTATCTAAATGGGTGGAGGCTACCCCTACTCGAAAAGCATATAGCAAAACTGTTTGCAAGTTTTTGAAAGATCATATTATTTCGAGGTTTGGAATCCCAAAAGTTTTAATATCTGATGGGGGAAGCCACTTTGTCAACCGGGAGGTGAGGAAGTTGACTAAGGAATACGGCATCGAGCACCGTGTTGCTACTCCTAACTATCCACAATCCAATGGCATGGCCGAGGTGTCAAACAGGGAGGTTAAAGGAATTTTACAAAAGCTCGTCCGCCCTGACAGGAAGAATTGGTCCCAACTCCTGGACCAAGTTCTATGGGCTTACCAGATGGCTTATAAGACCCCATTGGGCACCTCCCCGTTTCGAATGGTATATGGAAAGCCATGCCATTTGCCTGCATAACTCGTGCATAAATCAGAATAGGCAATTAAAAAGATTAATTGGAACTGTCACCAAGGAAGGAGGAACCGAGAGATGGATTTGAATGAACTATCTGAAATCTGAAATCATGCTTATGAAAATAGCACCATTTACTAGGACAGGTAAAGAGATGGCATGACAAGAACATTCGAACAAAGATCTTTGTCCCAGGGCAGAAAGTATGGTTATTTAATGCAAAATTGAAAATTTTCCAAGGTAAATTGAAATCAAAATGGACGGGACCCTTCATTGTAAGAGAGGTACACAATAATGGGAGTGTTGCGATCTTAGAGACCGCAAATAGCACGCAAACATCTATAGTCAATGGTCAGCTGCTCAAACATTTTGTCGAATCCAACGAGCAATTAGTACAAGTTGAACAGATCTCCTTCACTCAGGGCATAGATTTTGATGGAAGAAATGATCTGCCCAAATAAACCACCTCTCTAGAACCTACACTCTTCTGTATATCCATCTACCCTCTCTCGATCCCCCGATACTTAGGGGACCGTTTTCATTATTTATATTTCACTTCTCTTCTTTTTGGCCCATCTATACTTAGTACGAGCTATGTCAGCATCTCACTTATGCCATGGGGACATAGCACATGCTAAGTATAGGGGGTATGTATATATTTTATCTACTTTATCCATAGCTCGTACTTTAATCTTTTTTATCTAACATCGGGGATGGGTACAAGTAGTGTGTATTACCTGTTTTTCAAAAAAACAAAAAACAAAAAAAAACAAAAACACCAAAAAAAAATTTTTGCATTAAAAAAACCATCAGTCATGGTCTTGCATTTCATCAAGCATTTCATGCATTCCTTTATTGATATATTCCTGACACGTTCACCATCACTCAGGCTTGAGGATTTTTGAGGACACTTGATTTCTGAGATCTTGAGATTCTGAGTTAGCCTGCTTTAGTCATTAGGGTTTTGAACTTAATTGTAACATCCATATTCTAACAAACCCGAACTCGTCCGATTTTGGGTCTAATGAACCCAAAAACGTTGTCGGTCAATACTAAACAACCTAAAACGACCAATTGATCATAAATCAAAAGTCGTTCGGACGAAATCGACCAATAATCGGTCCCTTCGTAATGCGTGCCGTGAAAAGCCGCGACGCAAATTCGGAAACCACGAAATAAACCGAGACCATCATGAGATCCGATTCGACGATACGAGACCAACGGAATCAACCGTTCGTCAATCGGAGGCCGTTTGATATTTTAAAACCGTAAAATTTAACCTCAAACCGAAACCGTATCACGAAAATTTCGGGCATCCAAACCCGATCAAAAGTATATCAACATTATACTCATATTGATCGTCTTTTATAGACGATCAAATCAAGATATTACGCGTTGAAATTGGAGATTCGAGGTGCGATTGCGGGCCATTTTTAATATTCATAGAAGAGAGAAAGAAAAATAAAATAAAGAAAAAAAATTGATCTTCTACAGCAGACTGTCTGCTTTCTAATACAGCCACTTGGTTCCTCTTTTACCATTTGGCATGCAATTCCACTCCCACATGTCAACTCTAACTCCTCTTCTCTTCTATATATAGAGAGCACAAGATCCCCTTCTTTTCTCCATAACATTCTCCCCAGCCGATAAAACCTTTCATCTACTTTTCTTTTCCCAAAAAAAAAAATACCCCCAATTTTCAAACTCTTGTTGCTGTCCAGCAACTGCTGGACCTTATATTCCAGCATATGAAGAGAAGGTTGGAGCCTATTGCTGCTCCAATTTGAGTAACTGCTGAAGCTTTAGTCAAGAGAAGTGTTGCAGCTCCCTTGGAGCTTGAAGCTGCTGCTACATCACCAACTGCAACCCTCCCTCCAGCACTGTTCATCTACTCCAAGTTTTCTAGAGAAATCTAACAAGGTACAATCCCTAGCCTATTTCTTGCTGCCATGCATGTGCTCTCACAATAGATTTCCCTTTTGTTGGGTGTTTTGGATTCTATCTCATGAAATAAGCTTCTAATAGTTTCAAATGTTAGATCTGAGTTAGATTGTATGTTGCTTTCCTGTTATAATCTGAAATCTGCTATAAAAAAATGAAAATTTTGGGTCTGAATTTAATTGTCTACATCTCCTACTACTACAAGCTTCAGATCAGATCTCCAATTTGGAGATTTAGAAGGTACCATCCCCTCTCCCTCCTCCTTTGCTGCCATGCATGCATATTAAACTTGATTTTTGCACATGTACATCCCCATCCATACCCTCTTGTTGTCATACATGTTGAACAATACATCCTTGATCTCTTAATTAGGGTTCTTTTGAGTGAGGCTGTACAATCTGTTTGTAGATAGTCTGTGACAGTCTTCATCCATATTCTATCTATAAATGATCTCTTGAAGTTAGGTGTTAATTGATGTTTTTTTTTAAAATATATCAGGAAATTGCACCTGACTAAATGCCCGGGAATTTCATATCTTAAAATTTTCCATTTAATAAAGCTGTAATAATAATAATAGAGTCTATTTTTAGGAAAACTGTGAAGTACAATGGGCATGCTCCTTCTTAGGAGAAAATTTCTCTAAGCCTACTTGAAATTCTTGATGGCTGAAAGATAGACTTGATTTATGATGGTTATAGAATAAGAATATGGTTGTCTGATGAGAACGTGTTCTCAATGCTCGGAAAAAAAAAACAAATGAATGAGAATTTAGCACTAATATCTGCTTACTCCCTGTAGCTGAAAAATGAAAATCTTGAAGAATGAATTCCATGTCATAGATTTCAATAGAGCAATGGTTGGGACTTTTTCTCTGTTCGATGCAACTATAAGATTCATAATGGTTTTACCATAGTAGGTGCTTCAATTCTCAATTCGTCTTGGAAATTTAAGGAGGTTTTGGTATCTATTGTAACTCGGTATTCAAGCTAACACCTAATTAGCTCTTTTCATCAAAACAAAATGATCAAGGTTTACATTTTATACTTGCTTGAGATATGTAATCAAGAGTGCGAGATCAAACAAAGTTGACCTGGACTCTACCAAAATGCAACCCACCATCTAATGCAAGTTATAGGTATCTTCACACTCACCTTACTTTTACTAATATCAAGTTGCTTGAAATTGCCATGTACTATCCAAACACAATGACACTATGAATACTATTTAAGTTGATCATTGGATAGTACTAACCTTTAAGCTTGTTTACGCCATTCGACCTGACCTGAAATTGTGATGAGAACAATTGGAAATTGATTTTCTTAGCACAATTTTGGCATATTATAGGAGAAATAAACCATATAGTTAGCATATGACTATATCAACTACTCCTCCAACCACTAATATGGGGGAATAATAGTTCGTGTGTAAATAGTGATTTGGTAAAATCCCCATGTCATGCGCTAACAAGCAACACAAGCCAACATAGACATTGACTTGATGAATCAAGAAAGGATGATGTTTACAAAGACTATGAAAGGTTTCTCGTAATAGTTGTGAAGTAGAATGAGAATTTAATCTATAGCCAAGTGCATCTTAAGATGGTGATTCAGTGATACCATATACTGAGCCGATCATGGTGATCTTTACCATGATCGTGCGAGGGCGCGGTGCCATGATTCTCATGATGTTTAGGTGTTGTTTAGTAAACCTTAAGCAATCAATTATAAACTCTTATCATTTTAAGCAGTTTCTATCACACTCATGATCTATCAAGCAGAATTTTGAATCATCTATGGCAACAAGAATTGAGGAAAAGCTATAACATTGGAATATGAATTGAATCTAGAAATCAAGTACATGTATATGACTGTGAATCAGTGATACCATATATTGAGCCGATCATGGTGATCTTTACCATGATCGTGCGAGGGTGCAGTGACCCTCACCTGGGCGGAGGAAAGGAAGCCCAGTTAGGGCAGCGGCCGCCAAGTGCGCGGGTCTAGGATCCCAGTCTTTTATACGGTTTTTACGCGAGCTCGCAGTGTTTTTACGCCTCGTTGAGATTCTGACTTTAGACCAGTTCCGCTGACCCTGTCTTTTAGGATACCCAGGCGGGGGATCCTTGGTTTTCAGTTTTACGTACGAGCTCGGTTGCCCGTTACCGGTCGGGCTGTTTTTCTAGAGCGACTTCCCGGGAAGTCCCTCTCACCCGTCTCAGTGGCGTAGTTGGGGAGTAGACCTATCCCTCTATTGGACCGTCCTTCCAACTAGAGGGCGAGACGGAAGAGCCATTTGCAGGCTTCTTCACCGCTTGAGTTTTCTTCGCCAAACAGACTTGACGATTCTACATCCAGATCATCCATATCTACATCTATATCTACATCTAAATCATCAAGAGTTGCATCTGAGAGAGTTAGAATGAAGGTTTGGAGGAAATTACAATTAAAATTGAGTTGATTGGAGGTGAATTTAATCTGATTCGAAATCTCTATAAGTTAGTGGACGTGTTGGGAACTTAGTTAGGATGCATTACACAACACCGCATGCCTACGGAGGCCCCCCAACCCTAAGGTAGTTTAATACCTTAGAGTCATAGTGTGAGGCTACACACAGACCAAGACCACGGACTATCCACTAACTTAAAAGGAGTAAATAGAATTAAGGATCAAATCAGTTATCATTATATCAGTCCATCATCGGAAACCATGACATGATCTCAATGACAAGAATGTAGCATTTACATGTGCCATCAAGTTCCGCAACATGATCTCCAAGACCCAAAATCATGATCTTAAAACACAGGAAATTATTATATGTTAGATTTGTCATCTAAACTTTATATAAATATATATATATGGGATGAATGGGAAAAAGGAGAGAACAAATGAACTTAGTACCAAACAGATGAAAACCTTTTTACTTATGCAAGTAGATGTAAATAGTGCTTATTCCACCCTTCTACTTGCTCTCTTTTGCACATTAAATTACTTGTTAATTATTTAAACTACGGGTTTGTATTCACAATTGTGACTCCTTTTCTTCCTTGCACGCATGGCAGGAAAGGAGTCTATTGTTCAGTAGCTATACAGGGTTTCAGGAGACAAGGTCTATACCAGACGGTATGTAGTTTTAGTTACAGTTTTTAGTTCAATTGATATTGTAAAATGCTTCTTCTCTTCAGTCAAATTTTTGGGATGTTGTAGGTACTGTCAGACATTGTACATGTTGTAAAATCATATGGAAATTAATGAAAAGAATTTCTGGTGCCATTGTTCTCTATTATCTTGTGGTTGTGAATGTGAATGTCGAATGTCACTTGCAAATATATTCATTGCGAAAAATTTCCCCATAAAAACTATGCTTTTAATGCGATGTCATAAATGGAATTTCGCGAATTGTGTCATAAACGGGTACCCGGATCCTGAGGGGTTGACAATTTGGTATCAGAGCAGTGGTACCCCGATACGCACATTCGCAGTATTTCAATTCAGATCGCATTAAGTTCTCGGATAGTGACAGTCTTCCGACTTGTCGTGAGTCCGAGAAGGGAAATATGACATTCATATTTAACCACCACAAATGCCACCGATTTCATTAATTTTCATAGTATATCCCAAGAAGAGAAAAAGCATTTATGATAAGTATCTGTAAATGGCACAGATTCCGCTCGACCATTTGGGTCGCAGCGAGCAGATAGACCACATGCAGAACCATGGCATCCCGACCAGGCCAGGAGATAACTGACCAGCTAGCACACATACTGACTACTCTTATCTACCTTTCCACGTTCTATTTGATTCTAGTGTGACACACTCTTTTCTTGCTTCGAGTCTACTTGTTTAAGTAGAGTCGCAAAGACTCTCTCTTCTCCATATCACATCCGAGGGCCAAGTGGCCAGATGTTCATTATTTTACTGATAGTCAGTCACTTGCCTGTACTGATTGGTGGTCATGAGATGATCGCGGATTGTCTACTTCTGCAGCTTGATGAGTTCGATTTGATTTTAGGCACGGATTGGTTTTCCGCTCATCATGCACTTGTTGATTGCTTTAGGAAGACGGTTGTCTTCAGGATTCCTGATCTACCCGAGTTCACTTTTGAGGGTACTTTGCATGACTCCACCATGGAGTACATTTCAGTATTGCGAGCCCAGCGACTTGTTGATCAGGGTTGTGATTCATACCTTGCATTTGTGCGGGAGGTATCTGATCAGGAGCCGATGATACAGGACATCCGAGTAGTATCAGAATACCCTGACGTATTTCCTGATGAGCTACCAGGGCTACCTCCTGAGAGAGAGAGATCGAGTTCGAGATCACATTGCTGCCAGATACACAGCCGATCTCTATGGCACCATATCGCATGGCACCAGCCGAGTTGAGGGAGCTGAAGGTACAGTTGCAGGTGTTACTTGATTTGGGATTCGTGAGACCGAGCACTTCACCTTGGGGTGCTCCGGTTCTATTTGTCAAGAAGAAGGATGGATCCATGAGACTGTGCATCGATTACAGGTAGCTAAACAAGAGAACGGTGAAGAACCGTTATCATTTGCCGTGCATCGATGATTTATTCGATCAGCTCCAGGGATCTTCGGTTTTCTCGAAGATCGATCTTCGCTCATGCTACCATCAGCTGAGGATTCGCGAGTCGGATATTCCGAAGACAACCTTCAGGACTCGTTATGGACATTACGAGTTTGTTGTGATGCCATTTGAGCTCACCAATGCACCTGCGGCTTTCATGGATATGATGAACCGTATCTTCCATCCATACTTGGATAAGTTTGTAGTGGTGTTCATCAATGATGTGCTCATCTATTCACGGAATGAATGGGATCATGCGAATGATCTACGGATTGTTTTGGACACATTGCGAGAGCATAAGCTGTATGCAAAGCTGAGCAAGTGTGAGTTCTGGTTATCCCAGATCTCATTTTTATGGCATGTCATTTCTGGAGCAGGCATCGCAGTTGATCCTGCAAAAATAGATGCAGTTATGTCTTGGGAGCAACCCAAGACTGTGACTCAGATTCGGAGTTTCCTCGGATTGGAGGGCTATTACAGACGCTTTGTCAGCGGATTTTCACGCATTGTTCGCCCTCTGACACGGTTGACGCAGAAGGGAGTTCCATTCATTTGGGACTATTCATGTGAGCAGGCCTTCCAGACACTGAAGGAGAGGTTGACTACATCGCCTATTCTTGCTCTTCCTTCAGGCACTCAGGACTATGTAGTCTATACAGATGCATCTGGAGAAGGTCTAGGAACAGTGTTGATGCAGAGAGGACAGGTGATTGCTTACGCATCACGGCAGTTGAGACCGCACGAGCGGAACTACCCCACACATGACTTGGAGTTGGCGGCAGTTGTCTTCGCCTTGAAGATCTGGCGCCACTATCTATATGGGGTGAACTTCGAGATTTTCACAGATCACAAGAGCCTAAAGTACATCTTTGATCAGAAGGAGTTGAACATGAGACAACACAGATGGCTCGAGCTGCTGAAGGATTATGATTGCACGATCTCTTACCATCACGGTAAGGGAAACGTGGTGGCTGATGCACTTAGCAGGAGAGCGCATGCTGATCGTACGGCGAACTGGCTATACACGTAGGATACGCTTGCAGCTTTGACCGATTGGCATCCTCAAGAGAGCGCATCCATTTCTACTGCCGTGCCTCCACGATACAGCAGTCTTTGGGATCGTATTGTAGAAGGCCAGAAGACCGATCCTTGGATTCATGATAGATACATGCGCGCCGTCAAGGACGAATTTGACGACCTTGTTGTGATGGAGTCTATTTTATGGAAGGCAGGACGGGTCGTTGTACCCAATGACGAGCAGTTTCGCAGAGACATTCTGGATGAGGCACACAGTTCACGATTATCTATCCATCCAGGTAGCACGAAGATGTACCGTGATCTGCGTCGACATTTTTGGTGGGATGGAATGAAGCGCGATGTGGCGCTACATGTTAGCAGATGCATGACCTGTCAGATGGTCAAGGCTGAGCACAGGAGACCACCAGGATTACTGCAGTCTCTCCCCATTCCCGAGTGGAAGTGGGAGAGCATTTCTATGGATTTTGTCACAGGTCTGCCGAAGACACCAGGCGGCCATGATTCTATATGGGTCGTTGTTGATAGATTGACCAAGTCAACCCATTTTATACCTGTCAACCCGACTTACACTCCATCCAGGTTGGCCAAGCTCTATGTGCAGAACATTATCAGGCTGCATGGTATACCACGAGAAGTGGTGTCTGACATGGATTCGAGATTTACATCTCATTATTGGCATCAGTTCATGTCAGCACTACAGACAGAGCTGAAGATGAGTTCTGCATACCATCCGCAGACAGACGAGCAGAGTGAGCGCACCATTCAGACGCTTGAGGATCTACTTCGCGCATGCACTTTGGAATGGAAAGGGTCCTGGAAGGATCATTTGCCTTTGGTGGAATTCACGTACACCAACAGCTATCACTCCAGTATTGGCATGGCACCATTCGGAGCCCTATACGGGCGGAGATGCCTCACACCTCTCAGTTGGCGTGAGGTAGACGATCATGCTCTTTACTCCGTGGATCTCTTGGAGGAGACCGCGAGAGCTGTTGATCTTGTGAGACAGAGGCTTCTAACGGCACATAGCCGCCAGAAGAGCTATGCGGATCGTCGGAGGAGAGACTTAGAATTTCAGGTAATCTAATTATTTCTTCTTCATCTATGACATATATATATGTCCAAATTAATCTCATATTAATGACACTCCTATCGATTATAGGTTGGAGATTGGGTATTTTTGCGAGTATCTCCCATGAAGGGAGTGCAGAGATTCGGTGTTCGTGGCAAGTTGGCGTCGCGATATGTTGGACCTTTTGAGATTCTGGCTAGAGTGGGAAAAGTGGCATACCGAGTAGCCCTTCCTCCACATCTTTCAGCTATTCATGATGTTTTCCACATATCCAATCTGAGGAAGTATGTCCATGACCCTCGCCACATTATCAGTTACGAGAATCTCGATGTAGAGCCGGATTTGACTTATGAGGAGAAGCCAGTCCAGATACTTGATCATGCTGTGAAGAAGCCTCGCAGTAAAGAGATTCCCTTTGAGGTTTTTATGGGTTCAAAAACCCTTTGAGGTTTTTATCGACATATGAAATCCAAACAAGACACCTAATAGCCTTAATTCGAGTCTCGAGGACGAGACTCCCTTTGAGGTTTTTATATTTGTAACATCCATATTCTAACAAACCTGAACTCGTCCGATTTTGGGTCTAATGAACCCAAAAACGTTGTCGGTCAATACTAAACAACCTAAAACGACCAATTGATCATAAATCAAAAGTCGTTCGGACGAAATCGACCAATAATCGGTCCCTTCGTAATGCGTGCCGTGAAAAGCCGCGACGCAAATTCGGAAACCACGAAATAAACCGAGACCATCATGAGATCCGATTCGACGATACGAGACCAACGGAATCAACCGTTCGTCAATCGGAGGCCGTTTGATATTTTAAAACCGTAAAATTTAACCTCAAACCGAAACCGTATCACGAAAATTTCGGGCATCCAAACCCGATCAAAAGTATATCAACATTATACTCATATTGATCGTCTTTTATAGACGATCAAATCAAGATATTACGCGTTGAAATTGGAGATTCGAGGTGCGATTGCGGGCCATTTTTAATATTCATAGAAGAGAGAAAGAAAAATAAAATAAAGAAAAAAAATTGATCTGCTACAGCAGACTGTCTGCTTTCTAATACAGCCACTTGGTTCCTCTTTTACCATTTGGCATGCAATTCCACTCCCACATGTCAACTCTAACTCCTCTTCTCTTCTATATATAGAGAGCACAAGATCCCCTTCTTTTCTCCATAACATTCTCCCCAGCCGATAAAACCTTTCATCTACTTTTCTTTTCCCAAAAAAAAAATACCCCCAATTTTCAAACTCTTGTTGCTGTCCAGCAACTGCTGGACCTTATATTCCAGCATATGAAGAGAAGGTTGGAGCCTATTGCTGCTCCAATTTGAGTAACTGCTGAAGCTTTAGTCAAGAGAAGTGTTGCAGCTCCCTTGGAGCTTGAAGCTGCTGCTACATCACCAACTGCAACCCTCCCTCCAGCACTGTTCATCTACTCCAAGTTTTCTAGAGAAATCTAACAAGGTACAATCCCTAGCCTATTTCTTGCTGCCATGCATGTGCTCTCACAATAGATTTCCCTTTTGTTGGGTGTTTTGGATTCTATCTCATGAAATAAGCTTCTAATAGTTTCAAATGTTAGATCTGAGTTAGATTGTATGTTGCTTTCCTGTTATAATCTGAAATCTGCTATAAAAAAATGAAAATTTTGGGTCTGAATTTAATTGTCTACATCTCCTACTACTACAAGCTTCAGATCAGATCTCCAATTTGGAGATTTAGAAGGTACCATCCCCTCTCCCTCCTCCTTTGCTGCCATGCATGCATATTAAACTTGATTTTTGCACATGTACATCCCCATCCATACCCTCTTGTTGTCATACATGTTGAACAATACATCCTTGATCTCTTAATTAGGGTTCTTTTGAGTGAGGCTGTACAATCTGTTTGTAGATAGTCTGTGACAGTCTTCATCCATATTCTGTCTATAAATGGTCTCTTGAAGTTAGGTGTTAATTGATGTTTTTTTTTAAAATATATCAGGAAATTGCACCTGATTAAATGCCCGGGAATTTCATATCTTAAAATTTTCCATTTAATAAAGCTGTAATAATAATAATAGAGTCTATTTTTAGGAAAACTGTGAAGTACAATGGGCATGCTCCTTCTTAGGAGAAAATTTCTCTAAGCCTACATGAAATTCTTGATGGATGAAAGATAGACTTGATTTATGATGGTTATAGAATAAGAATATGGTTGTCTGATGAGAACGTGTTCTCAATGCTCGGAAAAAAAAACAAATGAATGAGAATTTAGCACTAATATCTGCTTACTCCCTGTAGCTGAAAAATGAAAATCTTGAAGAATGAATTCCATGTCATAGATTTCAATAGAGCAATGGTTGGGACTTTTTCTCTGTTCGATGCAACTATAAGATTCATAATGGTTTTACCATAGTAGGTGCTTCAATTCTCAATTCGTCTTGGAAATTTAAGGAGGTTTTGGTATCTATTGTAACTATGTATTCAAGCTAACACCTAATTAGCTCTTTTCATCAAAACAAAATGATCAAGGTTTACATTCTATACTTGCTTGAGATATGTAATCAAGAGTGCGAGATCAAACAAAGTTGACCTGGACTCTAGCAAAATGCAACCCACCATCTAATGCAAGTTATAGGTATCTTCACACTCACCTTACTTTTACTAATATCAAGTTGCTTGAAATTGCCATGTACTATCCAAACACAATGACACTATGAATACTATTTAAGTTGATCATTGGATAGTGCTAACCTTTAAGCTTGTTTACGCCATTCGACCTGACCTGAAATTGTGATGAGAACAATTGGAAATTGATTTTCTTAGCACAATTTTGGCATATTATAGGAGAAATAAACCATATAGTTAGCATATGACTATATCAACTACTCCTCCAACCACTAATATGGGGGAATAATAGTTCGTGTGTATATAGTGATTTGGTAAAATCCCCATGTCATGCGCTAACAAGCAACACAAGCCAACATAGACATTGAATTGATGAATCAAGAAAGGATGATGTTTACAAAGACTATGAAAGGTTTCTCGTAATAGTTGTGAAGTAGAATGAGAATTTAATCTATAGCCAAGTGCATCTTAAGATGGTGATTCAGTGATACCATATACTGAGCCGATCATGGTGATCTTTCCCATGATCGTGCGAGGGTGCGGTGCCATGATTCTCATGATGTTTAGGTGTTGTTTAGTAAACCTTAGGCAATCAATTATAAACTCTTATCATTTTAAGCAGTTTCTATCACACTCATGATCTATCAAGCAGAATTTTGAATCATCTATGGCAACAAGAATTGAGGAAAAGCTATAACATTGGAATATGAATTGAATCTAGAAATCAAGTACATGTATATGACTGTGAATCAGTGATACCATATATTGAGCCGATCATGGTGATCTTTACCATGATCGTGCGAGGGCGCGGTGACCCTCACCTGGGCGGAGGAAAGGAAGCCCAGTTAGGGCAGCGGCCGCCAAGTGCGCGGGTCTAGGATCCCAGTCTTTTATACGGTTTTTACGCGAGCTCGTAGTGTTTTTACGCCTCGTTGAGATCCTGACTTTAGACCAGTTCCGCTGACCCTGTCTTTTAGGATACCCAGGCGGGGGATCCTTGGTTTTCAGTTTTACGTACGAGCTCGGTTGCCCGTTACCGGTCGGGTTGTTTTTCTAGAGCGACTTCCCGGGAAGTCCCTCTCACCCGTCTCAGTGGCGTAGTTGGGGAGTAGACCTATCCCTCTATTGGACCGTCCTTCCAACTAGAGGGCGAGACGGAAGAGCCATTTGCAGGCTTCTTCACCGCTTGAGTTTTCTTCGCCAAACAGACTTGACGATTCTACATCCAGATCATCCATATCTACATCTATATCTACATCTAAATCATCAAGAGTTGCATCTGAGAGAGTTAGAATGAAGGTTTGGAGGAAATTACAATTAAAATTGAGTTGATTGGAGGTGACTTTAATCTGATTCGAAATCTCTATAAGTTAGTGGACGTGTTGGGAACTTAGTTAGGATGCATTACACAACACCGCATGCCTACGGAGGCCCCCCAACCCTAAGGTAGTTTAATACCTTAGAGTCATAGTGTGAGGCTACACACAGACCAAGACCACGGACTATCCACTAACTTAAAAGGAGTAAATAGAATTAAGGATCAAATCAGTCATCATTATATCAGTCCATCATCGGAAACCATGACATGATCTCAATGACAAGAATGTAGCATTTACATGTGCCATCAAGTTCCGCAACATGATCTCCAAGACCCAAAATCATGATCTTAAAACACAGGAAATTATTATATGTTAGATTTGTCATCTAAACTTTATATAAATATATATATATGGGATGAATGGGAAAAAGGAGAGAACAAATGAACTTAGTACCAAACAGATGAAAACCTTTTTACTTATGCAAGTAGATGTAAATAGTGCTTATTCCACCCTTCTACTTGCTCTCTTTTGCACATTAAATTACTTGTTAATTATTTAAACTACGGGTTTGTATTCACAATTGTGACTCCTTTTCTTCCTTGCACGCATGGCAGGAAAGGAGTCTGTTGTTCAGTAGCTATACAGGGTTTCAGGAGACAAGGTCTATACCAGACGGTATGTAGTTTTAGTTACAGTTTTTAGTTCAATTGATATTGTAAAATGCTTCTTCTCTTCAGTCAAATTTTTGGGATGTTATATGTACTGTCAGACATTGTACATGTTGTAAAATCATATGGAAATTAATGAAAAGAATTTCTGGTGCCATTGTTCTCTATTATCTTGTGGTTGTGAATGTGAATGTCGAATGTCACTTGCAAATATATTCATTGCGAAAAATTTCCCCATAAAAACTATGCTTTTAATGCGATGTCATAAATGGAATTTCGCGAATTGTGTCGTAAACGGGTACCCGGATCCTGAGGGGTTGACATTAATAATCCACACTTCCCTAGTTTGAAAGATTTGAGCGCTATATTGCACTCTTCATCTCGACCTTCAAAAAGAATATGATCAGCACAATCACTCCCACAACTGCATGATTGATGAGATGAGTTGAGATATCACTTGAGGAACTAGGACTAGAGATTTGAGTTTAGACCTGATCTGATGATATTAAAGGATGGGATAAAGTTAATGAAGGCTGTAGAAAATCTAAGTGTCAGCAAAATCCTAGCCAGTATATGAACAAGATTCATATGCTATCTTTTTGATATTGACCTAAGTGCCAGGGCGTGATGAAACTTAATGAAAATTGTTGATCAGTGTGTGCCAACTTTTGGTAAAAGCAGCGGAGCTAGCCAACAAAAGAAAAGAAAAAGAAATGTCAAAGAAAAGCTCTATCATCCAAAGTCAAATTCCAAATGAGCTTCGACCAATGGCGAGCGCTCCCAAACATTTTCAAAGTGTCCACTTGGACCAAGTTCTAATTAGGACCAAGGAGTCGGGCTAACACCATAAAAGGGCTCTGCATTGTAAGCGATACAAGTCTGGGTGTCGAAGGTATCTTAGATACTCAAAAAAGACACACCCTGGTGTATTCCCAGAAAAACAAGTGCAGACGACTCCAAATTCTCTTGACGGGCACATTGATAAACAAAATAAAAATATACTTGTGTTGAGTAATAAGGCACTCAAGAGGCACCTTTTTCCAATGTGAGGGTGAGAAAAACAGACACAATCCCATTACCTCCATCATCTGGCCGTCCATCAACATTTCAAGTCTGACAAACTAATGAGACGGTTGACTGAAGCAAGAATAGACTTATTCCCTAGTATTGATGATTAGGTCTAGAGGAGAGTCTTTGGGACTGGAACTTTGAGTGATGCATCGACTAGGCTCTTATGAATGCAGTGCACTAAAATCATATCCTTATAGTATATGTACAAACAGAGAGTCTGAAAATTAGAGAAGTTGGATTCCTTTTGATTAAAGCTTGGTTGAGCCCAAAATTTTAGGATCACTCAAATTAAGGGTCTTCTATGAATTAAGCCTTGAAAATTCACATGCACAGTCAGAGATGTATTCAACTAAGTCATCCATTCATGCTCAGGGACGAGCATGGTCAAAGTATAGGGATATGATGAATCTCATATTCATCATGCTAAAATCGGTCATTTAGGCTCTATTTCCCTTCATCCACTTGTAATTAATCATTAATAGAGCATTATTAGCACTCATACATGTGTGAATAATATTTGCATTTCATCATGCATAATTGCATTTAAAATTCCAGGTGTAAATTAGCCCAAAAAGCCGCTAACTTCTCACATTTTTAATTAATCATCCTAATTCCGATTGACCCCAAACCACATCCATTGTGCAGATATTACTAACCTTATTAAATAAAAAATACAAAAACATTACTAACCCCAATAAGTGTCAAATAATCCCAAAGTCTAATTTCACATCTGACGGACTAAAATGAGCATATCTCCCACATACAGTGTCCGATTTTGGTCTACTCACTTTTAAAGTACCCCATTTTCAAATACCTTCAAAACAAGACCAATTTCGTAAAATTCGGAGTCCATTTGTGAAAGTTGGGTTTTGCGCCTCTTTTGCGTGTATTGACTTTTTGCTATTTTTGACTTGAGTTTTTATGTACATAATTAACCCTTTTAACTTTATTTCTTTCTCATTTGTGTTCTTTGATGAAAGTTTTATTAAGTGACATAAAAATCCAAATCAAAATCAAAACTGAAATCAAAGAAACTGACTGAGTCCAAGTGTCTGTTGTCGGTCTGTACAAAAGTTGTGTGTTTCTGACTTCTATTTTATTTTCCTAATTTCTTATCCATTAAAAATACAAAAAAATTAGATTAATGTGTAATTAATTTTCTTGTATTTTATCGTATTTTTTCTATAATTTTTATCCTTTCTAAAACCACCAAAAAAATACGAAATCCCAAAAACCCGACTTTCTATACACATGGAGAACCACCAAAAATAACACTTCTCACAGATGACCTCTTTTGCTTCTGGGTCCTTCATGAACGTTTAGATCTCGTCGAGACGAACAATTTTCGTGATGGAAATTTTTCAATCCGAGGTCATCGTCTATCTCTTTTTCCCTCTCCAAGATCTGAAATTTTTTTGGTGCCATGTGGTAGCCCCTGGGCGTGCCACGTGGTACCCTCACTCTCTCTCCAACCCCTCCCCTCCGGGTCACGTGCCTAGCACGTGACCCCTGTCAGCTTCTTCCCCAACGCACGCATGGCTCCTCCCAGCCGTTTCCCCCTCCACCATGCGCGGCCATTAAGCCGCCTTGCATGTTCGTTTCACCTCCCCCCTCGTGCGTAACTGATCCACCTTCCCCATATAAATCTCGTCCTCACCGGCCGCAGAGATCATCCGCCATTCATCCAAGGTCCCGATGACAGCGGCCAACCCTCGTCGGCGCAATCCGAGGTGACCACCCACCTCGTAGTAGCCGCTTTCTGTAGTTGCGCAAGCTTCGAGGCCTCCTCACCGGCCATCTGAAGCGAACATCAGGAGGCGGTCTTAGCACCTCCAACTTCATGGCGACACCTTCCTCCATCGTTCGCTCAAGCCCACAACTCCGGCCTTGTTTCTTAAACCTTGCAGGAACACACCTCAACCTCCGCCCGCTCACAGCTCGGCCATGTGTCGGCCGAGCTCCGCTCTCCTCCGCCTCGAACCCCCCACCGCCACGCAGCACCTTCGTTCCACCTACGCCAAGCACCGACCGGCGCTCTGCCTGCGCGCAAGGCTTCACCTCCCATGTTGCACGCCAGAACCGCCTGCACGGCATGCCGATCCGACTCCTGCGCCGCCCCTCGAGTTGTGTGTCGGCCGAGAAGCAGCCTCGCCCCCTACCACACACCTCTGTCGCCAAGCTGCACTAGTGGCATCGCCACCTGCGGTCGTCGCCGCCCTCCAGCCAACGTGGGATCAGGCGGAAGCCCCTGATCCGACGGCCAAGGGCCCTCCGCGTCACCACCCCAGCTGTCGTTGGATCATGGCCTAGATCCAACGGTCAGTGACCCGCCACGTCAACAAATCCGACCCGACGCCTAAGCCTAGAGGCTTGGATGCGTCGAACCTCAACCTTGGCAACGAACCTCAGCTTTGGTCTCAAGCCTGTGCCTCGGCATCCGAACCACAAGCTCGGGACCCCCGAGCCTCCGCCAGTCGCTCGAGCCTCTAGCGCACGTGCTACGCACGTGCGCTTTGGAAAAATTACAAGAAGGCCCTTGTCGATTTTGAAAATTACATTTATAGACCCGCTAGGGGTAAATTACGTATGGGCCCTTCCGACTTTTATTAATTATAGATGAGTCCTCCCAGGGCCATCTTTGCAAGGAAAACTTTATTTTATTTACATTTTAGTCCCTAAAACTTCATGTTATCATATCTTTTTCATACGAACTTCGTTTTGAGCATATAATATGTCATTTTCAAGCTTATTCTGTGCTCTATCACTTGGCATAAATTGTGGGCAGATTCAAAGCTGTTTATTGATCATTATTATTGAGGATATCTGTTGGCTTATGCATGCTCATTTTGACATATTTGTGCCACATTTTCCTTGAGAGAATTGACGATTTATTTTGCAGGGATTTATTGGAGTTGAGATATTATTTGAGGATTTTATTTTTGTAGGGGTTAGTTTAGGGAGATGAATTAGATGTATTGACTTATTGATATTGATGCGAATATTTCTTGAGAATAAAATTAGAAATCTTTCGGAGATAAAAATCATCGCAGGTTCAATCTGATATCTATTCATTCTTGCTGGTGTCAGGAATTAATTTGTTACATCTTGCTGAATTCAATATTATTTGATCTATGATTTCATTTCAAGGATGTTGATTATTTTTTTGGATTAAACATCACTAAAAATCGCAGATCCTGGGCATAATTCTCCCTGTTTATTTTCCTTGCATCACATCGCATCTCCATCATTGCATTGTATATTTTCTCAACACAGAGATTAATCGAGCATAAATTTAATTATTTAATTTGATTTAAGACCACGCAACTAAGAATCACCGTTCCCTGTGTTCGACCTTGGTACACTTGCTAAGTAAAAATACTCCACAACATTCAAAGATTGTGGTTTTTGCTGAACCGATTTTCGCCTCCTAAACTACAATTATCGATTATTAAAGAGGCGAATTTCGCTGTCATCATGCAGCGATTGGCGACTCTCTCTAGGGCTCCATGGTGGATGGTCACAATGAGAGAGAAAGAGAGAGTTAGCATGTAGAGAGAGAGAGCATATTGATGTTGTAGTTGTTGTTTTTGTAACTAGAAGAGCAAGGGGTGCCTCTTCTTATATAATATTTTGGGAGTCCATGGATCTCAATCCATGGACAACACAAAATCATTAGATGAGATTGATTTTGGTTGCTTTCAATGGCCATGACTTTGTTGTAAAACACAACAACAATTAATTTAATTTAATTTAAAATTATATTGAATAATAATCAATATAAATTAATTTTAATCAAATCAATTTCCCATGGAGAAATGGGAAGGAGATTAGCATCAATTAATTGTCCAAGGAGAATCCAATTTACATCAACATTTAAATCGTAAATGTTATTTACAAATAGCTCTCTTATATACTATAAATCACATTTATTTACAAATAGCTCTCTTATATATTATAAATCACATTTATAATATATAATTAATATGGATAGTGCTATCCACATTATTCATATCCATGATATAAATCACATTTAATTATCTTGGATCTCTATTCTCATGTGCCCAAATAATATGAATCATATTCACATTATTCACATATTTGATAACTAAATCAAATTTAGTTATCTTAAATAACTCTCTTTATAATATGAATCAAACTTATATTATTCATATAATTAAATCACATTTAATTATCAATTTTCTCAATGCTTGGATACATATATCAACAATGAAATTATCCTTGAACTCTTTAAAGGATAATGTGCTTTCTCCACGGATACTTGGAGATAAGGACAGTGCGATTGTACAGTTCCATGTATAGTGACATGGATATTGAGATCACATCTCAAATCTAGATCATGCGAACCTCTCATAGATGCCTGATTAAATCAAGATCGCAAATATAATCTTCTCATTGCATCTGAATCACATTCAGATCAATGTCCAACATTTGGACCAAGATCAGATCACTTCTCTACTGAGAGGAGTCACTAAAATACAAATTTGTTTCATCACTCCCTAGGAATGGAAGCATCATGGTTATACCATCATTTATTATCACATCACCCTTAGGTATTCCTAATACCTATACATCCTGCATATTAAAAGACATAGATTAAAACGTAAGTTTTATATCTATTTAGAATATCTTCTTCAGGGTTTTATCATTAAGTTTCTCATTTAACTATTGGGAGTTGGTGTCTATCATATACCTTCCAAAAGCATATATCGTACCAAGTGTTGATCATATAGTTTCCAAAAAAACATATATATCAAACCTACAAATTCAGTCAAGCTTCCAAAGCGACATGTCCGTGCATGGAATTTGATTCTTCCCAATATCTCATGAGTGAGCTCATGTCTTCTGGTTTAGTAAATGAACCTGTATGATCCCTTTAAGAGACCGTATTACTCATATTCCCTTATATGCACACCAGCGTGCCAGTATATAGACCTTGATTAGGTCGTCAACCTATTGGTATTCCAAATGTACATATTCGGAAATATAGTAACACATCTGTCTCCGATCAGAGGATGTGTGCCTATATCTTGACAGCATACGACATAGGTCTTAGGTTATCTTGATCTCGTTAAGGTAACTATTTGACCTAACTTATGTAACACCTTCGAATCTCTATTCCTATGCAGAGAACCTACATCAAGAGGTCAGTTAGATATCAGGCTTTCAAGAAAGGATTGCCATCTCCTTCTTAGGTTGGAGATCATATCTTAGAAATCATTTGGCGGTGCTTGATGAGTCCTCACTCTAACTCTTTAGATATTAATCCAAGCACCAGCCTCTATGATTCAAAGATTGAATCAACAATTGTATGATCATTAAGATGGCCATGCTACATAACCCTAATTGTATTCAGGGACCTATTATGCAAATTAATTATTCTTCATTTCATATCAGGGAATGATATTTGAAATAACATTTATTGCATAATGGCTTGTCATGGGCTTGCATGTCTAACAATCTCCCACTAGCCCAAAGAGACATTAATGGGCTAATCTTTAAACCTACACTCATGTGACAATCATAGGCTATTTAGAAAAGTAGCTAGGTAAGCTTATCAGTCACTCTGTTCTCGAGAGACTACGCTAAGTCCTTTTATGGCACTTACATATCTCCTAGTAACAGTGCTCGCATCCAATGTGAATGTTGCATCTTATGCAACCGATACTTAATATTGTCAGTTACAGTGTCCTTGACACTACATCTTAATAATTATCATAACCAGTATGTATTTTCCTTTATCCTTATCAGAATACGCTTATTCATTGAGATCTCTATGTCCTAAGATATCCGCAGTTAAGACCATTTAGATCTATATCTATAAAGTCTTAAGATCTTTAAGATAAGACTTTGATATCACTATCTCAAAATGTCTTGTCATCTTTGAAGATATTATTATTATTGTAATCAAGTGTTTTATCTCCTTAGTAGGATTAGCAACAGTTTACTACTCCCACTACATGGCAAACATATGGATTTTGTACATATATAGCATACACTGAGCTTCCCAAACCCGATGCACTATGGCATGCAGCTTTGGTATTTACATCCTCAACTCTTTGAGGTGTTATGTATTTAGATAGGTCACTACCATATTTTAAGGGAAAGAAGTATTTCTTGGATTTTTCCAAAAATGGAAAATGTACAAGGTGTACCACTAATGTGACGGTCCCAATACCCTCTTCTCTTTGCATCTTAACAACTTAAAAAATAAGATCTAAGAGGTATCCTTGAGATCATATCTCGAGGTATGGAATAGCCAGACTATAAAACACTTATGATCATCGTTATATCATCCAAATGAATAGGATATCATCTAAATTTAGCACGATGAACACAAAGGCACTCCCACTAAGCTTCACATGGTTCATATAAATTCTATCTGAAATCATAACTTTTATAATTTCATCAAATCTTATAATCCAACTACAAGAAGCTTATTCGAGTCCACATAAGGAGTTTTTCAGCTTGCACACCTTGTTTTCATCAACTATGAAGCCCTGGGTCTACTTTATATGAATATCCTCAAAGAGGTATTCATAGAGGAATACAATCTTGACTCACATCTTGTAGATGTCATAGTCAAGTTGTGTAGCTATAGTTAGCAATAATCTAATGAGTTTAAGCACGGTCATTAGAAAGCAAGTCTCATCGTAAGTGATGTCTTCTTTATGTATGTATCTAGAGGGTACGAGTTGTGCTTTGAAGGTATGAACCTACTCATCAGGTTCCCTCTTTCTCTTGAAGATCCATTTACACCTTAACGGATCTTACCCATTGATAACCAGGTTCTCTAAAGTGGGTCGCACGGTTTCACAAGGCGAAACCATAGTCGAAGTATTGACCGTTCAAAAGACCCTAGTCAATCAAAAATCAAACCATGAATACAAATCAAACAATGAATATCAAAAGTGAGTTAAAATTTATTATTCTATACAACTAGATGTATAGCAAGCAAGTAAGTAGAGGTCGAACCATAGAGAGAAAATATGGTAGCCTATAGTTATTTTTTAACAAAGTGTTTATATACAACCATGTCAATTATTTTGTACATACCTATATCTATTGTGGGTTTTAATTTTAATTTTTTTAATTTTTATGTTTTTTTATTTTCTTTTTATATTTTTATATTTTTTATTTCTTTTTCTTTTTAATTAAATACCTATATATAATATATATGGCTATATATGCTATATAGGATAATATAATTATAAATTTAAAAAAATAAATAAAATACAGAAATTAAAATTTTTTGGATTTTATGTATTTTTGTAATGTTTTTGTAATTTTTCAGGAATTTTTTTTATTTTTTATGGATTTTTAAAGTCAAAAATAATCCCAAATCAAGGATTAATTAATAGGTCAAAATTGAATTGGATATTAAAAATAGCAATCTAAATCCAAAACTATCCAAATCAATTTTAATAAATAGAAAATTAATAAAGAAAACTATAAATAGAAAAAAACATATGTTTGGATTGTTTAGTGGATTTTTAGATTTTTATAAAGGTTTTTTGGGGTTTCAATTTTTAGGAGTTTTCTTTTTTCATTTTAAATGATTTTTGGCTTGAAGGCTAAAAATACATAAATAAGGAACATATATTTTTGTGTGATTTTTATGAAACATTTTTATATTTTTTGGTATTTTATACGGTAGATAGAACAAAAAAGATGCTCCTTTAAAAATGGTTAAAATCTCTTAAAAATGCAAAATAAATACATGGTGTGAAAGTACATGCTACCAAGCATCTAACCTTATTTTTTCACAATTTTTAGAGATAGGTTGCTATTTTTAATAAATGAAACTCAAGCACAAGATTCAAACATTGGCAGGGGCATATATGTAAATAATTTAAAGTTTGGGGGCCACTCTGCAATTTTCAAAAAAATATACAATGTATTTTTAATTTTATCGGACAAAACAAAAATACAAGAAGTCACAGGGGTGTCCCTGTAATTTGCTCAGCTCACGTGGGACGGCACGTGAGCTGAGCTGGACTGGATCTAGATGTAACTAAAATAAGTGTAGGTGACTTTTTACAAAATGTCCACTTTGTTTTACATGTTACATTTTATTTTTAGGACTAATAAAAGGAGGAGTGGAAAGATTTGCAAAGTACCCCACTAAGGTATGGAGATGGACGGCTCGATGACATCCACTTATCCATGTGTCGCCATCCACGCGCCTGGTATTGATTCGACCGTAGATGGTGGAGATTAGATCACCAGTGTAAGATCTACGGCTGTGACGTGTGATGATCCAACGACTTGGCGTGAAAATGGAGCGGGTAGAGGATCGGACAGCAACAAGACGGTCTAGATGAATAGCCCAAGAACTAGGCTTGGATGAGCTTCAATCTTCAAAATCCTTGCGCATACCGATCCGCTGTCACCTCTGATGATCCCAAAAGTCCCTCAGGTCCCTCCCGCGTTGATCGGATATATCAAAATGCCCTGAAGGGCCCCGTTGACGGCTGGCGATGGTGGAGGACCTGGGAGGTTCCTGTAGTGCTGATGTGCCTCGAAGAGGCTCTCTTGTGGCTCCTTTCCTGCAGCAAATGGTTAGGCAAAAAAAGGCAAAACTCTAGGGAGCTTCACATGGTAGAATGGGCGAGAGGTGGGTGAGATGGACTCCCTCTGACGAGCGGTGGAGGAGGAGGGAGCGATCACTCGATCCAAGCAGGATCAAAGTGAGTGGAGGTGTGTCAGATTTATAAGAAGCAAGGGGAAGGATTTGGGGTGATTAGGGCAGCGGATAGCATATGACCATGCACAGGAGCATTCACCAGAGCAGAGCTCCAACGAACTATGAATCAAGATTCTTAGGCTAAAACTATAGTCTAAACTTTAAAATAAATGTAGAAATTTAATGCAAAGATCGAAATCTATCTAGAAAAGAAAGAAACGCAGCTCGTGCCTACCGGCGAGGCCAGGGAGTAGACGTGGTCGGAGTGCCACCATGGGGTGCACCTCCGTCCTATTGGAGCCAATCCGGACCGCAAGAGCACTCCTCCTGTCACAAGGAAACTCTCTCGACCAAGAAATAGGGCTCCAAGACTCTAAACAGTGACCAAAGATGAAGAGGGAGACGGAGGTCCATATTTATAGGCATAACGAGCACCCTTATTGACCTAGGATTATGGAAAGATCCAACGTATGTACAAGATAATTAGAGGCTCGGCGCGGATTAGGAAAGTCAATGACGATTTCTTGTGAAGGGGTGAGAAGTTTCAATCGATAGATTGAGCGGAAAATAGGGAGGAAAACAAAGATGCGACATTCTAACAAGCCAGAAGGCGTTGGGGGCCGAGTTGACTAGAGGTCAACTCTGGAAGCGATGCCATTAGGCCACGTAGTACGCTAGAGGACAAAACATCCATTATTAATTGACAATAATAAATTAAATATAGAAAATGATTTTATTATTTTTTATTATAAAATAAAAATGTGTATTATTTTATGTAGAATTTTTTATGATTTTTATTTATTTTTTGGTGTTATTTGTTGGTAGTTATTTTTTAGGGATATATTTATAGCTATATTTATCTATGTTTTTGGCTATTTTATTTTTATTTTGTATAATTTATTTTATTATTTTATTTCCTTATTTTATTTATTTATAACATATTATTAGGTATATAAATATATTTTTATTATATTTTTATGTTGTTATTTGTAAATGTAAATAAATAGGGGTACAGGGTATATAGATATAATTATAGGTATTTCATCTATATATTTTATATACACATTTTATTTTAATGTTTTGTAGGTGATTTTATTGTGGTTTTAAGATGTACGTGAGTTATAGGTAATATTTACAAATTATAAAAATATAAAATTATGACATAAAATAAAGGTTTAATAAATTGAATATTTTATTCAAGTGTGTTGTACAATAGGGGTCTAAACATAACTTTCACACCTTAGCTCAAAATAATATGAAATCACCTTCATTAAATAGCTTATGAAAAGTTATATACAATGAGTGATTTTGAAACATTTTGAGTTTTTATATGAAAGATATGGGTTTGTGAAGTTGAGATTTTGGTTTTTTATTCTGTGTATAAAATGAATATTGTGTATTATTTTTGTACAAACTCAATTTTGTATTTTTATTTACATCATTATCTCCAACTTTCATGAACAAAGTTTATTTGTTTGAGGTATAAATAATAAAGAATAATATAGGTATTAAAAATGAATTATCGATGAATAAATAAATGTGATTTTCATTGCATTTTTGGCCCTTATCTTCCCCTACTTTATTCCTTGTCGACCAATTCAATTCTTGACTTGGTCTCGGGGTTTAGGGTCATAAAATATCTTTGATATTTTATTCTTTTTTTCTTTTCTTTTCTTTATACTATAATTTTGGCATCAAAAATAATATTTTATATACAATAGATGTAATAAATAGTGAATGCTATTTTGTACAAATTAATGCTATTTACATGCATTAGCTAGGGTTTTAATGGCCAAAACTATAGAATAAAGGTGATGAAATGGAGATTCATCACCCCTCTATACTTGCCTTTGCTAGTCCCTAGCAAACACTTATGAAATAAGTGCAGAAAAAAACAAAGAAAAGAAAAGGAAAGAAAGTGTATTAAGTTTTATTATCAAACTTGTCTTCACAAAATCAAAGTTTGGAGCTTTAAGTCAGACCTTTGGAATTTTAGTGGAGGCGGAACCTTATTGGGAATCGGATTTGAAATCCAACAGTCTTCGAGAATCCCAAAACTCTACTCAAGTCTCCTCAATGGTCAGATCAGAATACTTCAACTCATACACAAACCCTTACAACTATGAATCTGACTTGTACAGTAAAAGTGATAGTTGCTCCTCCCAACTAAAATGACAAAGAGACCGACTTCTCCATTATGACAACCCAATGACTCCCCAATCCAGCAACTCTTTCTTCGAGGAGCGGGGTATTACCTTATAAGTTCAAGTGGCAACCAGCTCAAGAGGAGGGGGTGAAAAGAAGAATGGACGGTAGCTAGTGTAGCTACCTATCCTTGGATGCTTGACTAGTGTAGCCAAGCCATCCACCTACAGGCTCACATATCATGACTTTGAAGCACAAGCTTGCTTATTGACTATACAAATATGTACACTCTAGTAGGCATTTTATTTTCAACCTGGCATGTCCACTTTTTTGGATTTTTTTTAGAAATACTATATACAGAAACATTTACATAAGGGGTTTTTCATCTTGATCCAGTAGATTTTCCCTCTTTTGAAGCATTATTGCAACCCACACTCTCTTGTCTTTAGACGTCTCTTCTAATGGATAGGTTGGGGTGCACTTCCTTCCTTAGACGAGGACAAATGTTTCCACTTGTGTGCATCTCATACCGACAAATCCAATCCCCCACCACACCAACTAAATTGAGCCAAGTGAAAGGTGCAGGTGTTCGAGTTAGGTCATTATCAACAAGAGACGTGTGTGCGCTTCGAAATACTCTACTTAGGCAGTCAAGAATCCATTGAACCAAGTCTCACAATTCTCAAAGAATTAATTCAACTAGACCTGAAGTACCTAAATTATAGCTCCTAAAAAGTTCATGTAATTAGGTAGATTTAAGGTCTAACCAAGCTCCAATCTTCGGATTTTACTTAGACCTGTTTAATTATCAAACTCAATCTAAAAAATGCAAATGCTATGCAAATGCTGTGCAGAAAATATGTTTGTGATGCAATTTTTTAAAGTTTTGAACTTTTTATGGATTTTTGAAAAAGATGATGCAAATGCAATTTTTAGGTGTTTTTCAAAAAGATTTTGCAAATGTTTTTGTATTTTTTATTTTGCAAATGTTTTTTGGATTTTTTGAAAACAAAAGATTTTGGATAAAAACTAGGTACAAATATTTACATGGGGATGCATCTTATATTTACAAGAGTTGGGGTTTTAAGAATTTACAAGGGAGAAGTGATCTATTTTATGGATATATATATATATATATATAATAAAGAACTTTAATGTGATGTATATATTCCTCAAACGTATTTGAAAATTTATTTGACAATCAATTTTTTGAAAACTATAGTCCAAAATAATTTTTGCAAAGAATTTTTACAAACATTTACACAAATTTGAAAATCATTTTACATAGGTTTTTCAAACAATATATATAGATTTTTCAAAATATTTTGCAACCATTTTTCAAACCACTTGCAAATCATTTTTCAAACATTTTTATTTCATACAAAGAAAACAAAATTTACAAACCAGATATTTTTACAAAGGTTGATAATATTTTACAAAATATTTTTCAAACAGTTTTTTAAAAGATTTTTCAAAAGCATTTCTAAACATTTTGCAAGACATTTTACCTGACTTATTAATCAGTATGTACAAAAAATTTAGGAATAATATGCATCTTTTTGTTATGTGATTTTAAGGAATTTAATGGGATATGTGTTGTGTTTTATAAAGTAGTTTAGCCATAATTATTATTGAAAATATGAAAGTACGAGCATATATACGGCCCCCCTTACGTAGCTTGAGTTATGTCTTCATAGATCAGATAGAAATAGAGAAAGATAGAAGACATAAATCATACTGAGTATAGAAAAGTCTTAAAGAATAATGAATGAGGGAGTGAATAGATAAATGAGAAGTTGATCGTCCCCCTTATACTTAGGATCAAATAATCCTAAGTATAGAATACTGTACACAAAGTAGGGAGGGTCTAGGGTGGGAATAAAAAGATCGTACTCAGGTTGTCTCCCCCTATACTTGGGGTAAGATATCCCTAAGTATAGACAAGAAGAGGAGACAGGGGATGGGATGAAAGAATGAAATAAATCAGGGCGCACCCCCCATACTTAGGACAAAGTATGTCTTAAGTATAGAAGACTGACAAGAAGGGGTGATACACATTTTTTATTTTTGTAGGTAACAAAAGCTGAAAACAAAAAGAAGAAAAGAAGAAAACATTAAAGCTTAAAGGAAAAGTTTTTGAGTGGCATTATCTAAATCTTTTGATGCTTCTATTGTTGTGGATGTATCATCAGAGCATAATACTTGGATAGAGTCGACAATGGCCAAGAAAGTGTCATGCTCGAGGTAGGGCTTTAGTAGTTGTCCATTGACGACAAATGGTTGTGCATGAGGAGACAATTCTGATATCGTGATACTACCATTGTCACGCACTTCTTGAACTTTGAATGGCCGTGTCCATTTGCTTTTAATTTTCCCGGGAAGATCTTTAATTTTCATCGAATAACCACACTTTCTTTCCAGTCTCAATGGTCTTTCGTCTGATGCACCGATCATTCCAGCATTTAACCTTCTCCTTGTACATCAATGTGTTATCATATGCATAGTCTCGAGATTCCAGGAGTCTGTTCAGATCATCTTTCCTTTTCTGACCATTTTGTTGTGAGTCCAAATTATAGATGTTAACTGTCCACAATGTTTTATGAATCAATTCCACTAGCAGGTGGCATGGCTTTCCATACACAAGGCGATAGGGCGACATTCCCAACGGAGACTTGTAAGCGGTTCGATATGCCCAAAGGATTGAGTTCAAAAGCCGGGACCAATTTTTCCTGTCCTGCTTGACAAGATTTTGAAGTATCGCCTTGATTTCTCTATTAGATAATCCTGCCATAATTGGTTTGAGGATGGTAAGGAGATGTGACATGGTGCTCGATGTCGTACTCCTTTGTTAGTTTCTTGACCTCCCTGTTAATGAAGTGACTACCCCAGTCTACCCCTGTCTGATATCAGTATCTTCGGAATCCCAAACCACGAGATGAAATTTACTTTCAGAAAGTGGCACACTGTATGGCTGTCTGCGGCTCTAGCGGAAATAGCTTGAACCCAGCAACTCACGTAATCAATGGCAATAAGGATGTGCTCATATCCCTGACTATTAGGGAAGGGTCCCATGAAGTTTATGCCCCATGCATCGAATACATCTATGATCTGAATGATCTTCTGGAGCATTGAATCTTTTTTGTTCCTTTCAGTCGCTGACAGTCAGTGCATCATTTCGTAAATGTTGTTGCATCCTTAAATAGTGTAGGCCACCAGAGCCCATAATGAAATATCTTCGTTGTTGTTCTATCTCCAGAATGGTGTCCACATATTTGAGTGAGTGACAATGCTCGAGGACAATATTTTGCTCCACCAGGGGAATGCACCTATGCCATATACAATCCGCTCCTTCCATGAATAAGAGAGGATCTTCCCATTGGGAGAAATGGATCGTTGAAAAAAAAAATATCCTTCCTAATCTTCTTCCATTCATGTGGAACTATAACCGAGATGAGGTAGTTAATGATATCAGCATACCAAGGGAGTGAGTCCACGGAAAGAATTGACTCGTCAGGAAAGGTGTCTGTGATGGGTGCACTGTTCAGTGGAGGGTCTTACGGCTCTATTCTGGAGAGGCGGTCTGCTACCACATTCTGAACTCCATGCTTGTCTTTAATTTTCAAATCGAACTCCTAGAGGAGAAGGATCCATCTGATCAGTCAAGGCTTGGCATCCTTCTTCTGCTGTAAGTATCGGATAGCAGAATGGTTAGTGTAGATCATGACTTTTTATCCAAGAAGATAGGATCTGAACTTCTCAAGGGCTAATACCACAGCCAATAATTTTTTCTGTCATAGTACAATTTCTTTGGGCTTCATCTAATGTTTTGCTGGCATAATGAATGGCATAGGGTGCCTTGTCTTTCCTTTATCCTAGAACAGTCCAACTGCAAAATCTGACGCATCCGCCATGATCTCAAAGGGAAGAGATCAATGCGGTGGTTGTAGGACTGGAGTTTGAGTAATTAGCTCCTTCAGTTGATTGAATGAAAGGAGAACTTGCTGATCAACATTGATTTTTGTCTCCTTGCACAATAATTCTATAAGAGGTTGGGTGATGTGGCTAAAATCATGGAGGAATCTTCTGTAGAACCCCACATGCCCCAGAAAGGACCTTACATTATTGACTATCTGAGGTGGCTCGAGATTGGAAACTACATCCACCTTCGCCGGGTCGACTTCCATTCCACATTTGGAAACGACGTAACCCAACACAATCCCCTCTGTGACCATGAAGTGGCTCTTCTCCCATGATAATACTAGATTGAATTCATAGCATTTCTGTCTATCTAGGTGCTCAAGATAAGAATCGAAGTTATCACCATATACGGAGAAGTCATCCATAAACACCTCAAGAAAACGGTCAGCCATCTCAGCGAAAACTACAAGAATGCATCTCTAGAATGTTGCTGGTGCATTGCACAGTCCAAAGGACATTCTCCTGAAAACATAAGTGTTGAACAGGCAAGTGAAGGTCATTTTCTCTTGATCTTCAGGGGCGATTGCCACTTTGTTGTACCCAAAGTACCCATCCAGAAAGCAGAAGAACTCCTTGCCAACCAATATTTCTAAAACTTTATCAATGAGCAGCAAGGGAAAGTGGTCCTTCTTGGTTGTTGTATTAAAGCGGCGGTAGTCAATGCATACACGCCTGGATGTTGGTACCCAAGTAGATATATCCTCTCCTATGTCATTTGTAACCATAGTAAGTCTTGATTTCTTCGGAACTACATGCAGTGGGCTTACCCATTTGGATTCGGAGATGGGATAAATGAAGCCTGCGTCACACCACTTCATGATTTCTTTCATAACTGTGTCCCTCAGAATTGGGTTTAGTCTCCTCTGAAATTCATGGGACGGCTTGGCA
This sequence comes from Ottelia alismoides, assembly GCA_037367405.1. NCBI lineage: Eukaryota > Viridiplantae > Streptophyta > Magnoliopsida > Alismatales > Hydrocharitaceae > Ottelia > Ottelia alismoides. The sequence goes on from JAZKJV010011308.1 coordinate 1,198,272, forward strand.
TCTTCTTCCAAATAGATGTGGTGTGAGCACAGAGCAATATTTATCCTGTGGAGATTAAAAACGTGCCAACCAAGTGCCTTGCTGTTTTTTCTAACACCTCGAGAAGTTGAGATTTTTGATCTAGGGTCAGCCAGCTGCTAATGATGATTAGAGATTTCTACACCCGGAAGGAAAGCCTACTTCAGGCCTGCTGGAAGTGGCTTTACTTCTGGTTCTGATCTGGTCGGCTTCTCAGTCACTTCTGAAATGGTACTGATTAGGGGATGATCTGCCTGAATTTTGGCTGAAGTGTTGATCTTAGTGTCTTGTTGATATTATGACAATGTGCCGAGCAAATCTATAATGAACTCAATGTGTTCAGGATGGAGTGAATTGTCTGAATCAAAAAGATGCATTACCAAATTGGACTCTGTCTCCCAAGTATCATCTGAGCTTTCATCAATTGTGCTTTCCAGGTCCTCCTCAAGAAAGAGGATTTTCTATGTCCATGGGTCATTCAAAGAGAGTGGGGTGTCTCTAATCTCTGCAATGAAGTCACAGTCTGCTTCAAACAGTGTTGCATGACTTCCATCAGTTACGACTTTAGGCTCGCTGATCATGTCTATGGTAATTATTTTGTTGTTCGAGCTGAAATTGATCTTTCCAAACCCATAATCAATCACAGCTCTGAAGTGCACAGGAATGGTCCGCCTAGGATCATAGGAGTTTGGAACAAGGGTGCGGGAGAGTCCATATCAAGGACTACAAAATCAACTGGAAACCGCATGTCTCGTACCTTTACCACAACGTCTTCCAAAAGACCTCGAGGTCGCTTGATGGATCGACAAACAAATTGAAGGATCATTTGTGTTTGCTTGAGAGGACCTGGCCTGAATTCTAGTAATAATGAAGAGGGCAAGAGGTTTATGAAAGAACCACTGTCAAGTAAGGTTCGCTCGAAGACCTGATCAAAAATCTCGCAACTGATCAAAGGTGCTCCTTTATCTTGTTTCTTCTGTGGGAGATTGTTGATGGCTGCAACCGTGGCCATGGTGAGAACGTGCTTCTCCACTTGTCGGTGTCTGTTGTTGTGTGTTGGCCGATGCTTGTTTGTACATGCCTCTTTCAAACCTTTCTTCATAGCAGGCATGATTTCCATGGCCTTCATCAGAGGAATCTCAACATTCAAATTAGTAATGATATTCACAACTTCAGGATCAGATAATGCACTCTTTCTTTTTAAATTTTTTTGGCATTTTCTATTACATCAGGAACAAGAATATTTATAGTATTGAAATCAGAAATAGTGTTCCTAGTTACAACAAAACCCTTGTCCACAATATTCTATACATCCGGATCACAAAAATGAGTACAAGTTGGAGATTGATATGTTGATGCTGGTGGACAAGAAAAAAGTGGAGCCTCTACTTCGTCGGCTTGCGTAGTGTCGGTTGTAGTTGGCGGCTCCTCCATGGCTGGCTTAGCTTCACTTCAGCTGCAAACATCTTTTTGGTCTTTTTTGGCTTTTTTTGATTTTTTGGGTATTTTTGCTGGTGGTGGCAGAGGTGAATGGCAACTGGCATGGCTCCTCCTTCTTATTCTTCCTCATTGTCCCTGTAGTTGGCGCGGCTGATGCCAAAGATGACGATTCACCTATCAAAGCTTTATTTTCCCCATGACTTGCGGCAGATGAAAGTAAAGTCCTACCGTTCTTGAGAGTGATAGCATTAGATAAAGCAATATTAGAACC